>CM060976.1:268922251-269577251 GCA_030765065.1 Deroplatys truncata
ATAATATTTTGCCGCCGCAGTCGCGATTTTGAGCATGCTGATGACCTCCTACATTCATTAGGCAGCTGTGAGCGATCGTCAGTTTGCGTTTTACTGTCTCTAGAGTGTTCCGAATTGTTCATAACAACCGTAAGACCCGCCGACCATGAAGTCAGATCAGTGATTCGTTTTTTGATAGCGAGAAATGTTACGCCAGTAAACATTCATCGCCAATTATGTGAGGTTTATGGGGAAACAATAATGAGTGACAACGTCCGGCCACACACAGCTAAACAAACTCAAGTTATAATAGCATCATTTAGTTGGATGCAATTTCAGTATCATCCCTACAGTCCGGATTTTGTACCAAACGATTTTATCTGTTTCTTCATCTGAAGTAGTTCTTTGTTGTAAAATATTTCAACGACGATGCTGTTGTGAAACAAGTAGTGCAGACTTGGCCTTCATCACAGGCGGCATTATTCTTTGTGGAAGACATACAAAAACTGGTTTCCCGTTACGATATGTGCGTGAATAATAGCGGAGACTATGCGGAGAAGTAATATATCTTAATAAAGTTTTGGGAATATAATGTTGTGTTATTTTTTAAAAAAAATATCGGTACTTAATTTAAAAACCGCCTGGTAAGCAGTAGTAGGGAAGGTACGATGACCTATGACCAGGGATAAGAGGGGATACCACGCACCTCCACCCAAAGCGGATTTCTTATGCTTCCACCTCCAGGAGTAACGGAAAAGGTGATGGTACAGAAGGAGTGAACAGAATCGCGTAAAGGTGGATTCGAACTTGTGGACACGGTAACACCGGCCGGATGCTCAGAAAAGGCTTACCTGTGGCGGAACTGGGGGGAACTTGACCCACTTTAGGTGGCTGAGGGGAGGCTGAAATGGTAAGTGAAATAATAGGAAATGAGGGAAACAAAATTCGTGGTGTAAGTGAAATTACCCTAGCATTTGCCTTGCCAGCCAGGTAAAACCAGGAAAACCCCATGGTGAGTATGGCCGGCCCCAAGAATCGAACCCAGGGACTTCAGATCGCGACCTTCGTAGGTTACTGCACCTACTATCTCCATCGTTAGAAAAGTAAAAATATCCACGCCAAGCATTTCAGATGCGTTAATTGAAATTTGTAGAGTTTTAGCAGCGAGTACTCTTTTGCGAGAGTAACTGCTAGAGGAACAGTTTTAATAAATGTAACTGTTGCTTTTTAATTTCACTGCCTCCCATATACGAGAAGCAAAGTGCTCTCGACTAACTTTCAGTTTCCACACGCTGCCTTATGATTCACTGCTCAACCATCTAATTCATTCAATCTTCACTGCATGAACGACCACCCCAACCTGCAGTACAAATGGTATTCAGTGATTTCTCCCATCAATATACCACAAAAACATCCTTGGATGTTATTTCACCAGCTGTACAAACAGGCATCAAACTTCTTGCTCCAGTTGATGATGAAGTGATGCGCCACACATATTTGTTACAACGTTGTCAACACTTGCTGCTGGGAAATAATCGAACAACAAAATGCCTGGAATTTGTGACAGTGTTTAATGTCACGTGATAGATTCGTGTTTATGAAACCAAGGAATAAGGAGAATACTACGTAAACTAAGTGGATAAGCTTGTCTTTGCTGTAGTCCATCACACCCTTAAGACGTAAAATAGTCATTACTCTGAGAAGATGGTTTCCTGTATTGTTATTTGCCCCACGCTTTGGGAGCCAATTTGAAGCAGGTGATGTATTATATTTCGACTGTTGGGGTGCCGAACTTAAAGTAGTTGCAACCGCACGTATGGTAAAACTTTCCGGTAGCCTTCGCCCCAAGTTTAAAAATAATAACTTTGTAATTTTGACTGTTTCTTAAATATTATATATGTATGTTTGCCTCGGCTGCGTCAGTATTATTGTTAGAGACATGGATGTCTTAGCAGGGAGTGGTACGACTGAAGAATGTAGGCTTACACAGATTATAATTTTACTTCATTCCTTTTATTAATGCTTGACACGATTTAATAACACTTCACTGATATAGAGAGCTGTGAGATTTCTTTTTATTAATTACTTGCACTTTTTAACACGTAAACTATTTTTGTCTCGCACAAAATACGTATTAAATTTCTCGAGGACGCATCTCACGTCCGGTTAGGAACACTGTCTACAAGCAGCTGAACTCTGAATTTGTAAATTTTTTTATATTTCACTTTCTGATTGGCTAATCCTAGTCCAATAGAATACCTTCATAAAACTAAAGGTTTTTCTGGTTGTTGATTAGCTATTTTATAAACTACACAAAAAATACATTATTGCTTCTAAGAATGACAAACAGCATTAAACTTTCAAATTCATTTTTGCCTCAAGGTTACCTCTAACTTATAGTTCTCACAGCTCCTACATTATTAAATTACGTAATACATTCACATAACATTATTACACATGTATACACTAATATAAACATATAGAATGACTGTAATATACACTTTTTATATATTGTTACATACACATATTGATTTAAGGCGGGCTGTTATTGAATTTATGTATTATATAATTATACTGAAATCATTTAAATGTTAAAAGTACTGCCTCAACTCTTAAAAGTTCTGAGTGATTTCACTGTCATACAGTAACCATGGTATCGCACTAGGCTGACATTCGGGAGGTCCGGAACCGAACAGCCTGAACATAGGTTTTTCGTGGCTTTCTCTGGGCGGCAAGGCAAATGTTGGTGTGGCTTCTCTTTTACCAGAATTTTCTTTCCCTCATTTCCTACCATATCGCTTCCCTGTTCATGTACGGGTGGGCTTGGTGGCTGTACAGTATCGGTCGGTGTCGACAGATGCTTGCTGGTTGAAAAGTCCTTCTTTGAACCGGCTCAGGTGATTCGAGGTTTCCCCGGTTCCGCCATAGGGAAGCCTTCTCAGCTGACTGGGCCAGCAAGCTTGACCTTTTTAGTCTCTGTTGGCCGGCCTGCCTGCGGTTGCTTCACCCTTCCTCCTGGAACTGGTAAACACAAAAGATCCGCGCTGGGTCAAGGTGCTAGATGTTATTCTTCGTTCCCTGCCCATACTGACATAGTCATCATACAGTATACATTTCTATGCAACTCATTTTATACAGTGTACAGTTGCACAAACTATTTTACAAACACTCATTCTCCATCCATCGAGATAAACATTTACAGAAACTATCTTATTACTAATTTTCTTGTAGATGCAAGGGGAATTGCTAGGCTTTAAGCGATAGTCAAATATTTTAAGAGCTGGTTGCTATGTGGAGTATTCCATTCTCTTTGTATGTCCAGTACATAAAAAAACCAATAACAAATTCCCATTTGAGAAAAAGTATAATTATTGGAAAATTCAAACAAATAACAAGGAATATCTCGGAAATGGTTCACTCCACAAGAATATGAATGACATAAATTGTGGGTTACAATGAGAACCTCATTTTTTGTGTAGTAAACTTTATCTATCTCTTACGGCTTTGCAGTTATGTAAAAGTCGTTCAGAATAAAAAGAGCTTTTGGGGAAATTCCCAGAAAATTCATAATATACATTTCATTTGCCATAAAAATATTTCAAACATATGAATAAAATATCAAAATTGTTAGAGCTATTTTTGGGAAAATCACAATTTTCGAAAAATGTTCCATGTAAAGGGTAGACTGAGATAGGGAGATTTTGTTAAAAATCTTCGTGCGGCATCTTTGAAAGATACCGAACCTAAATACCAAGTTTATTCAGTCGACTTTTCGTTTTTGAGATAGAAATGATTCTTACTTTCTCTACTACGTATAGTAAGTGGGGGAAGTATTGTATTCCACCCAAAAATTCGATACCGCGATTTCACCGAAAATACATGTTTTGAGGCCCTGAATCCCCCCCAAAAATTAGAAAAATGTCCGTGTGTGTCTTTGTGAACCTGTGAACAGCATAACGCAAAAACGAAAAGCCGGATAAATACCAACTTGTTATTTAAGTTCAGTATCTTTCAAAGATATGACAGGAACGTTTTCAAGAAAATTCTCCCATCCCAGACTACCCTTTACATAAAACATTTTTTCGAAAATTTTATATTTTGCAAAATGGCTATAATGATTTTGATTAAAATATCATATATTTAAGATATTCTTGTGGCATATACCATGTATACCATGAATTTTCTGCGACTGTTTAAAAAATCCTATTCATTCTGAATGACTTTTGCATAACTGGTAAACCATAAGAGATAGACAAACGATTACCACACAAAAAATGTAGATCGCGTTAAAATACACAATTTATGTCATATACATTTTTGTCGGATGAACTATTTCCGAGATTTTCCTTGTTATTTGTTTTAATTTTTCCATGCTTTTTTCTCAAATGGGAATTCGTCATTGTTTTTTTTATGTCTTGGACATGCAAAGAGAATGGAATGCTCCACATAGCAACCAGCTCTTAAAATATTTGACTATCGCTTAAAGTCTACCAATTCCCCTTGCACCTACAAGAAAATTAGCAATAAGATTAACATCTCGATTAACATGAAGCATATGCAGAATAAGCGTTTGTAAAAATAGTTTGTACAGGAGTAGAGAAAATCATGTGAGTGTAACACGTCAGATTTTGTCAAGAGGGAACCCTGTCCGCATTACATGGTTTGGACGTTGTGGGGCGTCACAGTTTGAAAAACATTCATGATCGAATAGAAGTGCCCAAATGGTTAGAACAACTTTTCTTGACTTCTTTTATAACCCCAATGTTTTCGTATTCACGTAAAGGGATTTGTATATCCTTTTTAATGTTTTAGTAATTTATGAAATTAAATTATAGGATGTTTTATAGTCATAACCGTCATAATCAATTGGACTTTTAAATGGTGAAGGAATTATTAAAATTGGTTGAAGTTTTTGAGATTAACCTACTCACAATTTTTCTCTCCTTCTAATATAAATATTATGTTAAGGGTAAGGTGTGAGACCATTGGCGACCTGGTTTGGGTTGGGGGACGTCTCTGCCATGCTGACCATTATATGTAGTGGATTCCTTCTGTCTGCTTTGGAGCAACTATCAGCGGCAACAGTTCACATTTTTATCGGCTGAGTTTCTGTACAAAACACTCACAAGTGTCAACGTACAGAAGTATAAGCGTGGCGCTGCGTGACTCCATGATGTCAGCAACACGTGAGGGGAAGGCTTGAGTCACCCCGAGCATCGAGAGGACGAGTGGTATAGTCTAGTCTTGTGATCGTCGCCGTGAAGGGAAGCCTTAAAGTCAGGTCTAGGGAGCGATATCGTACACATACTAAAATTTTGGCCTTTTTAAACTTCGACTGGAAATCTGTGCTCAAAGTTTAACATTTGAGCGTGTGCTGCTTTACCTTCTAACTGAGGAATAGTTCGAGAATAATTATTTCTTGTACACAATTGTAAAACCTTGCAACGCACCTAAGTATGACAAGAGGAATTATTATAATGTTAAAACGTAGTGAAGTAGGTGTTTTTCTGCTGTTGTTATCCCCACGTTTGGGAACCAACTTGAAGTAGAATTGTTCTTTACGTTGGAGTTGTTTTTACTACCCCACTTATGACGTCAGTTTGAGAACAATATTCTTCTTGGAGTTTAGGTTGTTTATTTATTTAGCTCCACACTTTGGAACCCAATTTGAGAAAGTGTTTTGTTGTTGAATTTTGCACCACGCTTTGGGCGCCAATTTGAAGAAGATTGTTATTTGCTTACGTAGGAGTTACTGTTGTTGGAGTTTTTGCACCATGCTTTGTGAAGTCAATATGAAGTGTATTGTTTGTTACATAATATGATGCTACGTATGTAAAGCCGATTTGAAGATGTATTTTTGTTGTTACACTCCAAGTTTAAAAAAAATAATATAAAATTTGTTATTGAACTGGTTCTATAGATATTATTTATGTTTTGGTTTGTCTCGGTTGCATCAATATTGTTTTAGAGACACATTTCTCTTAATCAGGACGTGGTGCGACAAGAATGTAGGCTTACACAGATTTTAAGTTTAAATTCACTTCTTTTTATTAATCCTTGACACAAATTAAATAGCACTACTCTGATATCAAGAGCTGTGAGACTCTTTTATTTAATACTTGCACTTTGTTATCACGTATACCTAATTTTCGTTTCACACGAATACGTAATATTTCTCTAGAGAACACATCTTCCAACCGGTCACTACCAAGGTCTGCAGGCAACTGAACATATTTCAACCGTCCAAACCCGTAAACTTCTGTATTTGAAGTCTCTGATTTGCTAGCGCTAGTCCAATAGAATACCTGCATTTTACTAAAGCTATTTCTGGCTCTTGATTGGCTATTTTTTAAATTGTCACAAAATTTACATTATCGTTGCTCTAATCATGACTAGTAACATTTAAAATGTCAAACTCATTATTGCCTCATTGTTACCTCATTGTTAGCAACTTTAAACTTATTATTCTCACAGCTCCTACATTATTAAATTACATAATGAATTCACATAACATTATTAAACATGTTTATAATAATATAAGCATTTGTAATGACTGTTACATACATTTTACAAATTATTACATACACATATTGCTTCAAGGCGGGCTGTTATTTAATTTACATATTATATAATTTAATTAAAATTATTCAAGTGTTAAAACTACTGCCTCAACATTTTTTTGAGAAAGAGTGCATCTTATTGTATGGCTGTAGAGATTGAAAACATTATTGAGTTTGATGTGTAAGCCTTAAATTATATCCTTTCCGGCTTTACTAATAAGCTAAAATTTGAAAATGGGTCTAGCATTTTTGTATTATGCATTATATCATCATAATATGAACTTATCTTTGATATCTTATTGATATAACATTTAAACTCAAATTAGAACCCACATTTACAATATTGTAGCAGAATGATAGAACAGTTCAGTAAAAATAAACATCGTGCTGCAGGTCATTCCAATTAAATCCGGGCTTGTGACAGAAATCCAGTAAGTAGAAGGCGTTAACAAGCGAGAAATGTGACGATCTGCAAGCGCCGCATTGAAACAAGAGCAAATGATTTACTCGACCATTACACGGTACGGTCTTTCATTATATTCCAGTTGACTGTTGTATATTTATATGCTGATCGATATATATACACACACGGATATTCGGGTAATTAATATGTACACAATTTACTAAATAAATCATGACTACAGCAGTCGACCTCTCCAGTCCTGGAAACATTATAATTAATCATTTTCCTACACACTGTAACTGAGTACTACCACGATACTATCGTGATCTTTATATACAGCAGCGGTAAAAAGAATTACTGTGTAATTGCTTTGAAGTGTAGTCACATATTTGCAGGATTTAAAATGTGGCTTCATAATCTAAAGTGCTGCCAATTTTGAGGTGGGGATTAATTTTTACAGAAATTGAGAATTACTTTTATAGACTTTACACAAGACAATGGATGTGATTGAATGATACAGAAAAGGCTAAATGTGCTATTCCAAATTATTAAGAAATTCGTTTTAGCTGCTTCCGAGGTTATTTTAAAAGAAACATATAATCCTGAAAATAGTAAAATAAGCATCTGATATGGCGTTTTTACCTTTTTTTACTGCTGAGTAGAGCAAATATTGCATTTTACCCTAAAATTCGATACCGAAATTTAACTGCAAATACACGTTTTGAGGCACCTTTAATCTAAGAAATAATCATGTTTAGAAAAAGATCTGTGTGTGATTGTGAGAAGCATAACTCGAAAACGAAAAGTCGCCTAATACCAAAGTTGTCATTTAAGCTCACTGTCTTCCAACAATACGACAATATTTTCAAGAAAATACCTCACTGAAGTAACTCCTAGTGTGGGAAAGTTTAATTTCACCCGTTACACTCATCTTTCAGTAGTATTGACGTCATGCGCAGACAACCGACTGGCGGCAACGACCGAATAAATCTGAAGATTTCATATAATTATTAAACCGTAAGAGGTAGTCAAATTCTTAATTGTCTTACTAAAGCAGACAATTGTGACATTAAATATTACCGAGGTATTCTTTGTTAGTGGTTTGAATTTTCAGATATTTATAACTAAGGCTTGGAAGTTGGGACCTAGTGTGCCTAAGGGAGCATTATTCAATGTCAATAACATTTACCAACACAGAGGTACAGTCACTGAGAACATGTTGTATTAGCTTTGTTTATTATAGCTGTAGCCTCAGTTGACCGCAGGATATACCGGGTCCCAATCATTTACAGATTTGAACTCCCCGGTTGGTGGCTTTCCTCACCCCTCTGCGCTTACACATCCCGTGGTGGAACCCGGAACCCGCGGGACGAAGGTTTACTCAGAGTATCCATTTCCCCTGACACGCACACGCCAAGACCTCCCGCTGACACTTGCAACCCCCAGAGAGACCAAGCAGATGAAATGGTAAGTTAAATGAGAAGGGAAATGAAATAGTGGGTCAGGACATTCGGGGGGTGTTATGATTCTTCCGAGTATTCGCCTGGCGCCGCGGGGAAAACCCCGAAAAATCCCATGGTACAGGAAGGTCGGTCACGGTAATAGAACCCACGAATTCGGGCCACAGACGTTATCGCCTTAGTCTTCATGCCGCTCGGTAGAGAATGTATTACATTCCACCCGGAAATGCAAAATTGCATCCCATTTCCAAACATAATCTATCAAAAATTTACCAAAATTTGAAGTAGGAGATTATTATATTTGGACTGCTGGGGAGCCGAACTTGTAGTAGTTGCAACCCCACGTATAGTATACAGTGTCCGGTAGCCTTCGCCCCAAATGTACTTCCAGGTGGCCTTTGCCCTAAGTTTAAAAAACTATTTACTTTGTAATTTTTGACTGTTTCTTTAAATATTATATATTTATGTTTGCCTCGGCTGCGTCAGTATTATTGTTAGAGACATGTTTCTCTTAGCAGGGTTGTGGTACGACTAAGAATGTAGGCTTACACAGATTATAATTTTACTTCACTACATTTATTAATGCTTGATACCATTTAAATAACACTTCACTGATACAGAGAGAGCTGTGAGATTCTTTTATTAATTATTTGCACTTCTTAACACGTAAACTATTTTTCGTCTCGCACGAATACGTATTAAATTTCTTGAGGACACTTTTTGCGTCTGGTTAGTAACACCGCCCGCAGGCAACTGAACTGATTTCAACCACCTAAACTTGTAAATTTCTGTATTTCAAGTCTTTGATTGGCTATTCCTAATCCAATAGAATACCTTCATTTAACTAAAGCTTTTTCTGGCTGGTGATTGGCTATTTGTATAAAATGTCACTAAAATTAAATTATTGCTTCCAAGAATCACAGGTAATATTTAAACTTTCTAATTCATTATTGCCTCAAGGTTACCTCATTGTTACTCATTGTTAGCAACTTTTCACCTATTTATTCTCACAGCTCTTACATTATTATATTACGTAATATATTCACATAACATTATTGCACATGGATACAATAATATAAACATATACAATGACTGTTACATACACTTTTTGTATCTTGTTACATACCCAAATTGCTTTAAGGCGGCTGTTATTATATAATTAGACTGAAATCATTTTAGTGTTAAAAGTACTGCCTCAACATTCTCTATAAATATACATTTTGGGGCGCTGTGATTAATTAAAAAATGTGACTTCCTCCACCCTCTATCGCTTATTAGTGGTGTACAGATTATTCTTACGGAAGTTTATTTTCCTACCTTCTTCGTTTACAGAAACAGCTACATTACACATTTCGTTATAGATAGAAAGAGAACAGCGATAGTCAAATGTTTAACAACTGAACGCTATATGCTGGCCTTAAAATTCCATACTGTCTCCATGACATCGCGAGAAACAACTGAATGTCAAAGTGACTTGAAAAGAATGACAAATTTCTTTCTTTTTCATTTTCTCCGAAACGTCTGTAATGATTTAGACTCAAATGGTTTATATATGAGACATTTACGTGACAAATAAGATGTATAGTTTGCATTTTCTAGGAAGGACAGTTGTATAACGTAAATCATAAGATATGGACAAAATTTTACCTCACAAGAAATTTAGATCTCGTTAAAACAGTTAATGTATGTCAAATACTTTTTTTGTGCCGTTAACTATTTCTTTGTTACTGGTTTGAATCTTCATTTAGGTATGCTTTGTCTCAAATAGTAGATCGCTAGTCATTATTTTTTTCGTGGACGTACAACGAAATATATAAATGTGTAATGAAAGCTTATACCGACGGTTTCGTTTGTAGCCTACATTCGGGAGGTCGTGGGTTCTATTCCCGTGGCCGACCTTCCTGACCCATGGGGTGTTTCTGAGGTTTTCCCGGGTCGGCAGGCGAATGCTGGGAAGCATTCTCAAATCCACCGGATTTCCTGATCCTCCGTTTCGTTATCATTCTCATTTCACTTCATCTTTCATCTGTTGCTCCCTTTCAGGGTTAGAAGTGTCAGCGATGGTGTTTTGGTGCAGTGTGGCTGGGGAAAAGGATGCTCTTTGTGACTCTCTGTAACCCTCGGCTTTCGGCTGGCTGCCGGGGGTATCCAAACCCCCTTGAGGGGTGCAGGTAAAATATTCCCTATGTAGCCAATCCAATGCAATCCAAGCATCTGTAAGAATAGTTTGCGAGTCGTGTGAATAATAAGAATTACATTTTAATTAATTTTAATAATTAAATTTATCCCATATTTTAAACTTCTAATATATAAATGTTCAATATTTGAGCAAACTATACAATAACTTGGAGACTTTCTTTTCAGGTACAAGTAAAAGTTCTACGTTCACATGGATTTTTTTATTTCCAATCCCTGAGTTAAAGAATGTAACTAGCTGTTTATATTTGACTTTCGTGGTATGTATAACCAAACACTCTAGTGTTTACATATGTGTTTTAAAACTATTATAAAACACAAAAACAAACGAGGCAAGCAGGGGTAGTAATGTTTGTGGCTCACCCTTTAGACATGAAAGAGAGGAGTGCGCTAGATAAGGACGCGGCTATAGAATGCGCAACTAAATTGCGACCTCATACAGATAGGTGCACGTCCGCCCACAAATTTAAAAAGGAAATGAGAACCCCTTGGGGGAGCATTGTTTTATATTTCCTGGTTCTCCAGACGGTGTCAAAGGAACGGGATCAAAACCAGAAGCGAGAAACAGACGAACATCCGGATTAGCAGTAATCGTGTCCCCGGAACTGACCTCATTCAGGCCGAAACGTTTCCCCTCTTTCCTTTCTTGTTTCAATCTCAGCACTACTTATCTATCGAAGAGGGGCTACACCATTCTGCCCAAAAATTCAATGTGCAGACTTCCCCGGAAATACATCCCCAGGCGATGAGCATAACCCAAAAACTAAGAGTTATTTAAATCTTATAAAAGTTTATTCTTCTATCTACTACATCTTAATCGAGATAAACCTTTACAGAAACAGCTACATTACACATTTCGTTTTAGATACAAAGAGAACAGCGACAGTCATATGTTTAACAACTGGACGCTATATGCTGGCATTAAAATTGAGAAGATGGTTTGTTGTGTTGTTATTTGCCCCATGCTTTCGGAGCAATTTGAAGAAGGTTTGTTGCTGCTATGTATGGTAGGCCAGTTTGAAGAAGATGTATTATATTTTGACTGTTGGGGAGCCGAACACTTTAAGTATGGAAAAAAGTTTCCGGAAGCCTTCGCCCCAAGTTTAAAAATATTAACTCTGTAATTTGATAATGTTATATATTTATGTTTGCCTCTGCTGCGTCAGCATTATTGTTAGAGACATGGAAGTCTTAGCAGGGAGTGGTGCGACTGAATAATGTAGGCTTACACAGACTATAATTTTACTTCACTCCTTTTATTAATGCTTGACACGATTTAAATAACACTTCACTGATATAGAGAGCTGTAATTTTTTTTATTAATTACTTGCACTTTTAACACGTTAACTATTTTTGTCTTACACTGAATACGTATTAAACTTCTTGAGGCCGTGTCTCGCGTCCGGTTAGGAACACTGTCTGCAAGTAACGCGTCCAGTTATGAGCACTGTCTACAAGCAACTGAACTCCGAATTTGTAAATTCGGTTTTAGTTTCTGATTGGATAATACTACTCCAATAGAATACCTTCATTTAACTAAAGCTTTTTTCTGGTTGTTGATTTACTATTTATAAACTGTCTTAAAATTTACATTATTGTTGCTCCAATAATGACTAGTAGCATTATTAAACTTTCTTACTCATTATTGCCTCCAGGTACCTCATTGTTAGCAACTTTTAACCTATAATTCTCACAGCTCCTAGATTATTAAATCATGTAATACATTCACATAACATTATTACACATGTATGCAATAATATAAACATATACAATGACTGTAATATACATCTTTTATATCGTGTTACATACACATATTGGTTTAAGGTGGGCTGTTATTGAATTTATATATTATATAATTAAACTGAAATGCTTTGTGTTAAAAATACTGCCTCAAAGTTCCATACTGTTTCCATGACATCCCCAGAAACAATTTAATGTTGACAGGACTTACAGAGAATAGCTAAGTATTGAACAATTCAAAGCATTAATGACAGATATCTCAGAAATGGCTTTTGCCACGAAAAAAGTTATTTCAAATATATTTTATATTTTAAGATGATGTAGTAGGTTTTCGTCTATCGTTTAGCGCTTACCAGTTATACGAGATTATATAAAATTCCTTACAGTGAAAGCAATTCAAAGGCTATTGCCAGAAATTTCAAGATATGCATTAATTTATTTGTCATGTAAATATATTTAATACCTTTAATCAAAAACGTTGGAGCCATGCTTTGAAAAATCCAAAATTTAGAAAAATGGTCCATGTAAATGATAGTTTGGGGTGGGGTTTTGCTTGAAAATCTTCTTGTCGCATCTTTTAAACGTAAACCTAAAGTTTGGTATTCATGCGGCCCCCCACACAACACACAGGAATGTTTTTCTCAAAATGCGTTTTTTTTATTCAGAGGGCTTCAAAACATGTATTTCCTGAGAAGTCCACGTATCGAAATTTTGGGTGGAGTACTTTAGCTTCTCCACCTACTAGGTGCGCGGTAGGGGAAATAATTACCGATATTTTTTTTATTTTCTCAAAAATGGCTAACGATTTTGATTAAAACACTATATCTTCAGTATATTTAATGGAAAATAAATGTACAGTGCTGTTCCTTTTCACTGTGGCCACCGCACGGCTACTCGTGTGCATACACACAAATATTTAATTAAATTAACCATTGTACCAATATATAAACTTTCAAAAAAAAACACTAATTTATTCAAAAAAAGTATGTGGCTACAACAAAATGTATAGCGCCAATAGTGACCTCTAGTAAATGGTATACAGTACTATGATAGACCAGAGCTTATCTGTGTGTCTATCCTTCATCACGATCATAGTCCCTCTTCACTGTGCTGTAACAAATGTATAGCACCAATAGTGACCTCTAGTAAATGGTACACAGTACTATGATAGACCAGAGCTTATCTGTGTGTCTATCCTTCATCATGATCATGGTCCACCTTCACTGGGCTGCAACAAATGTATAGCACTACTAGCTCTAAATCTCGTCGAAACAGTTATAGCATCCTCGCAACCATCTCATATTCTCATGGCTACAATTATAATAATAAGCTCATACCTTATCATAAGAGATGTTGGAAATGTAGTCCTCTCTATCCACAAACTTCTGACATCGTTTCAGGAAATTTTCATTCGCACTGGAGATTTCAGTATCCCAAATTGAGTGAATTTTTCGCCTGACGTTATCTTTTAGCTACGCTTGTGTATAGTGGTTGTTGCGTAGAAGATTTTTACTTTCTCTACTACGTATAGTAAGTAGGGGAAGTATTGTATTCCACCCAAAAATTCGATACCCAGATTTCACCCGAAATACACGTTTTGAGACCTCCTGAATCCAAAAAAAGCATTTTTAGAAACATGTCCGTGTGTGTGTCTGTGTGTGTGTGTGTCTGTGTGTGTGTCAGTGAACAGCATAACTCAAAAACGAACAATCGGATAAGCACCAAACTTGGTATTTAGGTTCAGTATCTTCCAGAGATGCGACACGAAGGTTTTCAAGAAAATCCCCCTACCTCAGACTAACCTTTACATGGAAGATTTTTCGAAAATTTTAATTTTCTCAAAAATGGCTCTAACGATTTTGATGAAAATATCATATGTTTAGGGTAATGTCATAAGAAATGAAATGTATATCTCGAATTTTCTGGGAATGTCTCCAAAAGTATTCTTCATTGTGAACGACTTTTGCATAACTGGTAAACCATAAGAGATAGACAAAATTTTACTACACAAAAAATGTAGATCGCGTTAAAATACACAACTTATGTCATATACATTTCTTTTGTTGAGTGAACCGTTTTCGAGATATTGCTTGTTATTTCCTTAAATTTTCCAATACTTATACTTTTTCTCAAATACGTTATTCATTTTGTTTATGTCCTGGACATGCAAAGAGAATGGAATGCGTCACATAGCAACCAGCGTTAAAATATTTGACTATCGCTTAAAAGCTACCATATTTTCCTTGCATCTACAAGAAAATTACCAATAAGATTGACATCTCGATATCTCGTTTTATGTCCTGGACATGCAAAGAGAATGGAATGCGCCACATAGCAACCAGCGTTAAAATATTTGACTATCGCTTAAAAGCTACCATATTTCCCTTGCATCTACAAGAAAATTACCAATAAGATTGACATCTCGATATCTCGATTAACATGAAGCATATGGAGAATAGGCGTTTGTATAATTAGATTGTACAAGAGTAGAGAAACTCATGTGAGTGTAACACATCAGATTTTTTTTGTCATGTGATCATATCTGTTAAGGAAGTTCGTAATTGGATTTTGCGAAATGATAGAGTAATTGAGCACCGCTTAATATTCTTCTCTGACGAAGGATAGTTCCATTTATATGGCTATGTTTCGTCGTAAGATAACAGATATTGGAGCACAGAGAAACCCGATTTTACACACGAGTTTCCGTTTCCAGACGCGAAAATTGGTGTGCAGTAAATGTATACAGAATAATAGGACCTGTATAAAAATCTGATGTGTTACACTGCGGCGGTATTTATGTTATATTTATTTATTTATTGCTTTTGTTGAGCCCCACGTTGGGCGCCCATTTGCGGCGGTATTTATGTTATATTTAACTTGTTTATTGAGCCCCACATTTGGGAGCCAATTTGCGATGGTAAATTTATAATATGTTATTTGTGTATGTGTGTTTACTTCATGTGGTGAAGCCATTTTGTGACGTGATTCTTTGTTAGGTTTGTAGCTCCATCTGGTGTTAGCAATTTGCGGCAGTATTAGTTTTTGTTTGAAAGAATGTTACTTTTATTTTTATTTAATTTTGTTTCACTGTCCTCCGGCTAGCTATGATCTTTTTGGGTCGAGCACTTCTCTTTATACAGGTTGTGTAAACGGAAAGGAATCTTTTATCCAAAGATAACACTGATGAAGGAATTTGTTTTACACTTTTATTGTCGAAACACAGTCACTATCACATTTATACATTGATCTAGACACTCGCCAAACTGAAACTGTTATAACAACTTCTTACTGATCACTTTTAATCCACGTACTTTAACCTTTTGTATAATTAACTTTACCATACTTGAGATTTTTCATATCTCTTATACGCGTAACTTGCGAATCGATAGCCGACGTGTAATATTTCTGCTGGACTGAAGGCGACGTGTGTCATACAAATATTTTCGACGAACTGACGGATTCTATCCCTAACCTAGCTCTTTTATACTGATACACCCCGATATGCCTAAAGATTATAACTGAGCTGCAATTGGCTAATAAAACGCGCCAACATTAGCGTCTATTTTTATATCCAATGAAAATTATGAATACATATGCTCTAGGGAAATGTTCCAGAAGATTCTAAAGGAAAACGCGCCAACATTACGTAACGTCCTCGTTTCCAATAATGATAAATAGCTCACCCCCTCGCTGCATTATTGCACGCTATTATTGTCAGTTTCAGTAAGGCAGTATAAACTTACTTCCCAACAATAATTACAATCAACAAACATCTCAAATCAATGTCACATAATAATGCATATTCATACTATAATCACTCTTTACATTTAAATAATTTGTGATACAAATTACTGCATCAACACTCACATGACTTTCTCTACTCTTGTACAAACTATTTTTACAATATCTTATTCTCCATATGCTTCATGTTAATCGAGATGTTAAACTTACTGTTAATTTTTTTGTAGATGCAAGGGCAATTGGTAGGCTTTAAGCGATAGTCAAATGTTTTAAGAGCTGGTTGCTATGTGGCGTATTCCATTCTCTTTGTATGTCCAGGATATAAAAAATGAATAACGAATTCCCATTTGAGGAAAAGTAGTGGAAAATTTAAGGGAATAACAAGCAATATCTCAAAAATGTTTCATTCAACAAAAAATATGTATATGATATAAATTGTGTGTCTTAACGCGATCTACATTTTTGGCCCAGTACAATTTTGTCTATCTCTTATGGTTTACCAGTTATGCAAAAGTCGTTCATAATGAAGAATACTTTTGGAGACATTCCCAGAAAATTCCAGATATACATTACATTTGTCATGAATGTATATATTAAACATGTGATATTTTAATCAAAATTGTTAGCCATTTTTCAGAAAATTAAAAAATGTTCCATGTAAAGGATAATCTGGGGGGTTTTCTTGAAAACCTTTCTGTCGCATCTCTGGAAGATACTGAACCTAAATACCAAGTTTGGTGTTTATCCGACTGTTCGTTTCTGAGTTATGCTGTTCACAGACAGACACACAGACATGTTTCCAAAATGATTTTTCTCGATTCAGGGGGGTCTCAAAATATATATTTCCGGTGAAATCTCGGTATCGAATTTTTGGGTGGAATACAATACTTCCCCTACCTACTATACGTAGTAGAGAAAGTAAAGACCATAAATACAGAGAGATACAGGAATGACTTACACACAACACTAAATGTCAGTCTGAAGTTTTTTTTAACAAGACTCTGCTACCGCTCATACAGCTTATTGGTCAGTAAATTTAATTCAGGATACTTTTGAGGAATAGGGTACTTAGTAAATAATTATGGCCTTCACGACTTCCTGATTTAATTCTATGTTACTTTTTCTCTAAAATGACTTAAAGAAAATTAAGATTTCGCAACAAATCCCATAGATTTAAGGACCTAAAAGAAAACAGGGGAGAAATTTACTTAATGTTGGTAAACGAGAAAACCAGTCGAGACACCGCTTAACCCGCTCACCACAAATCCTACATGCGGTCCCTGGGATTGAACCCAAGCTGCCTTGGTGAAGCGAACTGTCTAACACGGCGCTGCCATAAAATTCCCTTAAACCCCGTAGGTATTTAAAATACCTGTGCACCAGGTTCTGGCTTTTTAACATAAGACAATACTCGAGTTCTTTTCCTCTCTCCTCGCAAAAAATAAAACAGATGTAGGCCGATGTAAAACAAGAAAAATTTTGAAAAGTTGTAATGCAATTTACTGAAAAAGTTGTGATTTTTGAGTGATGCATCGGCTGAGAAGAAACGGATGCTGGGAGTGGAGTTGAGCACAAAGAATTCCTCAACTCGGAACGAACTTTGCCTTAGTTATAAGGTAGTCCCCCCCCCGGATATCCCGGCTTGTTGAGTTTCCAGTATTGCGTATTGACTTCTTCCTTTCTTCACAAAGATCAGCCTTCAATGTGATCTGCTCGGCAGCTGTATTTACTCTGTACACCGTCCCAGCATCCGCTTCCCTAGTTACCTGTTTATTATCACTATTTCACACTATCACCGCCTGTAGCTCTGCTGGTGTAGATGTGGGAGTTCCATATGTCTCCTTGCCACTCTCTCCCCCTCACTCCTCAATGTGTAACATATAGATATTGTAAAGGAAAAATAAACCTGCTTTTTCTGGTGTAATACTATACATATTTATGCCCGAGGTTAAGGATTCATCGCTTAAAATTGAGTCATGGTTACCTGGTAAAACAAATTCTGATGTGTTACATTTATATGATTATCTCTACTCGCTCTTCTAGAAACTATTCTTCCAAACATTGCTCTATCTAAGACTAGGAGAAGGAGCGAAGGGGAACTTAGTACATCGGTCTATGAAGATCTTTTGTGCCTAAGCTTCTGACCCGGGGGGGGGGGAGCGTAGAGAGGACAGAGAGGGAGGCACGACAGGGTCCCTACATTTTCTAGAATGCAACTCCCCAGATGTCAGCTTGTACAACCAGCTCCGCTCCCTTCTGCAGGCTTCCACATCCCACTGGGGGTGCAAGGTCACACAAACTGCTGCCATTGAGACAGAATTAAAAATTTCAGTCTACTTATAATATGTAAATTCAATAACAGCCCGCCTTGAAGCAATATGTATATGTAATAATGTTCAAACATGTGTAAACATGTTCAATAATATTATGTGAATGCATTACGTAATTTAGTAATGTAGGAGAGAATAATAAGTTAAAAGTTGCTAACAATGAGGTAACCTTGAGTCAATAATGAGTAAGAAGTTTAAATGCTACTAGTTATTATTAGAGCAGCAATAATGCAAATTTTGAGATAGTTTAAAAATATAGCCAATCAACAACCACAAAAACCTTTAGTTAAATGAAGGTATTCCATTGGATTAGGAATAGCCAATAGACTTGAAATACAGAAATTTACAAGTTTAGACCGTTGAAATCAATTCAGTTGCCTGCAGACCGTGCTCATAACTGGTTGCGTTGCTTGTGAGTCCTCGAGAGATTAAATATGTATTCGCGTGAGATGAAAAATAAGTATAGGTGTTAAAAAGTGCAATTAATTAAAAACAGAATATCACAGCTCTCTATATCAGTGAATTGCTATTTAATTAGTGTCAAGGATCAATAAAAAGGAGTGAATTAAAATTTATAAACCGTGTAAGCCTACAATCTTGTCGTATCACAACCCTGCTAAGACATCCATGTCTCTAACAAATACTGACGCAACCGAGGCAAACATAAATATAATATCTAAAGAAACTGAAACAAATACAAAGCTAATGTTTTAAACTTGGGGCGAAGGCTATCGGAAACCGGGTACTATACGTGCGGTTGCAACAACTTCAAGTTCGACTCCCAACAGTTGAAATGTAATAAATCTTTTTCAAACTGGCTTTCAGTACGTAGCAGCAACTACCTACTTGAAATTGACGCCCAAAGCATGGTGCAAATAACGTAAAGAAACAACCTACTTCACCATTCCGGGGAAGGAGGTGTTACACAGAGCATCCTTTTCCCTTGCTATGCAACACCGAGACTACCGCTGACACTTGCAACTCTGAAACAGCCAAGCAGAAGAAAGGTGAAGTAAAATGAGAATGGAGGTGAAATGGAGGGACAAGGAATTCAGGAATGTAAAGACTCTTCCCTGCGGTCGCCTAGCTACACGGGGAAACCTATAGGTCAGGAAATTCGGCCGCGGGAATCGAACCCCTGTGAGCCACAGACGTTACCCAATAGGTTGTTGTTCTATCTATTACTTGTTTATTCAGATAAATTCCCAGTTCGCATTTCCTTGTACGATACGCTAGGTGAAGCGATAGTCAGATTTTTATGTGATAACGACTTCTAATTTGAGAAAAGTATAAGTATTTGAAAATGCAAAATTACAAGGAATATCTCTGAAACAGTTAACTATAAAAACAATATATTTGACATAAATTGGATGCTTAATGAGATATACATTTTTGTGTAATAAGATTCTGTTTATATCTCACGTTCACCAATTTTATACAAGTTTTTCAGATTAAAGAGCACTTCATAGACTACTCTCAGAGAATTAAACATTAACATTTTATTTGTCATATAAATATTTTAAACATATGTTATTTCAATAAAGATGTCTACAGACATTTTAGAGAAAATCAAAAAGTAGCGAACATTTTTACATGTAAAGGCTATTTTGGATTAGGGTACTTAGTTGAAAATATTCCTTGAAGACGCTAAATTTAAATACCAAGTTTGGCACTTAACCGACTTGCTATCGCTATGCTGTCTCCGGACGAACAGACGCGCGGCGCGCGGACCTTATTTTTAAAATATATGTTCTACACATTCACATGACTTTCTCCAGCCATTCTTCAACAAACTCTTCTCAAAAAAGCCTGCTCCCTTATATGTGGCATTGAGATAAACCTTTGCAGAAATAGGTATATTACACATTTAGGCATTCCCGAGAAACAAATAAAAATATACAGCACTTCAAAAGAAAGACTAAGTATTGAGCAATTCAAACCATTAATAACGGATATCTCGGAAACGGCGATGCCACAAAAAAGTTGTTTGAAATAAATTGTAGGCTTTAGAGAGATCTATATTTTTTGTGGGGTTCCTTTTCGTCTATCGCTTAACAATTACCAGTTACACAAGATATACAAAATTTCTCCCGAATAAAGAGGACTTTACCGGCTATTCCAAGAAAATTCAGATATATATTTTATTTGTCATGTAAATGTCTTAAATATATGCTATTTTAATCAAAGTCGTTAGGGATAATTTTTATAAAATAAACAATTTTGAAAAATTTTCCATGTGAAGGGTAGTTTGAAGTGGGGGAATTTTCTATAAAATCCTCAATTCGCATATATGGAAGGTACTGAAGCAAATACAAAGTTTGGTATTTACCTGATTTTTAGATTTGGGTTATGGTGTTTCATGTATGGAGAAATGTATAGAGACGCTTTATAGTTTCTCTAGTACGTACATTGTAGGTAGAGAAGGTATTGCATTCCACCCAAAATTCGATACCGAGATTTTACAGGATTTGAGGTCCTCTGTCCCCAAAATCAGGCATTTTTAGAAAAAGGTCTGTGTGTGTGAGTGTGTGTGAATACACCATAATTCGAAAATGGAATGTCCAATAAATATCAAACTTGACACTTTATTTATCTGTTTATTTATTTATTTTCAATTATACAATATACAGAGTAAAACAGTGTTATTATAGAGCACGTCAAAGTGCTAATTAGGATAATACAGTAATAATAATAATAACAATAAGAATAATATATACACACAATACTTATCGCTTATACAAATTATAATTCTTAACACACAAGAATGACAAGAGCTCTAGGAAATAGATGCAACCAAGTTGGCGTATTAAAGCAAATTTTTGCTGTGGTTTAAAAACTCTTGCGAGTTATAAAAGCAGTGGGTTAATAAATTATTTTTAGTGCCTTTTTAAAATTATTTATAACATATATATTCTCTTTAAATCCTTTAGCAGTTAGTTGAAGAATTTAGAACCTGCACGGATGCCATTTTTATTTCCTAAAGTACCCCTGTGGGAATTCATAGAACTCATTTTGACTTCGATTTAAATGTCTGTGCACATCCTTGTTCAGTTGAGGGGTTTTACTAGACTTTTTAATACATAATAACATAATTGATATATATAGTTACATACCAGGAGTGAGGGCTAAAAGGTGTCCAGAAAAGTATCAAATGTTAATCACCACAAAATTCACATGGGAAACGAAGACCAGGACGTTGATGTTCACATTCAACTGCAGGCGTGGGTTTTTTTATAACAAAATGCACAAATTCACATTACCTTGGTTTATTCAATAAAGGATACGGTGTCCCTACATCACACACAAAAGAGATAAAGAAAGAATTGAGGGGAGATGCCTCACACATGTCCTACATCTATACTCGTTCACACACAAACTCCCAGACCAGACACTCAAACGAGACTGAGACAGAAAGAAGTAACGCTTAACTATTCCCCCGCCTCTCCACTTCTGACTAGCCTCCCTAACTAGGGGTGGCGAGATGCCATGGCAGACGAAATTCAAACACAAGGCCGAAAGAATACTGAATTACTCACAACAATGCTGTCGTCAATACGACGCAATAATGTGTATGGCATGACAATAGCTATTATTGCGCTACAATATACAGGGTTATTCTAAATTAGTTGCCTGAAAGTATGAATGAATTATTTCGAAACTGTTGACGGAAATTTATTCCGATGTTCATCAAACCTTATGTCATATCATCAAGTTTTAAACATGGTCGGCAGACTTCGCTACATGCACTCGCTCGCTCGTCTGGCGGGGAAAATGTGAAGCACTCACAACACCTGGAGCCTAGTAAGCAGTCACCATGGAGTCCTACAGCGGTGCAGATCGCCGCAGTGTTGTCTGTGGTTTCATGAAACTAAATCGCAAATTACCACACAAAGTCGTTTTCGTACAAAGTATCAAAAAACTGTCCCGCAGGTGAAAACTATCAAAACAAGGTATGATCGATTCGTAAAAACGGTTGTGTGGGACACCGAGAGAAAGGACAGAGACGCCCTCCTGTAGCAGGCCACGTTATGGAAGCCGTGAGAAGAACTTATGCACGAATTCCAAAGAGGTCTACAACTAGAGCAAGTTTGGAGCTGACCATTCCACAACCTACGGTATGGAGAATTTTAGGACGACGACTGCATGTAAGGGGTACAAGTTGCAACTGGTTCAGGCATTGAGTGCTAATGACAAGCTTAAACGTTATGAGTTCTGTGCGGACATGCTGAACAGGATGGAAGAAGACGATAGTTCAGTGACGAGGCAACTTTTCACCTTAGTGGTACAGTTAATCGTACAATGTAAGAATATGGGGTACACAGAAACCGACAGAACATACACGTGACTCACCGAAACTGAAAGTGTTTTGTGCGCTAAGCTCCGTGTAAGTATATGGACCATTCTTTTTTATGAGAAGACTGTGTGACTGGCATCACATATCTAGATATGTTAGAAAACTACCTGATGCCACAGCTGCAAGAAGCTATGAGAGATAATTTCATTTTTCAACAAGATGGAGCACCTCCTCATTACCACCATGAGGTCACTACGTACCTATCCCACACCACTCCCGCTTGGATTGGACGTGGCGGGAACATAGCTTGGCCTCCACGATCTCCCGATTTAACACCGCTGGATTTTAGTCTGTGGGGTTACATTAAAGATAACGTGTACAACCCTCCACTGCCGACCAATCTCGATGAGCTTCGTCAACGAATTAACGTAATGGTAGCTCGGGTAGATGCGGACATGATCACGTGTATCTGGGATGAACTGTCGTACAGGTGGGATATCTGCAGTCACATTGAACATTTGTAAACATTGCAAATGAAACTTAATGTTAATGTGAATGTATGTAATGGAAATGGGAAAAATACTTTAGTAGACCAATGCTTTTAGAAAAACTTTAAATCGAATTCAATTGGGCATTTAATTCCTACTTTTTTGGAGGAAAACGTTTCAAAAAAAAACATACTTTTTTTAATAAATTGGTTTTTTTAAAGTTTGTTATATATATATCGCATGAAGTATGTTTTTGATAAAGATCCCATAACATTGCCTCGTATTCTAAATGTGAGTGAATTAATCCAAAGTACACTGTACCAACCATTTGTAGAGGTAAGATGTTGATGAGTTAATGTAGCAGAAATATGGTCTTATTAAGTTTAGAATAAGTTACACAAATATAGTTTTGGCATGAAAGATTATCGTCAATATGAATGGCTAAAAACTTTGCATTTTGAACTCTGGATATAGTTTGACTATTATAAACCAGTTTTAGACCTTCACTACTGTGATTATTTCTATTTAGTCCGAATAGTAGACAGTTTGTCTTACTGGCATTTGGACTGAGATTGTGGGCGTGAAACTAATTGTTCAGGTTTAATAGTACCTCTTTACATATATCATCAGTTATTTATATAATCTAAGTTCAACATCTTCCAAAGACACGATACGAAGACTTTCGAGAAGGTTCTCACGTTCACATCTACTCTTTATATGCAAGATTTTTCGAAATTTACGATTTTCTCAAAAAAGACTAATGATTTTGTTTAAAACAGCACACGTTTAAGACATTTACATGACAGACAAGATGTATATCTTAAATTTTCTAGAAATAGCCTCTAAAGTCCTTTTGTCTGAATGGCTTTTGCGTAGTTCGTGAACCGTAAGAGATAGAGAAATTCTTAGTACACAAAAAATGGTAAATCTCGTTAAAGCACATAATTTATGTTGAATACACATTTTTTTGTGGAGCTTAGGTCTACAGTATTCCCCTCTTGCCATTATGTCTACAGCGAAATATATAATAAAAGCATTTCTACATATGTTTCATCTTGATGAACGTGAAGCAGATAGAAGAATAAACTTTTAAGATTCTTGTAAGTTCTGCCGCATTTTAGTTGATTTTTGCGTAGTCGTGGAAGGAGTATGGAATTTCAAGGCCAGCATATAGTGACCAGGTTTCAAAGATCTGATAATGGATTCCGTTTTGCTTATCTTCTACGAAAACCGAGGAAGGTGTGCGACTCTCATTCGGAGGTCCTGGATTCGATCCCCGGAGACCGGTCGCTCTAAACCATGGGTTTTTCGTAGTTTACCTGCGTCGTCAGGCAAATTCTGTGGTGGTCCATCTTGTACCACGACTCTCGTGCACCTCATTTCCTGTACCCATATTCTCCTTCCTTGTCATCTGTTTGAGGGTTGTAAGACCAGGAGACGGTGTTCGAGGTTGTGCGCTCTTTAGAGGTTGTGCGTTTCTTCCATGCTGTCGTTGTGGGACTGTTCAATTAGGTCTCTCGTCCGAGTAGGGTAACCACCAGGAGATCGGTGGCTTATGGATGTGCCCGGGAGGCATCTGTTGCGTTCGATCTCGAAACATTAGGGTCCCCGTCCATTCTTGCACACTTCGTCATCCGGATCTGGTTGCTCTTCGGGTCTGTTCCCTCCCTCCGAGGTGTCACAGTAGGAGCGGTACTCTGCCCTAGTTGCGGGAACCCTCCCTTTCGCTCTACCTTCTTTGCCTTTACATTTTGTCTACAACGAAACGAGCAATAAAGCTGTTTCTGTAAAGGTTTATCACGAGTAACAATCACACCTTCTCTACCCTCTGTGGTTTATTAGTGGGTATACAAAGTATTTTTATATCTATTACATTTTAATACAAATAAACCTTTACAGAAACACCTACATTACACATTTCGTTATAGATACAAAGAGATCAGCGATAGTCAAATGTTTAAAAACTGGACGCTATATGCTGGTCTTAAAATTCCATACTGTTTCCATGACATCGCGAGAAACATGTGAATGTTGAAAGCATGACAGAGTAGTGAGCAGTTCGAGCTATTAATAACGGATATCTCAGAAATAGCTTATGCTACAAAAAATTATTTGAAATAAATTGCGTCTTTTTTTTAAAGACATCAACATTTCTGACTACTATACAAACATATTCCAAATGAAAAGGACTTCACAGGCTACTACCAGAAAATTGAGAATCGTTATATAGTTCTCTGTTGTTTTCTGAAGGAGTTGTATTATATTTCAACTGTTGGGGAGCCGAACTTGTAGTAGTTGCAACAGCACGTATAGTAAATAGTTTCCGTTAGACTTCGCCCCAAATGTACTTTCAGGTGGGCTTTGCACCAAATTTAAAAAAAAAATTAACTTTGTAATTAAACTGTTTGTTTAAATATTTAATTTATGTTTGCCTCAGTATTTGTTAGAGACATGTTTCTCTTAGCAGGGTTTTGGTGCGACTGAAGAATGTAGGCTTACACAGATTATAATTTTACTTCACTCCTTTTATTAATACTTGATACGATTTAAATAACACTTCACTGATATAGAGAGCTGTGAAATTATTTTTATTAATTAATTACACTTTTTAACACGTAAACTTATTTTTCGTCTCACACGAATACATATTATATTTCTTGAGGACACTTTATGCGTCTGGTTATGAGCACTGTTTGTAGGCAACTGACTTGATTTCAACCGCCTAAATTTGTAAATTTCTGTATTTTAAGTCTCTGATTGGCTAATCCTACTCCAATAGAATACCTTCATTTAAGCAAAGCTTTTCTGGTTGTTTATTGGCTATTTTATAAACTGTCACTAAAATTACATCATTGTTTCCAAGAATCACAAGTAGTACTGTTAAACTTCCTTACTCATCATTGCCTCAAAGTTACCTCATTGTTACCTCATTTAGCAACCTTTGACCTATTTCTCACAACTCCTACATTATTAAATTACGTAATACATTCACATAACATTATTGAACATGTTTACAATAATATAAGCATATACAATGACTGTTACATACGTTTTACAAATTATTACATACACATATTGCTTCAAAGCGGGCTGTTATTGAATTCACATATTATATAATTCGAATGAAATTATTTAAGTGTTAAAAATAGTACCTCAAAATTCAACATATACATTTTATTTGTCATGTAAATATCTTTAACATATGGTATTTTAATTAAATCGTTACAGGCATTCTTTTAGAAAATAAAAACATTTCGAAAAATGTTCCACGTAAAGGGTAGTTGAATGTGAGATTTTCTTGAAAATCAACGCGTCGCATCTTTACAAGGTGCCAACTTTTGCATCTATCCGACATTTCGTTTAGACACACACGCATATACAGACCTTTTTCTAAGAATGCTTAGTTTAGATTCAAGTGTATTTCCGGTGAAATCTCGGTATCGAATTTTTGGGTGGAATGCAATACCTTCTCTACCTACTATATACGTGGTATAGAATTTAATAAGGTGTGGTACGAATATCTTTTGGAAGGTTGCGGAATGTAACACATTAAATTTTAAAAATATTTCCCTGGTTAAATTAATCTACTACGAACTATTTTTATATTCAATGTATGTTGGACATAATTTAGGTGTTTTAAAGGAACAACATTTTCTGACTCTGGTAAAGCAGAAGAAGACAGATGAGTGCTAGCATGCGATGCACTGGGTATATTAATAACGCAGAAACCATCACTAATTTCCAATTTGCATTTCTCCGCGACTCAGCCCATAGTCAATAATCCATTAACCACCACAGCAGGAGCAGGAGTAGGCGGGACCAGCCTCCTCCCTTCCGTATTCGTTTATAGTTGATAATTAAGGGAGTTAAAGGTTTTCTTAATTGAAAGGCCCTAACCTAGTATAATTATTGCGATACTCTCGAACTCTATGGCTTATAATTTGAGGCGGTTTCTCACATCTATAATAAATACATCCTGCCAGTGTTGCCAACCATGTAAAGTTCTCTTCTTTTGTTCCTCCCCAAACCTGTCTTTAAGGAATTAATCACTCCGGTAAAGATTTCTAAGTGAAATTAGAATTCACAGCGTAGTTTGTTGAACAATGCTAAGGTGCATGCGGCTAGTTTTCAAGCGGAGTCAAACATGGCAAATGTCGCTTTTAATACTCTTACCATCGTTCTGCTTTAAACATTCCTTCGATTTTTATATTCGTTACTTCTCCTGACTTTCAGAGTTTCTAGAAGTTGCTATATAAGTGAAGGCTAAATGACCAAAGTTATGAGGCGACATTTTTAGTTTGTTGTACAATCTTATAAACTACAATTCTTCTTTAATTTTATATATATTACTTATTTTTAGGTAATATATTTTTACTTTCTCTGTTACGTATGTATAAGTATTGTATTTCAGAAAAAAATTATATTACGAGTTTTCAACGGAGACTGCATTTTTTAAAGCTACCTAAATGAACATCTAGTGAGATAATTCTTACGAAAGTTTATTTTTCTACTTCATTTTAATCCAAATAAACCTTTACAGAAACAGCTACATTACACATTTCGTTATAGATACAAAGAGAACAGCGACAGTCAAATGTTTAACAACTGGACGCTATATGCTGGCCTTAAAATTCCATACTGTTTCCATGACATCGCGAGAAACAACTGAATGTTGAAAGTACTTTAAAAGAATGACCAAGTAATGAACAATTGGAATCCTTAATAACGCATATCTTAGAAGTGGTTTATGTTACAAAAACATTTATTTGAAATAATGTGTGTGTTTTAAAGGTATCTACAGTTTTTGTTTAGTACGTTTTCGTCTATCCCTTAACATTTATGTGTTATAGAATGAAGTGATAAGATCCGCGAGTACTCCGCGAGTACAAGAATAACCATAGCCAGAAGAAAAGTTAAGATTAATGCGCGAATCAAACAAAATAAGAAGGAGATAAAAGAGAATATTAAAGATTAAGTAAAGGGGGGAATAAACATTATTATGGATGAAATAAAATAAAGTAGAGATGAAATAAAATATTATTACGGATGAAATAAAATAAAATAGAGACACGTATAAATAGATCAGAAAGTAAAAGAACGTGAAAGGAAACAGACACAAGGAACTATGCCAGAGGGCAAAACACTTAACAAATACAGGAAAGGCTAGCTGGAGAACAGTTAGGTTCTATTGAAATCGCCAAGAGCTCTCCGGCGTGCGAAACAAAGAAACGGATGTGCTAGTCACTCAAGCGAACAGAAAATTAAATCAGCCGTGAATAACGAGAAACAGCAGAAACGCTAGCTAAGCCTAAGGGTAATGAAATTGAACCAATGGGAAAGAAATCGCAGAGGAGCCATAGAACCAATAAGGAAGATTAAATGTCACGTGAATAGTAAAACCAGGGAACAAAACTAGAAAAGAGGCGTGAAATAGATTTTGGTCTAGGAGCAGGAGCGCGTTTTAGACACGCGAAAGATGGAACACTTTGTGTCGGGAAACGTTAGGAGGAGGACGTAGAAACTTTGTGTGGGGAAGAACTATGAGTATGATGTAAAACTCTGCGTTGAGAAGAGCTAGGATGAAGACGATCTAGTTTGTGTTGGGAGGAGATAGAAAGAGAATGTTAGAATTCTATATCGGGAAAAGAGATAGGGTAGCTAGGGATGACAAAAGTCATACTGTGAGTAAATGAGAAATAGAATAAATTCAAGGGTAAAAGCACGGAGACTGTAACGGGGAAAAGCTGATAGGAACGCGTCTTGTGTGAAGGGCCTGCAGTACGAAAACAGTGTGGATCTTCATAATAAATGGGCCATTGAGAGGAGTTGTGAGTATCATTCACCTCCCATCCACACAATCCCTGAGGTAAGATTCTCGTAACCCATCATCCTCTACCTGAGCAGCCGGCAATCACCTGAAACCCTACACCAAGACCTTACCAACCAGAAACGTTACCTTTATTTTCCAAACCCCGCTACAAGAAGATGACACAAATTCCTTCGGAATAAAGAGGTCTTCATAAAAATTCAAGATATACATTTTATTTGTCATGTAAATATCCTAAATGTGCGGTATTTTTAAGAAAGTCCTTAGCCATTTTTTAGAAAATCAAAAACATTGAAAAATATGCCATGTAAGGGGTAGATTGGGTTGGGGGGATTTTCCTGAAAATCACCGTGTCTCATCTTAAGAAGGGACTGTACCCAATTAGGAAGTTTGGTATTTATCCGACTTTTCTATTTTGAGTTATGTTATTTAAACACACCGAACATTTTTGTAGAAATGCTTTGTTTAGATTCATGCTTGAAAACATATATTTACGTTGAAATCTCTGTATCGAATTTTTGGGTGGAATGCAATACCTTCTCTGGCTTGTATGTACGTGGTAGAGAAAGTAATAAATGTTAATTGTAGAGAAGATCAATGTTTTTTCTTTGAAGAAATTCACTAAGTGTGATCTGCAGATGTTTGAGTGATCCGGTCGTTATTTTGCAATATTGAGTACTTGTTGTGTTTGTTGCTAGGAGCAGCTGCTGGAATACAACGACACGATTGGAGTGCTACCTGCCGGAAGAACCTTGCTCTTGCGGGGATTGATGAAGGAGTCGGCAGGAGAATACGCATGCGCGGCAGCAAACCGTGAAGGTGAAACGCGCAGCGGCTCAGTACAAATGCGTGTCCTCTGTAAGTAGTTCAATTTACCTTAAACTCACATTAATTCTGATTTTCGTAGAGGTGCGGAAAATGGTTATTTTTTGTCAACTACCAAAATAAAGAGAGTATTGTATTCCATCTAAAACTTCCATGTGATTTCACCGAAATACATGTTTTGAGGTTCCCTAAACCCAAAAAAAAAACATTTCTAGAGAAAGATCCTCACGCGCCTGGGTCTGTAGTATGTTAATCGGAGGGGAACACGCGCGCACTGCGACATTTATTGGTCTATTGTGGCTACATCAACCGTGAGGCAGGAATGAGGCGAAGCAGTCGTAGGAGGTCCCATGTCCGCAGACACGCCCGCGCATTAGTGGCGAGGAATCCCAAGAGGTGGAGCAGCTCATTCTGGTGTTCACGAGGAGAAACAACGCGCATGCATCTACGCCATCTGCCCAATACCGCCAGCACCGCAGGACCTGAAAGCACACCTGAAACATGAAATGAAATCAGGGGAAATAGAGGAAAGGAGATATGGCAGAATACACCATTCCGATATTCGCCTTGGTGCCCAGAGAAAAAACACGAAAGGTCCCATGGTGGGAGTGTCGGTCATCGGGAATCGCACCCGGAACCTCCCACAATGCAGACCACTGACGTTGCCGCCTGTACCATCCCGGTCGGTGTGTGTATCTGTAAACAGCATATCTCCAAAACGAAAATACAAAACTTGGCATTTAGGTTCAGCATCCTCTAAGGATGCGACACGAAGGTTTTCAGTCTCCCCGCAGCTATTCCAAAATATTACTCAAATTGTACCAACGAAAGATGTTCATGATGGTACCCCCATCCAAGATTACTTAATCGCCGTTCCCTTCAATAGTAGAGTGCGGAATGATGTATGTAGTAGAAATGTTAGGGCCACATGAGGGTTGGAAAGCAATAAATGTAATAAATAGACTATTTCGTAGACTTGCACTAAGCTAATCTAAATCTTCGCCTAATGAGGTTGCTCTAGTGGAGGACTAGACTATAAAAGTAAGGTAGTGGAAAGAGAGCACTGAAGTATTGCAAGCCAGAACAGGTGGGCATCGTTAAACACTGTTTGCAAATATTAAGGGCAAATAAACATGGAAATATCCTACAGAAAGTTCGTTGGGGAGTAATGTGGTTTGATAGAAAAAGAACAGAAAAGGGATTTTGGAAAGAGGTGAAAGCAAGACAATGGGATTTTGAAAAATAGCAATTATGGGCTTATCTTATTAAAGCTACATAGATTATTGAAAACTGATTCAGGAAGTTCAAAATATATTGAAATTTGTGAACAAAGTAGGTAGGGAAGGTTTGGCATGATTTACAATGGGGTAACATTTAGGTGGAATAAGGAATGGATATATCAAGGGAAGAGGTCTAGTGTGTAAAGAAGCAGATAACGTATGGTTTTGTATTCTGGAATGCAAACAAACTAAACTGTGGAGGAAGAACTGTGTAGAAGAATTTTAAATCTTAAGTTCAGAGGGAAACTTAAGAAAATGGGAAAGTGTTGTCTATGGAAGGCAGGCTTTGTTTGATATATACAAGAAGATTTTAACTTTTAATATGAGAGATAAAATATATAATCCGATTATATAAATAATCTGGTGTTAAATATAATGGGGGAATGGAAGTAGCGCAACGCTATGAATCGGAGAGTTTTAAATTACAAAATATTCTTGTGATTGCTCTAATAAATTTATAGTAACACTATACTAATGAAAAAATAACTTATGTATGGAATGTCTGTGAATAAACTGATTCATTCATAATCTCAGTTCCCTTTTTAGCTATAACTAAATGTGTAATGTATCTATTTCCGGAAAGGTTCATGAAGATTAAAATGAAGTAGTTAGAAAAATAAAGTTTTGTAAAAATGTTTTATATGGCTGCTGATACAATAATTATTGACAGTACTGCGTAAACAACTAAATAAAGAATTACAGTAAGATAGAGAAATAATTTCAATAAATAACTTCCGTATATTAAATCAATGTATAATGCAACAAGCCTGAGTTGAAATGTTTGTCCGGAAAGATGAAGGTAATTAAGAAGTCAGGTTAGTGAACTCATTAGTATCAGCCGAAGTACGAACGTATTAGCTTAAAGATTCTAAGAATTTAGTTAGGCTATAAGTTCAGTACGTTTTCAGTCACGTAGCCACTTCTATGAATTAAGTTCTGAGAAATCTAAAAGGCTCTGCTAGCAGCAATGTAAGAGACATGCATGGCCAGAGCTTGATATTGGTCCGGGCAAGATGTTAAGTTGAAAGGGGGAATAAAATGTACGCGGAGCTAAAAGTAATAAAAGCTGCAACTTTAGAACAGAGAGAGTTACTCACTCTGATACCGGCACTGTACTTACAGTCGTTCGTGCACACAGTTGTGCATACATTCATTACTCTGGTACCGTCAGTAGTACGTTATGTTCGTGTAATATTTTAGGCGCCCAGTGTCACGCTTGCGTGAGTAAGACTTCGCGGCTATTGCGAGAGGTCTCGCCGATAAGTATTTTAGCGACTCGCGGCAGGTTAAGCTTCTAATTTATTTTATTGCGGAGACAGTTTATTTCGAACCGTAACTTTAATACTGCAGAAGTTAGGAGGTATAACAATTCAGTTGTTACAATTTCGAGTACTACGATTCATAATCAGTTTCATTCTTTATCCTCAAACGTTCGACAACTCAAATATTAGTTCACAATACATTTCTTACTCAATTTAATCTGGTGTTGTCCTTTAACACTACGTCCACGCGTACAGTGAAACATCTCATATACATACCATTAGAGCAGCTGGCGTACGAGACAGCAGAACAAGCTGCAATACCACGGCAGCAGAATAAAACACGAAGCAGGTGTAACGCTTCCCACGGCGTCGTTCTAGGCGTCGTCTTACCTTGCATCTTCGTCGTCCTCCGCTACGTCGTAGGAATCCTCTTCAGGAATAGATGTCACAGATGTCAATAGGAAGCACATCGTCGTATCTCAGGGTCATCTGTCGGCGAATCGATCTGAAATTCCCTACTGTTTATGCTAGAAATCCTACAAGATTCTCTTATATTCCCTAACACCTGCGATTCTTTAACACTGTCTTCCCACTATTATCTCTTGGTCCAATAACATTTGCTCCGGCAATTATTTAATATCTCGGTGCTCCAATACCGTTCTTTAGATTCGAGCGAGATTGAAGTAGTCACTTGACAAATATTAAATCGTCATAAACTTGGATAAAAATTATCTCAACGAATACTATCAGCACATTAGATATATATATATATATATACCACTTTATAGTTAATTATTGCGCGGCACTTAGCAACTTTCGTCCTTTTCTGACTCGGAATACTACGTGCTATCTTGTCGAAGAATCATAACAAACTATGTGAAATCCACGCCTACGTTTTTGTACTTGTAACCACGTCTTCCTATCTTCTCATTGCTTCTAACAATTATCCTGTGGCCTTATTGCCTCTCCGGTTGAAAATTCGAAGCACAAATGGTAAAAAAAGATCGTTGCCTACAGCGTCTACTTTCTCTTCCAACTAGGTTATTCCCTTCGAAATACAAAGAAACGGTGGAATTTTAAGGCCTCAAGTTCAGCAAAATGCAATGAAGATTTTGAAGCGAAGCTATACTATTTCGCCTAAATTTTGCAGATTCTTTTACGCAATTACTCTTTATTTATCGGACAATATTAATGAAACTTGAAACATATTTACACTTTTTCAAGGGCTCTTGATGAATGTGGTTTTAATCTAATTGCGTTAAAATGATAGAAAAAATTGGTTGTTAATTAAACATTAATAATTCATAAATTATAATTATTTAAGGATTCCTTTTTGATCAGGGGTAGTCAGACGGAAATATCGCTACACAGGCAAAGTAAACGACATCTAAAGTGACGACCATCGTTATCGCTTCAAATTGTCACACCATCGTGCCATCATAAAGCTACAGTGTCACTATTAATAAGCGATAGAGGGTAGAGAAAGTCACGAGAAAGTAACACATCAAATTTTAAATAACGTTTTTCTTTTCTCGATTAGGGAGTCTCAAAACGTGTATTTTCTATGAAAGCTCGTATAGATTTTTTGGGTGAAGTGTAATTACTGTACTTATTGCACGTACGTAGCAGAGAAAGTAAAAAAGATCTGATGTGTTACACTCACATGACTTTCTCTATTCTTGTACAAACTATTTTGACATACGCTTATTCTTCATATGCTTCATGTTAATCGAGATGTTAATCTTATTGCTAATTTTCTTGTAGCTGCAAGGGGAATATGGTAGGTTTTAAGCGATAGTCAAATATTTTAAGAGCTGGTTGCTATGTGGAGTATTCCATTCTCTTTGCATTATCAGGACAAAAAAAAATAACGAATTCCCATATGAGAAAAAGAATAAGAATTGGAGAATTTAAGGGAATAACAAGCAATACCTCGAAAATGGTTCACTCCATAAAAACAATGTATATGACATAAATTGTGTATTTTAACGCGATCTACATTTTTTGTGTACTAAAATTTTATCTATCTCTTATGGTTTACCAGTTCTGCAAAAGTCGTTCACAATGAAGAATACTTTTGGAGACATTCCCAGAAAATTCGAGATATACAGTTCATTTGTGATGAAAGTACCTTAAAGATATGATATTTTAATCAAAATCGTTAGAGCCAATTTTGAGAAAATTAAAATGTTCTAAAAATGTTCTATGTAAAGCGTAATCTGGGGTGGGGGGAATTTCTTGAAAACCTTCGTGTCGCATCTCTGGAGGATACTGAACATAAATACCAAGTTTGGTGTTTATCCGGCTGTTCGTTTCTGAGTTATACTGTTCACAGACACACACACACACACAGACATGTTTTTTTGGATTCAGGGGGTCTCAAAACATATATTTCCGGTGTAATCTCGGTATTGAATTTTTGGGTGGAATACAATACTTCCCCTACTTAAAATACGTAGTAGAGAAAATAATAAGAATGTTAGATTTTAATGACTACTGTAAATATATTTACAGAAACATTGACCTATGCCCACTATGACCGCACAACGCCGCACGTTGTTTGTGGCCGCCTGTAATCGATTTGGGTGCTGTATTGCATGCGACATGAAAAGACGGCGTGCATTTTCAGACAAAAGAGGTCTGCGAGGCAGATGTGCCCCTGACAAATGGCTTCCCTTCCACAGCAAGAAAAGGGCCCGATGCATCTTCATCATGACCAACTCTTCACGTGCAGGGATGCGCGCGCATCACAAAAAATTGACTGCTATGGGGACTCGTTTATTTTCGTTGTGTAGTTTAACATAACAAAGGAAAAGTTTGTGCCGACGCATTTCCTCAAGAACTGCGAGTAATTTGCGTAAAATGAACGTTTCGTCGTTTTCTGTACCGGTTGCGTGAGGTACAGGAAATTTTATATTCTACCCAAAAATTCCATAGAGAACTTACACAAGGGATTCTTACAAAATGTTATTCTTACATTTACTTCCTGTTAAACATTTGTAGAAACAGTTTTATTATATACGAGCTCGGGTTCTCCGCGGCCCATTAATGTGTTGCCTGATTCGCCAACGTTTGAGTAGCTTCTGTATTTATTTTACTACATTTTCAATGTGTGTTCAAATCGTGACAGATACCTCTCGGCTCAGTGTGGCGGACATTTAGCCTTCCACGTCATATCCCTGTACCATCTTACTTCGTCACATGCTCACAAAGCCATGTGTATAGCAACTGTATCTCTGCTTCTACACGTGACGGGCAGATGGCATTAAGATACCGTCCAGTCTACCGGCTTTCCTTATCTGTGGTAGATCGCAAAGCATTTCACCATCTATTTTTTTATGTTTTTTTACACTTGAGGCAGTATTTTTAACACTTGAATAATTTCAATTAAATTATATAATAATGTAAATTCAATAACAGCCCGCCTTGAAGTAATATGTATGTAATAATTTTTAAAATGTATGTAACAGTCATTGCAAATCCTTAAATTATTGTAAATATGTTACTAGTCATGATTAGAGCAACGATAATGTAAACTTAGTGTCAGTTTAAAAATAGCCAATCAACAGCCAGAAAAAGCTTTCATTAAATGCAGGATTCCATTGGACTAGGATTACCCAATCAGAGACTTGAAATACAGAAGCTTACGGGTTTTGACGGATGAAATATGTTCAGTTGCCTGCAGACCTTGGTAGAGACCGGGTGGAAGATGTGCTCTCTGAAGAAATATTACGTATTCGTGTGAATCGTAAAATAAGTATACGCATTAACAAAGTGCAAGTATGAAAGAATCTCACAGCTCTTAATATCAGTGTAGTGCTATTTAATTTGTGTCAAGGATTAATAAAAAGAAGTTAATTTAAAACTTAAAATCTGTGTAAGCCTACATTGTTGTCGCACCACGCCTTGTCTAAGAGATACGTGACTCTACAACAATACTGACGCAGCCGAGGCAAATATAAACATAAATACTATTTATTGAGGCAGTTTAATAACAAAGTTAAAATATATTTTTTTTTAAACTTGGAGCGTAACAACAAAAATACATCATAAAATCGGTTGCTCATACGTAACAGCATATTACGTAACAAAACAATCTTCTTCAAATTAACGTCCATACGTAGAGAAAAAAATAAACAGCTCTAACTCCAAGAAAATAACTACTTCAAGTTGGCTTCCCAAACGTGAGGCAAACCTTTAACAACAATGAAGTACAACAGCTGAAGAATATATCTACTTCACACTTAAGGTGCAGCCTTGGGTTATAGTATTAAATATTCATTCCAAACTCCTCCCTAATACGCGCCACAGACGTTACCGCCTGCGCCATCGCGTTGGTTAGTTCTTTTTTATTTTATTTAGAGGGCCGCAAAACGTGTGAAAATTCTGTGTAGAATTTTTGGGCAGAATACAGTACTGCCTCTACCGAAGGTACACGGTGCACAAAGTAACAAAGTATTCACAGAACACGATCTGCGCGAGCGCGCCTGTGTTTGTGAACAACTTTATCTAAATACTAAAATTCGGACCTATACCGACCGGACTTTGAAATTTTAGGATGCCCGAGTCCTAAATATTATCCAGAAATTTTTGGGAACTGAACGTTTTACAGTACTGCTTTATCTTGAATGACACGGTTAGCTACTAGCAAGTATTGGGTAAAATACCTCGCTCTCCGGTAGCCTAGCTCACGATGGAATAACCTCATATGAAGCTCTTTCATGAACCTAGATGCGAAAAAACAATGTAGAGAAAATTGTAGAGTGGAAATGTAATACAAAACCACTATTTTGAAGTTCTCTATAAAAAAATCTGAAATGTTAAATTCACATGAATTTCTCTGCCTCTAATTATTCTTACTACACTTTAATAAAAAAAAACCTTTCCAGAAACAGCTACACCAGTTTCAGTTAACTTATTGTTAGTTTCAGTTATTGCTTTTAGAATGCACATTTGATTACAAATTTCGTTATAGATACAAAGAGAACAGCGATAGTCAAATGTATAACAACTGGACGCTATACCCTGGCCTTAAAATTCAATACTGTTTCCATGACATCGCGAGAAACAACTGATAAATATACGGAACTTTAATAGAATGGGTAAGTATTGTACAATTCGAAGAATTATTAACGGATATTTCGGAAATGGCTGTTGCCACAAAAGAAGCTATTTGATATCAATTGTGTGTTTTAAAGGGATCTACACTTTTTTTTGTAGTACGTTTTCCAGTTATACAAGATTACGTAAAATTCCTTCTCGTGTATATGGTAACATGTTAATATATGGTATTTTAATTAAAATTGTCATAGCTATTTTTAGAAAGGACAAATTTCGAGAAAAGAAATTTCCATGTAAGGAGTATATTGGGATAAAGGTTAAGGTAATTATACAGAGGAGCCTCGGAAACGGGGCAGAGCGCCGCAAGGTTCTTTTTTATTCCAATGTGACTGCTGAGAAGGAGGGAAGTGGAGGGGGTCTGATCCGAATGTACGGGGTCACTAACGTTTCCAGATTTTGATGCAGTAATTTGTATCACAAATTATGTAAATGTCAGAGTGATTGTAGTTTGAATATGCATTGTTGTGTGACATTGATTTGATATGTTTGTTGATTGTGATTATTGTTGAGAAGTGGGTTTATACGGCCTTACTGAAACTGACAATAATAGCGTGCAATAATGTAGCGAGGGGGTGAGCTGTTTATCATTATTAGAGACGAGCAAATGACGTAATATTGGCGCGTTTTTCTCAGGAATTTGCTGGAACATTTTCCCTAGAGCATATGTTTTCGTAATTTTCATTGGATATAAAAATAGACGCTAATGTTGGCGCGTTTTATTAACCAATAGCGGCTCGGTTATAATCTTTAGGCATATCGGGGTGTAGGAGTATAAAAAGAGCTAAGTCAGAGGTAGATCCCTACAGTCCATCGGAAACATTTGTGCATTATACGTCGCTGAATTCAACGAAAACAGTCATGGTGAATACAGAGCATAGTTTATCGATTCGCAGGTTACGCGTAGCAAAGTTATAAAAAAAATCTCAAGTGTCGGAAAGTTAATTACACAAAAAGTTGAAGTACGCGAATTAATAATGTGCAGTAAAGAAGTTATTATAACAGTTTCAGTTTGGCGAGTGTCACGATTAATAGGTGAAAGTGAATAATGTGTTAAGTAAATAAAAAGTGTAAAACAAATCCTTTCATCAGTGTTATCTTTGGATAAAGACTCCTTTCCGTTTACACACCTGTATAAGATAAGTGCTCGACCAAAAAAGATCATAGCTAGCCGGAGGACAGTGAACCCAAAATTAAATACAATAATAGGCGCTCAGTAAAAGATAACACGAAGTGACCGCGACAAATTGTCTTTTATACGTGCGGCAAATAAACAGTAGCATTCTTTAAAACAAACACTAATACCGCCCACAAATTGGCTACCACAACGTGGAGCTTTCAAACTTAAAAAAGAATACCGCCGCATAATTGGCTCCCAAACGTGGGGCTCAATAAATAAATAAGCATAATAATATCGCCGCAATTTAACTTATCCGACGCCACGCAGTCCAGCTCACAAGCAACCAACCCCCAGCGATCCCGGGGGAGAACCCACTCCGAGGAGAGATAATTGAGGAGTCCCAGGAGCGCCAGGGAAGACACTTGCAACCCCCCGAACAACGTTACCTAAGATGATGGGTACAGGAGAGAACATTAGCTATCCCAGCATTCGCCTGTCGACCCGGGGAAACCACGAAAAACCATGGACCAAAGTGAGCGGTCGCCAGGGATCGAACCTAGAACTTCGCGTGTGCAAGCCACAGAGGTTGCCGCCTGAGCCGACGCGCTCGTTTGGTTGTTTACAGTGCAGGATTTTCTTGAAACAGTTTTTTTCCGATTCAGAGGGCTTCAAACATGCAATACCTTCTCTACCTATTGGGTACGAGTTAGAGAGTGTAAAATCATTTTTAAAATGTGAATTTTAGCTCAAGTAACCTATTAAATGCGTTAACATCAGTTGTGGGTGCGCAAAATGACCATGAAAATTTCGGATACAGTTGTATTACACGTGTACATTAAGAGACACGGCCGAGAATTGCGGAATAAAGATATTTAGTTTTCATTAAGGCTGTAAACAAAAGTAAGCTCGGAGTTTCAATTACCATTCTTGGAGAGAAGGTAGATATGGTTTACGATGTTATTGTGACCTAGTTCGCCAAGTTTTACGATCCTGAGAGCTTGGACAGTAACCCATCTCTGTCGTTTTTCTTTATCTTGTCTGGCGTTCCTCCAAATATCATCACTGTATACACCTACCACTTCCTTCTTAGTTTCAAATGCTAGGTTTACGTCTTAAAAAGTTAGAAAATAATCTAGATGGCGTCGTGTTATTATTTCAGGAAAATAAAATATTTACCGTGGTTTTCCTCATTAGAGATCTTAAGTTCAAAATCCAATGTGCTACATTCGCACCACCATCTCTACCCCTTATTGCTTATTAGTGGGGTAAAAATTATTCTTACAAAAGTTTATTTCCCTATCTACTTCAGTTTAATCCAAATAAGCCTTTATAGAAACAGTACATTACACATTTCGTTATAGATACAAAGAGAACAGCGATAGTCAAATGTTTAACAACTGAACGCTATATGCTGGCCTTAAAATTCCATACTGTTTCCATGACATCGCGAGAAACAGCTGAAAATCGATGGGAGTTAAAAGGAATGTCCAAATATGAGCAATTTGAGCTATTAATAACGAACATCTCGGAAATGGATTATGCCACCAAAACGTTAATTGAAATAAGTTGTGTATTTTAAAGATATCTATACTTTTTGTGTAGTGCCTTCTCGTGTATCGATTGAAGAAGTTATTTTGTTGTATCGTTATTATTTGCCCCACATATGGAAGCCAATTTGAAGTCGATAGTATCTTTAAATTTATTTTCCCCACGTTGGGCGCCAATTTGAACTTATTTTGTTTTATTGTTATTATTTACCCCACGTTGGACGCCAACCGTATTTGCACCACGCTTTGGGCGTCAATTTGAAGTAGTTTTGTTGCTTCACGTATGGAAAACCGATTTTAAGTAAGAGTTGTATTGTAGTTTGAAACGGCAACTCTAGGCCGAGCCCAAGAACTGTAATTATAGATAATTTATTAATTAAATTTTATTGATGTTAAATCGTACTATGTAAATATCTTTTTCTCATACTGCTTGTATATTTTAAGAAGGGTGATTTAACGTTATGTATCTATCTAGGTTACTAATATTAGTAGAGTTATAAATGGTTTAATGTAAATAATTTAAGCGCTATGTTAAAATACTGTCCACGATGGAATGTTTTAGCTTCAGGAATAGTGCTTTCGAAGGCAGAAAACCTAGTTTTATTACCTCTCTTCGGTCGCCGTGCTATTATTCCTACAGCGAGGGTGTAGAGCCTTTGTCCCATTATTTGATAATTCGCCGTGACCAAGTGAGCGAGAAAGACAACCTAACGGTAAATGTAGGAAAAGCCGCGATTTATATTAAACTTGGACCAATGAGATCCCTGAAAGATTATTCGAAATAGTTAGACGCGTCGAGTCGCGCTAAAAATGGACCAATAGGAAAGGAAGCAACCTCAGAAGCCTGAGACTATAAATGGATCTGTTTGGGGAAATTTCGGGACAGTTTATGTCAGGTGTGGTCAGGGAGAGATGCTGCAGGATGTGTGAGATATCGCGCCAAAAAGACAGTATTGTCAACAGTTTTATCATGGAATTTTAGCATTGCGTTTTATTCGGCAGTTTTTGTCATGTGTGGTCAGGGAGAGATGCTGCAGGATGTGTGAGATATCGCGCCAAAACAGGGAATCAAGATAGTTTTAGCAACACACCTAAGATCCGCTACTCTGAAAGCGACAATAAGAATAGTTATATTTCGTGCCATATCCACGCCATAGTTTAACAGCGGTGGACAGTATTTTACAGCGGCAATACCAGTTTTGTATACTACGAGTGTTAATTAAATAAAAAGAAACGGCAGTGTCATCTTTTCATAAACAAAGCAAGTCTATGTCTTCCTATATCACCACCCGAGATCTACGTTTTCCTTTACCGAGGATAAGTCCATGCTCCCATATAGTTTAAGAAAAATTACTGCAGCTAGCCGAGGATAAATTGAAGAGAACCAACCCACTGAGAACTTCTGGAAGCAACGGGAGAAGCATCAAGGTAAGCCTAACAGCAACGGACGAGGAGGAGATCGCCGCAAGTTCAAATGTTGGGAGCCCAACTTGTAGTAGTTGCAACCGCGCGTATGGTAAAAGGTTTCCGTTAGCCTTCGCCCAAAAAAATTTAAAAAATATTAACTTTGTAATTTGACTGTATTTTTTAAGTATTAAATATATATTTTTGCCTCGGCTACATCAGTATTATTGTTAGAGACATGGATGTCTTAGCAGGGTTGTGGTGTAACTGAAGAATGAAGGCTTACACAATTATAATTTTTAATTCACTCCTTTTATTATTAATGCTTGACACTATTTGACACTATATAGAGAGAGCTGTGAGATTTTTTATTAAATACTAGCACTTTTTAACACGTAAGCTATTTTCGTCTCATACGAATAGGTATTAAATTTCTCGAGGACATATCTCGCGTCCGGTTAGAAACACTGTCTGCAGGCTACTAACTTCTGAATTTGTGAAATTTTCTCCTTTTCAGTTTCTGATTGGCTAATCCTTCTCCAATAGAATACCTTCATTTAACTAAATTTTTTTTCTGGTTTTTGATTGGCTATTTTATAAATGTCACTAAAATTACATTATTGCTTCCAAGAATCACAAGTAGCACTATTAAACTCTCAAACTCATAATTACCTCATTGTTGCCTCATTGTTAGCAACTTTTAACCTATTATTCTAACAGCTCCTACATTATTAAATTACGTAATACATTCACATAGCATTATTGAACAGGTGCATAATATAAACATATATAATGACTGTAATATACATTTTTTTACAAATTATTACAAACATATATTGCTTCAAGGCGGGCTGTTATTGAATTTACATATTATATAATTAGACTGAAATTATTTAAGTGTTAAAACCACTGCCTGACGGTTAAGGTTCACTGTTACACATGATTACACAAAATTCCTCTCACTGAAGAGGACTTCACAGGCTATTCCCTAAATATTCAAGATATGCCTTTTATTGTTCTTGTAAATATGTTTAATACCTATATCGTGTTTTAATCAAAATCGTGAGAGTAATTTTTAGACAATCAACATTTATAAAAATCCTCCATGTAAAGGAGAGTCTGGGTAGATGATTTTCTTGAAAATATTCGTGTCGCATTCTTGGAAAGTGAACTTAAATACAAAGATTGGTATTTATGCGAATTTTCGTTTTTAATTTATGCTGTTCATGGACACACAAACAGTCGTTTTGCTAAAAGTGCTTTTATTTGGATTCAGAGGTCCTAAAACATGTATTTCTGATGAAATATGGGTCTCGAGTTCTTTGGTGGAATACAAATTACTCTACCTAGTATTTACACCCTAAGAAAAAAAATGAGCAGACTCTCGAAACGTATATTTGTCGAACTCCAAACGCTTACCGAGGTCGGTTTATAATGGTGTCTCGGGACGCGTGCCTTTAGATTCATTCTGTTGACCTACCGAGGTCGTATCCCCAGCAATTTTTTGTGCAGAAAAACGCAATGTTTATTACGCATATTATATTAAAATTTTCAATTACTAAGGCTTATTTGATTTCAAGGCATTTATGCTCACCTAAAAACTGAAGTACTCTCCTTTTCATTTTCTAACTAAATATGTGATAAGTAAATATTGTATTCCTATTTTAAAAGCAAATAAATATATAAATTAATTTAATATCGGCTGTGTAAACGCTCTGCTGATTCCAAGTCAAATTTTCACAAGAGGATATTTCCTCCGAAGCATCCTTATTTGATCCCACAAAATCGTTTTGTACTGTTTTGTCTTGCAGGTCAATTTAACTCCAAAACTTTCTTCACCTCTGCCCACAGATTTTCAATGGGATTCAAATCTGATGAGTAAGGAGGCGAATGAATTACTGTGAGATCTTGCCTTTGCAAGAACCAGTTTGAAACCTGCTGAGTTGTGTTGATAGGGTGGTTATCCTGCTGAAATTTAATAACTCCATCGGTATGGATGGTCCCTACAAAAGAAAACATGATATTTTTGTGAATGACTTTATACTTTATATCCCACCAATCTGCAATAACATACCTAGAGCATCTCGTGACATCCAACCCCAACACGATACAGATATACCTTCCATTTATACCAAGTATTTTGCGTCATAACGTTTCTCTCTGGGGCGGTAGAGAATTACTTCCCCTATCTGTAGTTGAAAATATCACATCGTCTGCGACTATAACCCTATTCCAGTTATGGTTGACATTTTTTCTGGAAATGCGAGACGACATAATCCGTGATCGTCTGTAAGATGCTGTTTCTTAGCTAGCGATCGAGCAAAGGGCTCAGCTGTGGTCAAACAACGCAAGGATGTGCGGTTCAGCCCCGGGAAATTATAATTACGTCTAATTGTAGACACATGTCGGAAGCGTTTGCTGTCTGCCTCTTCTAGAAGTGCAGTGTCGACGACGAACAATCCCTTCCCTCGATAACCGTACCTACCTCGTATCCGTAGATGTAGGGACGTTAGGAACGTCAAGTATTCTTGCAGCCTGAGACACAGGGTACCAGAAACGTTCACTAACGTAAGTAGATATCTTCTTGTAGCTTCGTCTTTATGTGCGCGCTCAGCGATAGCAAAAGTCAGTGTGATTGCTAACGCTAAGGCTATTAGGTGCGTGCGCATGGTCACGTCAGCGGCATTCATGACTGAAGAGTGAGACAAACAGTTTGGGTATGCAATATTAAGTCAATTTAATATTTGGTTTACTTTTTCTCTTAAAATTCTTACTAACATGACATTTATTTTAAAAACTGAAAGAGCGATTTGTTTGAATCTTTATACAAGAATGTATTAAATTTAATGGGTTCTTTATGCATGGGAAACCTACGGTATTGCATTATATTTAAAGAATGAAAATTAATAAAGGCATACACACCAAGGGCTCAAACCCAGGTTGTTCCAATTATGAGACACATGTATTTCACCGCTCAGATACCATGCATACAACAGAACTTAAAGGCATTTTTTTACTCATCGCATAGCTTTGAAATGCACGCAGGTTAGTATTAAATCGTGTATTGTGAACGCAGCGTCAGCAAATGCTTCCAATAATTCTGGAATCGAACACCCTCTCCGGCTGTTGCTCTTTTATTTTGTCTTAGGCAATATGTGGTAGCGATTGTAGAAACGAATATATTCACATTTGAGAAAACTGTAGGTATTTCAATATTCAAAACAATAACCAGGAATAACTTTTAAATGGTTATTTCCACAAAAGAAATTTGTTATAAATTGTATACAACATATATTTTTTTTTACTTTATGCGCCACGTACATAGGAGGTAGAGAAGGTTTTTTCATTCCACCCAAAAATTCCATACCGAGATTTATCCAGAAATACAAATTTTGAGGCACACTAAATAAAAAGAAACTATTTTTACAAACGCTTATTCTCCATATACTTCATGTTAATCGAGATGTTAATCTTATTGCTAATTTTCTTGAAGATGCAAGGGGAATTGGTAGGCTTTAAGCGATAGTCAAATGTTTTAAGAGCTGGTTGCTATGTGGAGCATTCCATTCTCATTGCAAAACCAGGACAGAAGAAAAAGGAATAAGGAATTCCCATTTGAGAAAAAGTATAAGTATTGGAAGATTTAATGGAATAACAATATCTCGAAAATGGTTCACTCAACAAAAAAAATGTATATGACATAAATTGTCTATTTTAACGCGATCTACATCTTTGTGTAGTAAAATTTTGTCTATCTCTTATGGTTTACCAGTTATGCAAAAGCCGTTCACAATGAAGAATACTTTTGGAGACATTCCCAGAAAATTCAAGATATACATTTCATTTGTCATAAAAGTTTCTTAAACATATGATATTTTAATATAAATCTTTAGAGGCATTTTTGAGAAAATTAGTTTCCTAAAATGATCCATGTAAAGGGTAATCTGGGATGGGGGATTTTCTTGAAAACCTTCGTGTCGCATCTCTGGAAGATACTGAACCTAAATACCAAGTTTGGTGTTTATCAGACTGCTCATTTCTGAGTTATGCTGTTTACAGACAGACACATAACGGACATTTGTCCAAAAATCCTTTTTTTTGGCTCCAGGAGGTCTCAAAACATGTATTTCCGGTGAAATCTCGGTATCGAATTTTTGGGTGGAATACAATACTTCCCCTACTTACTATACGTAGTAGAGAAAGTAAAATTTTTTTGTTGAAAAACGTCCGTGTGTGTATGCGGGTAAACAGCATAACTAAAAACGAAAATTGGGATCAACAACGAACTTGGAATTTAGGTTTTCTACCTTTTGCACATGCGACAAGAAAAATTTTAAGAAAGGTTCCCCACCCCAAACTATGCTTTACATGAAAGGTTCTTCGAAATTTTTTATTTTCTTAAAATTTGCTGTAACGATTTTGATAATATCATATATTAATGATATCTACTTAACAAATATAATTTATATCCTCAATTTTCTGGGAATAGCCTTCATTCGGATGGAATTTTGTATAATCTTGTGTTAAGCGAGAGAGAAAAATATACTACATAAGAAATTTAAATCACTTTAAAACATGCATTTCCATGCATGAAACATTGCATGGAAACGGTATGGAATTTTAAGGCCAGCATATAGCGTCCAGTTGTTAAACATTTGACTATCGCTGTTCTCTTTGTATCTATAACGAAATGTGTAATGTAGCTGTTTCTGTAAAGGTTTATTTGGATCAAAATGTAGTATATATAAGGTAAGCTCTGGTAAGAATAGTTTGTATAGTTACTAATAAGCGATAGAGGGTAGAGAAAGTCATATGGATGTAACACATGAAATTTTTGTGTAGTAAATCTCTTACGCTTTACCAGTTATGCATTCAGAATGAAGCGGCTTTCAGAGGCTTTTTCCAGAGTAATTGATAATAGATATTCAATTTGTCATACAAATATTGTTAGCATATGGTATTTTAATAAAATTATATACATTTTTCATAAAATCTTAAATTTGAAAAAAATGTTTCTTATTAAGGGTAGCTTTTCCTTGAAAATCTTATCTCATAATTTGACAATGCTGAATTGAAATACCAAGTTTGGCATTTAACCGATGTTAATAAGCCACACACAGGCCTGCATGGACCTTTTCTAAAAATTATTTTTAGTCCAAGGGACTTTAAAACATGTATTTTCGATTAGATTTCAACATTAATGCTTTGGCGGCATATAGTATGTCCTCTACTTGCTGTAAGTGTGTAGCAGAGAAAGCTAAATCGCTTACAGATTTATAATACTGTATTGATTTGCTATGAGACATAAAACAAACATTATGTAGGGGTTATATGCTGGATATATTTCCCATATCGGATATCAGTAGCAGTTTTAGCCGATGGTTTAACCACCGGGAACTTGTGTTCGATCCAAGCCGCGGTTTTGGCTTCAGCTTAAATTTCCAGTCACAACTACAATAAAACTGCAGACCCGTACGTACCTCGTCCTGACATAGTGATGAGACGAGGTCGGCGCCGGTATAGACATTGCGTCGCGACGCCCTGCCTCCATTTTATATAGATACACTATACGGTTCTCTTTGTCTAAGTCGGGCCACTAGGAGGAATTTATCATTCCGCTTTCCAATAAACGTTCAGCTAGGGAGTATTGTAAAGATCTGATAAAAGCGTGTGTGAGATTAAAATGTTTGAAATAAAAGTGTATACGAGGGGCAGAATTTATATTTTGAGCCGTGGAAACCCTGAGTGTTTTAGGTGCCATCTGACGTTTCCAATGGAAAGTTTGACATTTTTTACTTTAATCTACTTCAAACGTTTTGTCAATAGAGCGTCATTTGTTTTGTTTACACTAACTTGAAAATTGTATGTCAACAAAAACATGGAATTAACTCGTGAAAATGTTCGTGCAATGATTTATTACGACCTTCGACGTGGGTTATCAAGACAAGAGTGCATCGATCAACTAACTTGCACATTTGACGACCAAGCTCCATCCTTTGCCACTGTGAAACGCTGGTATAACGAATTTAATCGTGGCCGCCGTTCGCTCAATGATGAAGTTTGTGAAGGTCGTCCAAAATCAGTTGTTGTGCCAGTAAACATTAATGCTGTGTAAACACTAATAATGTAAGACCGTCATGCGACATATTGTGTGATTGAGGTAACCCTAGGCATTAGTTCCACCAGCATATATAAGATATTGCATGATTATTTAGCCGTGAAAAAGGTTTGCTCTCGATGGATCCCACATAATCTGACGCAATGTCAAAAAGATACTCCTGTCGATTGGTGTACAAAAATGCTCAAGAAATATAATGGCAGTGCCTCAAAAGACTTATATAACATTGTAACAGGTGACAAATAATGGATCTATGCGTATGAGCCGGAACGTAAACAGCAGTCGACAGTATGGGCGTTTCAAGATGAAGCAAATCCAACAAAAGTTGTTCGCACTCGAAGCAAATAGTTGCCTGCTTTTTCAGCAAAACTTGCCATGTGGCAACAGTGCCTTTAGAGGAACGTAAAACCGTCAATGCCGAATGGTACACAACCATTTGTTTGCTGGAAGTTTTCGGTGATGTAAGCAAAACCAACAAGAACCGTAGGATCGTTCTTCATCAACTCAATGCGAGCGCACACATCTCGTCTAACAACAGAGTATTTGAAGGCTCAAACGGCCGAATTGATGGGTCATCCGCCATACAGTCCTGATTTGACACCCAATGACTTCTCTTTGTTCCCGAACATCAAGAATAAATTGCGTGGACAACGATTTTCGTTGGCAAAAGAAGCCGTTGATGCCTTCAAAAACCATGTTTCGGAGGTGTCTCAAGAAGACTGGAATAAATGCTTTGACAAATGGTTCAAACGGATGCAAAAGATTATTGATCATAAAGGAGAATATTTTGAAAAACAATAAAGCATTTTTCAATCAGAAACCACTTTGTTTTAATTATTAGGCTCAAAATATAAATAGTGCCCCTCGTAATACATTGAGAGGTACTTTTCCTTCAAACTGCTGTCACCGGACGCTCCTCTCGCATCGGCCACCTCAGCTTTCTCCGCAACCGCCTCACGTTCTCATAGTTACAATTACAATGACAATAAACACATACTTTATCATAGGAGATGTTGGAAATATGTCTGTACTTCCCTACCCACACACTTCTGCATCTTCTGAGAGAATGTTCATTCTCACTCGAGAGTTCAGTATCTGAAATCGAATCAATCTCTCATCTGATGTTTTCTTCTTAGTTCTTCCAATAATATTTTGTTTTTCTGCATACACTTTATATCTCAAGCTCCCTCCATAGATGAAAACTGCATACAGTTAAATCATGGAATCCTGATTGTCATATTTCTTTACTAATTACTAGAGCTATGGCAAATTTCCTTTGGCTTACATTGTGTGTACGCTGCGACTTTGTATCGACAGTGCAGCGAAGGGAAGGGGCTGTCACAGGTAACCCAGAACTGGCCAGGAGTAGAACAGAACATAAACACAGAGCTCACAGAGAGCAACATTACCATACCAGTAATACAAGTGAACTACTAAATGTCGACTGTGCAGCCCAGGGTCCATGTATTCAGTACGACGGCAGGTGTGCTAGTTAGGGTGATACATATGTTGATTCCTCGTTTAATACATATTGTCCTAGCTCTACTAATTACCCTATTTTAAGCAAATGCCTGAATTAAACTTAATGACTCATCAAGTTTATGCGCAGTAGCAAAAAGTCTTCTTCGAAATAACTAAACTGACATTCGTCAATCACCTGATGAAAAAATATGATGTGATATATTCACACGATTTTCTCTACCCTCTACACATTTCGTTATAGATACAAAGACAACCGCGATAGTCAAATGTTTAACAACTGGACGCTATATGCTGGTCTTAAAATTCCATACTGTTTCCATGACATCGCGAGAAACAACTGAATGTTGAAAGAACTTTAAAGAATGACCAACTAATGAACAATTCGGTCAATTAATAGCGGGTATCTCAGAAATGCCTTATGCCACAAAAACATATTTCCAGTAAATTATGTGCTTTAAAGACATCTACATTGTTTTATACAGTACGTTTTCGTCTATTGCTTAACGTTTTAGCAGTTATACAAGATTATACAATTTCTTCCAACGAAGTGGAGTTTAGGTTATTCACAGTAAATTCAATATATTTATTTATCATCCAAATATCTTCAATATATTGCATTTTAGTCAAAATCGTTAGAATTATTTTTAGAACTAAAAAAACTCGAAGGATGATACATTTAAGGGTAGTTTGGAGTAGGGTTTCTTTAAAAAAATCTTCGTGTTCATCTTGGAAGGCACTGAACCTAACTAACAAGTTTGGTACTTATCCGACTGTTGGTGTTTAAGTTATGCCACACACACGCGCTTAGACCTTTTTTCTAAAAATGGCTTTTTTGGGATTCAGGGACCTCAAAACATGTATTTCCGACGAAATCGTGGTATAGAAGTTTGTATATGGAATACATTACAACCCCTAATTACTGTACCTAGTAGAGAAAGTAAAAATAATATCTGAATACTGTATGTCAGCATTTATTGTTAGTTCAGAAAATATTGGTTATATTATACTATAAGCATTCACTGCACATTATACGCCAATTTTGGCGTCATACAAGGGAATTTCGTGTGTAAAATCGTGTTTCTCTGTACTCCAGTATCTGTTATCCTACGACGAAACATACCCATGCTTCGGCGGAGAAGAATATTAAGTGTGGGTCAATTACTCTATGATTTAGCAAAATACAATTAAGAAATTTACTCGACTCGATAATCACGTGAAAAGTAAGGAATACCGGTAACAAATCCCATACATTGGAAGAACTAAAAGAAAACATCACATGAGAAATTAAATTAATTTCAGGTATTGAGCTCTCGACTGTAAATTAACATTTCTTGAGAATATGCGATAAATACGCATGTGAGTAGGTAAGGGCAACATTTCCAACATTTCTTATATAAGGTATGTGATTATTTACATAATAATTTGAGAATTTGGTTTATTACGTTATTTGCCCCACGTTGGGCGCCAATTTCAGAAGATGGTTTGTTACGTTATTTGCAGCACGCTTTGCGCGTCAATTTGAAGTAGGTGTATTGAAGGAGTTGTATTATATTTCAACTGTTGGGGAGCCGAACTTGAAATTCGTTGCAACCGCACGTATAGTAAACAGTTTCCGGTAGTCTTCGCCCCAAATGTATTTTCAGGTGGCCTTTGCCCCAAGTTTAAGAAAAATATTAACTTCGTAATTAAACTGTTTCTTTAAATATTATATATTTATGTTTGCCTCTGCTGCGTCAGTATTATTTTAGACACATGGATATCTTGGCAGGGCGTGATGCGACAATAATGTAGGCTTATACAGAGTATTATTTTACTTCACTGCTTTTATTAATACCTGATACGATTTAAATAACACTTAACTGATATAAAGAAATGCTTGCACTTTTAACACGCAAACTATATTTTTTTCTCAAAATACTTACAAAGTCTCTCAAGGACGCAACACGCATCCGGTTACAATCACTGTCTGCAGGCAACTGAATAGATTTAAACCGTCTAAACTTCTAAATTTCTGTATTTTATGTCTCTGATTGGCTAATCCTTCTCCAATAGAATGCCTGCATTTAACTAAAGCTTTTTCTAGTTGTTGATTGGCTATTTTTATAAACTGTCACTAAAATGACATTATTTTTACTCCAAGAATCACAAGTAGTACTGTTAAACTTTCTTACTCATTATTGACTCAAGGTTACCTCATTGTTAGCAACTTTTAACTTATTATTCTCACAGCTCCTAAATTATTAAATTACGTAATGCATTCACATAACATTATTACACATGGATACAATAATATAAGCATATGCAATGACTGTTACATACATTTTACAAATTATTACATACACATAGTGCTTTATGGCGGGCTGTTATTGTATTTATATTATATAATTAGACTGAAATTATTTGTGTTAAAAATACTGCCTCAAATTGTAGATATGCGAACGTGAGGCAATTAAACGGATTTTGTAAGTGCTTCTGGGTAAGTCGGAGGTGTAGGTCGGCACGCGAGCCGAAGTGTGGGAGCCGCAGTGTAGAACAAAGGCACTGTACATAAAATATGGTGTTATTCAAAAAGAGGGAGCAGAGTTTAAATAGTATTTCTAATGATCGACAATAAATAGCGACACATACATCAAAAAAGTTCAAGGTTTTACTTTATACATTCAATATGAGCACAATTTGTTATGCGAGGACGACCAGCACTTTTTCCCTTTGCATATGCAACCATCTTCTACGCATTTCTTGTGCCAATTGTAAATCTGTTTCTGACGAGCTTTGCATACTGCAGCACACAAATGGCGTCGCCATTTTCTCGTAAACAAACCACTACGCCCCTGTAGGCATTGAATGGAACTAATGCATGAAGGCTTTAAATTGTGAACTTTACTCTATACATTGATGAATGGTAGGTGTCGCTATCTGTTGGCGTTCATTATGAATTAATATCTAAAATCTACTCCCCTTTTAATAACACGTATGTATATATGCATAATTACTAAGTTCAAAGAGACAGACGTTTTACTACACAAAATATTTACATCCGATTATAATACAAAGAAAATCTCATATTCTACATTCACAGGACTTTCTCTACCCTCTATAGTTTATTTGTGTATACAAATTATTCTTACGAAATTTTATTTTCCTATTTACTTCATTTTAATCCAAATAAACCTTTATAGAAACGCCTACACATTTCGTTATAGATACAAAGAGAACAACGATAGTCAAATGTTTAACAACTGGACGCTATATGCTGGCCTTAAAATTCCATACTGTCTCCATGACATCTGAAAATCGACAGGAAGTTTAAAAGAGTGACTTATGTATTGATCAATTCAAACCATTAATAACGGATATCTTGAAAATGGCTAATGCCACGAAAACTTCAGGGATTTGAATTAAATTATGTGTTTTAAAGAGATATACATTTATTTTTCATGTAAATATTTCTATCATATTGTATTTTAATCATTTTTTAGAAAATAAAAACATTCCAAAAGTGTTCCATGTAAAGGATGTTTTGAGGTGGGGGATTTTTGTTAAAATCCTTGAGTCGCAGTTTGGAAGATCCTGAAATTAAATGCCAAGTTTGGTATTCATGCTAAATTTCGTTTTTGGGTACTGTTCCCAGACATACACACGAAGCTTCTTCTGAAAATTGTATTTTTTTATTTTTATTTTTAAGTGGAATGCAATAACTTTTCTACCTACTATGTACGTGGTAGAGAATTGATAAATTTTTGTGGTATTAACCTTTTCCGAAAATTGAGTTTTCTTATAATCATAAATTTTAGATGTGCTAAGACACCATTCTTTTGATTCTTGCGATGTCATTTTAAAAGAATGGAATTTTAAACCCAGGAGGCTAAGACTTCAAGGATTTTAAAGGAATAAGAGAATGACATAATGCTTAAGTTAAACTCAAATAACATGTGATGGTATTTCATACAACGAAAATGCTTTTCTCCGGGCCAAAGGAGCAGGGGGGGGTTGAAGTAGGGGGAAGGAGTTGACGTCGTTGGAGTGGCGAAGTTCGGCAATGGGTTTCTGCGAAGCCAAGGGAGGTGCAAAAATATTACATGCCCATTTCTCATGCCCTGTACAGTTTGTCACTAAATCTATGCTATAAATTACAAGGAAGGTGTTTTCAAGCCGAGCGCTGTGAGAGACATGAAAATGAGGGTTTTTCAGCGGCTCCCAATATCCTGGAAATGTGCTGCGTTCTTTGCAAGCAATTGTATACATATGCTCTAAAGCCGTGCCCTTTACTTCAAATGTTGGTGCTGTTTTTCGAAGTTGCATCAATTTAGATAATGTTTAATGTTACCTGCTTTGTTGTTGACTTTGATGATGACGTCATCTCCTGGCTCGTTCTGCGTTGTCTGGTCCGCCAGTTGCTACAGTAGAATAACTATAAGTTCTTTTTCTCAGAGTGTGCGTGAGTGTAATTGAAAGCACAAAACTTATTTACGTGATATTATTTTAATATTGACTTAGGTATTCTGTTTGAAAAGAGCGCTGCCTCTTAAATTAACTAATTCAGTTACTTCTAGATTAATAATTATGCGAACTGTCAGTTGCCGCAAGTCCCAGAAATGTTACTCGGAGTGATCCCTCGCAATAGCCGCTAAATCTAGGATCCGCGCGTTCATAGGCGCTACATAAGTTAAAAATCTGATTTTTTGCACTCACATGACCTTCTCTAATCTTGTACATATTTTTACAAAGGCTTATTCTCCATCTACTACATGTTAGCAGTCTTATTGCTAATTTTCTTGTAGATGCAAGGGAAATTGCTAGGCTTTAAGGGATAGACAAATATTTTAAGAGCCGGTTGCTATGTGGAGCATTCCATTCTCTTTGCATTACCAGGACAGAAAAATGAATAACCAATTTGAGAAAAAGTAATATCTGATGTGTTACACTCACATGACTTTCTGTACTCTTGTACAAACTATTTTTACAAGCGCTTATTCTCCATATGCATCACGTTAATCGAGATATCGAGATGTTAAAACTTATTGCTAATTTTCCTGTAGATGCAAGGGGAATTGGCTTTAAGCGTTTAAGAGCTGGTTACTATGTGGAGTATTCCATTCTCTTTGCATTACCAAAACAAAAAATTAATAACGAATTTGAGAAAGAGTATAAGTATTCCAAAATTTAAGGGAATAACAAGCTATATCTCGAAAATGGTTCACTGAATAAAAAAATGTATAAGACATAAATTGTGTATTTTAACGCGATCTACATTTTTTGTGTAGTAAAATTTTGTCTATCTCTTATGGTTTACCAGTTATACAAAAGACGTTCACAATGAAGAATACTTTTGGAGACATTTCCACAAAATTCGAGATATACATTTCATTTGTAATCAAAATATCTTAAACATATGATATTTTAATCAATATGGTTAAAGTCATTTTATAGAAACTAAAAAATTTCGAAAATGGTAGTCTGTCAAGTCCTTGTAAAGGGTGGTCTGAGATGGGGAATTTTCTTGAAAACCTTTGAAGGATATTGAACCTAAACACCAAGTTTAGTATTTATTCGACTTGTCGTTTTTGACTCATAAGGTTCAAAGACATACACACGGAACTTTTCCAAAAAAAAAAAAATTATGAGAGCCTCAGAACATTATTTCCGGTGAAATCTTGTTATCGAATTTTTGGTTGGATGCAATACTTTCCCTACTATCCATAAGTAGTACAGAAAGTAAAAATTAAAACTAAAATTCACAAGGTTCGTCACAGAAGTAAGCCACAGAATTAAGTAAGTGTGATATAGAATACATGAACGTTTAACTTAAGCTACCTTAGCAACGCTCCTAAACAGGTAGTCTAATGCTACAACTCTACATATATGCGTATCTGAAACTGTTAATATGCGATACCATCTCCAATCTAAGAATATCATTTCCTTTCTAATTTACACAATTCCTGCCCACGTGACTTTGCAAACGCACTGTGCTCGCCCTTAACTGCGCTCCAGGAATCTTTATGCTAACGTATTCACTCCTCGGCGTTTACTAATGCGGTAATGGCCTTTTTCTCCGGACAAATCCTTCGACTCAGTCTTATTATATTATACATTGATTTGATATACACAAATTGTTTATTGCAATTATTTCTTTCCTTGCTATCATTTCTTTATTTAATTATTTATATCCTCGTAAAAATAATTACGGTATCAGCTGCAGGACTTGTAAGTCCTACAGGTGCAAATATTGTCTTAAGGGGCGATTAAAAGTCCTATCCCACAGACGTTAGATCTTCTAAATTCATAATTTATTATCTCAGAAAAACTATTTAAGGTTAATTGGGACTGAGGTTTTACGTGAAAATGACAATTTAGACGTTTTAGTTATTTCATATAAATGTTTCTGTATACCTGTGAACCATTTTGACCTAATAATTTTCACAATCCGTCATTTTTAAAAGTCCAGAAAATATGTATACCACCAACGCACTCCTTTTTAACCCCACTGTGTTGTTTTCATTAGTTTTAAATTTTTCCGTATGAAATTGATTCCCTGCTTTTCAGTTTCGCCCTCATCTGTATAAATTGCTTACACAAACTTGCATACATAATCTAAGATTTGCTATCTAAAGATTCAAGCATGCATGTTGTGATAGCTTTATTCACTGACTCACAAAAAGTTAATCCATACTGTAAAAAGGAACATTTTAATACCAACAGCTTCAAAAAAAATTCTCTCTCCCCAACCAAAATATTAACTTCAATCTAATGCTTAAATTTATTTTCGCTGTACTAAGTTATTAAAAAAAGAGTCACTCTCATACTTCTATGACAAATTTGAATGTGCAACACAGTTTTGGAAAATTTAAATTTTTTCTTAATTAAAAGCATTTATTTGTGTTAAATGAGAAACTATTTGAGCTGCAATATTGTGTTTTAGCACATCCATTTGTTTATATACTAATATTAAGTGAACAATTTTCATATTAATAGCTTTAAAATTAAGCCAGTTAGAAAAGAATATCCCAGTGTTCTTTGAGCTATCAAACTGGAACTTTTATAGAACGTAGATGAATTTCTTATAAGTTCACTCATCTACTTTCACAAAATAAGTTTGTTTATTAAGAAAGATAGAATCCTTACTTTCTCTACCATTACATTGCAAATAGACAAGGTATTAGATTCCACCCAAAAATTAAAAAAAACACAACATATTTTGAAGTTCCTTGTATGTGATTTTGAACAGCATAACTCAAAAACGAAAAGTTGGATAAACATTAAAATTGGTATTTAGGTTCAGTATCTTTCAAAGACGCGACACAAGGATTTTGAAGAAAATCTTCCCACCCCAAACTGCCTTTTACATGGAACATTTTTCGAAAAATTTAGATTTCCTAAATCAGCTCTAACGATTTTGATTAAAATACTAGTATGAACGATATTTATATGGCAAAAAAGTGTTTATCTTGAATTTTCTGGAAATATCCTGTGAAGTCCTCTTCATTCGGAAGGAATTTTGTATAATCTTGTATTACTGGTAAATGTTAAAAGATAGACGAAAACGTGCCACACAAAAATATAGATCTCTTTAAAACACACAATATCTTAAAATAAGTTTTTTTTGGGATGAGCAGTTTCTGAGATGCCCATTATTAAAAGTTCAAATTGTTCAATACTTCTAATTATTTTATATCCCCATCGAATTTCAAAGCCGTCCTCCGTGGTCTATGGGCACCATGCACCTCTGGTTCCCGAGGTCGCTTCAAACCCGTCGGAGGGCGATGACTTCCTTCAGAAGGGAAGTAAAGCCGGTGGTCCCGTGTCGTAGATTTACGGCACGTAAAAGAACCTCAAGCCTGATAAAGAGGCCTCTGAGAAAAATTTCCGATCTTTCACGCCCAATATAGAATGATATGCTAAGAACCATAATAGTTAAAGAGCGTCTATAAATAAAACTCAATTTAATTTATCGAATTTCAGTTCTTTTTCGCGATGTCATGGAAACAGTATGGAATTTTAAGGCACCATATAGCGTACAGTTGTTAAACATTTGACTATCGCTATTCTCTTTGTATCTATAATGTGTAATGTAGCTGTTTTTGCAAAGTTTATTTGGATTAAAATGAAGTGGATAGAAAAATAAATTTTAATAATTGCTTGTATACTCACCAATAAAGTTAGAGGGTAGAGAAGGTCATGTGAATGTATCACATGTTTTGCTTCAAACAGCCTAAGTGCTCTTTGGATCTACTTTGGTGTTTGGTTGGTAATTTGTACCGTCTCTACCGCGTACATAGTGGGTAGAAAAAGCATTGTATTCCACACAAAAATTCGATATACATTTCACCGTAAATACATGTTTTGAGACCTCCGAATCCAAGAAAAGCACTTTTAGAAAATATACACACGTGTGTCTGCCTTTCTGTGCGTTTTACTGATCAACATAACTCAAAACGAAATGCCGGAGAAATAAGACACTTGCCATTTAAATTCAGTATCTTCCAAGGATGCGATAAGAAGATTTTCAAGAAAAGTTTCCTACCAAAACTACCCTTTATATGAAAAATATTTCAATTTTTTTCTTCTTAAAATTGATCTACGATATTGATTAAAATTACATGTATTTATGGTATTTACTTGGCAAATAAGATGATGTCTTGAATCTTCCAGGAATAATCTAAGAAGTGCTGTTCATTCTGAATTATTTTTTGTATAATTTCGTTTTTTTGTAGATCTCTTCAAAGCACACATTGCATTTAAAATAAGTTTGAACATTACTTTTGTCACTTTTGTAAACCTGTCACTATTCAGTTCCTTCTCGCGCTGTCATGTAAATAATATTACATTTAAGGCAGCATATAGCAATCCGCGTTTTAAAGATTTAGCTATATCTTAAGCCACCTTTATTCATCATTTATCTCGATTAACATGAGGCAGATAGTATCGGAATAGTTTGTGGAAGATATGTAAAAGTCAAGTGGGTAGAGATAGTCATGTGAGTGTGTAATATCAAGTTTTTAAGATAATTTACTTGATGCAAATGTAACACAGATATATCAAAATCGCTTGAGAGAAACCAGGCTGGTTATCAAACCCTCTCAGGTAAAGCACGACGTTTGTAGGCTCGGCAGCCAACTCCAAGATAAATCGGATAAACACCCGCATTGCACTCTCAGCCTGTCAGGTCTGTACATATCAGCGACATTCCAAATCCCTCGGATTGCGTTGCTGTTTTGTTTCCAAGCAGTAGATAAAAAATATATATATAAGAAAAACTGCGTAGCGTGCTTCGTCTTCTTCTACAGTGTGTCTAGAAAAAACAGCAACGACATGTTGAGCAGGACATTAAAGTGGACATTTTTCAAGCGGGAACACACGGTGTGGACACTGTCAAAGTTTCATTGGAATGTTGCTGGTATGCTAATGTTTTGCAACACTTTCGTCATCAACGTAATGTGGATCGACAAACTATGACTTAAACTTGCCTGCGCACGCACTACATCCGTCCATAGCCCAAGGTTCGCATCCTAATGGGGTAGTTTGTGTTGTGTACCAGTGCACAATAATCGAAATGACCGGTATGCTAATTGCATACGACAGACTTGATGACGACGGCAAAGCTGCTGCAGGATTGTATGCGGAAAGGTTTCTTAACAGACATGGATTGGTAGAGGGGGACCTGTGTCAGGGCCACCACATCTTACACCCCCTGACTATTTTCTGTGGGGTACCATGAAGACTATGGTGTACGCTACTCCTGTAACCTGAAAATTGGGCACACTGTCGCGCTTATTTAACCACGTGTATCTGTCTGTGGACGGCCGATATACGCTCTGCATTCAAGTAGGAGGTCAACAGTTTCAACCTCTTTTGCAATTTACTGTACGGTATGATGTTAGTGTTGGATTTGTTGAGGGAATATGGAACGCATATATTGTATATCCGAACCGTTCGCAAACCTCGACGCCCCAAAGCGTCCATACCATGTATACTTCCGGAAACGGGTTCCCTGTTGAAAAATGTCCACTTTAATGTCCCGCCCAACATACTAACTGTTGTCGGTGTTGTTTCTTTACACACTGTATGCGTTCAGACGTTCATAACTATGCGAGACTATCCTGCTGGTTTGTCGTGCGCGTACCCAAGATGGTGGAAGCACAACATTGGAACCAAAATTGAACACTGAAAAAGAAATGACGTCCCATAGATAGCATTGCACCCAAAAACTCAATATGAAACGATCACTAGATATACACGTTTTGAACTCCACCGATAAATTATACTTATAAAATATCCATGTGTATGTGTTTGTGTGTGTGAGAGAGAGAGAGAAGAACAAGAAGAAGAAGAAGAAGAAGAAGAAGAAGAAGAAAGGTTTCCCACTTCAAACTACCCTTTACATAGAACACTTTTCGTTATCTTTGGTTTTCTCAAGATGACGAATGATTTTGACTAAAATCTCATAAGCTTTAAGATTTTTCATGATACAAATCACATTTATATCTTAATTTTCTGTGAATGCCTTGTGAAGTCCTCTTTATTCTGAATTACTTTGCTATAAATATTAAAACATAGACAGAAAATGTAGATTATGTTAAAGCACGCAATTTTTGCTATAATTTGTTTTTTTGGCGTGAAAAATTGGTTTAAATTTTCAAATACTAACACTCTTCTCAAGAGGAAAAATCTGTAATTCATTCTTCTTTCTTGCCTCTCGTGGTCGTGCAAAAACACTAACGAAAAAACAGGATTTCAAACCCACCACATGGCTTTTTATTAAAAAAATATTATTTTTAGTATTATTTCAACCCGTATCAAAAGATCTGACTATCGCTTAAGCCCACGGATTCCCCTAATTTACATATACTTACAAGAAAATATAAAACAATTTCTGCAAATGATTACCTTCATTAACATGAAGTAGATAGAATAATAAGCTACTTTGTTGAAGAATGGAAGGAGATAGTCATATGACTGTAACACACAAAAATGTTTACTGTGTTTATCTCTTGTCTATCGTAAGTAAGTAGAGGTACCAAAACATTTGCACAACAAAATTATATGAAGATTTTACTGGGATTACGCCCTTGGGGTTGCCTTGTAGCGGGAACAATGGTGTATCATTATAAATACCTCAATTAATGTAAATATGTTATATGGTAAATGTAATAGAAGCTAGTTAACCATGCAGTGCACAAGTTAGGTGCCTGAACCAAGAGGTACCAACCGGGGTTATCTCTAGGGCGGCAGGAAGCACAGGCTATAGAATATGACCAACAGAGACGCTGAAGTGAGATAGATCAGTAGAGGTTGAAAAGAGATAGCACATGAGGCCGGGATAGAAACGGGAAGCCCAAACTCGTTGTGGGAAGATATGTTAGAGCAAATATTCTCATAGGACGCAAGGTGATCAGCCAATTACAGCATTGCTTTAAAATAGTGTTGAGAAAATAATGTCTTTAGTGGGGTGTATAAATAAATCAGAGCCTCGCATTCGCACGAGCTGCATGCTACTCATATGGCTGAGCGCGTGAAGAAGCTGTTGACATGTAAGGTCCATCCATCAGGTAAAGTCTAATCATAAAATACTAGCCCATACATTCACAGCAAATGCTGTTGATCGCGTCGATTCACCACTGTGTGTGGATTTTTGTAATCCCATACATGGCTATTTCTACTGTTGAAGATGCCCTAAGCTTGACAATGACTGCGCCTTCTATGAATGATACGGGTTCATGTACGACTCTCAAAACAGTTGATTGTCTTATATTCAGAGCTCATGTAATGCGCCGACTATTAGTGGCAGCATTGTCACCAATCGAGTGTAACACATTCTCTTCCAAATCGGGTGTTGTGGCAGACCGCGAGTGGCCAATATCTTCCATTCTAACACGGAAGGATCCAGTTTTTCATAGGAGCCTGTGATGTCCTTGCCATCGGTGCAGGAATATCTCAGCACAGCGTCGTTGTGCCGCTCTTCCATGCATTCAGTGAACCCATTCACGAGGTGCCAACTCCTTTTCAGTAAACCTATCCATACTGCTGTGTATCGCTGTTAACCTGCTGGAAAAGCGAGTCCTAGACAGAACCGAGCAGTACTGTATTCAAACTTGTGGGTAACGAGTTAAGGAGAGCATTACTGTTGTCAACAGCAGGTATCGTGAGCGAATGGAAACAATGTGTTTACAAACAAGACACACAGCGCATATCGTCGACATTTGCACTGTTGTGTAGTATTTTCAGTGCAGTTGGGACAAGAACCAAACGAAATGCAATTAATGTGTAATGAGGCACGGTGGGTACTGTAGCGGGAAAACGTTGTTCCTCTTGTTGATGCCCTTTGCTGCAGCGTCCTGGTGTCCGGTTACCTTTGCTCACCGGCTGCTGATTTCTCCATTCCTAATAAATGACCTATCTAACTAATTTCACGTGTCTTAAGGTTTTCGTAGGCGAGGCGAATTAAAATACACTGCATTTTCCTTAAAAAGTGTGGTTTATTATCAATAAGATACTTAAGGGCGGCTAGCTTTTCCCATTGTAACAATTCCCACCATAATAATAAATTAGAAGCCTAATCAAACTGCACACGTTTCCTCACCCATATGTACAAACTGCATCCGTCGTCCAGAGAGTAACACTGTGTTGACGTCATTCTATAAGAGAATGAAAATCTGAGGCTTTCTTCCCCTTTTATACCCAAACCTAGTGACGCTCACCTTCGCGTCTCAAAATGTAACGACAATTCTAATTGGTCCTCAGACCGCGTTACCTTATTGTGTATGAAAATATTCTGCTCCAAAACTTTTCGCACGCGCGTCCCAGTGGCGCATATAGAAGCAGATTCCGTATCTCTGTCTCTTTCCTTTCTGTATCTATCTCTTTCTATTTCTCCTTATTGCTTCAAGTTCCTTGCTCATTAGCTTGGTGAAAGGTGGACTCTAGCTAGAATTAGCTAGCTCGCCCGTCCCTTACTTATCCAAGTTACAATCTGATTTGTAGATTTCTTGGCTGCTAAATATTCTAACATCTTTCTTGCTGAATTATAATAAACCAATATCATATGTGTGTATGGTATATCCCCTTTCAGTTCCTTGCACCAAATACTCGGAAAATATCCCTGAGAAACCGCTGAAAGTTTGTCGGTTCTGCTTCATCCTGTATTTTTATTTATTTATTCAGGGGGTCTCTGGGATGAAATCTCAACATCTAATTCTTGGTTAAAATGCATACTTTCTCTACCTACTGGGTAGAGAAAGTAATATGTCTTGATAAACGTAGCGAGCATAAAGGAATTATTTTTACATGAATGTACATTTAATACAGGTGTATGACATTGCTGAAAACGAAAACGACTGCAGTTGCGAGCGCGCCTAAAAGACAGGTTATACATGCATGCAAGCGAATATTCTTGTAAATTTACTTGGGAGAAACCCCACGCTACAGGATCCAGAGGATTTTCCAACCCTCCCCCTCGACAAACGAGGGATGCAACCCCCGATGTCAAGTGACTTGTTTAAACGCTTGTTCGCATGTACGAAGGCTGCATCAAGCTTGACGTAGACAAATTGTATTCCAATCACATAAAGACAAAAGAGGACAGAGACGGGAAAAAGTTGTGATCCAATGTTCAAAACTTTGATGTCGTCGATCTAAAGGGGAAGGGGGATGGACCACAAAATTAGGATCGGGAGCATTTCCCAGAGTCCTTTGTCAAAGTTAATGAGACAGAATGAAAATGGCTTACCCAGGAAGCCGATTTCAAACTTCTCCTGCTCATATTCTTTAATGTCCTGGGAAGGAATTACTGTTAGTAAAATATATATCACTTGCTGAGCTTCCGTGATCTCGTTTTGCTATTTCAGAAGTTATACCTTGCGTGTAACGACATTATTATTATTTCTGATTAAAATGTAACAACGTTCCCTTTGTATTTGACCCAGTTAACAGAGAGCACAGTACGCGAAACAGTTCTTACGTCATTGGGAGTGATGAGGTAAGCTGTCTTGCGTCCTTGTATCTGCATGTTATTGAAGGTCATTTCCAGTATTAATGTGTTACATTCATATAACCTTCGTTATCCACTTTTCACAAACTATTCTTTAAAATGTTTATTTCCCTGCCCACTTTATGTTAATAGACATAAACGTTTACAGAAATAGAGAGCAAAAGAATAATGAAACAGCATTCAAAAACGTAAACGTGATGTTACTTTATGCACTTTTGACTGTTACTTCGCTAATGTGATCCATTTTGTTTCACTGTCCCTTCTGTGCGTAGCGATGAAATGAAACACCCGCTAAGTGCTTCTCCTTCCGTCCACATCATTCACTGGAGGGTCGAACACCAAACTGCACTAATTTTTCATTCACTGTTCATCGCAACTATCGTTGCAACCTCACTGATGAATCGCGAGCGCACTCGCTTATACAGCCGCTGGAATTTTCCAGGGAGTTCTAGAATATTCGTGAGGCGGGGAGAAGGAAATTTTACATAGGATATTGGTTATCTCTCGATACCATTTCTGGTGAGAGAGCTACGCTTTATCTCACCGTCTCTCTTTAAAAGGTCGGTCGGTCGATGCAGTCCAATTCATAGTTCTAGTCATTGCTAGAATATTGAAAAATTCAGAGCAATAACAACGAATATCTCAGAAATATTTAATGCAACAAACATGTATTCTAGGTATATCGAGTTTCTAAATAGATAGACATTTTTTGTGTAGAAAGCTTTTGTCTATCCCTTATAATTTATTAACTATACAAATGTAGGCAGAATGCTTTCAGAATATAGGTATGTAGATCATTTCACGGAAAATTCAACATACGTATTTTATTATTTACGCAAATATTTTAAACGAAATCATGAGTGTCATTTGGAAAAGTAATAAAAAATAAGTAAAAATTTTTATGTAAAGGGTAGTTTGAAGAAAGGATTTTTTTTAAAAATTCGTGACGGTTCTTAAGATCGGCATTATCGTAGAAGACGTTTTTAAGATATGCTGTTCACAGACACTGACACACATAGACCATGATACGGTAATTTGTATCACAAATTACTCAGATGTAATTAATGATAATAATATGAATATGTATTTTTATGTGACATTGATTTCAGAGGTTTATTAATTGTAATTATTATTGGTAAATAATAATATACGGCTTTACTGAAACTGTCAATAATAACGCAATAATGCAGCGATGGGGTGAGTTGTTTATCATTACCGGGAACCAGGAAGTTACGTAATGTTTCGCGCCTTTTCGATAGAAGCTTCTGGAATGTTTTCTCCCTAAAGAATATGTATTAGTGGTTTTCATTGGATATTAAAATAGACGCTAATGTTGGCGCGTTTTATTAGCCAATGGCAGTTCATTTATAATCTTTAGGCGTATCTTAAGGCAAGCGTATAAATAAGCCAGGCCGAGGTAGAGTGTCCCCCAGTTCAACAGAATTCTCAGTACTATACACGTCAGTCTCTCAGTTCATTCATTTCGCCAAGTTACACGCAGCAGAATTACGAGAGTTATTATAAAGTATTATACAGTTAAAAAAATTACATAAAGTTAAAGTATGCGAGTTAAAAGTGATAAATAAGAAGTTATTACAAACAGTTTCAGTTTGGCGAGTATCTATTTCAATATGTAAAAAGTGTTAGTGAACGTGTTCGGCAATAAAAGTTATAAAAACAATTTCTTCATCAGTATCATTTCTGAATAAAAGATTCCTTTCCGATTCACACCCTGCAAGAGTTAAATGTCGACCTAAATAGCTAGCCGGAGGACAATATACAAAACTTTAAATTCTTTCAGAAACTAATTGATACAAATTGCTACGCTAGAGGGAGCTACGAACCAGACAAAGGAGTGACGTCACAAGATGGCAACGCGTTAAGTAAAGCAGCACAACATATGATCTACAAGTTCTCATAACTTACGCTTAAATATTACGTAAGAAACATATACCGTCGCAACCATATTCTAAAAATTAATTTTTGGGGTGTTTAGTGCAGCTCAAAATGTTCTTTTTCTAGGGAAATGTCGAATATTAATGTAGAAATTTTGGATGGTACAAAACCGTTATTATTATTATTATTATTATTATTATTATTATTATTATTATTATTATTATTGCTTAGAAGCAGATAATTAAAAATATTCTTTTTTAGATTCAGGGAATCTCAAAACGTGCATCTCCTGTTAAATGTCCTTATCGAATTTTTGGGTGGAATACAATATTTCTCTACTTACTATGCTAAGCAGTATAAAAACTCCAAAATGTATTACGACAATATATTGATATCCAAACCTCGCACTAGTTCACATTTTCGACGTATGTTTCCCCTCGAGCGAGATACGTGAATTTCAGGTTCTCCTGCTGAAAACAAGGGAACCCTAGGCAACCTTCCGTGATTAAAGCAGAGAGAACTGTTTCGACATCATAGAAATTTTCGCGAGTAATAATCTCATCCCTGGACGCTGCTGTTGGTAGATTGAGAGGAAAGAATAGACCAACTTCCTGACCAATGTGACGCTGTAATTTTCACGGTTCTAATTACGCCTGCCGAGGAGACAACCCGCAAACCACTCATTTCGGTCTAATCGTAAAACCGTTTCCTTTCGACTTCATATTTTTTTTACCGCCAGGGCGGCAGGTAATTTCGCAGTTTCCCCCAACAAGTGGGAGGAGGAGGAGGAGGAGGAGGAGCAGAGCGAGTCTTGAAATGACATCAGATTACTCCGGAGTAACATTTGCGCCAGCCACAAAATTTCGCATCATCGCCGTAGTAAGAGACGCGGGTGTGAGGCATGAAAAATCGCTAGGTTCAACGGAGCGTCTCTAAATTATGAAAACTTTCCTCTTGAATTACTATAATTAATGTGTAACAGTCATACGACTTTCTCTACCCATTATTATTTATTACCCTCTCTACCACGTACATAGTAGGTAGAGAAGGTTTTGCATTCCACCTAAAAACGTTTTGTGTGTGTCTGTTTGTAAAAGCATAGCTCCAAAAAAAAACTCGGTTAAATACCAATACCAAACTTCGTATTTAGGTTCAGTATCTTCCAGATTTTAAAGAAAATCTCCCACCCCAAACTACCCTAAAACGACTCTAATATAACTAAAATACCATATATGGTGGATGTTTAATTTACAAATGAAATGTTTATCTCAAATTTTCTGGGAATAGCCTATGAAGTCCTCTTCATTCAGAAGGAATTTTATATAATGTTGTTTAACTGGTAAACGTTAAGCGATAGACGAAAACATACTACACAAAATCGTAGACCTCTTTAAAACACAATTTATTTTAAATAAGTTGTTTTTAGCCTAATCCATATCTCAGATATGCATTATTAATGACTCGTATTGTTCATTACTTCGCCATTCTCTTTAAGTCCTGTCAACATTCAGTTGTTTCTCGCGAAGTCATGGAAAAGGCACGGAATTTTAAGGTCAGCATATAGCGTCCAGTTGTTAAACATTTGACTATCGCTGTTCTCTTTGTATCTATAACGAAATGTGTAATGTAGCTATTTCTGTAAAAGTTTATTTGGATTAAAATTAAATAGAATATAAACTTTGTTAAGAATAATTTGTATACATACTACTAAGCGATAAAGAGTACGGAAAGTCGTGTGAATGTAACACATCGGATTTTTTTATAGCTATTCAAAAAATTGATCATATTAAAGTTTGTTTATCTTTATGCGCACGTTAATTGTATTCGGCAGAAATGGTTTCGGTTACGAAATATATCTATCCCAAAATTTAAAAATAGAGAGCATTTGTATGTTTGTTATAACATCCAATATCAAAGGTTGGTAAAACGCCAAAAATTCAAGTATTAATACTGAAAAACTACTGCCATTCAACATAAATTTAATATTGGTTATACCTTCTGCAGGAATTATGGGTATTCGCTTTGATTTAGATGTAGGTTGGTTAAGTCATATTAATCATATTTTTAAGAAATTACCGCAGGAGTAATTATGTTAAGAATTTTGAGTTATAGTGGTACTAAGGATGTATTAATGAAGCTCCGTTATACTCATGTTTAGTCACGGTACACAAAACACGTATTTCCGGTGAAACATCGGTATCGAATTTTTGGGTGGAATGCAATACTTTCTATGTAGGTGGCAGAGAAAGTAAAGCTAGGTAATGGAATCGAACCTCCGACATGACGTATTCTGGCTAGGCAAATATCACAATTTACATTTCTAGATACATCGCTTAAAGTCAGAGGGGCTAAGGAAAATAAAGTTGGTAGCCCTGCGCTGGTAGCAAATTCTCTTCCGACTTTACCTGAAGGTTCCAGAGCTGCTGGAGACAGAAAACCTAATCTGCCACGTCCTTAAGTAGAATTTATTGCTACATCCCCGCCCGCCTCAGACCATCCGCACTTTCTTTTTCTTCCTTCTCCTCTCTTCTCAAGATACGTCAAGTTAAGATGATGAAAGTATGAGGTGAGATTAAGCAGCATCTACTCTACTCTCCGTTTCCTTATCCGTTTTCCTTGTTTCTTTGTTCTTTTCCAGGGATTCTGTAACGTAAACTGCATTAATTTCTTCACGTAACGAATTAAAAGTTCAGCGCTGCTCAAGATATTCTTCTGAGGTGAGAGAGTGCATGAGAGGATGTTCCGGACAATCAGAGCAATCATTGTTGTATTAGACCAATTTAATTATAACTACTGACTCTCTCACAATATTGAAGACCAGTGCTTATAGCCCGCCTAAACAGCCAATATTGCAAAACGTTTACGTGTTTAGTTTCTTTGAGCATTACTATTAATTTGGATTTCGTATTTAATTTCATATTTATTGTGATTTTCTCCAGTTTTCATAGCAACTTCTCTAATAAGAATTAGTGCCGTTTTCACTTCACTTCACTAATGTGATTTCGTTCAGCTTTCACTGTCACTTCACTAATGCGATTTACTTCAGTCTTCACTTTTGCTTCACTAATGCGATTTAGTTCAATTTTCACTTTTACTTCACAATGCGATTTACTTCAGTCTTCACTTTTACTTCACAATGCGATTTACTTCAGTCTTCACTTTTACTTCACAATGCGATTTACTTCAGTCTTCACTTTTACTTCACAATGCGATTTACTTCAGTCTTCACTTTTACTTCACAATGCGATTTACTTCAGTCTTCACTTTTACTTCACAATGCGATTTACTTCAGTCTTCACTTTTACTTCACAATGCGATTTAGTTCAGCTTTCACTTTTACTTCACTAATGCGATTTAGTTCAGTCTTCACTTTTACTTCACAATGCGATTTACTTCAGTCTTCACTTTTACTTCACAATGCGATTTACTTCAGTCTTCACTTTTACTTCACAATGCGATTTACTTCAGTCTTCACTTTTACTTCACAATGCGATTTACTTCAGTCTTCACTTTTACTTCACAATGCGATTTACTTCAGTCTTCACTTTTACTTCACAATGCGATTTAGTTCAGCTTTCACTTTTACTTCACTAATGCGATTTAGTTCAGTCTTCACTTTTACTTCACAATGCGATTTACTTCAGTCTTCACTTTTACTTCACTAATGCGATTTACTTCAGTCTTCACTTTTACTTCACAATGCGATTTCGTTCAGCTTTCACTTTTACTTCACTAATGCGATTTAGTTCAGTCTTCACTTTTACTTCACTAATGCGGTTTAGTTCAATCTATATGTCGTCCTCTGTGGAGTAGTCGTTCCCGAGGTCACGGGTTCAAACCCGGCGGAGGGCGATGGATTTTTTTGTGCGTAAAAATCCTTAGCATGGTTTCCTTCGGAAGGGAAGTAAAGCCGATGGTCCCGTGTTGTGGATTTACGGCACGTAAAAGAACCTCAAGCCTGATAAAGAGGCCTATGAGCAAAATTACCAGTTTTCACGCCCAATATAGAATGAGACGCTAAGGACCACAGTAATCAAGAGAGTCCATAAATAAAACTTAATTTAATTTATTTCATCTTTACTTCACTAGTGTGAGTTAGTTCTGCTTTCACTTTCACTTCACTAGTGTGATTGAGTTCAGTTTTTACTGTCCCTTCACTACTGGCACTCTCTCTTTTGCTTCACTAGTGTGATTAAATTCCGTGTTTATGTCATTTTACTAGTGTGATTTACTACAGTTTTCACTCACTTCACTAGTGTCACTTTCTCTTTTACTTCACTACTGTGATTTAGCTTAGATTTCATGTCACTTCGCTTATGTGATTTACTTCAGTTTTCACTGTCACTTCACTAGTGTCACTTTCTCTTTTACTTCACTAGTGATTTAGCTCAGTATTCATGTCATTTTACTAGTGTGATTTTGTTCAATATTCATGTCACGTCACTAACGTGGTTTAGCTAAGTATTCACTATCACCTCACTAATATGATTAAGTTCAGTTTTCACTGTCACTTCACTAGTGTCACTTTCTCTTTTACTTCACTAGTGATTTAGCTCAGTATTCATGTCATTTTACTAGTGTGATTTTGTTCAGTATACATGTTACTTCACTAACGTGGTTTAGCTCAGTATTCATGTCATTTTACTATTGCGATTTTGTTCAGTATTCATGTCACTTCACAAACGTGGTTTAGCTCAGTATTCATGTCATTTTACTAGTGTGATTTTGTTCAGTATTCATGTCACTTCACTAACGTGGTGTAGCTCAGTATTCATGTCATTTTACTAGTGTGATTTTGTTCAGTATTCATGTCACTTCACAAACGTGGTTTAGCTCAGTATTCATGTCATTTTACTAGTGTGATTTTGTTCAGTATTCATGTCACTTCACTAACGTGGTTTAGCTCAGTATTCATGTCATTTTACTAGTGTGATTTTGTTCAGTATTCATGTCACTTCACTAACGTGGTTTAGCTCAGTATTCATGTCATTTTACTATTGCGATTTTGTTCAGTATTCATGTCACTTCACAAACGTGGTTTAGCTCAGTATTCATGTCATTTTACTATTGCGATTTTGTTCAGTATTCATGTCACTTCACTAACGTGGTTTAGCTCAGTATTCATGTCATTTTACTAGTGTGATTTTGTTCAGTATTTATGTCACTTCACTAACGTGGTTTAGCTCAGTATTCATGTCATTTTACTAGTGTGATTTTGTTCAGTATTCATGTCACTTCACTAACGTGGTTTAGCTCAGTATTCATGTCATTTTACTATTGCGATTTTGTTCAGTATTCATGTCACTTCACAAACGTGGTTTAGCTCAGTATTCATGTCATTTTACTATTGCGATTTTGTTCAGTATTCATGTCACTTCACTAACGTGGTTTAGCTCAGTATTCATGTCATTTTACTAGTGCGATTTTGTTCAGTATTTATGTCACTTCACTAACGTGGTTTAGCTCAGTATTCATGTCATTTTACTAGTGTGATTTTGTTCAATATTTATGTCACTTCACTAACGTGGTTTAGCTCAGTATTCATGTCATTTTACTAGTGTGATTTTGTTCAGTATTCATGTCACTTCACTAACGTGGTTTAGCTCAGTATTCATGTCATTTTACTATTGCGATTTTGTTCAGTATTCATGTCACTTCCCTAACGTGGTTTAGCTCAGTATTCATGTCATTTTACTAGTGTGATTTTGTTCAGTATTCATGTCACTTCACTAACGTGGTTTAGCTCAGTATTCATGTCATTTTACTATTGCGATCTTGTTCAGTATTCATGTCTCTTCACTAACGTGGTTTAGCTCAGTATTCATGTCATTTTACTAGTGTGATTTTGTTCAGTATTCATGTCACTTCACTAACGTGGTTTAGCTCAGTATTCATGTCATTTTACTATTGTGATTTTGTTCAGTATTCATGTCACTTCACTAACATGGTTTAGCTCAGTATTCATGTCATTTTACTATTGCGATTTTGTTCAGTATTCATGTCACTTCACTAACGTGGTTTAGCTCAGTATTCATGTCATTTTACTAGTGTGATTTTGTTCAGTATTCATGTCACTTCACTAACATGGTTTAGCTCAGTATTCATGTCATTTTACTATTGCGATTTTGTTCAGTATTCATGTCACTTCACTAACGTGGTTTAGCTCAGTATTCATGTCATTTTACTATTGGGATTTTGTTCAGTATTCATGTCACTTCACTAACATGGTTTAGCTCAGTATTCATGTCATTTTACTATTGCGATTTTGTTCAGTATTCATGTCACTTCACTAACGTGGTTTAGCTCAGTATTCATGTCATTTTACTAGTGTGATTTTGTTCAGTATTCATGTCACTTCACTAACATGGTTTAGCTCAGTATTCATGTCATTTTACTAGTGTGATTTTGTTCAGTATTCATGTCACTTCACTAACGTGGTTTAGCTCAGTATTCATGTCATTTTACTAGTGTGATTTTCTTCAGTATTCATGTCACTTCACTAACGTGGTTTAGCTCAGTATTCATGTCATTTTACTAGTGTGATTTTGTTCAGTATTCATGTCACTTCACTAACATGGTTTAGCTCAGTATTCATGTCATTTTACTATTGCGATTTTGTTCAGTATTCATGTCACTTCACTAACGTGGTTTAGCTCAGTATTCATGTCATTTTACTAGTGTGATTTTGTTCAGTATTCATGTCACTTCACTAACGTGGTTTAGCTCAGTATTCATGTCATTTTACTAGTGTGATTTTGTTCAGTATTCATGTCACTTCACTAACGTGGTTTAGCTCAGTATTCATGTCATTTTACTAGTGTGATTTTGTTCAGTATTCATGTCACTTCACTAACATGGTTTAGCTCAGTATTCATGTCATTTTACTAGTGTGATTTTGTTCAGTATTCATGTCACTTCACTAACATGGTTTAGCTCAGTATTCATGTCATTTTACTAGTGTGATTTTGTTCAGTATTCATGTCACTTCACTAACGTGGTTTAGCTCAGTATTCATGTCATTTTACTAGTGTGATTTTGTTCAGTATTCATGTCACTTCACTAACATGGTTTAGCTCAGTATTCATGTCATTTTACTAGTGTGATTTTGTTCAGTATTCATGTCACTTCACTAACGTGGTTTAGCTCAGTATTCATGTCATTTTACTATTGTGATTTTGTTCAGTATTCATGTCACTTCACTAACGTGGTTTAGCTCAGTATTCATGTCATTTTACTAGTGTGATTTTGTTCAGTATTCATGTCACTTCACTAACATGGTTTAGCTCAGTATTCATGTCATTTTACTAGTGTGATTTTGTTCAGTATTCATGTCACTTCACTAACGTGGTTTAGCTCAGTATTCATGTCATTTTACTAGTGTGATTTTGTTCAGTATTCATGTCACTTCACTAACATGGTTTAGCTCAGTATTCATGTCATTTTACTAGTGTGATTTTGTTCAGTATTCATGTCACTTCACTAACGTGGTTTAGCTCAGTATTCATGTCATTTTACTAGTGTGATTTTGTTCAGTATTCATGTCACTTCACTAACGTGGTTTAGCTCAGTATTCATGTCATTTTACTATTGTGATTTTGTTCAGTATTCATGTCATTTTACTATTGTGATTTTGTTCAGTATTCATGTCATTTTACTATTGTGATTTTGTTCAGTATTCATGTCACTTCACTAACGTGGTTTAGCTCAGTATTCATGTCATTTTACTAGTGTGATTTTGTTCAGTATTCATGTCACTTCACTAACATGGTTTAGCTCACTATTCATGTCATTTTACTAGTGTGATTTTGTTCAGTATTCATGTCACTTCACTAACGTGGTTTAGCTCAGTATTCATGTCATTTTACTAGTGTGATTTTGTTCAGTATTCATGTCACTTCACTAACATGGTTTAGCTCAGTATTCATGTCATTTTACTAGTGTGATTTTGTTCAGTATTCATGTCACTTCACTAACGTGGTTTAGCTCAGTATTCATGTCATTTTACTATTGTGATTTTGTTCAGTATTCATGTCACTTCACTAACGTGGTTTAGCTCAGTATTCATGTCATTTTACTATTGTGATTTTGTTCAGTATTCATGTCACTTCACTAGTGATTTAGCTCAGTATCCATGTCATTTTACTAGTGGGATTTTGTTCAGTATTCATGTCACTTCACTAACGTGGTTTAGCTCAGTATTCATGTCATTTTACTAGTGTGATTTTGTTCAGTATTCATGTCACTTCACTAGTGATTTAGCTCAGTATTCATGTCATTTTACTAGTGTGATTTTGTTCAGTATTCATGTCACTTCACTAGTGATTTAGCTCAGTATTCATGTAATTTTACTAGTGTGATTTTGTGCAGTATTCATGTCACTTCACTAGTGATTTAGCTCAGTATTCATGTCATTTTACTAGTGTGATTTTGTTCAGTATTCATGTCACTTCACTAGTGATTTAGCTCAGTATTCATGTCATTTTACTAGTGTGATTTTGTTCAGTATTCATGTCACTTCACTAACGTGGTTTAGCTCAGTATTCATGTCATTTTACTAGTGTGATTTTGTTCAGTATTGATGTCACTTCACTAACGTGATTTAGCTCAGTATTCATGTCATTTTACTAGTGTGATTTTGTTCAGTATTCATGTCACTTCACTAGTGATTTAGCTCAGTATTCACTATCACCTCACTAATATGATTAAGTTGAGTTTTCACTGTCGTTTCACCAATGTGTTATACCTAAATTTTCAGTATCACTTCATTTTCCTCGCGACCTGAGGGTGAAGCATCCTCTTCTTTCTTCCGCTGCACTCGTTGTGGCGTCGAATGCAAGACCTCTCTAATCTCTCGCAGTAGCATCAGTGACTATACGTCACTAGTAGAACACAACAACACCTCACTATCTTGCGGACTGATTGACTGACTCGCGAGCATGCTAGTTATATACAGACGCTACAATTTCGAGAGAGTTATAGAATATTCGCTGATGGTGGGGAAAAACAAGTTTCCAGAAAAATCTTGTTATCTGTCGATAGATGTTTAAGTCGGGTCGAAAGCGCTTCACCATCGCCTTATCTCTTCTACCGGTTAGACGGTCTGTTGGCGCTGAAGAACACCGCCATCCGCACGTCACGTTCGCCTCACAGCAACCAAGTCGCAACATTTTATCACCTTAGACACAATACTAATATGTTAAGTATATTTTTAAAACTGATCTTGCATCTGCCATTTGCACTGTGAATTCTGCAGCACTTGACAGGAAAACAATATAATAACTAGTATACAAATTGTTAGAACAGTGAGGTATGGCAGCTTCTGTGCTCTCAAGTCACGTGTGGTTTTTTTCTTTGCAACTATATGCGAGTTTGTCTTTTCTATTAATTTCTCTACTATGTATAGTAAGTAGGGGAAGTATTGTAATCCACCCAAAAATTCGATATCAAGACTTCACCGGAAATACATGTTTTGAGACCCCTGAATCCAAAAAAGGCATTTTTGGAAACATGTCCGTGTGTGTGTCTGTCTGTGAACAGCATAACTCAGAAACGAACAGTCGGAAAAACACAAAACTTGATATTTAAGTTCAGTATCATCCAGAAATGCGACACGATGGTTTTCCAAAAAATTCCCCCACCCCAAATTACCGTTTACATGGAACATTTTTCGAACATTTTAATTTTCTCAAAAATGGCTATAACGATTTTGATTAAAATATCATATATTTAAGATATTTTCATGACAAATGAAACCTATATCTCCAATTTTCTGCAAATGTCTCCAAAAGCATTCTTCATTGTGAACGACTTTTCCATAACTGGTAAAGCATAAGAGATAGACAAAATTTTACTACCAAACATGTAGATCTCGTTAAAACGACAACTTATGTCATATACATTTTTTTGTGAAGTGAACCATTTCCGAGATATTCCTTGTTGTTTGTTTTAATTTTCCAATACTTATACTTTTTCTCAAACGGGAATTCGTTATTCATTTTTTTATGTCGTGGACATGTAAAGAGAATGGAATGCGCCACATAGCAACCAGCTCTTAAAACATTTGACTATCGCTTAAAGCCTAGCAATTCCCCTTGCATCTACAAGAAAATTAGCAATAAGATTAACATCTCCTTTTTTGGGTAGTTAACTGCATTGGTATTATCGGCAAGGGTGTTAAGTCGTGTAACTCTCGTCGTTGGGCATCTTGCACTTTCGGTGCACACATTCATATTTCCAGACTTTGGGGAGGATAGGGATTAATCTGGGCTAGAGATTCCCAGCTGGGAATCGAACCCGGGACTCTTCGCACAGCAGGCAGTTGCTCTACCGACTGAGCTACGGGGCCCGACATTGACATTTCGATATCTCGACTAACATGAAGCATTTGGAGAATGAGCGTTTGTAAGAATAGTTTGTACTAGAGTAGAGAGAGTCATGTGAGTATAACACATCAGATTTGGTTAACTAAGGTTTTTCCCTAGATACAAAGAGAACAGCGATAGTCAAATGTTTAACAACTGGACGCCATATGCTGGCCTTAAAATTCCATACTGTTTCCATGACATCGCGAGAAACAACTGAATGTTGACAGGACTTTAAAGAGAATGATTGAACAATTAATAACGGATGTCTCGGAAGTGCCCGATGCCACTTTGAAAGTTATTTTAAATAAAATGTTTGCTATAACGAGATCTCCATTTTTGTGGAGTTCTGTTTTGTCTGTCACGTAACATTTATCACATTATACAAATTTCCTTTCAAATAAAGAGGACTTCTCAGAAGATTCAATATGTCAATATGTTTAATATATGCTATTTAAATCGAAATTGTTACAGCTATTTTTGAAGATAAATTTCGAAAAATGTTACACACACACACACACAGGGATCGTTTTTTAAAAATGCTTTTTTTAGTTTCCGAACCTCAAGTCTGTATTTCCTGTTAAATTTTGGTGTCGAATTTGTGTGTAATGCAATGCTTCCGTACTTACAATAGGTAAATAGTAGAGAAAAGTTTAATTGCTTTTTAATTCAGGGGTCCTTAGAGCTTGCACTTGCGGTGTAACATCTGTATCGAAGTTTTTTTAGAACGCAATAGGCCCTCAACCTACTTACTATAGGCAAGTATATTTTTTTACCTTTCTATTACATTCTAGGCAGATATTTGATATAGTACACATTACCCACATACGTAAAGGTTCCGAGGGAAGACGGTTTCCTACAGTGCAAGGCGTGCAGTAAGCCAGTATTTTCAATAACGGCAGTCGTTCACAATAAAGGATTCGCGAAGTCTGTCTGACGAGACGACGAAGAAACGAGGCAAAAAACGCCACCACACGTCACTTTTGATATAAGGAAGAAGCGCGTCTCGGGCCGGGAAAAGTGGGAAAATGAAGAGAAATACATCGGATACTTTAAATGTGAGTGTGGCAATTCTTGTTTGGAGTAACTCATGATATATGTTTGCTATTATTCTTATGTTTGTGGCTTTTGGAATGTTAGGGGCATATAAGCAAGGATATTGCAAACAGTGCGCCTTAAGATGAGAGAGACGCCAAAGTTAAAAAAATTACCTTAACTTTCACAGTACTTTCTCTACCCTTTAAATGCTCCGCGTAACGTGTGAGGCTCGCATTTGGGAGATCCCGGGTTCCATTCCCGTCGACCGTCCGCACTGACCTTGGCTGTTTTATGGTTTCCCTGGTCGGTAAGCGAATTCTGGTGTGGTTTCCTATCTACCACGATTCCTTTTCCATCATTTCCCTTTCATACAGCTTCCATCTCATCTTTCAAGGCTGCTTCTAGGTTTGTGACAGTGCCGGACACATGGCGAGGATTTTTGTTCAAGAAAAAGAGCACTCCCAGGAACTTTTGTGGACTTCCGCGCGTCTCTGTGGCCTGTGATTCCTTTACTTTATCCCTTTCTCCTGGTGGGCGTTAGCTATAATAGATCTCCCGTAGATGGCAGTAGGGAAGGTGTTGCCCTCCGTTGTATCCCCTACATCAATAAAATATATTTTAAACTTAGACATATAATTTTTACTTTACTTACACATATCGAGGTAGATAGAGCAAGTATTGTGTACCGTACAAAATTTCGATTTTATCGGGAATATATTCGTGGTCTCCCGAAATAAAGAATATAAATACAACACCTTTTTAGAAAATTTCATGTGTTTTTGAGCACAACTCAAAACATGAAGGTTATTGATAATAATCTCACTAACGGAAATCATAACTAGAGTGGGATTTAATTGATTATACTACGATTAAAAGAAAGTATATAAAGAATACAATTAAGTATTAATGGATTGAACTGTTTCCATATATGTTTCTGTTTCTCTCTGTGTAGTTCGACGTCGTGCTGTTTTGGTGTAGCTAACTTAGAATATACAGGGTGGAAGAGAACTTACGTACTTCATAGAGGTGTTACAAGCAAAGTATATAATAGCATTTTGTTCTGGCACCAGTCGTTCTTGAAAAAAAATGTTGCTTCTTCCAAATTAAATGGTTTATTGTAGAATGTATGAAGATAATAGTTTCTTTCTCTATTTTTGACCTAGTTTCGGTAGTAACTGTGTGACAGCACACAGCGATTTCAAATAATCAATCATTTACCGAACACCGTTTTACAGATATAATGTGGTTGGAGAAATAGAAGACATAGACAACGTTGCTAGATCAAAGAACGTCAGTGTGAGAATAGGCTCCCGGACGTACACAAAACAGCATACCTGAACTGGGATATGGTGGGACTAGCGATTTTGTTTTCCATACGAATCTTAGTCCAAGCAATGTGTAATATTTTGACAAAATGACAAATACAACTTGGTAGCTATTGGGTTACACTAATGCTTTCGTCATCCAATAAGCGTTTCACGATCACTAATTGAAAAGCACACCATTTTTAGGTCAGTTCCACTAGAAGCTGAGCCATTATTAGATTAAGGTTTACGAGATGCCAGGCTTTTCAAATCGTAAGTACTTTGATAACGTTTGTCTACACTCATGAATCACTCGCCATACAGCGTGTTTATGCGCTGACCTACTTATGGTTTTTAAAAGTGAGAGTCGCACCCCCCTACTAGCTACCAGCCTCTATTAACTAAATTCTGCGACGTTGCCAGCGGGTGCACTTTATGTTGCTGAAAAAAGCTAAAATATCTTCCCGAACAATGTCACAGAAGAAAAATACAAAATATGTTCCAAATGATGAGATCTGTAACTGGCTTAAGTTAATGTAATGACTTCCCTTTAACCCGTATATGCGGAAAACAAATGACCACTGAAAACAAATTAACAGATGATACGGAGGTGATAAAAATGTGGGGCCACGATTATTTAAAAAACGTCGTTTCGTAGCGTCTAATTGCTCAAAAGCAATATGATGTAGTAAGAGTGAGATAATTTATAATTGAAACAAGTGTTGGTAATTTTCATTTTGAATTCATTGTTAAAACATGTTGAGCCGGAAACTAAAAAAAAGTCTGTGTAACACTCACACGACTTTTTCTACTCTTGTACAAACTATTTATACAAACGCTTATTCTCCATATGCTTCATGTTAATCGAGATGTTAATCTTATTGCTAATTTTCTTGTAGATGTAAGGGGAATATGGTAAGCTTTAAGCGATAGCCAAATGTTTTAAGAGGTGGTTGCTATGTGGAGTATTCCATTCTCTTTTCATTACCAGGACAAAAAAAGGAATAATGAGATCCCATTTGAGAAAAGTAGAAGTATTGGAACATTTTAGGGAATAGCAGGCAATATCTCGAAAATGGTTTAGTGTTTATCCGACTGTTCGTTTCTGAGTTATACTGTTCACAGACAGACACACACACACACTCACACACACACACACACACACTCACACAGACACACACCCGGACATGTTTCCAAAAATGCTTTTTTGGATTCAGGAGGTCTCAAAACATGTATTTCCAGTGAAATCTCGGTATCGAATTTTTGGGTGGAATACAATACTTCCCCTACTTACTATACGTAGTAGGGAAAGTGAAAATGAATTAACAAATTCCCATTTGAGAAAAAGTATAAGTATTTGAAAATTTAAGGGTATAACAAGTAATATCCCGAAAATGGTTCACTCAAAAAATGTGTATCACATAAATTGTGTATGTTAACGCGATCTACATTTTTTGTGGTACAATTTTGTCTATCTCTTATGGTTTACCAGTTATGCAAAAATCATTTACAATGAAGAATACTTTTGGAAACATTCCCAGAAAACTCGAGATATACATTTTATTTATCATGAAAATATCTTAAACATATGATATTTTAATCAAAATCGTTAGAACCATTTCTGAGAAAATTAAAATTTTCGAAAAATATTCCATGTAAAGGGTAGTCTGGGGGGGGGATTTTCTTGAAAACCTTTGTGTAGCATCTCTGGAAGATACTGAACCTAAATACCAAGTTTGGTGTTTATCCAACTGTTCGTTTCCGAGTTATGCTGTTCACAGACACACACGCACAGGGATATGTTTCCAAAAATACCTTTTTTTGGATTCAGGGGGTCTCAAAACATATATTTCCGGTGAAATCTCGGTATCAAATTTTTGGGTGGAATACAATACTTCCCCTACTTACTATACGTAGTGGAGAAAGTAAAACTAATTCAAGTAGCAACCAGTCTCAACAGAAGGCAGCAATTTCACCTTCTACTCTACACGTTGGGGTCAGGAGCGAGGTAGTTGACTCCTTCAGCTGAGGATGGAAGAACGTCTCCTTCCGAAAGTACTAGTAAGGCGTTTGAGATGCGAGCAATAATAAGCCGGCTCACTATATTTTAGTAAAGAGTGAGATAGTCAACAATATCCCTGAACACAAAATAGGTTTTACATTGAAGCGTTTTCGTTATTTCCGATTATCTCGTTCTAATAATATCCTATGTTTAAGGTATCTCCATGATATAACGCAGCGGGCGGTCGGCGCCGAGCAGTCGGAATAAGCAACGATAAGTACCGCTCACAAGCGTAAACACCGGGCGCAGTATCTAAAGACAACCAGAACCTTCTGGAAGTTTCTCCCCTACTCCAGAACGTCTGTTAAAATAGTTCTAGAATGTTCTATGGAGGATTCCATTGCCTATATAAGGGAGCGTTCTCGCGAGAGTAGACAGTCGAGTTCAGTTGCGTCGGTTAGTCAGTGAGCGAGAAACTTGGGGAGTGAGGTTCAGGTGCGAATTCAAGTCTGTTTTCCAAGCGCGTTTGTGGTGACTGCTGTGGCATGCAGCGGGTGGTGCTGCGGAACGAGAGATTGTGAAGGTCTTGTGTTCGACAACCCAGGAGTGAATCCTCCGGAAGAAGTGAAGTGACAGAATTGAACTAGCTCACATTAATGAAGTGACAGTGAGAACTAAGACGAATGACATTTGAAAAACTGAACAAAGTCACAATGTTTTTTTTGGAATAGACTCTGAATTGCTCCCCATTCCAAATTAATTCTGTATAGTTTTATATAACTGATAGACCATAACGAATAGACAAACATTTACTAAAGAATACATGTAGATTTCGTCAAAATACATAATTTAAATCAGATAAAATTTGTTTGTGGCATTAACCATTTCCGACATGTTCTTTGTTATTTGTTTGAATTTTCTAATTCTTATAAGTTTTACCTTCTTTACTACTTTCCTTACTTTATGAGAATCTGTGAATCCAAGAAAAAGCATTTCTTAGAAAATTCTACCTGTGCGTGTGTGTGAAGTGCAAATGTCAGATAAGTAAAAATCTGATGTGTTACACTCACACGACGTTCTCTAATCTTGTACAAACTATTTTTACAAACGCTTATTCTCCATCTACTTATGGTAATCGAGATAAACATTTGCAGACTCTAATTTATTGCAAATTTTCTTGTAAATGTAAGGGGAATATATATTTACAAGGGCAATTTGGAAAAACAGTAGCCTTTAAGCACATACATATCTCTTAATACCTGGTTGCTAGGTGCAGCACCATTCCCTTTCCCACAGATTAATACTCTTTGCATATCCAAGACAAAAAAATGAATAACGAATTCCCATTTGAGATAAGTATTGAAAAATTTAAGGGAATAACAAGTAATGTCTCGAAAATGGTTCACACAACAACCAAAAATGTTAGGACATAAATTGTGTATTTTAACGCGATCTACATTTTTGTGTAGTAAAATTTTATCTATCTCTTGTGGTTTACCAGTTATGCAAAAGTCGTTCACAATGGGGAATACTTTTGGAGACATTCCCAGAAACTTCAAGATATACATTTTATTTGCCATGACAATATCTCAAAGATATGATATTTTAATCAAAATCGTTATAGCCATTTTTGAGAAAATTAAACTTTTCGAAAAATGTTCCATGTAAAGGGTAATCTGGGGTGGAGGGATTTTCTTGAAAACCTTCGTGTCGCATATCTGGCAGATACTGAACCTAAATACCAAGTTTGGTGTTTATCCGATTGTTCGTTTCTGAGTTATGCTGTTCACAGACACACACACACACACGCGGACACACAGACACACACATACGGACATGTTTCCAAAAATGCTTTTTTGGATTCAGGGGGTCTCAAAACATGTATTTCCGGTGAAATCTCGGTATCGAATTGTTGGGTGGAATACAATACTTCCCCTACTTACTGTACGTAGTAGAGAAACTAAAAAGTTGGTATTTGAATTCAGGATCTTCTATGGACACGGCACGAATATTGTCAGAAAGTCCACCCCATACAACCCTTTACATGGAGAAATGTTGTTATCTTTTTTTTTCTCATAAGCGGATCAAAAAACTAAATGCCACTTGCTTGAGGTGTTTACATGACGAATAAAATGTATTTCTTAAATTTTCTGGATTAGTTTATGTGGTCCTCTTCTTTTGGAAGGAATGTTTCATAACTCGCAAACCGTAAGAGATGGACCAAATCTTACTACACAAAAATGTAGATCTTGTTAAAGTACATAAAGTATGTCAAATAAAACTTTTTGCCTGGATAGCTCGGTGGTTTTTTTCCGGCTCTCTTACTGAGGTCCAGTTTTCGATTCCAGGCGATTGTAGGTCAGCCCTATCCACACCCTCAGCTGTAGCATGCCGATGTATAGTATCGCCGAGGGACCTAACGTAGTTCAGAGCCTACGATAAAGCTGTAGGTCCACTCATTCCACCGCCATCTTCACCATCACCCTACCATCGGAGACAACGGTTTCTCCCGCTGGATGCCTTCACCTCATAAATGGGTTCAACCAATGCTTGGTGGAATGAGGTATCCCCGAACGTTGTAGGCCATATATGGGGGCATTAGGAAAGACGAAATTTTTTGTTGCGTTAATCATTTCCTAAATATTCTTTCAAATACAGTTTTCAAGTGATAATTATCTATTTCTCACTGTCATTCAAAGAGCATGGGATATGAAGACCATACATAGCGGTCCGCCTTTTTAAGAATATTTTAGTCTACTTATAGCTACAACGTAACGTGTAATTGTGTAAACTGCGTGCTCTCATATAAGAGATAAACTAGAGTCTGTACATTTCGTGTTTCAGTCGCGCCGCGCTGTCGTGAAGGACTGTCTTCTCGTCGTATTGGAGCAATACGTCACGAGACTATCGACGTGAGATGCGAGGTGGAGGCCGACCCTGCCGATGATGTTCGATTCAGTTGGACGTACAACCGAACTCGAGACAACGTACTTCCGGTAGCAGCATCTCGCCTCCTCACTTCCGGCGTCCTGTCCAGCGTGCTCCGGTACAAGCCGGAGTCTGACCAGGACTACGGCACCCTGGCCTGCTGGGCGAGCAACAGTGTCGGCCGGCAACGGGAACCCTGTCTCGCACACATCGTACCTGCCAGTAAGTACCTCAGTTGTTACTTTAACAATGGGATATTGTTAATATTCACCTTGTTTCCAACCCTTGCTGGCAAGTGTGTACATTTGACAGGTTGTGGAATGACATGCCTTTTCGGCAGCGAATTAGACTGGTTGTTTTCCAAATATTGTGTCTGTATACGGGTACCAATCCAGCCTGCAGTCCAAAGACACTTCATTTTTAAGACTCCCTGTAGTTTCCAGCAGTGTGGGTGATTTAGTATTCTTCCTTATTTCTGATATACATTTGCATTTGAAGCCCATCTTTGCAACAATTTACCCGTTCTGTTGATGAGTTTTATATCATCTTGTATCTCGTTCTACGTCGTCTCGTGCGCCAGCTGCTCCAGTGGTATAGCTATGAGTTCTTAAACTCACGGTATGCGCGAGTGTATTTTGAAAGGATAACACCAGTTTATTTAGCTGAAAAATTGTAATTATGACTAAAATGTTCAGTTTTAGAAGAGTCACCCACTGTTAAATTTACGAATTAATTTATTCTATAACAACAATTAAACGAAACGTCTGTTACCGTAACTCACAGAAATGTTGCTCGGAAATACCCCAATAGCCGCTAAATCTTACTCACTGGAGCGTTTTCTTATGCGCTATACTGCTTAAAATGAAACTCATATTCACAAGCCTCCGCCTACCTATTGCTACCTCTACCAACATTCCTTCTCTTTCGGTCCAATCTTAAAACCCTAAGTATGCGTACATGACACTGTTTCTATGCAGAACCTCACCGAATCTCAGAATTTCATTCCCTTTTCTAATTTGCATAATTATTGCTTAAGTGACTTTGCAAACGTACTAAACCCATTCTCCAACTGCATTGCAAGAATCTTTAAGCTAATGTGTTCCATCCTCGGCTGTTATTAACACCTTCCTTACATGACTTGCTAATTACCTTTTCTTTCCTGACAAATCCTTCAACACAGGATTATTGCATTATACATTTAATATACGGAAATTATTTATTGCAATCACTTATTTTATATCTACCGGTCAATAATTACGATATGATATTACAGTTGATTTGTCTCTAGAGATCTTGAGTTTAAATTGGTTACACCAATCGTCTGTCCTTTGCAATGCATTCTGTAGTGTTGAAAGAATATTTGAATGATCTGTCTCTCTCACCATTATCGTAATGACATCAGCGAGGATTTCTGTTTGGGATTTTAGTCAGTTATTCTATTACATGACTGATAATATTCCAAAGCGTGGAGCCGGAATCTGAAGCGTGTTCTTTAATATTTTAATTAAGATGCGACCATTTTAAAATACTCGCGTGAGAAATGAAATGTATATCTTGAATTTTCTATTAATTTTCCTCCGTTTATTTAGTTGAACTTATTGTAATGTTGATAACAAGTAAATGATGACATATAGTACGTTCCAAAAATCCAGCATATTTTCTGCTACAGCAAAATGGAAAGATTTTTCATAAACCACTCGCACACATCCAGCGTATGTTTTAAAAGACACCTTTGCATTCTTAATATCATTGTTTTGCAAGTTGTAAAGTCTTCGAAAACATTTTTAAATGACAACCTATATTTTTTACTTTCTCTACTATGTATAGTAAGTAGTGAAGGTATTGCATTCCACCTAAAAATTCGATACCGAAATTTTAACGGAAATGCATTTTTGAGGTGGCCTGAATCCAAATAAACATCTCTGACTCTGAACAGCATAACTAAAGAACGAAATATCGGATAAATACCAAAATTGGTATTTGAGTTTCGTATCTTTAGGATGCAATACCAAGATTATCAAGAAAATTCCCACCCTAGACCATCCTTTGCATAGAATTTTTTTCGAAAATTTTGATTTTTTTCCTAAATGGGTGTCACGGTTTTAATTAAAACACCAATATTTAAGATATTTTCATGGAAAATGAAGTGTGTATCTTGAACTTTCTGGGAGTAGCCCTAAACGTCTCTTCATTCTGAATGAACTTTGCATAACTGGTCAACCGTAAGAGTGAGGCAGTATTTTTAACACTTAAATGATATCAGTATAATTATATAATATAAAATATAATAACAGCCCGCCTTAAAGCAATATGTGTATAATATAATATATAAAATGTATGTAACAGTCATTGTAATATGTTTACTTTATTATGTACATGTATAAAACGTTATGTGAATGTACAATGTAGGGGCTGTGAGATACAAGCAAGATGCATTCCGTAGCAAACAGAATTACAAAGTAAAAGCCGAAAGTTCCTAACAATAAGGTAACCTTGAGACAATAATAAATTACAAGTTTAAAAAGGCTAGTAATAGTTTTTGGAACAATAATAATGTAATATTTAAAACAGTTTATAAATGGTCACGTGAATGTGAAAGGTAAGCCAGAATAAAAATAAAAGTATTTTATTCGAGTAGGCTTAGCCATCAAAAACTAGAGAAGCTAAATTTAAATAAAGGTATTCTATTGGAGTAGGCTTAGTCAATCAGAAACTAGAAATAGAGAAATGTACAAATTTAAAGATTGACGCTAGAAGATAGCGTACCCAGGCAGTTCGGTTCGGTACGAGTTCAGTGTGTGACATGAAAATTCGTTGCGGTGAGAATAATATAAAGTTTACCTGTTAAAACTACAATTAACAATAATTTCACAGCTCTATAGTAGGATACATCAGTGAAGTGTTATTTAACCATGTAAAGGATTAATAAAAATGAAATACAATTATTATACTTTATGTAAACTTTATTATTCAGCCGTACCAGCCCTAATAAGAGATACTTGCCTTCAAAAATACTACAGACCGAGGCATAAATAATATTTATATAAACATTCAAATAATTATTACATATAAAATTAACACACGACACTGCCGCAAATGTTGGTTCGTAAACGTGGGGCGAAGACCATCGGAAAGTTTGTATCCAAAGCGTGGGACGAACACTCCAATAAACATACCTCCCACAAAATTGGCATCCATTACGTGTGTGGTCCAAAAACCAGCTTCAAGTTAGGCTCATCAACGTGGGGGCTATAACTCCCGCAAGTTTGGTGCCCAAAGCGTGGTGCAAATAATGTAAAACGAATTCTGCCGCAGGTTTCACCGGAAATTCATTTTTGAGGTGCCCTGAATACAAATAAAGGATTTTGGAAATATGTCCATGTGTGTGTGTCTGTGTTTGTACAACATAACTCAAAAACGAAATGTCGGATAAATACCGAACTTAGTATTTGAGTTTCGTATCTTTAGGCTGCTACATCAAGATTCTCAAAAAGGTCCCCCATCCCAGACTATGCTTACATGGAAAATTTCTCGAAAATGATTTTCTCAAAAATGCATCTAACGGTTTTTATTAAAATACCATATATTTAAGATATTTTAATGGAAAATGAAGTGAATTTTCTGGGAATGTCCCCAAAAGTCCTCTTCATTCTGAATGACTTTTGCATAACTGGTAAACCGTAAGAGATGGACACAATTTTACTACAAAACATGTAGATCTCGTTAAAACACACAATTTATGTCAAATACATTTTTGTGCAGTGATTCATTTCCGAGATATTCCTTCTTATTTGATGGAATTTTGCAATATTTACACTTTTTCTCAAATGGGTATTCGTTATTCTTTTTTTTATGTGCTAGACATACAAAGAGAATGGAATGCGCCACATAGCAACCATAGCAACATTTGACTATCGCTTAAAGCCTACCATATTCCCCTTGCACCTACAGCTTGCTTAGTTATTTCTAAGTAAAAATATATTGTGAGTGACATAACGAACATAGAAGAATCTCTTTATATACATAACATAATATATAACGGATATATATCAATGTTTTGAGTAGAAAAAGTCATGTGTACATAACGCATCAATTTTTAACAAAAGAATGCAGGAACTGTGAATGTTATGGTATACGCATCTCAGATTTGCCTTGGGGTTTATAATTGCGGCGGCATGCGATGTTTTACTGCGGTACAAATGAAATGGAGATCGTAAAAATATCGCTTCTGTTTTAACGACCTGTAGCATAAGATTCTCAGAATAGCTTTTAATAATTCACGCAGGTTTATTAAAAATTGCCATTAACGCGTGTTTAACACCAATGTAACATCAGGACAATAAAAGAATAAGTAATTAATGCCTTCTTATGACACTTCCACGAAAACTCCCATCTCCATTACTGAGCTGGTGAGTAAAAAAAAACTGCTGATCCATGTTATGGTTTAACAACCTTGAAAAAGGTGGAAAGAGAAAGGAATTCAGAGCTTTACAACTGTAAGGAACTTTAACAATTCTAATAAAATTGGAACAATGCAATTAAACCTCTGCTGTCCAAGAGGAGGGGAGAGGTATCGCTATCATAAAAATATTTTACAGCTGCCAGAGCATTGTAATTTATTTGCAAAACAAACAGACTTTTTCAGCAAGATACATGTTACATTTGTGAATGTGTATTTTATTTTCACACTGAAGTAGGTTGTTGCTTCACGTATGGAAAGCCCATTTGAAGTAGGATGTATTATATTTCGACTGTTGGGGAGCCGAAGTTGAAGTAGTTGCAACTGCACGTATGGTAAAAATTTTCCGGTAGCCTTCGCCAAAATGTAATTTCCGGTAACCTTCGCCCCAAGTTTAAACATATTAACTTTATAATTTAAACTGTTTCTTTAAAATATTATATATTTATGTTTGCCTCGCCTGCGTCAGTATTATTGTTTTTTAGACATGGATGTCTTAGCAGGGAGTAGTGCGACTGAAGAATGTAGGCTTACACAAATTATAATTTTACTTCACTCCTTTTATTAATACTTGACACGATTTAAATAACACTTCACTGATATAGAGAGAGAGCTGTGAGATTTTTTTATTAATTACTTGCAGTTTTTAACACGTAAACTATTTTTGTCTCACACAAAATACGTATTAAACTTCTCGAGGACGCATCTTACATCAGGAACACTGTCTACAACCAACACGTCCAGTTATGAGCACTGTCTACAAGCAACTGACTTGAATTCCACCGCCTAAATTTGTAAATTTCTGTATTTCAAGTCTTTGATTGGCTATTTCCTAATCTAATAGAATACTTTTATTTAACTTAAGCACATTTATGGTTGTTGATTGGCTATTTTATAAACTGTCACAAAAATTACATTATTGTTGCTCCAAGAATGAGTAGTAGCATTATTGCACTTTCTTACTCATTATTTCCTCAAGGTTACCTCATTGTTACCTCGTTGTTAGCAAATTTTAACCTATTATTCTTACAGTTCCTTTATTACTAAATTACGAGATAAATTCAGATAACATTATTACATGTATAAAATAATATAAACATATATAATGACTGTAATACACACTTTTTATAGATTATTACATACACATATTGATTTAAGGCGGGTTGTTATTGAATATATATGTGATATAATTTGACTAAAATCATTTAAGTGTTAAAAATACTGTCTCAACACCTAGCTTCCTTCTTTTGAAATAAGATTCGACTTATTGTACATATATCTCCCTCTGTATTTTTATTTTCTCTAATTTTCATGTATTTTAAGTAGATAAAGTAATGCATTTCACCCAAAAATTCCATTTAGATTTTACCGCAGTTCCCCCCTTAAAAAAAAGTAGAGCTGTGAGGTTCTTTTATTAATTATTTGCACTTTTAAACAGGTAAACTATTTTCGTCTCACACTGAATACGTATTAAACTTCTCGAGATCGCAACCAACGCGTCCAGTTATGAACGCTATCTACAAGCACGCATCCAGTTATAAGCGCTGTCTACAAGCATCTGACTTGATTTCTACCGCCTAAATTTGTAAATTTCTGTATTTCAAGTCTCTGATTGGATATTCCTAATCCAATTGAATACTTTTATTTAACTTAAGCTTTCTTTTGGTTGTTGATTGGCTATTTTATAAACTGTCTCAAAATGTACATTATTGTTGCTCCAATAATGTCTAGTAGCAGTATTAAACCTTCTAATTCATTATTGCCTCAAGGCTACCTCATTGTTAGCAACTTTTAACCTATTATTCTCACAGCTCCTACATTATTAAATTACGTAATATATTCACATAACATTATTGAACATGAATACAATAATATAAACATATACAATGACTGTAATATACAATTTTATATATTATTACATACCGTATTGCTTTAAGGCGGGCTGTTATTATATTTTATATTATATAATTAGACTGAAAGCATTTAAGTGTTAAAAATACTGCCTCAAGACCAACAACTCAGTATCTGGATGCGTGAGGTTCTGTACCATGGACCCTCCACCATACAGCCCTGACCTAACCACAGCCAGTGAAGCAGTGGAATATTATAAAAACCTGTTTTCTGAAGTACGTCAGGAAGATTGCGTTAAGGACTGGTTTTTTCATCGAATGCAAATATGTATTGATGTTAAAGGGAATATTTTGAAAAACAATAAAATGATTTCAATGTTTTAAAACTAATCCTTGTTTGAATGTCTTCCTCGTAGGATATGAAGTCCTCGTCATTCGGAATGAATTTTACATACTTTTGTATAAGAGGTAAACTGTAGGAGATAGAGAATACATACTACACAAAATACGTAGATGTCTTTAAAAATAATAATTTATTTCAAATACGTTTTTGTTGTAGCAACAGCCATATCGAGATATTAATGCTATCGGTTTGAATTTTTCAACGCTTCACCATCGCTATTCAGGTACTTCCGGCGATGCCATGCAATTTCAAGGCTAGCATATAGGATCCTGCTTTTAAACATCAGAATTGTATTTGATTACTCTATTCCTCTTGGACCTATAAAGAAATATGTATTAAAAATATTTCTGAAAACGCTTATATCGATTAACATGAAGTAGATAGAAAAAATCTGATGTGTTACACTCACATGACTTTCTCTACTCTAGCACAAACTATTTTTACAAACGTTTACTCTCCATATGTTTCATGTTAATCGAGATGTTAATCTTATTGCTAATTTTCTTGTAGATACAAGGGGAATTGGTAGGCTTTAAGCGATAGTCAAATGTTTTAAGAGCTGGTTGCTATGTGGAGCATTCCATTCTCTTTGTGTGTCCAGGACATAAAAAATGAATAACGAATTCCTATTTGAGAAAAAGTATTGGAAAATTTAAGGGAATAATAAGCAATATATCGAAAATGGTTCACTGAACAAAAAAATTGTATTTGACATAAATTGTGTATTTTAACGCCACCTACATTTTTGTGTAGTACACTTTTGTCTATCTCTTATGGTTTACCAGCTATGAAAAAGTCGTTCACAATGAAGAATGCTTTTGGGGACATTCCCAGAAAATTACAGATATGCATTTCATTTGTCATGAAAATATCTTAAACATATAATATGTTAATCAAAATGGTTAGAGCCATTTTTGAGAAAATTGAAATTTTCGAAAAATGTTCCATGTAAAGGGTAATCAGGGGTGGGGTATTTTCTTGAAAACCTTCTTGTCGCATCTGTGGAAGATACTGAATCTAAATACGAAGTTTGGTGTTTATCCGATTGTTCGTTTCTGAGTAATGCTGTTCACACACACACACACACACACACACACACACACAGATACACAGGCACACACGCACATGTTTCTAAAAATACCTTTTTTGGAATCAGAGGGCCTCAAAACATGTATTTCCGGTGAAATCTCGGTATCGAATTTTTGGGTGGAATACAATAGTTCCCCTACTTGCTATACGTAGTAGGGAAAGTAATAAACGTACATAAGAATAGATGTGGAAACCACATAAAAACAGATGATAGTGGTTAGAGAACGTCACTAAGTCGCTGCTGCCTGTTTCTTCTCGTGTTAATGCAAGGAGTAAAGAATTTCAAAGGCATCACATAGCGACACGCTTTTTAAAAATCTGAGCATCGTTTTAGTCTACTGTATTCCCCTATTATCTATAACGAAATGAGCCAATGTGCGATCATTAAATTCCGGGACTGGTCCTGTAAATGAAAATAAAAACACCTGATTTAAATTTGGCTGTCATCCCCTTCAAAGTAGTCACCTTGGTCAACTATGCACGATCGCAGCGCCTTCGCCATTTTTGGATTGCCCCCTGGAAGTCTCGTTCTTGAAGCGTGTTCAGCACCTGTTACGATTTGCATTGGATCTCCTCCACCATGTCGACCCTTCGGCTTCAGGGGGCCAAATCTGGTGAATACGGGAGTCAAGAAGGACTAACATGTTTTTATGAGCACAAAACCGATCTGTTGCGACAGCTCTTTTCTTGGAGCATCCAACTCTGCCTACAGTTGTGGTCGTTTCCGACGAATTTCTTCCCTGAGACATCCCAAAACGTCACAATGAGAAACGGCAGTCACCGTTTGACCCACAGGAACAAATTCACGGTGTACAATTCCATGAGTGTGGAAAAACACAATGATCATGCACGTGTGTGATCGCCCGGGCCTCTAGTCGACCTTTAGCGATGTTCTGCGACCTGTGAAACGTGAATGCCACTCAAAACATCTCGTCCAACTCACTGCTTCATTCCTGTAAGCTTGTTTTGGCATTCCATGGGTTTCGGTTGCCGATTTCCCCAGTTTCACACAGATTTTATGTTTGTTCTCTGCTCCAGTTTCGATCCAACGTGATTTCACCAAGGTGAGCGTGCACGTGCTAGTATAAAAACTTGTGTAATATAGTATCAATGACGCTATCGCTTTGAAACTTTGTGTAGCAAGGTTATTACTCATCTGTGCTGCGGGCGCATGTCAATCACATGATCCCTTCGGACATAGCAGACACAGTCCCGGAATTTCATTACCTCGTAATGACACAATTTCTGAAATGTTTTATAGGTATTAACCCGAAGACAGATAAAAAAATAAGCTTTTGTAAGTACAGTTTGTAGAAGAACGGATATTGAAGGTAATGTGAATGTAGCAAATAAGATTCTTGTTAAAATATTCCCTTGTGTCATAAGGTTATAGTTATTCAAAATATGGTTACATTATACATATAAACCATAATTCAGGTGGCCGCGAAGTAAGGGGCAAATGTTTGATGAGAAATAAAAATGCATAAAAAATATTATTACTCTATTACCACTAAGAAATCTTTGAAATATATGACAACCTTCTGTCTATAGATTTTCTATATAGTGAACAGCTTGGACTTCATTCAAGTCGACGCACTCTTGAATTCTTAATTGGATGTTTTCATATGTCATTCTGCAGACCTCCATGGGAATTAAATTGAATTTATGAGTAATAACCTGGTGCAGGTGAGCTTCGTTTTGGATAGTATGCTTGTAAACGTTATTCTTTAAAAGCTCACAAAGAAAACAGTCTCAAGGAGTTAGATAGAGGGATCTTAGGCCATTAAGTAGAACCCCGACGCCCAATCCACATTCTTGAAAGCCGCCCACCAAGCCTTTCTCGTAGTATCAGAGCGTAATGTGGTGGAGCCCCATCTTGCTGCCAGCTAAAATTTTCCAAGTCATCCCGTGCTTGTAAGAGAGAGGCAACGTTGTTCTGTAGCAGAGCTAGGTACGTTTCTCCCGTGGCATCTGCATAAAAAAGGTCCAATTAAACCCTGGTATATCTCTCCTGCCTACACCACCATTTCCGGAGACAGGTTATCGTGTTCAACAGAAACATTTGGGTTTTCACTTCGCCAGTAAACAGAATTATGTCTGTTAATAGAACCCGACACCTGAAATTTGGCCTCTTCGTCGTTCTAAGTTAGGATTGGCTTCTAGCTTCTGCAGCGAGGTCTCAGCGAATTCAAGGCGTCGAACGAATTCATCTTCTGTCTTACTTCCGCCATTTTCTCTAGTAATGTGCAGAAAAAAGACGGCTGTAGACGCAGGAAATAAGAAATACAAGCGAGCATAATCACGTAATTAAACAAATCCAAACATTTTTCCCCTTACTTAGCGACCATCCTGTATAAAACGTTCTTTAAACGACAGATAATCCAGTAAAGTGTTATGATTATATCGAAAAATGTTTATGGTAGAAGATCTCTTCAACATCTCGTATATAACAAGCTCCAACCCTTTAAGAGATTTATATTACGTTTTCTCCATTGCTTTCTTTGTTCTTTTGAATCCTTTAAGAAGTCTTTCAAACGAGCTTTTATCTCAACGCAAAGTAATTTTGATGTATTTTTCTCTTTACGAGGTTTTTAACCTGGTGGCGTTCGTTTATCCGGTAAATTAAAAACAAATAAAATAGCAAACTCATTGGAATTAATTCATTTTAATTACACCAGCTTATGAGATTTTCAATTTAAGCATCTATAGATGTTATAGGCAGACCTAAAACGAACAACAGTTTGCGTAACTATATAATTTTGTAAAGGGTTTGGTTTACCTATCTGTGTAGTTTCTAAAGTACAGAATTACAGTTAGGTTCATTACAGTTTTAATTCAGCAATTTAGATATAATATATAATACCTACACCAAATTTCATTCATATTGATACCATAATTATAGACAGGAAGATATAAACAATTAAAAATTATAGTAAAATAGAGAAATAATTGCAGTTCAGTAGGCAGGAACGCTGTGAATTAGAAAGGAAATGAAATTCTTAGATTCAAGGAGTGCCGCGTAGTAACAGTGTCAGATCCGATACGTACACAGTTAAGATTGGACATATAAGTCGGAACGTTGGTAGGGGTAGCGATAGGAGCTTAAGTTAAGAGAAGAGCATGTATTCTAAACCTTACTTATGTAATAAATCATGTGATTTAATCTTGTGATAGCGCTTGTAATTACTGATATGGTATTTAAGTTTCATTTTAAGCTATGTAGCGCCCATGAATGCGTCAGTGTTAGAAAGATTTAGCGTACAAATCATTATTACGAATATCGTTTGTACATATAAAACGAAACCTTTTTCGAATGAAGAGGACTTCACAGGGTGATCATAGAAAATTGAAGATACACATTTCACCTGTCATGAAAATTTCTTTAATAACCAGTATTTTAATCAAACTCGTTACAGCCACTTTTGAGTAAATCAGAAATTGTAGTTTGAAATAGGGGACTTTCTTGTGAATCTTCTTGTCGCATTCTTGCAAGACAATGAGTTTATACCCCACTTATGGTATTTAATTATTTTTTTATTTATCTGCTTAACACATACGTAGATATACTTACCGGCAGTTTTTTCTTAAAATCGTTTATTTTGTTCAGAGTGCCTCAAAACATGTATTTCTCGCGAAATGTCGGCCTCTGTTTTTTTTTGGGGGGGGGAAGAACACATTACTTCCTCTACTACGTGAGACGTAGTAAATTAAATAAGACGCACAGTATTTGAAAGTTCAAACCAATTAAAAAAAATCTTATGTGTTACACTCACATGACTTTCTCTACTCTTGTACACACTATTTATACAAACGCTTATTCTCCATCTACTTCATGTTAATCGAGATAAACATTTGCTGACACTGTCTTATTGCTAATTTTCTTGTATTTGCAAGGGCAATATAGATATACAGTAGCCTTTAAGCACATATATATCTCTTAATAGCTGGTTGCTAGGTGCAGCACCATTCCCTTTCCCACAGATTAATACTCTTTGCATATCCAAGACAAAAAAAACGAATAACGAATTACCATTTGAGAAAATAAGTATTGAAAAATTTAAGGGACTAACAAGCAATATCTCGAAAATGGTTTACTCAACAACAAAAATGTATATGACATAAATTGTGTATTTTAACGCGATGTACATTTTGTATGTAGTAAAACTTTCTCTATCTCTTATGGTTTACCGGTTATGCAAAAGTCGTTCAAACTGAAGAACACTTTTGGAGACATTCCCAGAAAATTCAAGATATACGTTTTATTTGTCGTGAAAATACATTAAACATATGATGTTTTAATCAAAATCGTAAGAGCCGTTTTTGAGAAAATTAAAATTTTCGAAAAATCTTCCATGTATAGGGTATCCTGGGGTGGGGGGATTTTCTTGAAAACCTTTGTGTCGCATCTCTGGAAGATACTGAACCTAAATACCAAGTTTGATGTTTAACCGACTGTTCGTTTCTGAGTTATGCTGTTCACAGGCACACACAGACACACAGACACACACACACGTACATGTTTCCAAAAATGCTTTTTTTGTATTCAGGGGGTGTCAAAACATGTATTTCTGGTGAAATCTCGGTATCGAATTTTTGGGTGGAATACAATACTTCCCCTACTTACTATACGTAGTAGAGAAAGTAAGAAAAAAGAAAGAAATCGGATGTGTTGCATTCACATGATTTCTCTAGCGGTTATTAGTCGGGATACAAATTATTCCCACGAAACTTTAGTTTCCTATCTACTACGTTTTAATCCAAATAAACCTTTGCAAAAACAGCTACATTACACATTTCGTTATAAATACAAAGAGAACAGCGATAGTCAAATGTTTAACAACTGGACGCTATATGCTGCCTTAAAATTCCATACTGTTTCCATGACATCGCGAGAAACAACTGAATGTTGACAGGACTTTAAAATAATGGCTAAGTGTTGAACAATTTGAGTCATTAATGACGGATTTTTCGGAAATGCTGAAAACCACCAAAGAAAATATTTGATTTATATTGTGTGTTTTAAAGAGATCTACATTTCATGTGCAGTACGTTTTCGTCTATCACTTAACCGTTACCAGTTATACAACATTACATAAAATTCCTTCCGAAGGAAGAGGACTTCACCGGCTGTTCCCAGAAAATTCAAGATATATAGAGGGTAAATTATGAAGAACTGACACATTTATTTCTTTAATTGTTTCAAAACGAGTCATGCTAGCGACAATTTATTATACATGAAATGCAGAGGTGTTTTGGGAGATTATTTACCTCTATAGCAAATGTTGTCGTCTACTCAGTCGAATAATTCAGTCGTCTATCCTTAGCTGGTTCTTGTAACTGATGGACAATCGTAATCCTATACGGCTTTAGGCCTGCACTTTTCACAGCTCTCTGACACATTGAATGGCTATACTCTGTCTCCTGCGACAAACGCCTTAATGATTTTTGGTGACTGATGCAGTCGTGCTTTTCCGTCAACAACAACCTAGATGAACGAGTTTTGCCTTTTTCACTCACCAGAGATCCAGTTCTTCCAATTTGTTTACCAGTCCCAGTATTGTGTTTCTCCGGGGAGGATTCCGAACACCAAATTCTCTCTGGTATGCCCTTTTAGAAGCTGTAATTGAATTCGCAATCCAGTATTGTATAATCGTTCATTTAATGTGTACTCCATTTTCACGTTGGCTATAACAAAATCTCAAAAACAATAAAATTAACAATTACGAATAAACCATGAACATCTAGTGACAGGCAATCGAAACTCCAGAACAATCTGCTTAATTTCGTGCTAAAATTGTGGCACTGAGTGAATTTCGAACAGAATAATTAAGGAAAGAAATGCGTCTGTTCTTCATAAATAATCCGGTATATTTTGTTAAAAGCAAAGTCGTTAAGTGCTGCTTATGAGAAAATGGAAAATAAGGAACATTTTTCATTGTAGTGAGTAGTTTGGGATAGAAGGATTTTATTGAAAACCTTGTATTGTGCCTGGAAGACACTGAACCTAAATACCAGGTTTGGTACTTAACGACTTTAATTTTTTAGTGAAACAGTTCAGTAGTATTTTTTGGTGGCATACGATAGTCACGTACCAAATGCAGGTGGTGGAATTAATAACTTATTTCTTGAAAAAAGACCATGTGTTTTTGTAACAATAGTGATACGGAGATGAAATCTCTATGGAATACCAGACACAGTCCGCATCATATGTACCCTTTATTTGATAATGTTCTTGTATACGAACGTATAGTGCGATTCTGCATTAAGGAAAAAGCGAAGGGGAAAAAAGTGAAAGAGGTGGAAATCTCTTGAGTTCAGTTTTTTCTCACCTTCCATTCAAATATTTGCTACTAAAACCAAAACCTCGCTACACCACGAGTGTATCAACATACATACGTGTCTGCCTCCCTCGCAATTCGCACCCCGCGTCTATAACACGGCAAATCTTGAAATATATGGAGGTATGTTGAACAACCTGGGGAAAGATGAAAGTCGAGGGGAATTTTACGTTATGGGGAGAGAAAAATATGACACTTCCATAGAGAAAAAAATTATGTATTACCTTCACATACCTTCTCTGTCTTCTATCGCTTATTAATGGATATACAAATCATTCTTACGAAGGTTTATTTTGAGGCAGTATTTTTAACACTTAAGCAATTTCAGTCTAATTATATAAGATTAAATTCAATAACCGCCTGCCTTGAAGCAATATATGTATGTAATAATTTGTAAAATGTATGTAACAGTCATTGCATATGCTTATATTATTGTATCCATGTGTAATAATGTTATGTGAATATATTACGTAATTTAATAATGTAGGAGCTGTGAGAATAATAGGTTAAAAGTTTCTAACAATGAGGTAACCTTGAGGCAGTAATGAATTTGAAAGTTTAAATTCTACTACTCATTATTGGAGCAACAATAATGTAAATTTTGAGACAGTTTAAAAATTGCCAATCAACAACCAGAAAAAGCTTTAGTTAAATAAATGTATTCTATTGGATTAGGAATAGCTAATCAGAGACTTGAAATACAGAAATTTACAAGTTTAGGCGGTTGAAATCAATTCAGTTGCCTGTAAACAGTGTTCCTAACCAGACGCAAAACACGTCCTTGAGAAGTATAATACGTATTCGTGTGAGACGAAAAATAGTTTACGTGTTAAAAAGTGCAAGTAATTCATAAAAGAATTTCAAAGCTCTATATCAGTGAAGTGTTATTTAAATCATGCCAAGGATTAATAAAAGGAGTGAATAAAATTATAACCTGTGTAAGCTTACATTCTTGTCGCATCACAACCCTGCTAATAGAAACGTGTCTCTGACGCAGCCGAGGCAAACATAAATATATAATATAGAAAGAAACAGTCAAATTACAAAGGAAATATTTTTTTAAACTTGGGGCAAAGGACACCTGAAAGTACATTTGGGGCGAAGGCTACCGGAAACTGTTTACTATACGTGCGGTTGCAACTACTACATGTTCGGCTCTCCAACAGTCGAAATATAATACAACTCCTTCAATACAAACCATTTCTCAAATTGACGCCCAAAGCGTGGTAAAAGTAACGTAATAAATAACTTTCTCAATTTCCACATCTACCTCATTTTAATGGAGATAAACCTTTACAGAAACAGCTACATTACACATTTCGTTATAGATACAAAGAGAACAGCGATAGTCAAATGTTTAACAACTGGTCCTAAAACTCCATACTCTTTGAATGACATCGCGAGCAACAAGCAAATAAATAAATAAATAAATAAAATCTGAATATTTTATTCCGTCACCTTGGTTACTACACCGGGCATACATTCAAAATTTTGATTTATTCTCACAAACACATTTACATTTTAGATTACATCAAATTTTTTTCAGATAAAATAACTACAAACTACGTAATGTCTACAAAATAATAATATAATAATATATAAAAATAAACGAAAGAAAAACAGAATTTATTTGATTATAGTAAAGGTGTAAATAAAACTTAATTATAATTAAAATTCTATATTTATCTTCACTTGCAGAAAACTAGCAAACTTAGCACCTGGTAACCAGCTACTATCTGCTCCTATTTAATTATATTCACTGGAAACCAGCAAAAATATAGCAGCACAAAACCTTCTACTAAACCACTAAACATTTTAATAAGTTTATTTATATTTCTATTTATTTAAACTTTTCCTCAATTAAAATCTTTTATAAAGTTAAAGTTATCTGTTTATAACATGGGATTGTTCTGATAGTAATTATTTAATTTATAGTTCAATATTTATTTAATTCATTTATATCTTTATTTATGCATTATAACGATTTATTTAATCTGAATATTAATTTTCTATCTTCTCCCTTTTAATTCTTTTAATATATCAATTTTTAAATTTTATCACTATATGTTAAACCTTTACCTGTTTTAACCAAACACTAAACCTTCTTTCTTCTATAACTGTATATTTACACAGTTTACCCCACAACATTTCACTTCTCTCACATCCTCCATTTTATTCTAACACTAACTCACCTCCAACCTACATAAACTCAAAATTCCCCTTCTATTAATAAAAATAAGAAATGCACATCTCCATGCATCTAACATCACCATAACTCCATTCACTATCCCTCCCTAACCACATTAAAGTACTCATCCAATGGCAAAACTGCTAGCTCCTCCTCCAAAGATGGCGAAACTGCTGGCTACTCCTCCAATAATGGTAAACCTGCACCCCAACACTACCGTCGTCTTCTCTCCTTTCTTCTTCTTCTTCTTCTTCTTCTTCTTCTTCTTCTTCTTCTTCTTCTTCTTCCTCCTCCTCGTTCTATAATCACCACATTTCTCTCCTTCCCGTCCTTTAAATTAAAATCTTCTCTCTACTAATTCCTCCTCCTCTTCATTCTCCAGTCAACATTTGTAAATTGAATGTCGACAAGACTTGAAAGGAATAGCTAATGTTAAACAATTCGAACCATTAATACCGGATATCTCGGAAATGGCTGTTGCCACAAAAAATGTATGTGATATAAATCGTGTTTTAAACAGATCTACGGTTTTTATGTAGCACGTTTTCGTTTATATCTTAACGTTTCCCAGCTATACAAGATTATACAAAATTCCTTCCGAATGTAGAGGACTTCACAGGCTATTCCCAGAAAATTCAAGATACACATTTTATTTCTCATGTAGATTTCGTTAATATTGTGACGTACAAGCATTGTTACGTATGTGACCTGGCTAACCGGATCGGGTATTGCGCAATGGTGGAGGGAATAAGCGAGTTAGCATAGCGTCACCACGCCGAGTTGAGCGTGGGGGTTCAGTAGAGTCAAGGCTAGTCACTGCTCGAGTCAAGACGTGTGTGTGTGTGCGCTACCTATGCGTCCAAGCATGGCGTCCTCACCGACAGACATGGAAACAAGGAATAACGAATTCCCATTTGAGAAAATAAGTATTGAAAAATTTAAGGGAATATCAAGTAATATTTCGAAAATGGTTCACTCAACAAAAAAAGTATATGACATAAATTGAATATTTTAACGCGATCTACATGGTTTGTGTAGTAAAGTTTTGTCTATCTCTTATGGTTTACGAGTTATGCAAAAGTCGTTCACAATAAATAATACTTTTGGAGACATTCCCAGGAAATTCAAGATATACATTTTATTTGTCATAAAAATATCTTAAACATATGATATTTTAATCAAAATCGTTAGAGCCATTTTTGAGAAAATTAAAATTTTCGAAAAACTTCCATGTAAAGGATACTCTGGGGTGGGGGGATTTTCTTGAAAACCTTCGTGTCGCATCTTTGGAAGACACTGAAACCAAATACCAAGTTTGGTGTTTATCCGACTGTTCGTTTCTGAGTTATGCTGTTCACAGACACACACACGGACATGTTTCCAAAAATGCCTTTTTTGGATTCAGGGGGTCTCAAAACATGTATTTCCGGTGAAATCTCGGTATCGAAATTTTGGATGGAATACAATACTTCCCCTACTTACTATACTTAGTAGAGAAAGTAAAAAATGAATAACGAATTTGAGAAAAGGTATAACTATTGGTAAATTTAAGGGAATACCAAGCAACATCTCGAGAATGGTTCACTCAACAGAAAAAATGTATATGACATAAACTAAGTATTTTTACCGCGATCTATATTTCTTGTGTAGTAAAATTTTGTCTATCGCTTATGGTTTACAAGTTATGCAAAAGTCGTTCATAATGAGGAATACTTTTGGAGACATTACCAGAAAATTCGAGATATACATTTCATTTGTCATGAAAATATCTTAAACATATGATATTTTAATAAAATCGTTAGAGCCATTTTTGAGAAAATTAAAATGTTCGAAAAATGCTCCATTTAAGGGTTATCTGGGGTGGGGGGATTTTCTTGAAAACCTTCGTGTCGCATCTCTGGAAGATAATGAACCTTAATACCAAGTTTGGTGTGTATCCGACGTTCGTTTCTAAGCTATGGTGTTTACAGACACACACACACACACACACACACACACACACACAAACACAGACACACACATGTACATGTTTCGAAAAATGCTTTTTTTGGTTTCAGGGGGTCTCAAAACATGTATTTCCGTGTGAAATCTCGGTGTCGAATTTTTGGGTGGAATACAATACTTCCCCTACCTACTATACGTAGTAGAGAAAATAGAAATATGGAAATAATAACAAGAAAAACCCAATATCAACTATTCACAATGTAGCATAAGACAGAAAATATATGCCTGCAAATCAACTACATAAAACTACAAGAAACAACTACAACAACGTATCTAGGGATAAAATTAGATCAAAAACTATCAATGAAGGAACATGTAAACAATGTAACAAATAAATTTCACAAAAGGAACAACATTTTAACGCGTTTAGTAGGAATAAAATGGAGTGGAAACATGGACCTCCTTAATAATACATATAAAACTTAACCTATTGTATGGAGGAGAACTAATAGCAACAGTGAACAAGAGACTTAAAAGTAAACTAGAAATTTCACAAAATAATTCACTAAGAATAATAACAGGAGCTGGAAAAACAACACCAATTACAGTACTACAAAGCTTCACAAAAAACATGCCTATAGAATTGGTACATGAGTTGAAAGCAATTACTCTAGCACAAAAACTGCAAGTCAATAGAAACAGATACAAATGGTACTACACAGCAGATACTATAACTAATTTAAAAACTCATATAAGCTTCAGAACATATATTAATAACTTAAAATACAACAATATAATTACAACAAATATAATAGCAACAGAGGTAACGAGTCCAATAGAATATATTGATATAAAATATCAGAATGACCTGATATATACAATAAACAATATATCAGATGAAATGAGAGCCATAGTAATAGCTACGGAAAATAAAAGATACCCAGAAAAGAATGGCTCTGAATTTATACAGATGGATCCCTCATCAATAAACAAAATGCCAGTGCAGGAGTGTACTGTAAACATTTTGCACAGTGTCTAACATTAGATAAACGTCAAACCACTATGATGGAGAATTAACAGCTATAAAAGTAGCATTACAAAACATTTTATATAGACCACACATAGAACAGCAAAATAGTCATCTTATCAGACACATAATCAGCCATAGATGGAATTGTAAATTACAATAATAAAACAACAAGAAATATTAAAGAAATAAGAAGCCTAATTAAAGAGGCTGAAACTAGAAATCATGTCACTCTACAATGGATTCCAGCTCATATGGAACTTTTGAATAATGAACATGCGGATCAATTAGCAAAGAACGGTGCAATACAACAAATAAAACCTGTAGGACAAATAGAAATAAATAAACAATTAAATAATATTTCAAAGACAGCACAGACTTGATGAAGAAGATAAATTAAAAGATAAAGATTTTAAGAGTATTAAAGATAGAGTTGATATACAAAAAATGCCAAGGAAAACTGCAATGGTCTTATTTAGGATGGCAACTGGCCACGATTGCCTCTACAAGATACGATGCCTACCTACACCCAAGTGCACTCTCTGTGAAGAAGAGTCATCTCGCCAAATGCAAAGACCTTAAAAGTGATAACTTACAGACTTTTTATTGGGAAGGCAGAGGGAAAATTATGCAGATCAATTAAACCCCAGTGCCACTGGTGAACAACAACAACAACAGTGATTTCATGTAGATCGTTTTTTCTTTGTAGTGCTGGATGGTGGTTGCATAAACATTAGTTTTCTGCATATTGACATTACAGGTTTGGCCACTATAAGATTCGTCGTCCTCCGTGGCGTAGCGGTTACCATGTTCGCGTCTAGATCCCAAGGTCTCGGGTTAAAACCCGACGGAAGAGGATAGATTTTTTCGAGCGTAAAAAATACTTAGTATGGCTTCCTTCCGAAGGGAAGTAAAGCCGTTGGTTTCGTGTCGTAGATTTACGGCACGTTGAAGTGGAATATTTGTTAATAGTTGGAAGATGCTTCATTTTTATATGCACCACGTATGGGAGCCAATTTGTCGCGGTCACTTCGTGTTATCTTATTGCTGAGCGCCTGTTATTGTTTTACAACTTTGAATGTTGGGTTCATTGTCCTCAGGCTAGCTATTATTTCTCGGTCGAACAAATCTCTTAAACAGGGTGTGTAAACGGAAAGGATTTTGTTACTGAAAGATAACACTGATAAAAGAATTTGTTTTTACACTTTTATTGTCGTCACACATTATTCAATTTCACATATTGACTCTTGATACTCGCCAGACTGAAACTGTTATGTTTTCTAATATCACTATAATCACTTATTTGCCGCACCTTATTAATTCGCGTGTTTCACATTTATAACAAACTTTAAGACGCGAGAGATTCTGTAGAATTGCGTGACGTGTACTTTATGTATGCTTCCGTTGAACTACGCGACGTATAACTCAAGAATACTTATGTTGAACTGATCGACGTATTACACGCGAATGCTTCTGTTGGACTGAGCGACGTGTAATGCACAAATGTTTCTGTTGGACTGGACGATACTTGCCTCTGGCTTTAGCTTTTTATACTCCCACACCCCGATATGCCTAAAGGTTATAACCGAGCTGCTATTGGTTAATAAAACGCGCCAACATTAGCGTCTATTTTTATATCCAATCAAAATTATGAACACATATGCTCTAGGGAAAATATTCCCGCTATTTCTAAGAAAAGCGCGCCAATCTGACCTCATTTACTTGTCTCTAATAATTGATAAACAACTCACCCCCTCGCTCATTGTTACCTGCTCTTATTGTCAGTTTCAGTGAGGCCGTGTAAACTTATTTCCTAACAATGCTTATAATTAACAAACATCTCAAATCAATGTCATACAGTAATGCTTATTTACACTACAATCACTCTGGCATTTACATTATTGTGATATAAAATACTGCCACAACGTAAAAGAACCTTAAGCCTGATAAAGAGGCCTTTGAACAAATTTACCGTCATTCATGCCCAATATAGAATGGGACATTAAGGACCACAGCAGTTAAAGAGCGTCCATGAATAAAACTCAATATTTATTATAGGATTCTACCCTGATTGTTAGATCTACTCTGGTGGTGATCAATAGTGATCCTATTATCTTCTGGTATGTCAATTTCAGAGATGTCATGAACATCCTGGTACACTGAGAGATTTTTGTTTCCCAGTTCTTCGACTATCAAAGATATTATTTTATGGTGTCTAGAATTTCATAAGAATTTGTCATGTGGAGGTGTCCAAGAGTTTTATACTCAATAAGGCGATACCTGGGATCTACTAGGGGTGGTTCTTACAGGGCAACTATTGTATTTATCATATATTAATTTTATTTAACACAAAATTGTATTTTAGTGAACATGGTTAGTGAGTTTTGAGAAAATATTGGTGTGGAGGGGTTTCCTGCATCTTTGGAAGATAACAAGTTTGGTATGTATCGGGCATTTTAATTTTGACTTGTGCTGTTCACAGATCCACATACATACTCTCCCACCCATGGATGTTTTCAAAAATTTGTTTTCGTTATTCAGGGGACATGAAAACATATATTTTTGAAGTAGTATTGATGTTACGTTTTAGATAAGATACAATACTTCCTCTGCTTATTATACAAATTAGAAGAGAACGTAAAAAGGAATTTGACGTGTTACATTCACACGAATTTCTCTACCCACTTGGCTACATCCGACTTTTCGCTTTTAAGCTATAATCTTTACAGACACACAAGGACCTTTTTAAATATATGCTTTGTTTGTATTCAGGGGGTTTCAAAACATGTACTTCCGGTTAAATTTGGATATCCAACTTTTTTAGCTTGCAGCAGAGAAAGTAAAAACAAAAGTGAGAGTTTTGTTGAAGACTCGGTGCGAGATCACGCCACTGGTCGCCGATGTCGCCGCGGCGTGTTCGGGAAGGAGCAAGGGATGAATACAAGTGCTATCTCAGAAATCTCACTTCCCCTACGTTTGGAATTCATATCACGTGTGCATGACACTCCAAGAATACCAACCAGGAAAATCTTAAAAAGTTTTCGCAACGTGTGTACATATAGCGAGCGACCCGCAACTTTTTGATGCTGCCCCCCCCCCAACCCTCGACCTTGCAGCAGCAGCATGCTTTCCAAAACCCATCACAGCCTCTCCTCGGACAATCCATACACCTCCCTAGGGAAATACTTCCCGAGGGTTTTGATTCCCAAATACATGTATATGTTCCCAGATAAACTGATTCCAGATTTTGATAACAGAATCTTTGATTCCTTTCTGTTTCTGCTTTTGCAATTGTTCGATCGTTTTATATGCTTTGTTAACTATAGTCAGATGTTTCACTTGACGCTCTCTACGTACTATTATTTATTTTTAAACACTAATTTTCAAATATTGTTTCATTATTAAGTATCGTCGTATTTGAGGCACTATTTTTAACACTTAAATGATTTCAGTCTAATTATATAATATATATAATTCAATAACAGCCCGCCTTAAAGCAATATGTGTATGTAAAAATATATAAAAAGTGCATATTACAGTCATTGTAAATGTTTATATTATTATATACATGTTCAATTATGTTATGTGAAAGTATTACGTAATTTAATAATGTAGGAGCTGTGAGAATAATAGGTTAAAAGTTGCTAACAATGAGGTAACCTTGAGGCAATAATGAGTAAGAATGTTTAATAATGGAGCAACAATAATGTAAATTTTGAGACAGTTTATAAAATAGCCAATCAACAGCCAGACAAAAGCGTAAGTTAAATAAAGATATTCTATTGTATTAGGAACAGCCAATCAGAGACTTGAAATACAGAAATTTACAAATTTAGGCGGTAGAAATCAAGTCAGTTGCTTGTAGACCGCGCTCATAACTGGACGCAAGATGCGTCCTCAAGAAATTTAGTATGTATTCAGTGTGGGACAAAAATAGTTTACTTGTTTAAAAAGTGCAAGTGTTTAATAAAAGAATCATACAGCTCTCTATATCAGTGAAGTGTTATTTAAATCAAGCATTAATAAAAAGTGAATCTAAAATTATAATCTGTGTAAGCTCACATTCTTCAGCCACACCACTCCTTGCAAAGAAATCCATGTCTCTAAAATAATACTGACGCAGCCGAGGCAAACATAAATATATAATATTTAAAGAAACAGTTAAATTACAAAGTTAATATTTTTAAATTTGGGGCGTTGAGTAGGTATACCTACTCAACGTCGATTCTTCACCATGTTACGACATATAATTTGCTTTACAGTATTATAAGTATTTAATTTCCTGCCATTGCAAAAGCAGTATAAATACAAATTATGAATAATGAATGTTTCTCCCGCGAGTGTACATTTTGAAAGACAAGGGTAGAAAGTTGCATATGAATGCTTACCAAAACGTTTTGATTAAATTTAGAAATAGTCGAAACATTATCCTTGACAACGCACAACCTTAAGCCAAAACCTCCAACAGAGCTAAAAGCCCTGGCAGATCGCTCTCTCAGATCCCTCTTTGGTAGCTGTCTTCTCGACCCGACCGGGAGTTTCATGTTCCACTCACGTCTAGGAGGGCGCTGTGATAAATAACGTGGTAAAACGAGCCAATGGTAGCCATAATGACGTTCTTCTACCGGCTGCTACGTCAGAAATGACATCTTTCAAGGACTGGCGACAAGTCCACTGGCAGGGGAGGTGGGGGGTAGAAACGGAGCAATAACTCCCTCCTGCCTAAAAGGAAGTGCATCTAAACGCAATGATTCTTGATAATGGAAGTCTCCCGGGCAGAGAAAGCATGTAACAACCACATGACAAGGCGAGATTGAGAATAAAAAAAAATAATGCAGGAGAAACATCATTACAATACACTAAAATAAATGCAATGGTAATTAAAGCATAACTGCAAAAGCAAAAGTATTGTAAACATATGCCAAAGTGGATGATAAAGACGTAAATTAATGTCACAAGCAAAAAAGTACAAAACGGTATACACTACGCTTCACATGAAGTCTTAAACGAGACCACACCGTCTCTGGCGATATCGACAAACACAATCTAATGACTGCTCAGACATTGACTGGATGGTGGTCAGGAACTACGTAATAAGATGCTGCCATGCCTTGAGAAACTCCAGTGCCCGGAAGTTCGTTCCAACACTGTGTGATTTGGTTGGTAACGGGAATGTTGCACTCTAGATATATTGGCAAAGAGCAAGGACTGGTTAGAGCTTTTGAGACACGAACGATGGAAGCTGACAAAATCCAGATTTATCTGCTCAATGCAGCCATTTATCTCCCGTTTTCAGGTTACTAACTAATACTGTTGTACAAACACCTTCCCATTAAATAATGATGAATGTTGTTAATTACGTTATTTTATTAGCTCTAAGTATGAAAAGCCAATTTGAAAAAGGTGTTTTGTTGTATTGTTATTAGCAACTCGATTTTGGGCGTTAATTTGAAGTAGGTTGTATTGAAAGAGTTGTATTATATTTCAATTGTTGGGGAGCCAAACACTTGAAGTAGTTGCAACCGCACGTATGGTACCCGGTAGGCTTTGCACCAATGTTTTAAAAATATTAAGTTTGTAATTTGAGTGTTTCTTTAAGTATTAAATATTTATGTTTGCCTCGGCTATTTCAGTATTATTGTTAGAGACACGTTTCTCTTAGCAGGGTTGTGGTGCGACTGAAGAATGTAGGCTTACGCAGATTATAACTTTACTTCACTCCATTTATTAATTCTTAATACGATTTAAATAGCACTTCACTGATATAGAGAGCTGTGAGATTCTTTTATGAATTACTTTAACTTTTTAACTTGTAAACTATTTTTCATCTCACACGAATACGTATTAAATCTCTCGAGGACGTGTCTCGCGTCCGGTTAGAAACGTTGTCTGCAGGCAACTGAATTGATTTCAACCGCCTAAACTTGTAAATTTCTGTATTTCAAGCCTCTGATTGGTTATTCCTAATCCAATTGAATACCTTAATTTAACTAAAGCTTTTTCTGGTTGTTGATTGGCTATTTTTATAAACTGTCACTAAAATTACATTATTGTTTCCAAGAAACACAAGTAACATTTAAACATTGTAATTCATTATTGCCTCAAGGTTACCTCATTGTTACCTCATTGTTAGCAACGTTTAGCTTATTATTCTCACAGTTCCTACATTATTAAATTACGTAAAACATTCATATTGTATTACTCAGCATGTATACAATAATATAAGTATATGCAATGACTGTTACAGACATTTTACAAATTATTACATACACAAATTGCTTCAAGGTGGGTTGTTATTGATTTTATATATTATATAATTTGACTGAAACCATTTAAGTGTTAAAAACACTGCCTCAAAACGTAAAAAAGTAAAGGCCAAAAACACAGATCCTTGTGTACTGCATCTTAACGTTTAAAAGCTTTGCAAAATTATAAACAATTCCTTCCGAATGAAGAGGCCTTTATAAGCTATTTCCAGAAAACTCAAGATATGCATTTTATTTGTTATGTTCCTGAGTATATGCTATTTTAATCAAAATCGTTAGTCATTTTTTAGAAAATAAAAAACTTTAGTAAATGCAAAGAGTAGGTTTCATTGGGGATCTCCGTGTCACGCTCTTGGAAGATACAAATTTCAATACAAATTTTATTTATCCGACTCTTCCTTTTTAAGTTGTTCTGTTCACAAGCGCACACACACACACACACACACACAAAAACACTGTTTCTCTAAAGGTTTACAGCAATTGAAGTGGCGCAGATAAAATAAAAGAATTTTATAAGAATAGTTTGCAGAAGCTGTATAAAATAAACAACGATGCGTAGAGAAAGTTATTTGAATGTTTACTTTCCCTAGCACCTACCCATAGAAAATAATAGAAACTATTGTATTCCGCCCAAAAATTCAGTGAGGGGATTCCGAAAAAAATTGGCTATGGCTCAAGTTAATCGGGAGGTCGGCGTGGGCAGTCAGAGGTAAACAACGATAAGTAGCGTTCGCCAGCGTAAACCCCGAAGTTTATCGCTAAATAACCAGAACCTTCAGGAGTTTCTTCTTCTGGAACATTCGAGAACCTTATAGAAATTTCCATTGGCTACATAGAAGCAAGCTTCTCGCGAGAGCAATCAGAGTTGAGTCAGCGATCTGGTGGGACATCAAGTGCGGTTCTCCGAGCGAGTTTATAACGACTGCTGCGAGTGTTACTGTGGAATAATGGATTGTGTTCCATCCCCTACCGAGCGAACCTTCCGGAAGAATAGCCAACGTCATGAAGGAAGTGAAACTGAACTAGTTCACCGTAGTGAAGTGGCATTGTGAACTAAGTGAACTTCAAATGAAGTGGAACTAGATAAGGACTTACTGGACACAGTCGCAATATTCAGGTTCAGCATCTTACACGGATACTGTATGAAGGTTTTCTTGAAAGTCCCACCCACCTAAACTACCTTTTATGTGGAAATATAATTCGTATATTTTTATTTTCTCAAAAAATACCTATTATTAACACACCACATGTTTAAGATATTTAGATGATTAATAAAACGTGTATCTTGAATTTTCTAGGAATAGCCTGTAAAGTCCATAAGAGGCGGACAAGAACATATTGCACTAAAATCTCTTTAAAACATACAATTTATTGCCATTTCCGATTTACCTGTTATTCGTTTCAATGTTACTTTTTTGAAGTGCTATCAACATGATACAACGTGATATTATGGAGACTGAAATTGTTACAGAATGCCTTCTAAGTTTATTAATCCACTTTTACACAATAGCCTGTTTATTAAGGATGATAGGATAAATTTCTTAAGTATTTCTTTGATTAAATGTTAATCAGCAATTATTTTTACTTTCTCTACTACATAGAGTAAGTAGGGGAAGTATTGTATTCCATCCAAAAATTCGATACCGAGATTTCACCGGAACTATATGTTTTGAGAACCCCTGATGCCAAAAAGAGCATTTTTGGAAACACGTCCGTGTGTGTGTCTGTGAACAGCATAACTCAGAAACGAACAGTCGGATAAACACCAAACTTGGTATTTAGGTTCAGTATCTTCCAGAGATGAGACACGAAGGTTTTCAAGAAAATCCTCCCACCCCAGATTACCCTTTACATGGAACATTTTTCGAAAATTTAAATTTTATCAAAAATGGCTAACGATTTTGATTAAAACATCATATGTTTAGCATATTCTCTTGACAAATAAAATGTATATCTTGAATTTTCTGGTAATGTCTCCAAAAGTATTCTTAATTGTGAACGACTTTTGCATAACTGGTAAACCATAAGAGATAGACAAAATGTTACTACACAAAAAATATTTTAATCAAAATCGTCGAGCCATTTTTGAAAAAACTAAATTTTAGAAAAATGTTCCATGTAAAGGGTAGTCTGGGGTGGGGGATTTTCTTGAAAACCTTCGTGTCGCATCTCTGGAAAATACTGAACCTAAATACCAAGTTTGGTGTTTATCCGACTGTTCGTTTCTGAGTTATGTATTTCACAGACACATACACACACACACACACACACAGACACACAGAAACACACACGGACATGTTTCCAAAAATGCTTTTTTTTGGATTCAGGGGATCTCAAAACATATATTTCCGGTGAAATCTCGCTATCGAATTTTTGGGTGGAATACAATACTTCCCCTACTTACTATACGTAGTAGAGAAAGTAAAAATTTTAGAACGGGATCGTGTGTGTGTTTTTGTGTGTGTCTGCAAACAGCGTAACTCAAAAACGAAAAGTCTGATAAACACCAAACATGGTATTAATTTCAGTAACTTACAAAGATGCGATACGGTTTTTTGAAATATCCCACACCCAAACTATTCTTTACATTGAAGAGTTTTCGAAACTTTTTATTTTCTAAAAGATAGCACAACTATTTTGATTAAAATGTCATTTACTTAAGATATTTATATGAGAAATAAAATGTATATCTTGAATTTTCTGGGAAAAGCCTGGGAAGTCCTCTTCATTCGAAAGGAATTCTGTATAACTGGTAAACGTGAAGCGAGAGACGAAAACGTACCACACAAAAAAATGTAGACATCTTTAAACCACATAATATACTTCAAACAACCTTTTTGTGGCATAAGCCATTTCCGACATATCCGTTATTAATGTTTTGAATTGTTTGCCGCATCTAACCATTCTTTTAATGTGCTATCGATTTTCAGTTGTTTCTCGCGATGTCATGAAAACAGTATGGAATTTTAAGGCCAGTATATAGCGTCCAGTTGTTAAACATTTGACTATCGCTGTTCTCTTTGTTTATTTGGATTAAAATGAAGTAGTTAGAAAAATAAGCTTTCGCAAGAATAATTTGTTTACCCACAAATAAACGATAGAGTGTAGAGAAAGTCATGTGAATTTAACACATTGGATTTTGAGGCAGTATTTTTAATGCTTAAATGTTTTCTGTCAAATTATGTAATATGTGAATTCAATAACACCCCGCCTTGAAGCAATATGTATATGTAATAATTTGTAAAATGTATGTAACAGTCATTGCATATGCTTATATTATTGTATCCAAGTGTAATAATGTTATGTGAATGTATTACGTAATTTAATAATGTAGGAGCTGTCAGAATAATAAGCTAAACGTTGCTAACAATGAGGTAACCTTGAGGCAATAATGAGTTTGAGAGTTTAAATGTTATTTGTGATTCTTGGAAGCAATAATGTAATATTAGTGTCAGTTTATAAAACAAAATAGCCAATTAACAACCCGAAAAAGCTTTAATTAAATGAAGGTATTCTATTGTAGTAGCTATAGCCAATCAGAGACTTGAAATACAGAAATTTACAAGTTTAGAAGGCTGAAATCTAGTGAGTTGCCTGCAGAAAGTAGACGAAAAAAGTGTCCTCAAGAAATATATTATGTATTCGTGTGAAACGAAAAGTAAGTTTACGTGTTAATAAAGTGTAATTAATTAATAAAAAGAATCTCATAGCTCTCTATATCAGTGAACTGTTATTTTAATCGTATCAAGTATTAATAAAAGGAGCGAGTAAAATTATAATCCGTGTAAGCCTACATTCTTGTCAAGATATCCGTGTCTCTAAAATAAATACTCACGCAGCCGAGGCAAACAAAATATATAATATCTAAACAAACAGTCAAATTACAAAGCTATTATTTTTAAACTTGGGGCAAAGGCCACCTGAAAGTTCATTTGGGGCGAAGGCTACCGGAAACTGTTTACTATATGTGCGATTGCAACTACTACAAGTTCGGTTCCCCAACAGTTGAAATACGATACAACTCCTTCAAATCGGCTTTTCATACGTAGTAGTAAACAACGTAACAAACCGACTACTTCAAATTGACGTCTATACTCCAACATAACACCTACTTCAAGTTGGCGCCTTATCGTGTGGCTAATAAAATACTTCAATTCTTTTTAAAGTGAAGTTGTGCAGAAATCACATTAAAAAAAGGCAGGTCCAGAAACAGTTTTAAAATATATTTGAAATATAACTATGCCTACAAAGATAAAATTAAAGGGGAAATTCAAATTAAGATGTCTGTTTAAAGAATTAAAGATCATTTTCGCCATTTAGTCTTGCATTAGGCTTTTGACTATAGTTTCACCCTACGCTACCCTCTTGTACCTATAGCGATGTAATTAAACTGTCTTTGTAATAGTTTTTAATATAAATATATAGAAACATATACTTTGATAAAAACGTTTTGTACAAATGATACAAAAATAAACGAGACAGATTAGAGAGAGTCATGTGAATGTAACACACCAAATGTTTAGACATAAATTCTGCTTTTCTCGAATGGAGAGTGTATAATATCCTCCAGTAAACACATGTACCGGAAAAACAGCCTCGCACTGTCAGTAAGGGTCGCCCAATGAAACGGAATGTCATTTGTTGAAGACATGATATTGTTCACCTGCGATGCAATTAAAGCGGTCGTTGTAGCGGTCGTGCTGCTGTTTGTGCCACCTGAATACCATCAAACTGCCACTTAAAACACATTAGTGCCCTCCTAATGGAACAGACCCGCGTCCCAGCAATTCCCATTGTTGTTAGCAGTACGGTGAAAAAAAATACTTTTTTGCTTCACACGTGATTTCGATGCTAATGGAAAGTTGCGCAGAGTGCAATACCGAAATAAATATTTGAAATGTTTCAATTAGATATATTTTAACAATTTTCTGCTTTGTTCGTTTTCCAGGGTCATTAAGCGATACAATAGCATCGAAATTCTGTATGAAATAAATGTATTACTATGGTTGTTTTGTTTAAAATAAAAACGGAACCGTAACAAGTGCAAAATTATGTAAAGCCATTTTAGCACGAAATATTATTTTTTCTAATTATCAACACATTTATATTTCTTTATACACGCTCTAAAAAAATATAGCTTTGCTGCTGTAGTGGACATTGCCAGCAACACATTAGCGGGAAAATAAATAAACAAATTCAACTTCGTTCAATTTAAATTTCGTTTTCAATAAAGAAAATCGCTTGGCTGTATTAAAATTAACATATCGTAAATTTATAGTCAAGTGCACAGAAACGTGTCGAAGCTTTTGGTTTCCTATAGTGATTTTGTTTTTTTAATGTTGGCAGAATCTCATTATCTGGTTTCATTCTAGAACTGGGTGAGCCAATATCTTATTTTTTTCAACTCAAGTCCAATACTTACACATTAGCCTATAAACGATGGTCAGCACTAGGTGAACGGCTAAAGGGGAGGAGTATAAGAGCATAACACCTGAATGGCTAGAACGTATGCTCCGCAACGACCGTCCACACCAGCTCTTGGATGAGTCATTGGCTGATGACAAATGTCTGGAACCTAAACATTGACCTATGATCGATTTCAGGCTCAGGAGCGAAGAAACAGGGGGAGTAAGGCAAAAACTAAAGAGAGTGCTACAAGCAGACAAAGGTTATATCTACACGATTCCATGCACCCGTTTGGACACATTTCATTATATTTCGGCTGCGTTCAAACATTTTGTGCCTTACATTCTGATACTCTCTCTACTACGTATAGTAAGGGGGGGATGTATTGTATTCCACCCAAAAATTCGGTACCGAGATTTCACTGGAAATACATGTTTTGATATGCCCAGAATCCAAATAAGGCAGCTTTTGGAAACATGTTCCTCTGTGTATGTGTCTGTCAGACAATCTGTGAACAACATAACTCAAAAATGAAAATTCGGATAAATACGAAACTTGGTATTTGAGTTTAGTATCTTCCAAGGCTACCACACAAAGATTTTCAAGAAAATCCCCCCCCAGACTACCCTTTAGATGGAACATTTTCGAAGATTTTGATTTTCTCAAAAATGGCTGTAACGATTTTTATTAAAACATCATAAGTTTCAGATATTTTTATGTCAAATGAAATGTATACCCTGAATTTTCTCGGAATGTCCCCAAAAGCCCTCCTCATTCTGAAATGACTTTTGCACAACTGGTAAACCGTAAGATATAGACAAAATTTTACTACACAAAAAAAATGTACATCTCGTTAAAACGCACAGTTTATGTCGCGTAATTTTGTTTTTTCTTTTGTGGAGCGAACCATTTCCGAGATATTACTTATTATTTGTTTGAATTTTCCAACACTTAATCTTTTTCTCAAATTGGAATTCGTTATTCGTTTTTTTATGTCCTGGACATACAAAGAGAATGGAATGCTCCACATAGCAACCAGCTCTTAAAACATTTGATTATCATTTAAAGCCTACCATATTCCCCTTGCACCTGCAAGAAAATTAGCAATAAGATAGTTTCTGCAAATGTTTATCTCGATTAGCATGACGTAGATGGAGAATAAGCGTTTGTAAAAATATTTGTACAAGAGTAGAAAAAGACGTGTGAGTGTAACGTTTTAGAATTTTTTTTTGTATGTGTCCTTCAACATTTTTTACTTTCTCTACTACGTATAGTAAGTAGGGGAAGTATTGTATTCCACCCAAAAATTCGATACCGAGATTTCACCGGAAATACATGTTTTGAGATACCCTGAATCCAAAAAACAGCATTTTTGGAAACATGTCCGTGTGTGTGTGTGTGTCTGCGTGTCTGTCTGTGAACAGCATAACTCAGAAACGAACACTCGGATAAACACCAAACTTGGTATTTAGGTTCAGTATCTTCCAGAGATAAGACACAAAGGTTTTCAAGAAAATCCCCCCACCCCAGATTACCCTTTACATGGAAGATTTATCGAAAATTTTTATTTTCTCAAAAATGGCTCTAACGATTTTGATTAAAATATCATATGTTTAAGATATTTTATGACAAATAAAAGTATATCTTGAATTTTCTGGGGATGTCTCTAAAAGTATTCATCATTGTGAACGACTTTTGCATAACTGGTAAACAATAAGAGATAGACAAAATTTTACTACACAAAAAATGTAGATCGCGTTACAATACACAATTTATGTCATATACATTTTTTTTTGAGTGAACCATTTTCGAGATATTACTTGTTATTCCCTTAAATTTTTCAATACTTATTTTCTCAAATGGGAATTCGTTATAATTTTTTTTGTCTTGGATATGCAAAGAGTATTAATCTGTGGGAAAGGGAATGGTGCTGCACCTAGCAACCAGCTATTAAGAGATATGTATGTGCTTAAAGGCTACTGTATTTCTGTATTGCCCTTGTAAGTATATATTCCCCTTACATGTACAAGAAAATTAGGAATAACATAGACTCTGAATGTTTATCTCGATTAACATGAAGTAGATGGAGAATAAGCGTTTGTATAAATAGTTTGTACAAGAGTAGAGAAAGTCATGTGAGTGTAACGCATCAGATTTTTTTTCAAACCAGTTAGATAGAAAGCTGTGTGAAGTCAAAATTGGTCGGAAACCTTACGGAGAGAAAAAGGCTATTGCGATCGAGGGGAACGGCCATTTTTTATTCACGTCTCTTTACTTTTGTCTACTTATTTCAGTGCTAAGTACATACATTACATGGAGTCTGTCCTCTTTGGCACTGGCCATTCTCTGGTAGACCTCCGTTTTTCTTTTAACATAAATTCGTATCTCTAAAAGTTTAATACATTGACTTTGAAGTGGTTTACTTGTAATATTTATTTAATTTGTTGAGCCCCACGTTTGGGAGCCAATTTGTGACGGTATTATTAATGTTGTTTGTGTATTTGTGTTTACTCTACGTGGTGAAGCCATTTTGTGACGTGATTCTTTGTTAGGTTTGTTAGCTCCATCTTGTGTTAGCAATTTGCGGCAGTATTAGTGTTTGTTTGAAAGAATGCTAATGTTATTTTATTTAATTTTTGGTTCACTGTCCTCCGGCTAGCTATGATCTTTTTGGTCGAGCACTTCTCTTTATACAGGTTGTGTAAAGGAAAGGAATCTTTTATCCAAAGATAACACTGATGAAAGAATTTGTTTTATACTTTTATTGTCGAACACATTTACTATCACATTTACACATTGATCTTGACACTCGCCAAACTGAAACTGTTATAATAACTTCATTACTGATCACTTTTAATTCGCGTACTTCAACCTTTTGTATAATTAACTTTACAACACTTTAGATTTTTCATAACTCTGCTACGCGTAACTTGCGAATCGATAGCCGACGTGTACTGTACAAATATTTCTGCTGGACTGAGGGCGACGTGTAACGTACAAATGTTTTCGACGAACTGACGGACTGAAGACGATGTGTAATGTACAAAGATTTTTGATGAACTGACGGCGTCTATCTCTAACCTAGCCCTTTTTATACTCCTACACCCCGATATGCCTAAAGATTATAACTGAGCTGCTATTGGCTAATAAGACGCGCGAACATTAGCGTCTATTTTTATATCCAATGAAAATTATGAATACATATGCTCTAGGGAAAATGTTCCAGCACATTCTAAAGAAAAACGCGCCAACATTACGTAACTTCCTCGTCTCTAATAATGATAAACAGCTCACCCCCTCGCTGCATTATTGTACGCTATTATTGTCAGTTTCAGTAAGGCCGTATAAACTTACTTCTCAACAATAATTACAATCAACAAACATCTCAAATCAATGTCACATAATAATGCATATTCATACTATAATCACTCTTTACATTTAAATAATTTATAACACAAATTAATGCATCAACTTAAATTATATTATACATTCTTAATATATTTGTCTCTGACATCTCATTTTCACAATCCATAGAAATTCCCCTATATCTCTTACCCGGCATTTATCTTTAGAAATCCTATTTAATCCTATAACTTTATTTATCTTTAACCATTTGTTTTGTTTCAGCTTTATTCTGCATTAATACCCATACATTCAAGCAATTGTGGGATTCGTTTTCTTCTCCTTATTGGGCAAAGCCCCTGATTAACTACCCCTCGAACCTTTTAACTTTAAAATCCCTAATCTAAAACAGGCAATGCCTTATCGCTAGTTTGTATTATAAATTTGAACACTTATTTCCTTTCCTATGTCTTATTTAACTCCATTATACAATTTTAAGGACTTGTGTTCTCTTATTTAAGCAATTAAAATCTGCCTATCTACGAGGGGTGTCCAATAAGTAAGTTTCTCTATTTTATAAAAAACGTTGCACACAACTGCCCATGTTGAATTAATGTTGTTTATATTGTACAATCCTTGTGTTACTTTTCTGCATAGTTAACATGTTTTCCAAGCATTTTTGGGGACGTGACAAGTTCTTCCAAGCCAGTGTCGGGTCCTGAGCTCGCAACCAGCTGTTCACTGATATGACTTCATCATCGGTGTTAAAAGTGCTTACCTTTGAGTTGAAGGAACATGTGAAAATCATTTGGGGCAAGTTCCGGTGAATAATGAGGATACGAGAAAACTTCCAAGTTGAATCTTGACCAAGGAGGAGCTCATAAGATTCAACTGGGAATTTTTGTTGCATCCTCCATATTCACCTGACCTTTTCCCAAGTAATTTTCACATGTTCCCCTGACTCAAATGTCATCGTGCAGGTAATCACTTTAACACCGTGACGAAGATGAATCAGAAGTGAACAGCTGGTTGCGAGCACAGGACCCAACCTGGCTTAGAAAAACTTGTGTCACGTCCCCAAAAATGCTTGGAAAAACATGTTGCCGAACTTTTTAGTATTTATCAGTCACTTTTATACATCCAGCGGCACGACTTGTGGCACTGTGTTCTTTGCACGGACTCGCTGAGCGCCCTTACTATTTACGCGCTGTACAACTACCTCCCACTCGTACAGCGCGTACATGACCTTCTCCACCCGCTCGATGCTTCTGGCATCAACGTTTCCTTCGCGTGGATTCCAGGTCATGTGGGCATCTCAGTTATCGAGTCACCCGACGCCGCTGACAAATCGGCACTTTTATCACCCATAAGTTTTACCTGTGTTGTTCCCTCCTCAGATTCTTATGTTATTTTACGTCACCGCATCCTCTCGCTTTGGCGCGATGAGTGGACGGCCCTCCGGGGGAACAAGTTGCGGGAGGTTAAATCTCTCCCGTTAATCTGGAGTACCTCTTCTCGTTCTTCTCGTCGGGAATAGGTAATTTTGGCTCTTTTACGGATCGGACATTGCCTTTTTAGGCATAGATACCTGCTCAGTGGTGACCTCGCACCACTCTGTGTGCAGTGTGATGCGCCCTTAACGGTGCGTCACCTCTTAGCAGAGTGCCAGGTTTAAGCTCCATTGAGCGTTGTGTGTGTCTGCCTGTTGACATAGCCAACGTTTTGGAGAACTACGCGCGTGCTGTAGAATGTCTTTACGTTTTATCATTGACAGAGGTTTTAGTAAGCGCATTTGATGCGCTGAGCGTTTTTAAGTTTTGTGATTTTATATTGACAGTTTTAATGGGGGGCTCTTCTCCCCTGGGGACTTATGGCGCTCTAGTCCCTTGACTTCTACAGTTCCTGACACGTATTTTAAGCTTTTATTGTTTTATCTACCATGTTTTTAGTCTGCTGGTTTTTATACTCTGATATGTTGGTTTTATTGTTTTAGACTAAGCGGGTTTCTGCCCTGTGTTTTAATTTTTGGATTTTATCTTTTCTTATGTTGTTCTTAGCTCTTTAGTGCCCTTAACCCCAAATTCATCATCATCAAAAACATGTTGACTATGTAGAAACCTAACAGAAGGACTGTACAATATAAATACAATTAATTCACCATGATCAATTGCGTGTAATGTTTTATTTTATAAAATAGGGAAACTTACTTATTGGACGAACCTCGTATATCCTCCAATCGTGTTCTAACTCCGTTCCAATAGCCCCTATTTAGGTCACCAATTCTATAAGAGACTTCACCCCACCTCTTTTTATCAATTGATCTTTTATTTCACCTGACGAATTATTGCTTTCCAAATTATCCTTTTGAAATCTCTGGCATACTTTCATAACGTCTGTCCCTGGTTCTAATTGAATTTGGGATAAGCATCAGTTTACAGGCTATATAATGTTGTGAAAACCGGAAAGAAGATAACAGGAGGGAAAAGAGTTAGACAATGGAAGGTGAAAAATAACAGAGAGAGAGATTAAATCTCCGTAGCTAAGACTAGAAGAAGTGTTATATTTCTGAACTGTTTGCTTCCTTCACCTTACAAGAAATGCATTCAGAACAGCGCCGGTAAAATTTGAATCTCGTACACTCAGCACCTCAAAAGACAACGGTAAGAAAAATAATTTAAAACAGAAGAAAGGAGATTTATTTTTATTTTACCGCGTTCTACTTTTCTCTCGTTGCGAGGAATAAGACAATGGCGTTAGATCCAGTTTGCATTGTTCCGCCAGATATTTGACCGTAATCCACCCGCAGGAAACGGTATCATAATAGAACTAGAGTGCTTCTCTAGGAACTGGGGCGAAGCCGTCATCAACTACTTTGAAGCGCCCTCTGCTTTTCGTAATTTTTCAGCTTCACGTCGGCAAGGAATTCTACTCGGAAATAAACACCTCGTAAAAAGGAAGGCAGAAATAAAAGGAATGCGAGTTGAAGACTTCTAAAAATCTCTGCCGGACGAAAGGATCAAGCATGTTAAGGAAGAGGAAGAAAGATTTATACGCTATCAGTTTAACAAGGTTTGCATGCTGAGTTCTTTGTGCCCAGCGATAAGAATATAAAATACTGTGCTATACAGTCCTTCTGTGTGCTAGAGGCTGTTACTAGCACACATATCTAACATAAGTGATCTTAATGAGATAACACCTGGGTAACTTTAGGTCCAGGGAATTGTAGAAGGTCTCTATCCAAACTTGCATTATGTGCTTACCCTATCACTCACCCAGCAGTAAGAGGGAATATTGTGTCCCATCCAAAAACTCTATGTCGAGATTTCCCGGAAATACATGTTTTGAGGCCCCTTAAATCATAAAAACTAACTTTGGAACTAAACTGTATGCACTCTTAGGTTGATCCGCGTCAAAACAAACCCCAGGTGACCAGTGCATCGCTATAATGTATCCTTCCGCCATTCGCACTAGAAATACTGTCACACTTTCAGACCATGTGCGGTGACTAGCATATTTTGTTAAGGGTTAAAGATGATAAGATTGATAGTTGTAACATAACAAACGTTTGCACATATAATATAAGTTAATTCTAAAATAAATGAGCGAAAAATAAAGTAACAGGTATGCGATAACCCAAATTATTCGCTCTCTGGAAGCGGCACTTTATTAACTGTTGGCGGCTCATTTTAAAAAATAAATTGTGCACTGTTACGCGAATTGCATTCTTCTACAGATCACTACATTATTGCATCGCGTATTTCATATGCTTTCTTTTTCTTTTTTATTCCGGTGTAGCCACTTTTCTCGTTTCAGATTTTTCTGCACAAGCACTGTTTATACTTGCACTCGAAACACCGGTGAACATAGAAGTTAATTTCGCCATTTATTTCGCGGAAAGTGTTGGATATTTCTCACATAACTTATAATAAAGATTCACACTATTGTTTTTTCACCACTAGTCAATGGTTTGCATGACTAATGCTTTACGTAATTCGACGAAAACAGAAGAGCGAATTCACTGTCCTCCATGATACAAAACAAAACTGCTGGTTTCTGGCTGTAAACAATATTCGCGCTACCCGGATGTCAGGTGACTCATACAAATTGCATCATGGGACTTGTAGCTCTGTTTTACGGTATAAATCAGCGTTAAATAAAACCTTAGGTATTTATATAGAATAATATACCATTTAAGGATAAATGCATTCTAAAATTCAGAGATTAGCATGGGACTACTTTCCTGCGCGCATTGCTACCGTGTTGCAACACGGTGCACTGACCACGTGGGTTTGTTTTGCCGCGGATCAACCTAAGAGTGAATACAGTGTATTCCGCTGCGCGTGCGCGCGTGCGTGCGTGTGTGTGTGTGTCTTGTCTGTGCACAGCATAACTTAAGCCACACATACACGTTTCCAGAAAAAATCCACAGTTTTTGGTCATACACGATTCTTTTTGCGAAGTTCTTGTATTCCAACAGATTTTTTATGATATTAAAATTTACCGTTGGGATTTATATCATTATAAAACTTATTATTTTTATAAAATTTATCTTCAATCAATTTTAATTGTAATTTTTCTTGTGATCAACTGTGAATTTTATTGCAAACATTGGCTGTGTTTTTAATTGCAATTTTTAAAATTAAACATAAATTTTTTGTCTGACTCTTTAGCTCAACCAGTCTGTTTCAGAACGTTCCTTGTTTTCTTCCGATTATTTTGGTATATACATATCGACGATTTTTTAATTTTAGAATGCCATTTTTTATTTTGAATGTTAAAAATGTAGAAACTTTTAGTTTTAAGAAGATGAGAAATTAAAGTTTATCATATAACTGCAGCACTGTACTCACAATTATATCAGCTAGAATCCTCTTCCTCCGTACTTTTGTCCTGGCAATTGAGCCACGCCCCCTTTCTCAAAATCTGATATGTTGCACTCGCATGACCCTCTCTACTCTTGTACTCTATTTTTACAAATCTTATTGCTAATTTTCTTGTAGCTGCAAGGGGAATATGGTAGTCTTTAAGCGATAGTCAAATGTTTTAAGAGCTGGTTGCTATGTGGAGTATTGCATTCTCTGTGTATGTCCAGGACATAAAAAATCGAATTACGAATTCCCATTTGAGAAAAAGTATAAGTATTAGAAAATTCAAACAAATAACAAGGAATATCTCGGAAATGTTTCACTCTACAAAAAATATGTATATGGGATAATTTGTGTGTTTTAACAACATAGTATTTTGTGTAGTAACATTGTCTCTATGTTACGGTTTACCAGTTATGCGAAAGACATTCAGAATAAAAATAACTTTTTGGGGACATTCCCAGAAAATCCAGGATATACGTTTTATTTGTCTTGTAAATATCTTTAATATATGTTAATTTAATCAAAATCGTTAGTCATTTTTGAGAAAATCAAAATTTTCGAAAAATGTTCGATGTAAAGGGTAGTCCGGGGTGGGGAGATTTTCTTTAATATCTTTGTCTCGCATCCTTATGAGATACTAAACTCAAATACCAAGTTTGGTATTCATCCGACTTTTCGTTTTTGAGTTGTGCTGTTCACTGACAGACACACAGGCACACACGGACATTCAGGATACCTGGAAACATGTATTTCCGGTAAAATTAAGTATAGTATTATGTTTTGAAAATTTACAAATCGAGTATCACACTGGGTGCTTCCTGTCAGGTAGTCACGTGCCTTATCAGTGTAACACCAATACACAGGGTTCCCTTTAAATCCCATAAATACAAAACTATACATCAGATTCGAATATATGATATATGGTTTGAAAGCAGAAGTAATAAACGGTGTAAAAGCCTAAGTCCAAAAGTGCCACTTTAATACTTCAAAAACCAGAACTCGTTTAAATACCAAGTTTGATATTTAAGTTGAGTAACTTCCAAAGATGCGAAACGTGGACAATTTATATATCTCTTTTGTTTTCTAAAATGTCTACAAGTAAACTGTCTATCTAGAACTTTCTGGGAACAGTCTGTGAAGTCCTCTTCATTCCGGATGACTTTAGTATAACTGGTAAACTGTAAGAGATAGACCAAGTCTTACTGCAGAAAAAAATCTGATGTGCTACACTCACATGACTTTCTCTACTTCTGTACAAACTATTTTTACAAACTCTTAGTCCCCATCTATTTCATATTAATCGAGATAAACATTTGCAGAAACGATCTTTTGGCATGCAAAGAGAATTACATTTTACACATAGCGACCAGTTCTAAAAATATTTGACTATCGCTAAGGCCTACTATGTTCCCCTTGTTTTGTAATTGCAAGGGCAATATAGAAATACAGTAGCCTTTAAGCATAGACATATCTCTTAATAGCTGATTGCTAGATGCAGCACCATTCTCTTTGCCACAGATTAATACTCTTTGCATATCCAAGACAAAGAAATGAATAACGAATTCCAATTTGAAAAAATAAGTATTGAAAAATGTAAGGGAATAACAAGCAATATCTCGAAAATGGTTCACTCAACAAAAAATATGTATAACGACCTAAATTGTGTATTTTAACGCAATCTACATTTTGTGTGTAGTAAAATTTTATCTATCCCTTATGATTCACCAGTTATGCAAAAGTCGTTCACAATGAAGAATACTTTTGTAGATATTCCCAGAAAATTCAAGATATACATTTTATTTGTAATGAAAATATCTGAAGATATTAATCAATATCGTTAGAGCCATTTTTGAGAAAATTACACTTTTTGAAAAATGTTCCATGTAAAGGGTAATCTGGGGTGGGGGATTTTCTTGAAAACCTTCGTGTCGCATCTCTGGAAGATACTGAACCTAAATACCAAGTTTGGTGTTTATCCGACTGTTCGTTTCTGAGTTATGCTGTTCAAAGACAGACACACAGACACACACGGACATGCTTTTTTTTTGGATTCAGGGTATCTCAAAGCATGTATTTCCGGTGAAATCTCGGTATCGAATTTTTGGGTGGAATACAATACTTCCCCTACTTACTATACGTAGTAGAGAAAGTAAAAATGTGTGCGTGTGTGTCTGTGAACAGCATAACTCAGAAACGAACAGTCGGATAAACACCAAACTTGGTATTTTGGATCAGGATCTTCCAGAGATGCGACAGGAAGGTTTTCAAGGAAATCCCCCACTCCAGATTACCCTTTACATGGAACATTTTTCGAAAATTTTAATTTTCTCAAAAATGGCTCTAACAATTTTGATTAACATATCATAAGTTTAAGATATTTTCATAACAAATGAAATGTATATTTTGAATTTTCTGGGAATGTCTCCAAAAGTATTCTTCATTTGAACGACTTTTACATAACTGGTAAACCATAGACAAAAATTTACTGCATCAAAAATGTATCTCGCATTAAAATACATAATTTATGTCATATACATTTTTTTTTGTTGGGTGAACCATTTTCGAGATATTGCTGGTTATTCCCTTAAGTTTTCCAATATTTATACTTTTTCTCAAATTTGTTATTAATTTTTTTCCCGGACATACAAAGAGAATGGAATACTCCACATAACAACCAGCTCTTAAAACATTTGTCTATCGCTTAAAGCCTACCATATTCCCCTTGCACCTACAAGAAAATTAGCAATAAGATTAACATCTCGATTAACGTAAAGCATATGGAGAATAAGCGTTTGCAAAAATAGTTTGTATAAGAGTAGAGAAGGTCATGTGGGTGTAACACATCAGATTTTTTTGTACTAGATTTTCGTCTAGTGCTTAAAGTTTAGCAGTTATACAATATTACAGAAAATTTCTTCCAGAAAAAGAGGACTTTACGGGCTATTCTTTGGAAATTCTAGATTGCATTTTATTTGTGTGTAAATATCTTAAATGTACAGTATTTAAATAAAAATCCTTACAGCTATTTTTGTGAAAATAAAAAATTTTGAAATGTGTTTCATGTCAAAGATATCTGGGAGTGTAGGATTTTATTTAAAATGTTCTTGTAGCATCCTAGCAAGTTATCGAACTCAAAGCCTCAAAATATACATTTCCGGTGAAATGTAGACGTAGAAGTTTTTTGTGGAATATTATATACCCTCTACTTACTATACGTGGTAGACAAGGTAATAAACTTTTGTAAGAATGGCTCTAGGAGAGACAGTGGGTGGAGAGAATCATATGAATGTAAGACAGCAGATTCTTGCTTTGTGTTTCTCGCTAGATTATGCCGCTGGTGTAATGAAGTAAGCAGGAGTGATATATATTTCCCCACAAAGTCTGATGCAGCAGCAGCAGCTTTGTGAATATTTGAAGGTTCCACTCCAGTCTCCGGATCTTCATCTTCTTCACCCTTTTTGTCTCCTCCTCCCACGTGCATATGTCACACGCGTGTTAGGAGAGGAAGGATGCGTGTAGCTTGCCGCAATAACTCAATCTTGATGGCAAAAGAGAAGTCTTAAGTAGACTCCACAACTTGTAGGTAGATAAGGAAAAAACAGCGAGGGAAGGCTTTGATGGTGCAAGTAGATTCTGTGTGGTGCTAAAAAGTATATACGTCATGTCAGGCCAGAGTACATACACTCTAATATATCTTAGTCAAAAGACATTTCAGAAAGAAGCCACAAAGAAATTATTTTCAGTGTATTAGAATAGAGCTCCCCTAAGTAAGTCTTTCACATTAATTTCTCCACTCACTCTTCTACTGACTATTCTTATAAAAGTATATTTATCTATCTACTTCATTATAATTGGGATAAAAATTTGTAGAAATAGCTACATTACACATTTCGTTATAGATACAAAGAGAACAGCGATAGTCAAATGTTTAACAACTGGACGCTATATGCTGGTCTTAAAATTCCATACTGTTTCCATGACATCACGAGAAACAACTGAATGTTCACGTGGTTCTCAGAGAAGGACAGAGTATTAACAATTAATAACCGATATCTCGGAAATGGATGATGCCACACAAAAGTTAATTTATATAGATTATGTGTTTAAAAGAGATGTATAATTTTAGTGTAGTACACTTTGGTCTATTGCTTAGTTTACCAGTTATACAAAATTCCCTCCGAATTGAAAGGACTTAATAGGCTATTCCCAAAAAATTCAAAATATACAGTTTATTTGTCACATAAACATGTTTAATATGTGTTATTTTAATCAAAATGCTTAGTAAACTTTTAGAAGATCAAACATTTCTTAAAATGTCCCATATAAAGAGTATAACAGTGGCGATTTTTCTGAAAATCTTCATATCGCAACTTTGTTAGTAACTGAAACTAAATATCAAGTTTGGTATTCATCCGACGTTTCGTTTTGAATTATGCTGCCACACACACACAGACAGACGCAAGCGGAGATTTTTTCTACAGTATTTTTGTTAAGGGATCTCAAAACATGTATTTCATGTATAAAAATTTTGGGTGGAATGTAATACTTCCCCTATTTACTATACGTAGTAGAGAAAGTAATAAATAATAGTGGGAAGTGCGGCAGTCACCTCCTTCGTCCGTAGCTGTTAGTCTTACCTTGATGCTTCTCCCATTGTTTCAGAAGTTCACAGTGTGCTGGTTTTCTTCAATTTTATCCTCGGCTAGCTGCAGTAGTTTTCTTTAAAATATATAGGAGCATGGATTTATCCTCGGTAAAGGAAAGCGTAGATCTCAGGTGGTGATATAGGAAGACATAGACGTGCTTTGGTTATGAGAAGATGACACTGCCGTTTCTCTTTATTTAATTAACACTCGTAGTATACAACACTGGTATTGTCGCCGTAAAATACTGTCCACCGCTGTTAAAATGCGGCGCGGATATGACACGAAGTTTAAATATGCTTATTATCTCCTTACGAGTGGCGGATCTTAGGTGTGTTTCTAAAACTATCTTGATTCCCTTTTTTGGCGCGATATCTCACACATCCTGCAGCATCTCTCCCTGACCACACATGACAAAAACTGTCTCACAAACTGCAATGCTAAAACTCCATGACAAACTGTCCTGCTAAAACTGCCTCGAATTTGCTCCAAACAGATCCATTTATAGTCGCAGGCTACTGAGGCTATTTACTTTCCTATTGGTCCATTTTTTAGCGCCACTCGACGCGTCTAACTATTTCGTATAAACTTCCAGGGATCTCATTGGTCCAAATTTAATATAAATCGCGGCTTTTCCTATATTTACCGTTTAGCTATCTGTCTCTCTCACTTGGTCACGGCGAATTATCAAATAAAGGAACAAAGGCGCTACACCCTCGCTGTAGGAATAATGGCACTACGACCAAAGAGAGGTCATAAAACTAGGTTTTCTGCCTTCGAAAGCACTATTCCTGTAGCTAAAACATTTCGTCGTGGACAGTATTTTAACATAGCGCTTAAATTATTTCCATTAAACCATTTATAACTATACTAATATTAGTAACCTAGATAGATACATAACGTTAAATCATCCTTCTTAAAATATACAAACAGTATGAGAAAAAGATATTTACATAGTATGATTTAACATCAATAAAATTTAACTAATAAATTATGTATAATTACAGTTCTCGGGCTCGGCCTAGAGTTGCCGTTTCAGAAGAGAATTTTTGCTCACATCATAGATTTAAATTATTTTCTTGTAAGTTATAACAGTGTATAATCATGATATAAATGTCAACAACATTATGTTTCCACAAGTGTAAATGCTTTGTTGTTTCTTTTTCAGCCGCTCCACAACCGCCACACAACTGCATGCTGAGGAACCGAACCGGGGGCGGTCTGGAGGTGGCATGTATGGCCGGAGCGGACGGCGATCTACCTCAACACTTCATGTTGGAAGTAAGCGAGGGTGCCGGTGCTCTATCCCCTCCACCACCATCAGCTCTGGATGCCCTCAACGACGAGGGAATCCGTCCTGGACCGCCACTGTACCGGGTGTTCGGCGCCGAGCCCGTGTTCGTCCTCCACAGCCTTGAGCCAGGACGGGACTACGAGCTCGCCGTGTATGCGGTGAACGCCAAAGGTCGCAGTGACCCTCCAGTTCTCATTCCAAAAGTCAGAGTTTCCTCTTCCATGGAGAGATTAACAGGATCAGGTGAGAAAAAACAAAACTTCTAAAATGCTAAGATCTTGGTGTTCTTTCAGCGAATTCTTTAATGTATGTCGTTTATTGATCACAACTTATTTAGATTTTAACTTCATGTTGCACTCCGTAAAATTCTAGTACTCTTGTTATTTAAATGGAGCTACCAAAAACGACTAGGAAGTGTTTGACCGTTGGGTATGTGGTTACGTCCAGACCGATACCAGGTAACAGAAATGTCCCGTAAGCACTTATTAAAAACAGGAAAATTCTTATATACTGGGTTTATTTAACAATGGCTTTTCACATAAAGCAATATACACGACACGTGGAGCATGAACTCTAAAATTATCAGTACTTGGAATACCAGTACATTATTATATAATTTTGTTACGTGGTTTAGACTGGGATCATGGCGAGCGATCAAATTCATTAACGAAGAAGGCATAAGAATCTGTCCCTGGTATAGAGAGGAAGAAACTAGGTTTTATATTCTGGCGCATTGTACTAAGACAGAACAGTTGAGGAGAATGTATCCGCCAAGTTCCTTTGTTAACTCAAGGAGAAGTTACAAGCATGTTGGACCTTGCTGGTTGAGAGAGGGGAGGGGGAAGCATTGGTACATTTTTACAAAAGGTTATGCAGCTCAAATCTGAGTGTAAGGATGAGGGTCAAGAATGGAAGGGGGAGGGTTGGTGGCTTAGGTGCGGGTATAGTTTGTTTGGTAAATAATAATGTGTGCTTTTGGTTAGTTTTTTTTCTCTTCTTCTTTTGTTTTGTTTGTGTGATTTTTAATAAGCACATACTGTCTATCTGACTCGTGCGATGTATGGGTTTGAACATGTGAAACGATCAAGGCCGAATGCATACACCACTCTACTCTACTCTATATAAGTTATTATAGGAGTGAGGCTAATGTAATCAGTCTTAACATAAATACATGGAAGTTTGCCCCATTTAATTTGTGTATCCTAAGCTCTTCATTTTACGCTAGCCTGGTCAATAAACAATCAACACAGCTATAATGAATGACCGTGAAGCCGTAAATGTAGAAAATAGAACATCACTTATCAATTAAGATTGAGATTAACAATTTACTTAAACTCTGGAGAAACTACAAATTTTGATAACTAACCACTGGAGTAAACTCCGAACACTTAACAATTCACATAAAGCTTATAAAAATAACAACCACTTAAAATAAGAAATAATTACTTTTTATAGCAGACTTATGAACAAATAACAGCGGACGAACCCATATGGAAACTCCGGTCAGAAAAACTCTCTGCATAATACAAAATTCATAGCTTACTAAGCCATTCGGAGAACTCGCCAGACAGAGATGTCTCCCTTAGCACTGGCAAAAACGAACACCTCGACTTGATCACAAGCCACCTGACCCAAGCTGCAAAAACAACCGACCTGCAAAGTGCGGGGAATAATGGAAGTACCGCAGAAAAACAATGATGCCTAACGGCATTTAGTGAAATTACTTGGAATTCGTAAAACAAATCATGTGCGATCAGCACAATTTCTTGAAACATTAAAAATGTATTAGGCACAGGGATATTGTACTGTTGTTAACTTTCAACTGTCAAGTATTTTTACTTTCTCTACCACTTACCTATAATTAGTAAAGGAACTATTCTATTCCATCCACAAATTCGATACCGAGATTTCGCTGAAAATAGACGTTCTGGGAATCCCTAAATTAAAAAAAGACATTGTTAGAAATAAGTTTCTGCGTTTGTGAAGAGAAACTGTAGCTCTAACTATTTTGATTAAAATAGCAAATGTTTAAAATATGTTCATGACAAATAAAATATATAGTTTGAATTTTTGGCGAGTAATCTACGAAGTTCTCTTCATTCTGAATTACTTTTTTTAATTGGTAAACAATAAAAGATAGACAAAATATTACTTCACAAAAATGTAGAGCTTGTTAAAGCACTCAATTAATATGAAATTTATTATTTATTTTTGTATTAGCAATTTCCGAGATATTCTTTGTTATTGCTTTGAATTCTCAAATACTTAACCTTGTTTCCAAGTGGTTGGAAAAATAAATTTTCGAATCGTAGTTTGTAGAAGCTATATGAAAATAAACGATAGTGGCTAGAGAAAGTCATGTAAATGTAACACATAGGATTTATTTAATACATAGGTGTGTCATCTGACAGAAGATGTTTACAGGTTTCAGAATTTCTCAAGAACATGAATACAGCTTCTAAATTAATTCCTTTTTGCTTCCGATAAACATTTGCAGATTGTTTACGAATGTTGTATGTAGCCAAGGACTGTCTGTTTAACTTGGAATGGATAGAGGAAGAGACGAACATGACCATGAGCTTCTTGTCCTAGGGAACGAGGATATGGATCCTCTAACGTCCTCAGGACGACGCCAGACACCGACCACGGCGACAGTGATGCTCGTGGGTCTGGTTGCCGCGGCTGGTCTGATCCTCTGCGGCATCTGTCTCGCGGCGACGCTAGTCATATGTCGCCGTCGCTCCAACGCCGAGGTGGAGAAACAGCTCTCGGGGAGATCACCACGTCCTGGACCCGAACCAGGACACCCCAACGTATACAGCGAGGCTCCGGTGCCCGCGACCAGCCTGGAGGACGTGTTCGTGGAGTCTCTGGGAGCGAGCCCGCCTCAGCATCACCAGCTCAGGGTGAGGTTCAGGAAGGACCCCGTTGAGATCGACGACAGAGATAGGACGTTGTACAGTCGTCATCCGTACGGCGAGGTACACAGCGAGGGATACGTCAAGAGAAGAAGTCTTCACTGTGGTGAGTCTGAAGACTTGTACTTGTGTAGCATGAGTTTAGCTTTGGTTTGCATGGCAATTTAAATGTTGAAAAAATGGGAACCATAACTGTAATATCATTTGTTGTGCCTGCTTACCAAAATGTAATTTTTATTTACCTGATTGCATGTTTTATTCTAGGAGTTTAAAAATGCATTCACGAATAACAGATCCTCTTCAAATTGTATATTTACTGCTGAGAAAATAATTGAGAAGCATAGGTAATATGAGGGCGAAAATGTTTAGAAAAACAATCAAGAATTCGTTTTAAAAAATATAAAACGTTTTAATGTTTTTCAAAATATTCCGCTTTAACATCAATACATGTTTGCACTCGTTGAAACCAGCTCTTAAAGCAATGATGCCACTCTTTCTGAGACACTTCAGAAACAAGGTTTTATAATGTTCCACAAGCTTCATCTGATGAGAAAAAGTGTTTCCACGCGTTTTATCTTTATTTTTTGAAAACCAAAAGAAATCACAAGTTCAGCACTGTATGGTGGAGGGTCCACGGTGCTGACCTTCAGGCTATCCAGATACTCATTTGTTAGTTTTGCTGTATGCGACGATACGTTATTTTGATGTAACATTATTTTTTCTTTAGAACTTTTTTCATGAACATTTTCAAAAATTTGCGGCAAACGGACATTTCAGTAACCGTTCATCTATCTTCTAATGCTATACTAACAATATGGCTCGCTTTAGAAAAAAAGAACTAGGGACCATTTTCATACCAGCACTGCGAATTCGTCGGAATTTTGTAGGCTTAGGTTCTGTTGGAAAGACCCATTGAGATGATTGAGTTTTCTTTTTAGGATCATAAAATAAATCCAAGATCAATCACCAGTAACAATATTCGAAACCAAATTTGAAGTGCCGTCTTGAAAATTTTTCACAGTTTTTCTGCGCCAATGAATGCGTTGTCGCTTGATCGGGAGTTTATGTGGAATCCATCAAAAACAAAGTTTTATAGTATCTAACTGTTCATGTAAAATGTTTTGGACTTGACTCATATCAATGCCAAATGTCACTCGAATAAATTGAGAAGTTGTCCGTCGATCTTCTTCAAGCATTGCTCGAAGACTGACAATACTTTCTCAGTATCAGCAGTTCTTGGGCGTCCTTCACGAAATTCATCACTAAGAAAAAATCTATATCTTTGTAATTTGCTGTACCAATTATAAATTGTTGCCTTTGATGGGGTTTCTTTGCCAAATGCGTTTCTAAGCCGATCTTCACATAGTTTAGGCGTTAATGACGATTCAAAATAGTAAAAAATCATAACCCAGATATGTTCTATAGTCAAATTCATTTTTGGGTGAACATAAAATATTTAAATTATGATAATTAACAAACTTTTAGAGAAAATAAAACCAACTACACGGCAATCAACTCCCAAAACATTAAAAAATAGCGGTCAAAAACAAACAAATATGATTTGTTCTTAGAAATAGGCACTGTAAAAATTTTCCGTATCGCCGTCCTATTATAATATACCAACTCTCATGCTATTTATAGATTTGAAAAAAATATTTGACAGAGTTAATGGGAATAATTTATGGAATATATTGCAACATAAATGTGTACCTCAATATTTGATAACTGCAATAAGAAGCACAAAATAACAATCCAAACTGGAATGCAAAATAAAAATCTGATGCGTTACACTCACATGACTTTCTCTAATCTTGTGCAAACTACTTTTACAAACGCTTATTCTCCATATGCCTCATGTTAATCGAGATGTTAATCTTATTGCTAATTTTCTTGTGGATGCAAGGAAAATATAGTAGTATGTAAGCGATAGTCACATACTTTAAGAGCTGGCTGCTATGTGGCGCATTCCATTCTCTTTGTATGTCCGGGACATAAAAAAATGAATAACGAATTCACATTTGAGAAAAAGTATAAGTATTGGAAAATCTAAGGGAATAACAAGCAATATCTCGAAAATAGTTCACTCTGCAACAAAAAATGTATATGACATAAATTGTGTATTTTAAAGCGATCTACATTTTTTGTGTAATAAAATTTTGTCTATCTCTTATGGTTTACCAGTTATGCAAAAGTCGTTCACAATGAAGAATACTTTTGGAGACTTTCCTAGAAAAATAGAGATATACATTTCATTTGTCATGAAAATATGTTAAAGATGTGATATTTTAATCAAAATCGTTAGAGCCATTTTTAAGAAAATTAAGATTTTCGAAAAATGTTCCGTGTAAAGGGTAATCTGGGGTGGAGGGGATTTTCTTGAAAACCTTCGTGTCGCATCTCTGGAAGGTACTGAACCTAAATAACACGTTTGGTGTTTATCCGACTGTTCGTTTCTGAGTTATGCTGTTCAGAGACAGACACACACACGGACATGTATCCAAAATACTCTTTTTGGATTCAGGGGGTCTCAAAACATGTATTTCCGGTGAAATCTCGGTATCGAATTTTTGGGTGGAACACAATACTTCCCCTACTTAATATACGTAGTAGAGAAAGTAAAAAGGGATAGTGCGTAGCAAAATTCACGTGAATGTAAGGCAAGAATTGTTCTAAATATAATACATATAGTGTTTAGCTTTTACTTAAATAACATGCTCGAAAAGCTTCATTCCTGTGTTTTAATCCCGAATATATGTTAGTCACAAAAGGGGTAAACATTGTTGGGGGAGTTTGGGAACTTTTTATTAAATTACCCCCTTACGCAGGCCTCTTCCCTGTTATTGTGGTCATAATAAGAGCAGGCAGTTGATGACGGGCGACCTGCAAAGAGATGGGTGGTGCTACAATTTTTAAAGCCGGTGCTGTATACAGACAATCACTCTATTTGTATTCCGAGCGGTCCTGTATTCATGCAGGTATGTAAGCATGGCCTATGGCCAGTACGCTGTAATCTACGAATGCTGTGTGCCGTATTGCTACTATGAAAACGGAATTTGCTCTACTCCACCTGCGGCTGATTTATGACGACTGCTGTTTGTGTTCAAACTGGTGGAGAATCATGGATCTTTACAACCCGAGCGCCAGAAGAGCTTCATTACACACTTCGTTGTAGGTATTAGTGGGGCAAGAGAAGTCGAATGGATAGGCAGATGTTTAAAAGCGGCCCGCTATATGCGTGCCTCAAAATCCCACAGTCTTTCCATGCCATCGCGAAAAACAATTTATTAGCAATAGTATTTAAATATGACAAAAGTAACGAATAAATCATTCAAATAATCTCGGGAATGATTAACGCCACAAAAAGTTTTACATAAACTGCGTGCCTTAACGAGATGTATGCTTTTTATGTAGTAAGACTTTGTCTATCTCTTGCGGTTTACCAGTTACACAGAAGTCACTCAGAATGAGGAGTAGTTCAAAGGCTTCTCCCAGAAAATTCAAAATATACATTTTACTTTTCATTTAAATATTGTGCATTTGTCCATTTTTTTAGCTGTCACCTCTCAATGTTACTGTTTACTTGTTTTATCTAGTTCAACTTTCACTGACAGTTCACTGATTTTCAGTATCACTTCACTAAGGTGAACTAGTTCAATTCCCCAATACTTCACTTCTTTCGTGATGTAGTCTCATCACGCCGGATGCTTCACTACACTCAGGAGTCGAACACAAGACCTCTACAAACCGTCGCTCTGCAGTAACACTCGCCTGCACGTCACCAACTCGTTCGGAGAATCGCAGTTGGTTTCGCACGGGAGACTAACCCGCCAAACCGCTCCCACACTGACTAGCCGACACAACTCGACTCTCACTACTGAATACCCCGCGAAAACGCTCGCTTATATAGGCAGTGGAATCTTTCACAGAACATTCTACAACTATTTGGGCACACGTTTTGGAAGAAGGGGGGAAACTTCCAGAAGGTTCTGGTTATATGTCGGTGTTTACGCTGGAGAGTGATACCGTTGTTTATTCCGACTTCCCGGCGCCGACCTCCCGATATCCGTGGGTCTCACCAGCTGCATCACAATATCCTAAATATAACTAAGGTATTTTAATCAAAATGTTATAGCCAATTTTGAGTAAATGATTAATAACCAAAACTTTTGTATCTAATGGATAGTCTGGCGCATTCTTGGAAGATAGATGCTGAACTTTAATACGAATTTTGGCATACCGTTTTTATTTTCCAGTTATAATGTTCCCAGACACACACGGCCACACACACCTTTTTTAAAAACATTTTTTTTATTCAGGGCGCTTCAAAGCGTGTATTTTCGGTGTAATTTTGATATGGAATCTATTGAGTGGAATACAATAACTCCTCTACTTATTATAAGTAAGCTGTACAAAAAGCAAGAATGGCTAAACTAGTGAAAAATTCAAACAATGGTAACAAATATCTCGGAAGTGGTTAATGCTAAAGAAAATTTAATATGGCATAAATGGTGTGTTTCAACGAGATCTACATTTTTAGTAAGATTTTGTCTCTCTTACTTTACCAATTACTATACAAAAGTCATTCAGAATTAAGAGGACTTCACAGGCTATACCCGGAAAAATTAAAGATACACATTTTGTTTGTCGTGTAAGTATGTTAAATATTTCCCTTAAAATAAATCAAATCTTAAGTCATAACCCTTAGAGCCAATTTTGTAAAAATTAATAATGAATAAATGTAGTTTGAGGTGGGAAATTTTGTTATAATTTGTATAGCATCCCGGGAAGAGAGAAGCTGAATTTAAACACTAACTTTGGTGTTTACCGAATTTCGGTTTTTGAGTTGTATGGGCACAAACATACACATACATTGGCATTTTTTCAAACAAATGCTTATTTTGGATCCATGGAATCTCAAAACATACATTTCCTGGGAAATCTCATATCGAATTTATGTATGGAATACAATACTACCTCTACCTCTACCTACCATGGGTAAGTAGTAGAGAAAGTAAAAAATGTCATTGAAGCCAGATTGCATAAGGTTTTGTCTCCATCTTGTGGGTTCTTAACAAAATTCAGAATAAGGGGACATCACAGACTACTACCTCCAGAAAATTTAACATTTACATGTGATTTTCATGCCAATATAACAAACACGACATATTAATAAAATTTAATTGGCACTCCTTCGTTGTTCAGGTAATTATTTCACGGGCATCGACATCTTTAAGCTTTTATACTCAAAACGCAGGGTTTTAATTGAAAAACAACTGATTTCTTATTACTCCTTGTACTGAAGGTATTTTATATTAGAGCTTCTCATTTTTGTTTTGAAAATCTCTGTCCCACTCTGCAGAGAGTAGCAAATGATTCTCATTAAAAATCACGCGCCCAAACCGAGAATCGACACCAGGACCTGTTTAGTTACTTCGTTGTAGGTATAAGAAGAAAAAGAAAGGCTTAACGTGATAGCCAGATTATTAACCCATTCAGACACGTAAAAGTTTTCTGTCGGTTTTCTCTAATATTCTTATACAAGTATATTAAAATTACATGTTTTTCTCCAATATTCTTATACATGTATATTAAAATTACATGTTTCAGATATAAAACACATTTGTTGAATTTTTTTTGTAAATTTCATTATTGTGTGTAAAAACATATTTTGTTTAGTATCAGCAGAAATGTTTTAGTTCCATTATACTTGACATTGAAACTCTCACGGACTGATTTTGCTCTGACTCCCATGTATATTGACAGAAAAGTGCAAGTCATTTGGAACGAGTGGAACTGCCCTGCCGCTAAGAATCCTCTATTCCACGGAAATGGAATGGCTGGAGATGGCTAGGTGCTCTATCTTGCCTGAGGTTTAGGATGGGGTGGGCCCAAGTTAAATAATGGGTGGTACGGCATGCCTTGACACAGAACATCTTTTAGGAATAGTATTGTACAAACCTCAAAATTATATTAAAATAACGTGATTCTGATATAAAGCACATCTATGGAGATGTTTTAATTACATTTTAATTTAGTTTCAAAAGTTTTAATTGCTTTCATTTAATTCCATTTCATTTCTAAATGGTTTTGTTTGGAACCGTTTTTCAGGCAGCAAGAAAAACATAAATGTGTGGTTCCAAATATAACCATTATGCCTGAAAGGGTTAAAAATCGGATCACTATGCGATGGCTTTAAAATCCCATGCATTCAAATTACGACATGTAAAAGAACCTCAAATCTGATAAAGAGGCCTCTGAGCAAAATTTCCGGTCTTTCACGGCCAATATAGAATGGGACGCTAAGGACCATAGTGGTTAAAAAGCGTCCAGAAACAAAACTCAATTTATTTTATAGTAACAAAAATATCTCGGAAATGGTTAATTTCACAAAATTTGACACAAATGAGGTCCAGGTTTTTTTGTGGAGTAATGTTTTGTCTATCTCTTACGGTTTACCAGTTATACAAAAGTAATTCAGAATAAAGAGCACTTCACAGGCTATTCCCAGAAAATTTAAGATATAGGTATTATTTGTCATGTAAATATCTAAAATATGTACGTGGTATTTTAATGAAAATTGTTAAAGCTAATTTTGTGTAAAACGAATAGCAACGAAAAATTTAAAATATAAATGTAGTAGTAAAATGTAGGTAGTGTTGTTTTCTGGAAAATATTTGTATCGCATCTTTGGAGAATGCTGAACTCGAGTACCAAGGTTCATGTTTAAACAACTTTTCTTTTTGAAGTTATGCTGTCCACACAAACAGAATTTCATTTTTCTAAAAATGCTTTTTTGCTTTTGTATTTAGGGAATCTCAAGGCGTATATTCCAACGAAATCTCGTATTTATTTGTTTAGTTGAAAACACACACACACACACACACACACTATATAATGTAGAAATATAACAATTAGTACTATTGTAACCTTTGAAGTCAGATACATTCCAACATTAAGACTTTCATAGCATACCTCTGTTAGTGCGGAGAACGCCTACTCAAGCGTAAAGTTCAGTTTTCCAAGTTTTCAAGTTTTAAAGCAGGAAAGCTCGTACACAGTGTGGGGAAAAAAGAAAGCACACATATAGAAGAAATTCAGGAAACGCGGGCGCCGCGACGCTGTTATAATATGAGGGCACTAATACCATGAGGACGCCGTCGTCGGCGCTGGGCACACGTGTGTTAAAGTATACACCGAGAAAAATAAATGGCCCGATATTTTAATGCTTGCCCTGGACACGGAATTCTGTTGCTGAATATGGAACATCGCCCTAGACACAGGTAAATTAGAATTCCTGGCAGTTGAGGTATTTTCTGCATTACAGCGGGGATATGCATGCGTTGATTCCGTTATGCATGACATGCCTAAAAGATGCACTCACCGGAAACCAAGGCAGCTATGCAAGTAAAATATGAAATATGTTTTCGCATACGGAGATTCCGTAATTAGCATCATGGTTTCGTGCGTGCACATTTGCAACAGCAATTCTGTGCTGAGCTGGCGACCTGAATAGCAAAAGTACTATGTTCTATGATACTATCATAGTTTTCTGACCAAGCTTAACCCTTTTAATGCATTTGCCCTTCTCTATTTTTCGCCCTTTCTGTTCTCATATGAAAACTCGGAAACTGTAACAAACTATTTGAATAAAAGCTTATTTTTCTATCCACTTTATTGAGATAAGTGTTTACAATAGTTTCATTATACATTTCGTTCTAGGTTCACACGTGGACAAAAAAATCTGATCTGATACATTTACACGACTTTCTCTACGCTCTATCATTTATTAGTCGGTATACAAACCATTCTTACAAAAGTTTATGGTTCTAACTACTTCATTTTAATCCAAATAAACTTTACAGAAACAGCTACATTTGACACTTGACACTTAAATGATTTTATTCAAATTATATAATAAAAATATAATAACAGCCCACCTTAAAGCAATATGTGTATGTAGCAATATATAAAAATGTATATTACAGTCATTGTATATGTTTATATGTTTATATTATTGTATGCATGTGATAATGTTATGTGAATGTATTACGTAATTTAATAATGTAGGAGCTGTGAGAATAATAGGTTAAAAGTTGCTAACAATGAGGTAACCTTAAGGCAATAATGAATTACAAAGCTTAAATGCTACTAGTCATTATTGGAGCAACAATAATGTAAATTTTGAGATAGTTCATAAATAGCCAATAAACAACCAGCAAAAAGCTTAAGTTAAATGAAAGTATTCTATTGGAGTACGATTAGCCAATCAGAAACTGAAATAGGGTAAATTGCACTAATTCAGAAGTCAGTTGCATGTAGACTGCGATCATCACTGGACGAGTTGCTTGTAGACAGTGTTTCTAATCGGACTCGTGACCCGTGGTATTATTAATGGTATTTGCATGAGACGAAAATAGTTTTACGTGTTAAAAAGTGCAAGTAATTAACAAAAGAATCTCACAGCTCTCTATATCATTGAACTATTACTTAAATCGTGTTAAGCATTAATAAATGGAGTGAAGAAAAACTATAATCTGTGAAAGCCTACATTCTTCAGTCGCACCACTCCCTGCTAAGATATTCATGTCTCTAAAAATAAATACTGACGAAGCCGAGGCAAACATAAATATATAATATTTAAAGAAACAATCAAATTACAAAGTTAATATTTTTAAACTTGGGGCGAAGGCTAGCGGAAACCTTTTACCATACGTGCGGTTGCAACTACTTCAAGTGTTCGGCTCCCCAATAGTCGAAATATAATATTCCTCCTCCTAAAAGTTAAACCTACTTCAAAGTGACCAACTAATGAACAATTTGAACCTTTAATAACGAATATATCAGAAACGGGTTATGTCAGAAAAAACCTATTTAAAATAAACTGTATGTTTTCGTCTATCACTTAACGTTTATCAGTTATACAAGATTATACAAAATTCCTTCCGAATGAAAAGGACTTAAGGGTGCTCCTAGAAAACTCAACACATACATTTTAATCATCATGAAAGTATCTTTAATACATGGTATATGTGACGGTATTACTTACAAATGTTTGTGTATTTATGTTTACTTCACGCGTGGAAGCCATCTTGTGACGTCATTCATTTGTTCGGTTTGTAGCTCCATCTGGTGTTAGCAATTTGCAGCAATGTTAGTTTTTGTTTGAAAGAATTTTAATTTTATTTTTTTTTTATTTAATTCTGTTTCACTGTCATCCAGCTAGCTATTATTTCTCGGTCGAACATGTTTCTTGATCAGGGTGAGTAAACGGAAAGGAATCTTTTATCCAAATATAACACTGATGAAGAAATTTGTTTTACACATTTATTGCCGAACACGTTAACTATCACATTTACATATTGATCTTGACACTCGCCAAACTGAAACTATTATAACAACTTCTTACTGATAATTCTTTTAATCCACGTACTTCAATCTTTTGTATAATTAACTTTACCATACTTTAGATTTTTCAGAATTCTGCTACGCGTAACTTGTGAATCTATATCCGATGTATGCCGTACTAATACTTTCGACGAACTGACTGACTGAAGACGACGTGTAGTGTACACAGATTTTTAATGAACTGAACTGACTTTACCTCCAACCTACTGCTTTTATACCCATACACTCCGATATGCCTAAAGATTATAACTGAATTACTATTGGCTAATAAAACGCGCCAACATTAGCGTCTATTTTTATATCCAATGAAAATTATGAATACATATGCTCTAGGGAAATTTTCCAGAAGGTTCTAAACGGAAAAACGCGCCAACATTACGCAACTTCCTCGTTTCCAATAATGGTAAATAGCTCACCCCCTCGCTGCATTATTGCGCGCTATTATTGACAGTTTCAGTAAGGCAGTATAAACTTACTTCCCAACAATAATTACAATCAATAAACATCTCAAATCAATGTCACATAAAAATGCATATTCATATTACAATCATTATTTACATTTAAGTAATTTGTGATACAAATTACTGCATCATATGCCCCACTAGAAACATAATTATAAATATTTACAACTTGTTTGAAAATTTTATAATTGGGTTTTTAGTCTCCTAAATCTTGGAACACACGCTATCACTTACACTTAACACTTCACACGTATTTAACACACGACATGTTTTTCCTCTATCTTGCCACTACTTACTGGCTCTGGTTTAATGTGCTTAGACATTAATCTGACATCATAATTTTTATAGCAAATACTGTACCCTGAAGTATTTAATTACTGTTACAAAAAATGGTTTACTTTCTTATATTGTTAACAAAAATTTATCAGTTCAAGAATTTTTTGTAATTATTAAACATATTTACCAAAAATATTCACCCTCTACACAAATATATTTACATCTCTTGAATCTAAGTACTGTTTCACATTTTCTGTTTGCTACATAAGTATTTGTTTTTAATTATTTTTACCCATTTTTGTTATTTTGTACTTTATTTTAACAATACTCTTGGAATTGTATTTACGTACTTTTACTTTAATGTCATATTAAGTTTCAATATTTACATTCTTAATTTTCAAATACTGTTATAGTTAAAAAAAATGTTATTTTTTTTTTAAAATTTAATTATGTCCAAAATTTTATTTCTCCTTTCATATGACATATATAAATAGTTAACCCTCTTACGTTCCAATACATTGCTCTGCATTTCGTCTTTAACTATCCAGCATTTACTTTACATCTTATTGCTATTTACCCTCCTGGATCAAATTGTCTGTGGCTAAACATTACTCGTAGCCGTATCCCAACCTTCAAAAATTTGTTCATGAATAACCTCTTGTATTCATATGAAATTTCATCCCATGATAACATTTGAAAACAATCTAAAGTTTCCTGAACAACACATCTTTTAACAACTGTCATTTTTAATTCTTCTGCTATCATTTTAATTTGAGAATACTCTGACAAATCTGTACTAAACTGTACTGGACTGGAGTTTTCATTTTGAACAGCTTGGTACTTGTTAATTTCAGAAGTTAGCTTTTGATTATTTACAGGCAACACTTTAACTTCTTCGTACAATTTATTTCTTTGCATTACTGACTCCTTATGTATTTCTGATATCTCCCCTCTGAAATTAACTTGCGCCTGATTCACATCTACATTCATAACCTCTTTCATCTCTCTTAGCTCACTTGAAATGATACTCATTCTACTACCTGACTCTGTACATTCTACATCAACATGTTCACTTTTAGTATTAACCTCACTTTCTTTTTTACCTATTTCCCTGCTTATGTCTAACATTTGCTTTGAAACTTCCCCTATCTCATTTGCTATCATTTCCTGATTTTCATTTCTCATTCTCATCATACTACTATCTAGCTCCATGAATTTCTTTTCAATTTCTTCCCTGTTTTGTTCTAAGCTTTTACAAATATCTTCCCTCAATTCTCTCTTATTCTGATCTAGTTTTTGTTCTAAACTCCTATCAATATCTTCTCTCAATTCCCTATTATTCTTTTCCATATTCTGAGTTAGTTTTTCTAATTTCGCACTACTCTGAGTTAGTTTTTGTTCTAAGCTCTTACCAATGTCTTCCCTCAATTTCTCATTATTCTTTTGCATATCTTTCCTCAATTTCTCATTATTCTTTTGCATATCTTCCCTCATATTTCTCAGCATTTCAATCATCATACTAGCATCAAAATTAAAATTTCCTGCTGTTCTATTCTCACTTTCTGCACTAACATTTCCTCCCTCAAATACTACATTGTTTAAGCTATTTTCTGTATCCTGTATTGAATTACAGCTAACTGTTACATTATCTCCCTCCATAATTATTTCTTCTGTATTATTAGTAGCCATTGTTTTCTTTATCCTACCGCTCCTAAGGTACATTTAAAATTTTACACCTTTTTTTTTAAGAATAAAAATCACACGTTTCTAACCTTTCTGATGCTATCTGCTGATGTAGCTTTGATGTCCAGCTTTCTGCCCCTCTCTCCTAGGTTTGTATGTCGCTTCTGCGTTGTATTATGATGAATCTGCGTTGTCTCGATGTTTTTGTGTCCACTCATCCGCGTAGTCTGTCGTTCCTATAGTTGTTTCTGGAATCTGCGTCTTCTCGATGTTTTTGTAGTTGAATTCCCCTGTTGCGTTGTAATCTCGGAATTACGATGTCCAATCATCCGCGTAGTCTGTCGTCCCTTTTGTTTTTTCTGGAATCTGCGTCTTGTAGATCAATTCACTGCTCCATTCATTCCACATCCTGGTTAATTCTGCTACTTTCCTGGTTACTTTGCCCCTTTCCTGGTCACTTTGCCCCACGTTGGGCGCCAATTTGTGACGGTATTACTTACAAATGTTTGTGTATTTATGTTTACTTCACGCGTGGAAGCCATCTTGTGACGTCATTCATTTGTTCGGTTTGTAGCTCCATCTGGTGTTAGCAATTTGCAGCAATGTTAGTTTTTGTTTGAAAGAATTTTAATTTAATTTTTTTTTATTTAATTCTGTTTCACTGTCATCCGGCTAGCTATTATTTCTCGGTCGAACATGTTTCTTGATCAGGGTGAGTAAACGGAAAGGAATCTTTTATCCAAATATAACACTGATGAAGAAATTTGTTTTGCACATTTATTGTCGAACACGTTAACTATCACATTTACATATTGATCTTGACACTCGCCAAACTGAAACTGTTATAACAACTTCTTACTGATAATTCTTTTAATCCACGTACTTCAATCTTTTGTATAATTAACTTTACCATACTTTAGATTTTTCAGAATTCTGCTACGCGTAACTTGTGAATCTATATCCGATGTATGCCGTACTAATACTTTCGACGAACTGACTGACTGAAGACGACGTGTAGTGTACACAGATTTTTAATGAACTGAACTGACTTTACCTCCAACCTACTGCTTTTATACCCATACACTCCGATATGCCTAAAGATTATAACTGAATTACTATTGGCTAATAAAACGCGCCAACATTAGCGTCTATTTTATATCCAATGAAAATTATGAATACATATATTCTAGGGAAATTTTCCAGAAGGTTCTAAACGGAAAAACGCGCCAACTTTACGCAACTTCCTCGTTTCCAATAATGATAAACAGCTCACCCCCTCGCTGCATTATTGCGCGCTATTATTGTCAGTTTCAGTAAGGCAGTATAAACTTACTTCCCAACAATAATTACAATCAATAAACTTCTCAAATCAATGTCACATAAAAAATGCATGTTCATATTACAATCATTATTTACATTTAAGTAATTTGTGATACAAATTACTGCATCATATATTAAACAAATTTACTACAGGCGTTCTTAATAAAATAAAAAATATGGAATACTTTTGCATGCAAATTGTAAGTTAGGGTGGGGGAATTGTTTTGAAAATCTTGATGTCGCATTTTTTAAAGATACTGAACTTAGGAACAAACATGCAGTTGATGGAATTCGGAGCGTCATAACACGTATTATCTGGACGAATGGCTTGGTAGAATTCAATACGCCATCTACCTGCTTAGTACAGCAAATACCGTTTGAATATTTGAGGAAGTTATTTTATTGTATTGTTATTTGCCCCACGTTTTGGGAGACAGTTTAAAGAAGGTTTGTTGCTGTTACGTATGGAAGTCGGTTTGAAGATATTTCGACTGTTGGGGAGCCGAACTTGAAGTAGTTGTAACCGCACGTATAGTACCCGCTTTCCGGTAGCCTTCGCCCCAAATGTACTTTCCTGTGACCTTTGCCCAGAAAAGAAAAATGTTTAAAAGTATTAACTTTGTAATTACCACTGTTTCTTTAAATATTATATATTTATGTTTGCCTTTGGCTCCGTCAGATAATATATATATATATTTAGAGACATGAATGTCTTAGCAGGGAGTGGTGCGACTGAAGAATGTAAGCTAACGCAGATTTTAAGTTTTTCTTCACTCCATTTATTTATGCTTGATACGATTTAAATAACACTTCACTGATATAGAGAGCTATGAGATTCTTTTATTAAATACTTGCACTTTTTAACGCGTAAACTATTTTTTTCTCACACAAAATACGTATTAAATTTCTCGAGGACACATCTCGTGTCCGGTTAGGAACACTGCCTACAACCAACGCGTCCAGTTGTGAGCGCTGTCTACAAGCAGCTGACTTGATTTCTACCGCCTATATTTGTAAATTTCTGTATTTCAAGTCTCTGATTGGCTATTCCTAATCCAATGGAACACTTTTACTTAACTTAAGCTTTTTTTCTGGTTGTTTGACTATTTTATAAATTGTTTCAAAATTTACATTATTGTTGCTCCAGAAATGACTAGTAGCATTTAAAATTTCAAATTCATTATTGCCTCAATGTTAGCTCATTTTTACCTCATTGTTAGCAACTTTTAACCTATTATTCTCAGGGCTCCTACATTATTAAATTACATAATACATTCACATAACATTATTGAACATGTATACAATAATATAAACATTTACAATGACTGTAGTATACACTTTTTATATATTGTGAGATACACATATTGCTTCAAGGCGGGCTGTTATTGAATTATATATTATATAATTATATTGAAATCATTTAAGTGTTAAAAATACTGCCTCATGTTTTACCGCTGCAACGCTGCAGTCGCGAGTTTGAGCACACACGATAATTTCTTCCATGCATTAATAAGCCAGCGGTAGCTGTGAGCGATCGTCACTTTGTGTTTTCCTGTTGTTAGAGCGCTTCCGAATTCTCAAAGTGCTCGAACGACCCGCCGATTGTGAAGTTAGATCTGTGATTCGTTTTTTGAGTGCGATAAATGTTACGCCAGGAAACATTCATTACCAATTGTGTGAGGTTTATGGGGAAATAATAATGAGTGGCGATGCCCGGCCACACACTGTCAAAGAAACTCAAGATCTGATCTAATCATGTGTTTGGGAACAATTTGACCACCCTCCCTACAGTCCGGATTTGGCACCTGGTTATTTTCATGTGTTTCTTCATATGAATAAATTCCTTGTTGGAAAACATTTCAACGACGACGATGTAAAACAAGCAGTTCAGACCTGGTTTTCATCACAGGCGGCATCATTCTTTGACAAAGGCATATAAAAACTTGTTTCTCGTTACAAGTGGCTGAATAACGGCGGTGACTATGTGGAGAAGTGTAAGGTAATGAATAATAATAAAGTATTGGGAAAGTAATATTCTCTTACTTTTTAAAAAATGTTGGTACTTGCTTTCAATACAGGCCTCGTACATTTTTCGTGTAGTCCAGTATTTATCCATCTGATATAGTTTACCAGTTTTAAACATATGGCATACAAATAAAAATCGTTATAGGTGTTTTTTTAAAAATTTGATGTGTTACACTCACATGACTTTCTCTACTCTTGTACAAACTATTTTGACAAACTCTTATTCTCCATCTATTTCATATTAATTGAGATAAACATTTGCAGAAACGATATTTTGACATGCAAAGAGAATTACATTTTACACATAGCGACCAGTTCTAAAAATATTTGACTATCACTTAAGGCGTACTACGTTCCTCTTGTTTTGTATTTGCAAGGGCAATATAGAGATACAGTAGCCTTTAAGCATAGACATATCTCTTAATAGCTGGTTGCTAGGTGCAGCTCTATTCTCTTTAGCACAGATTGATATTCTTTGCATATCCAAGACAAAAAAATCTGATGTGTTACACTCACATGTCTTTCTCTACTCTTGTACAACCTATTTTTACAAATGCTTATTCTCCATATGCTTCATGTTAATCGAGATATCGAGATGTTAAACTTATTGCTAACTTTCTTGTAGATGCAAGGGGAATTGGCTTTAAGCGTTTAAGCGCTGGCTACTATGTGGAGTATTCCATTCTCTTTGCATTACCAGGACAAAAAAATGAATAACGAATTTGAGAAAAAGTATAAGTATTGTAAAATTTAAGGGAATAACAAGCAATATCTTGAAAATGGTTCACTCAACAAAAAAAATGTATGACATAAATTGTGTATTTTAACGCGATCTACATTTTTTGTGCAGTAAAATTTTGTCTGTCTCTTATGGTTTACCAGCAAAAGTCGTTCACAATGAAAAACACTTTTGGAGACATTCCCAGAAAATTCGAGATATACATTTCATTTGTCATGAAAATATCTTAAACATATGATATTTTACTGAAAATTGTTGAGCCATTTTTGAGACAATTAAAAGTTTTAAGAAATGTTCCCTGTAGGGTAATCTGGGGTGGGGGATTTTCCTGAAAGCCTTCGTGTTGCATCTCTGGAAGATACTGAATCTAAATACCAAGTTTGGTGTTTACACGACTGTTCATTTTTGAGTTATGATGTTCACAGACACACACACACACGGACATGTTTCCAAAAATGCTTTTTTTTGGATTCAGGGGGTCTCAAAACATGTGTTTCCGGTGAAATCTCGGTATCGAATTTTTGGGTGGAATGCAATACTTCCCCTACTTACTGTACGTAGTAGAGAAAGTTAAAATAAAGAAATTAAAAAATCTCTATGTAAAGGGTAGTTTGGGTGGGGAGTTTTTTCTATGAATCTTCATGTGATATCCTTGTACGATGCTGAACCTGAAGACCAGTTTGTAGTTATTGCTGTTCTTAGATTTCTCTTTGTTCTTTTTTTTGGGGGGGGCGTGCTGTACATCCTCTACCTGTTACGAGTACGTGGTAGGAAATCTAGAACAATAATTTTTCATTACAAAACTTGTATGTAACTGTCATTCAGGAATGTTTAAGGACATGGGTTGAAAACTTCTGAGCATAAAAGTTCTCAGAAGAGAATTATAAAGTTGAGACTTCAAAACGTTGAATCAATCAATAAACATTACACGATTGCATTCCAAGTAAATAACTACAATAGAGTAACAATCGTATCTGAGAAGATTGCGGTTTAAAACGTGACGAATGATTTGGTCAAGCTGTTATTACAAAATGCACACTCGATATGCCCGTGTGATTGGTTTTAAATTTCGAAGTCGAAACATTAAATAACCCTCGAGGCAAAATGAATACAGAGATAGCTTCACTAATTGCAGTCATGTAGTTTTGTTTGGAGACGTGCAGACCACCAACGAAGTTCGCCAGTCCACACGCGTTATGCGTGTGTTTCAGACAATCCTACTGAGACCTCCCAGGGTTTGCAACATTATCACTTCGCCGCCTTGGGTAGAAGAGTTGTAAATGCCAAAGCACGTGTATAGGTCACGTACTCAAAAATTCGATACCGAAACTTCACCGGAAATGCGCGTTTTGAGGTGCGCCCACGCGCTTTTGTGCGTGTTTGTATCTGAACAGCATAACTCAAACGAAAGGTTAAACAAAGTAAATAAAAGTAAACTGAGTTTTGTTTATCGACGCTCTTTAACTACTATGGTCCTTAGCGTCCCATTCTATATTGGGCGTGAAAGATCATTAATTTTGCTCAGAGGCCTCTTTATCAGGCTTGGAGTTCTTTTACTGCCGTAAATCTACGACACGGGATCACCGCCTTTACTTCCCTTCCGAAGGAAGCCGTGCTAAGGATTTTTACGCCCGCGGCCTCGGGAACTAGAGACTAGCATGGTAACCACTACACCACGGAGCAGGACGAAAAGTTAAAGGTCTTCTAAGGATGGACACGAAGGATTTCAAGAAAATCCTCCACTCCAAACTACACATTAAATGGAAAAAGTTGAGGCATTATTTTTAACACTTAAATGATTTCATTATAATTATATAATATAAACATTCAATAACACTCCACCTTAAAGCAATATGTGTATGTAACAATATATAAAAACTGTATATTATAGTCATTGTATATGTTTATATTGTATTCACGTTCAATAATGTTATGTGAATGTATTACGTAATTTAATAATGTAGGAGCTGTGAGAAAAATTGGTTAAAAGTTGCTAACAATGAGGTAACCTTGAGGAAATAATGAGTAAGAAAGTCGAATAATGCTACTAGTCATTATTGGAGCAACAATAATGGAAATTTTGAGACCGTTTATTAATAGCCAATCAATAATCACAAAGCTTAAGTTACCTAAATAAAAATATACTATTGAGTTAAGAATAGCCAATCACAGACTTGAAATGCAGAAATTTACAAATTTAGGCGGCAGAAATCAAGTCGGTTGCTTGTAGACAGTGTTGTTAACGGACGCGAGATACGTCCTCGATAAATTTGATACGTATTCGTGTGAGACGAAAATAGTTTACGTGTTAAAAAGTGCAAGTAATTAACAAAAGATTCCCACAGCTCTCTATATCAGTGAAGTGTTATTTAAATCATGTCAAGGATTAATAAAAGGAGTGAAGTAAAATTATAATCTGTGTAAGCGACATTCTTCAGTCGCACCACTCCCTGTTAAGACATTCATGTCTCTAAAAATAAATAACTGACGCAGCCGAGGCAGACATAAATATATACTATTTAAATAAACAGTCCAAATTACAAAGTTAATTTTTTTTTAAACATTTTGAGGCAAATGCCACCGGAAAGTACATTTGGGGCGAAGGCTACCGGAAACTTTTTACCATACGTGCGGTTGCAACTACTTCAAGTTCGGCTCCCCAACAATTGAAATACAATACATATCCTACTTCAAATTGGCGCCCAAAACGTGGGGCAAAAATTAACAGTACAACAAAATAGCTACTTCAAAGTTCGACATTTTTTACTTTCTTAAAATTGTCTACAAGTTTTGATTAAAATACTAAATATTTAAAATATTTACAGAAATGAAATCTATAGCTTTAATTTTCTATAAACGGATGTTAAGACCTCTTAATTCAATGACTTTTATAGAAGTTGGTAAACCGTAAGAGATAGACAAAATCATACTACACAAAAAAACGTAGATCTCTATATAGTGTACAATTTATGTGATATAAAAATTGTTTTGTAGCGTTAACCATTTCCGAGATATTGTCTGTTTTCTTTTGAGTTTTCAAATATTCACAAGTTTTACCTTCTCTACTGTGTACCTATAGTAAGTAGAGGAAGTATTACATTCCACTGAAAAATTCCATATGGATGTTTCACTCGAAATGGGTATTTTGATGTCCTCTGAATAAAAAAATGTATACAATGTCAGATTATGTGTGTGTCTGTGACGATCTGTCTTCGTAGTTAAGCTTAGTATCTTTCAAGGATACGCCAGGAACACATTTTTAAAAATCTTTCAAACCATTGCATGGAAAAGTATTTCATTATTTCTTATTTTCTTAAAGATCTAAGTAACAATTTCGATTTTTACATTCTCTGCTAGTATAGTGAGTAGGGGAAGTATTGTATTCCACCCAAAAATTCGATACCGAGGTTTCACCGGAAATACATGTTTTGAGATCCCCTGAATCCAAAATAAGCATTTTTGGAAACATGTCCGTGTTTGTGTGTGTGTGTGTGTGTGTGTGTGTGTGTGTGTCTGTAAACAGCATAACTCAGAAACGAACAGTCGGATGCACACCAACCTTGGTATTTAGGTTCAGTATCTTCCAAGGATGCGACACAAAGGTTTTCAAGAAAATCCCCCCACCCCAGACTACCCTTTACATGGAACATTTTTCGAAAAGTTTAATTTTCTCGAAAATGGCTTTAACGATTTCGATTACAATATCATATGTTTAAGATATCTTCATGACAAATGAAACGTATATCTCGAATTTTCTGGGAATGTCTCCAAAAATGTTCATCATTCTGAACGACTTTTGCATAACCGGTAAACCATAAGAGATAGACAAGCTTTTACTACACAAAAAATGTAGATCGCGCTAAAATACACAATTTATGTAATATACATGCCTGTTGTTGAGTGAACCATTTTCGAGATATTGCTTGTTATTACCTTAAATTTTCCAAGACTTATACTTTTTCTCAAATTCGTTATTCATTTTTACTTTACCTACTACGCATAGTAAGTAAGGGGAAGTATTGTATTCCACCCAAAAATTCGATACCGAGATTTCACCGGAAATACATGCTTTGAGACACCCTGAATCCAAAAAAGCAGTTTTGGAAACATGTCCGTGTGTGTGTCTGTCTGTCTGTGTGTCTGTCTGTGTGTGTTTCGGTCTGTGAACAGCATAACTCAGAAACGAACAGTCGGATAAACACCAAACTTGGTATTTAGGTTCAGTATCTTCCAGAGATGCGACACGAAGGTTTTCAAGAAAATCCTCCCACCCCAGATTACCCTTTACATGGAAGATTTTTCGAAAAGTTTAATTTTCTCGAAAATGGCTCTAACGATTTTGATTCAAATATCGTATGTTTAAGGTATTTTCATGACAAATAAAATGTATATCTTGAATTTTTTGGGAATGTCTCCAAAAGTATTCTTCATTGTGTACGACTTGCATAACTGGTAAACCATAAGAGATAGATAAAATTTTACTACACAAAAAATGTACATCGCGGTAAAGTACGCAATTTATGTCCTATACATTTTTTTGTTGAGTGAACCATTTTCGAGATATTGCTTGTTATTGCCTTAAATTTTCCAATACTTATTTTCTCAAATGGGAATTCCTTATTCATTTTTTTGTCTTGAATATGCAAAGAGTATTAATCTGTGGGAAAGGGAATGGTGCTGCACCTAGCAACCAGCTATTAAGAGATATGTATGTGCTTAAAGGCTACTGTATTTCTATATTGCCCTTGTAAATATATTTTCCCCTTGCATCTACAAGAAAATTAGCAATAAACTCTGCAAATGTTTATCCCGATTAACATGAAGTAGATGGAGAATAAGCGTTTGTGAAAATAGTTTGTTCAAGAGTAGAGAAAGTCATGTGAATGTAACTTATCAGATTTTTTAATTCTGTGCAGTATGCAATGGTATTTCTGCGTATGAAAACACAAGAACCGCCCTTTTTTACTTTCTCTACTACGTATAGCATTTTTGGAAACATGTCCGTGTGTGTGCGTGTGCGTGTGTGTGTGTGTGTGTGTGTGTGTGTGTGTGTCTGCCTCTGAACGAGTTCATTGTGAACGACTTTTGCATTACTGGTAAACCATAAGAGATAGACAACATTTTACTACACAAAAAATGTATATCGCGTTAAAATACACAATTTATGTCATACACATTTTTTGTTGTTGAGTGAACCATTTTCATAATATTGTTTGTTATTGCCATAAATTTTCCAATGCTTATACTTTTTTCAAATTCGTTATTCATTTCTCTTTTTGTCCTGGTAGTGCAAAGAGAATGGAATATTCCATATAACAAGCGGCTCTTAAAATATTTGAGTATCGCTTAAAGCCTTCCATATTCCCCTTGCACCTTCAAGAAAATTAGCAATAAGATTAACATCTTGATTAACATGAAGCATATGGAGAATAAGCGTTTGTAAAAATAGTTTGTGCAAGAGTAGAGAAAGTCATGTGAGTGTAACACATCAGATTATTTAAAATGGTAACCTATCTTTTTATGTTGCTTGCTCACTCCTCATAAAAAATATATATAGTGTCTGTGCTAATTTACGTGAAAGGAAAGCTTACATTACATTCACAGAACATTTTCCACCATCCGTTGTCAATTAATGGGTATAATAATTATGTTTACGAAAGTTTACTTTCCTTACTATCCATTTTACTTTTCAATAAACCTTTACAGAGATAGCTACATTACACATTTCGTTATTACAGAGAGAACAGCGATAGTCAAATGTTTAACAACTGGACGCTATATGCTGGCCTTAAAATTGCATACTGTTTCCATGACATCGCGAGAAACAACTGAATGTTGACAGGACTTTAAAAGGATGAGCAAGCAATGAACAATTTGACCCATTAATAACGGATAACGGACGCCACAAAAATTATTTGAAATAAGTTATGTTTTAAAGACATCTACATTTTTTGTGTAGTACGTTTTCGTCTATCGCTTAACGTTTACCAGTTATACCGGGTAAACATCTGTATATATGGATTTTATCAAATACTTTGGAGCCATTTTTTACAAATTAAAAATTGCGAAAAGTGTTTCATGTAAAGCGTAGTTGGAGATGGGGGAATTTTCTTGAAAATCCTCGTGTCACATCTTTAGAAGTCACTAAATTTAAATACCAAGTTTGGTGCTTACTCGATATTTCGTTTTTGAAGTGTGAGGCAGTATTTTTAACACTTAAATAATTTCAGTCTAATTATATAATATATAAATTCAATAACAGCCCGCCTTAAAGCAATATGTGTATGTAACAATATATAAAAAGTATGTATTACAGTCATTGTATATGTTTATGTTATTGTATACATGTATAGTAATGTTATGTGAATGTATTATGTAATTTAATAATCTAGGAGCTGTGAGACTAATAGGTTAAAGTTTGCTAACAATGAGGTAACCTTGAAGCAATAATAAGTAAGAAAGTGTAATAATGCTACTAGTCATTCTTGGAGCAACAATAATGTAATTTTTTGTGACAGTTAATAAAATTGCCAATCAACAACCAGAAAAAAGCTTAAGTTAAATAAAAGTATTCTATTGGATTAGGAATAGCCAATCCGAGACTTGAAATACATAAATTTACAAATTTAGGCGGTAGAAATCTAGTCAGTTGCTTGTAGACAGCGCTCATAACTGGACGCGTTGGTTGTACACAGTGTTCCTAACCGGACGCGAGATGCGTCCTTGAGAAATTTAATACGTATTCGTGTGAGACGAAAATGGTTTACCTGTTAAAAGTGCAAGTAATTGATAAAAGAATCTCACAGCTCTCTATATCAGTGAAGTGTTATTTAAATTGTGTTAAGGATTAATAAATGGAGTGAAGTAAAAATTATAATCTGTGTGAGCCTACATTCTTCAGCCACACCACGCCTTGCAAAGAAAGCCATGTCTCTAGCAATAATACTGACGCAGTCGAGGCAAACATAAATATATAATATATAAAGAAACAGTCAAAATTAGAAAGTTAATTTTTTTAAACTTGGGGCTAAGGCCACCTGAAAGTACATTTGGGACGAACTACATTTGGTTGCAACTACTTCAAGTTCGGCTCCCCAACATTTGAAATACAATACAACTACTTTCTCAAGTGGTATCGAATTTTTTTAAGAAATGCAATATAGGTGAATAGCAGACAAAGTAAAAATATAATTTTTTGTAATTTTTCTTGAGTGTATCGAATCTTGTACGAAATGTATTAAACAAAAGCTTTGTTAAAACGTGTGATGTTGGAAACAAACAACAGCTTGAGAGATTCGCCGATATTATCAGTATGGAGCAGCACGTGACGTCAAATGGAGGCCCGGAAAGTTCCAGCAAAGTTCAACAATGAACTCGGTAACAAACCGAATAACGCCAGGCGCATTATTGAGTTCCTTTCATGGAAATATTTGAGGATGGGCTATCGTAGAAATCGCATGTTGATTAATTTTAGCAGTTGCTATGGAAACGGAAGTTGCGGGGTTAAAGTGGTTCGCTGACTGGCGTTGTCTCATAGTTCGCAACTCGCTCAGGTTTCTTTGAGAGGAAATTAGTGAAGTGGGTTTCCGTGTTTGGTATCAACGGCATTAATAGATACACCCATTCTCCTTCTGGTTCCTGGTTCGAAACTAGGTAACCAAAACTCAAAAATAGTGCAGTCTTACAGCATTAAAATTTCCTCTTCAAGTTTGTAAATATATATTACTTTCCCTACCACGTAAACAGCAGGTACAGAACCTATTTCATTCCACCCAAAAATTTCATACCTAGATGTGACCGGAAATACATGTTTTGAGACCCCTGAATTAAAAATAAAATTTCTACTTTCTCTACTACGTATAGTAAGCAGGGGAAGTATCGCGTTCCACCCAAAAATTCGATATTGAGTTTTTTCATCGGAAATACATGTTTTGAGGCGCCCTGAATCCAAATAAATAAATTCTGGGAACACTTCCGTGTGTGTGTGTGTATTTCTGTCAGTCTCTGAACACAATAACTAAAAAACGAAAACTCGGATAAATACCAAACTTGGTATTTGATGCAGTAATTTGTATCACAAATTATTTAAATGTAAAGAATGATTATAGTATGAATATGCATTTTTATGTGACATTGATTTGAGATGTTTGTTGATTTTAATTATTGTTGGGAAGTAAGTTTATACTGCCTTACTGAAACTGACAATAATAGCGTGTAATAATGCAGCGAGGGGGTGAGCTGTTTATCATTATTAGAGACGAGGAAGTTACGTAATATTGGCGCGTTTTACTTTAGAATTTGCTAGAACATTTTTCCTAAAGCATATGTGTTCATAATTTTCATTGGATATAAAAATATACGCTAATGTTGGCGCGTTTTATTAGTGAATAGTAACTCAGTTATAATCTTTAGGCATATCGGGGTGTAGGAGTAAAAAAGAGTAGGTTAGAGATAGACCCTGTCAGTTCGTCGAAAATATTTGTACGTCGGATATCAATTTGCAGGTTACGCGTAGCAGAGTTATGAAAAATCTCAAGTGTGATAAAGTTAATTATACAAAAAGTTGAAGTACGCGAATTAAGAGTGATCAGTAATGAAGTTATTATAACAGTTTCAGTTTGGCGAGTGTCAAGATCAATGTGTAAATGTGATAGTGAATGTGTTCGATAATAAAAGTGTAAAACAAATTCTTTCATCAGTGTTATCTTTGCATAAGAGACTCCTTTCCGTTTACACAACCTGTATAAAGAGAAGTGCTTGACCAAAAAGATCATAGCTAGCCGGAGGACAGTGAACCAAAATTAAATAAAATAACAGTAGCATTCTTTCAAACAAACACTAATACTACCGCAAATTGCTAACACCAGATGGAGCTAACAAACCTAACAAATAAATCACGTCACATGATGGATTCACCACGTGGAGTAAACACAAATATACAAATACATTATAAATAAAACCGTCGCAAATTTGAATTTAGTATCTTTCAAGAATAGAACACGAACATTTTCAAGAACATTCCCCCACCCTAGACTATTCTTTACATGGAACACTTATCGAAAATTTTTATTTTTTCAAAAATGGCTCTAACTAATTTTATTCAGCTATATTATCTCATTTCCATGGCAAATGAAATGTATATTTTAAATTTTCTGGGAATGTCCCCAAAAGTCCTCTTCGTTCTGAATGACTTTCCCACAACTAGTAAACTGTAAGAGAGAGACAAACTTTTACTACAAAAAAATTGTAGAAAACCACACAATTTGTCATATACTTTAATTTTCTGGAGTGACCCATTTCCGAGATATTCCTTGTTGTTTGTTTGAATTTTCTAATACTTATGCTTTTTCTCAAATGCGAATTCGTTATTAGTATTTGGGGGGGGGGGAGGAAAACTTCCAGGCCTTAGTTTACGTACCTACATTGGCCAGTTAGGACTGAGGAAAACCTGGAAGAAAGCTTGAGTCAGAGAAGACGGTCCGTGCATTACCGACTTGGACCGCTCGAGACAGTCATTTTTCATGTAAAAGTTATTTCGGAGTGTAGGATGATCTTGAAAACCTTCGTGTCTCAATCTAACCGCCCCTGAAATGAAACGATTCTCTTGTATGTTTGACCCCCCAAAAAGCGTCCTTAGCGTCCCACTCTATATTGGGCGTGATAAACCGGACATTTTGTTCAGAGACCTCTTTATCAGGCTTGAGGTTATTTTACGTGCTGTAAATCTACGACACCGACCACCGGCTTTACTTCCCTTCCGAAGGAAGCCATGCTAAGGATTTTACACCCGAAAAAAAATTCATCGCTCTCCGCCGGGTTTGAACCCGCAATCTCGGGAACTAGAGGCTAGCATGGTACCCCTAGACCACGGAGTACGACTTAAAGCCTACCATATTCCCCTTGCACCTACAAGAAAATTAGCAATAAGATAGTTTATACAAGAGTAGAAAAAGTCATGTGAGTGTAACACATTAGATTTTTACTTTCTCTACTACGTATAGTAAGTAGGGGAAGTATTGTATTGCACCCAAAAATTCCATACCGAGATTTCACCGGAAATACATGTTTTGAGACTGTTCCATATAAAGGGCAGTTTGGGGTGGGGAAATTTTCTCGAAAACCTTCGTGTCGCATCCTTGGAAGGTACTGAACCAAATTACCAAGTTTTGTACTTTTCCGACTTTTCGTTTTTGAGATAAGCTGTACACATACACACACACGGAACTTTTTCTAAAAATCTGATGTGTTACACTCGCATGACTTTTTTCTACTTTTGTACAAACTATTTTTACAAACGCTTATTCTCCACATGCTTCATGTTAATCGAGATGTTAATCTTATTGCTAATTTTCTTGAACATGCAAGGGGACTATGGTAGACTTTAAGTGATAGTCAAATGTTTTAAGGGCTGGTTGCTATGTGGAGTACTCCATTCTCTTTGCATTACCAGAACAAAAAAAATGAATAACAAATTTCCATTTGAGAAAAGGTAAAAGTATTGGAAAATTTAACGAAATATCTTGAAAATGGTTCACTCAACAACAAAAATGTATATGACTACATTTTTGCGTAGTAAAAGTTTGTGTATCTCTTATCGTTTACCAGTTATACAAACGTCGTTTACAATGAAGAACGCTTTTGAAGACATTCCTAGAAAACTCAAGATATACATTTTATTTGTCATGAAAGTATCTTAAATATATAATATTTTAATCAAAATCGTTAGAGACTTTTTGAGAAAATTAAAATTTTCGAAAAATATTCCATTTAAAGTTAATCTGGGATGGGGGGAATTTCTTGAAAACTGAACCTAAATACCAAGTTTGGTGTTTATCCGACTGTTCGTTTCTGAGTTATGCTGTTCACACACACACACACACACACACACACAGGTACACAGACACACACATGGGCATGTTTCCAAAAGTACCTTTTTTGGATTCAGGCGCGTGTGACAATTTCTTTTAAGTAGTGTAGCACTAAGTAACGGGTTTGAGTGAGTAAGATTTAGCGGCTACTGTGAGGGATCTTCCCGAGTCAAATTTCTGCGACCTACGGTAACTGACGCTTCGCTTAATTATTGTTATAGAAGTAATTAATTCGTAAAGTCAAACGGTGGGTAGCTCGCTTCAATGGATCACATTAAATTTCCCAGTCAATTTAAACCGGGGTGATACTTTCAAAATACGTCAACGCATACCCTGAGATAAAGGTCTCATGGACAACCACTGTAGCAGTCGGCAGCAGAATCAACAGAAGATATTGAAGCAAAGGCTTCAAAAAATGTGAAACGTTACATTTATACGACTATCTCTACCCTCTATTCTTACAAAACTAATATTCGTGTTTATTTCATGTTGAGGTAGAAATTTTCGCCCGATAGCAGAACAAATGCTATAAAATAAACCTAAGAAAACGGAAATAAACAGGTACATGTTGTAAAAGAATCGCAATAATAAATAAATCGGAATTATTACAAATAATGAATATTAAACATTACAATATACATTAAGGAAACCAATTGTGTTCTGCCGGAAGCATAAGAACATAGGGTCTTAGCCCTCAGGTAAAACATAACTAAAGATAATTAGAGCTAACAGGGCTTGAAGGGACGGAACCTTAGACAATATCGGAGAAATCCTAGTTCCCGACTAAACTAATTGTGGATGGGATGGTATAGACTTGTAACTTACTAAAATATAAATTCCAATAGAAATGGGTTAAAATGAGTCACATGAACAAACAGAATTAGTGAAAAGCCACTTAACTAGGCTAGAAACTAGAGAAAATAGGAACTGGGCATCAAATAGAAGAAAGCAGTTTCTCTCACTGGACAATTCAAATTAATGAGTTTTGTCTTGGCACTACCAATACTTGTATACGCAGGGCCAGGTTCTTCGGCCTTTCTTAGCTTCTCTACTACATATAGGGGGGTGGGTATTGTATTCCATCCAAAAATTCTATATCGAGATTTTACCGGAAATATATGTTATGAGGCCCCCTGAATCCAAATAAAGCGTTTTTGGAAACGTCCATGTGTGTGTGTGCGTGTGTGTGGCTGTGTGTCTGCCTGTGAAAAGCATAACACAAAAACGTCGGATAAATACCAAAATTGGTCCTACATTATTAAATTACGTAATATATTCACATAACACTATTACACATGTTTATAATAACATAAGCATATGCAATGACTGTTGCATACATTTTACGAATTATTACATACACATTGCTTCAAGGCGGGCTGTTATTGAGTTTACATATTATATAATTTGACTGAAATCATTTAAGTGTTAAAAATGCTGCCTCGTCATTCTTTTACCATAGATTTTCCGTTGTTTCTCGCGATGTGATGGAAACAGTATGGAATTTTAAGGCCAGCATATAGCGTCCAGTTGTTAAACATTTGACTATCGCTGTTCTCTTTGTATCTATAACGAAATGTTAATCGACATAATTGTTTACAAAAATAATTTAGTTACACATTTCGTTATAGGTATAAGGGGGATACAGGGGAGTGAAGCGACAGTCAAATCTTTAAAAAGTGAGTCAGTATATCCTGTCTTAGAAGTGCCATCTGTTTGCATGATATCAGAATAAAAAAAATGCAAGTATCGGAAAATTTACACAACAAGTAACGAAATGGTTAATTAAGAAGCAAATTTTATTTGACATAAAGTCAGTATTTTAACGAGATATATGGTTTTGTACTTTTTTGTTTCCCTTTTAAGGTTTACATTTTAAACAAAATTCATTCAGAATGAAGAGGTTTCACAGACTCCTCGCAAATATCTTAAACACTTTAATCAAAACCCTTTAAGTAATATTTAGAAAATAAATAATGACGTCATTTTCTCCATTTTTTGTCTTACTACTATTCAATGCTGGTTCATATTACATGTGTCACCACAGCCTGATGCTAATGATACATAAAATGAAATGATAATTGGGGAACAACATTTTGGAAGCAAAAGTTCTAGGCTTTAGTTTAGGTGCCTCCCCAGCATTTTCCAGTTATAAGGACTGAGGAAAACCTGGAAAGAAACCTCAGTCAGGGAAGACGGTCTGGGCGGGATTTGAACTGCAGACCTACCGTTGACGAGTCCATTCATTACCGACTTCGACCGCTGATTCGTCCATTTTTCTATGTAAAATTTATTTTGGAGTGGGGGATGTTCTTGAAAATCTTCGTATCTGATACGAATACCAAACTACCCTTTACCGCTGAAACGATTCTTGTGTATGTTTGATGCCCCCATAAAAGCTTATAACATTTTGACTAAAATACCTTAAATGTATAATAAAATACCTCAAATACGACGTGTGTTTAGACGTAACGGGAACTTTTGTTTTTCTTAAAGAAAGCCCATATCGGGCGAATACGGGTGCTGAGACAGCATAGCGGTTTTGTTTTTTGCCAAAAAGTCACGAACCAGCATTAAGGTGTGAGCGGGTGCACTATCGTGATGCAATTTCCACGAGTGGTTTTGCCACAATTCTGGTCGTTTTCTTGGGATTACCTCACGCAAACGGCGCATAACTTCCAGGTAGTATTCCTTATTGACTGTACGACCATAAGGCAGGAACTCCTGATGCACTATCCAATTGTAATCAAAGAAAACATTGAGAAGAACCTTCACATGTGATCGAACTTGTCAAAATCTTTTCGGTCTTGGCTCTTGAGGCAGTTTCCATTGGGACGATTGTGCCTTAGTTTCGACGTCATACCTATATACCCATATTTCGTCACCTATTATGACCTTCTTTAGAAGTTCTGAATCGTTTTCGATTTCATTCAGCACTTCCTGAGCGATGTCTACGCGCCGTTTTTGGTCGAAATTTAAAATAATATATAATATAGACTAAAGTATAAATCTCTTTAAAGTACACAATTTATGTGAAATAAAACCGTTTTCCGAGACATTCTTTGTTTTTGGTATGGATTTTCCAACACATATAGTTTTCTCAAGTGGTAGGACAGGAAGAACTAGTGACACCTAGCATCTCGACCCCCAACGGATCTAGTGTGCGTACACGGCCGGCAGAAACGGATGAGGTGAGGTAACCGCAGGAAACCTATGGGTTGTAGAATGAGGCCGGCGCAAGTCGACAGAGACGCCCAGAATTCACTAACAGTTCCAGGATTGGCCACCCGGCCACGGAATGGTCGCTCGGAGAGTCCTCTAGTGGCACCAAGGAAACACGACCCAACAGGGGAGACTTGACAGGTTTCCCTCTAGTCGGGCCCAGAAGACGTTCCAAATGGCAAACCTATGCGCCATCTACCCGACACCGACCGAACATCAGTCCCGGAGTCAACCTGAAACTTGAAAGGGAAATTAAATGATACAAGTGAGGAAATTAGAGAGTGGGCGACTACCGCGAATACAACCCGGGACCTCCCGAATGCGAGCATCGCACGTTACCACGGAGCCATCTCGCTCGGTATGCTCAAGTGTTAGTAAGTGAGGTGAGACAGAGGGCGGCCGGACCAGGAGGCAACAAAGGCAAAGGTCCCTATCTTTTACAGATCCCCTCCCCTATGGGCTTGCACATCTCCTGGGGAGCCCAGGGCTCGGAGAACCACCCCCGTTCCGGCAGACGACGGGTTACACAGAGCATCGTTTTCCACTGCCATGTAATGCCGAGACTCCCGCCGACACTCGCACTCCTAAAACAAGCAATCAGATGAAAGGTGAAGTGAAATGAGAATGGAGGAGAAATGGAGGGACAGGGAATGATACTTCCCAACATTCGCTTAGCGACCCAAGGAACCCCCGAAAAAACCCATGGGTTAGGAAGGTCGGGAATCGAACCCACTACCTCCCAAATGTTGGTCATAAGATGTTGCCTGCCTGAGCCATTCCGCTCTGTTTGGTCAGGCGCTATTCATTTGTTCTCGTGGGCGGTAATTCCAAAGCCATCACATAGCCTATTGTAATCTTCTTACAATACGAAGAAATGTGTGTGTAATAATTCCATTATATGGAAATGATACTTTGAGAACAGTCGCGGTTACCAAAATATGTAAACGTTGGTTTTAATGTTGTCTGAGTTAATTCTGAATGTCAGTACAAGTTTCACTTTCCCCACGTCAACACGACACTGCGTGTGTTTCTTAGTGACCAAGTACAAGGTTTAACATTTTGAAATTCGCTCGAGGTCGACCGGCTCCTTTGAAGAAAATTCTGTCAGATTACTCGATAAGCGGTCATACCATCACAAACCCAGTCACGGGATCCTGGTCATGCTACCCCTACGATAATTTCATCCATTAGTACGCCACGCCATCTAGCTCCCAACACGCGGTACCTTGCTTCAAACACCTACACAGCATATTTTAATTAAGAAAATCACGATTCACATATCGTCTCCTTAAACTTTACGGCGATGTAAAAAGTTTTTCATGACTTTCTATCTACACAATCGTTTATTAGTATGACACTATTGCAGTGTGTGCGTGTGTGGACAGCGCATTTAATAAAAAATATCAAAATTTATATTTACTTTGGGCGCCTTCCAAGGATGCAACTACCCTTTACAGGTACCGAGCGAGGTGGCGTCGCGCTAACGTGTGAGACTCGTATTCGGGAGTTCTCGGATTCGATGCCTGGCGACCGCCCACTCCCACCCATGGGCTTTTCGTGGTTTCCCCGGGTCGGTAGGCAAATTCTGGAATGGTTCATCTTCTATCACGACTCTCCTGCCTCTCATTTCCTCGACAGATCATCTTCATTGTCATATGCTTCAGTGTTGTAGGACCAGGCGAGTGTTAGGCTGTTTGGGGCTGAGCAATGAATTTGCGCTCTGTACTGATTTCTTCCTGGCGCGTATTTGGTTGCTTAGTTAGGTCTCGCCTCCAAGTGGGCCCGCCGGGGGTCCCGGGGGTTCGGTGGGCCCACGCAGGGTCGTCGGATGCGTTAATTTGGAAACGTTAGGCAGCCCGTCCTTGCTTGCGCCTGCCGTCATTCGGATATGGTTGCTCTTCGTGTCCCTGCCCGGACCCCTCTCTGCCAGGGGCCACGGTAGAAGCAAACAGGTCCATTGCGGTTTATTTGTGGTTCTCTGCCCTGGTTTTGGGGCCCCTCCGTTCGTCCGTTCCTTTAACTTTACCATTTATAGGAAAACATGTTCGTCAGTTTTTTATTTTCTTCAAAACATACTTAACGATTTTGATTAAAATATTTAAATACATTTTAATGACAAATAAATCATATATATTGAATTTTCTCGGAATATGAGGTTATTCTGAACGAATTTTATATAGTTTTGTATTACTGGTAAACCGTAGAAGACCTACAGAGGATCTTACTACGCAAAAAGCGTTGATCTCATTAACACACAATTCCGGAGGTACTCCTTTCTGTCAGCAGAAATTTTTAAATACCTTTGACGTTTCTCACATAGTCATTGAAAGAATACGGGATTTCACAGCATATAGTGACCCCTTTTTAAATATTTGACTACCGCTTCAGTGTCTTGTACTCTCTAAGTGATCTGAAAAGTAAATCATCAGATGTTTTCACTGAATCACATCTCTTATTGGTTCATATCTAACACATTCTTGCAAATGGTTGGTACATACCAACATTTACGTTTACGCGTAAAATGTAAGAGAAAGCGTCGTTTTTACGGCTTTCTGGGCTAATTCGAAGTGTTACAGATTTTCACCACGAGCATGAAAGGCACTAAATTCTACTGCATTGTACGGGTGGCCCAAAGAAGGTAACCGAAATGTTTGTAACACAGAATATGTCAACTATCGTATGTCTCCCGTCACTGGCTATAGCGTCTTCCATGTGGTAACCATAGCATCACACTTTACTTGTTAGGTTGTGCAGAACTGTTTTGATGTTTTCGCGTAGAGTACGTGGGACGGGTAAGAAGCACTGTTCTGTCACTATTCCACAGCGAAACGCATCGCATAGAGACAGATCAGGACTATTCTATGAGGTTAGGGTTTGTCCAATACGAGTCCTATATTGTTATCTGTTCTTGTGGTCTTTGTTCGTCCACATTTCCCGCAGTTGTGAATGGTAACAGAACTTGTCTTTCGAAACATTTCCACCCTCTGCACAATTGTTTTTAAGGTGGTGGTGGTTTATAAAATACCCCCTCAAAATTCTGCGACACAGTTTTCAGTGACGGCCCATTAATCCTTCCAATACTATACGAGCAAAAATAATGTTCAAGGGCCAAGGAACGCTCTGCGTGATGTACTGGGGCGTTGTTAACTTCTCCTCTCTATTGATTGAAGTAATAATTTCTAAAACAAAAAAGAAACAAGTATGTTACAAAAGACAGAATTTTGTTTACTTTCCTATTGGGCCACCCCGTAACTGCAATTAACGGCTGAATTGTATACAATGTTGTGATAGGCCAGAACTTGTCTGTGTGTCTATCCTTCATCATGATCATGGTCCCCCATCACTGCACTGCAACAAAATGTACAGCACCACTAGTGTCCTTAGTAAATGGTATACAGTGTTATGATATACCAGAGATTATCTGTGTGTCTATCCTTCATCATGATCATGGTCCCCCTTCACTGGGCTGTAACAAAATGAATAGCACCACTAGTGACCTCTAGTAAATAGTATACAGTGCTATGATAGACCAGAGCTTATCTTTGCGTCTATCTTTCATCATGATCATAGTCCCCCCTTCACTGTGCTGCAACAAAATGTATAGCACTCCAGTGACCTCTAGTAAATGGTATACAGTGCTATGTTAGACCAGCGTTTATCTGTGTGTCTATCCTTCATCATGATCATAGTCCCCCCTTCACTGTGCTGCAACAAAATGTATAGCACTACCAGTGACCTCTAGTAAATGGTATACAGTGCTATGATAGACCAGAACCTATCTGTGTGTCTATCCTTCATCATGATTATGATCCCCCTTCACTGGCTGCAACAAAATGAATAGCACCACTAGTGACCTCTAGTAAATGGTATACAGTGCTATGCTAGACCAGAACTTATCTGTGTGTCTATACTTGATCATGATTATGATCCCCCTTCACTGTGCTGCAACAAAATGTATAGCACTACCAGTGGCCTCTAGTAAACGGTATACAGTGCTATGTTAGACCAGAGCTTATCTGTGTGTCTATTCTTCATCATGATCATGGTCCCCCTTCACTGGGTTGCAACAAAATGTATACCACCACTAGTGACCAGAATGGTATATACAGTGCTATAATAGGCCAACGCTTATCTTTGTGTCTATTCCGCATCACGATCGTGATCCTCTTATTGGGCTGCAACAAATTGTATAGCGTGCACCACTAGTGACCAGGGCGCGTATATTCAGTAATGACCTACGTGAATTGTAAAGTTAAGTCTTTTTATATATATAATATATGTATATATTATTTGCGTTCTATGAGTTTGGGTAAGTTTTCAATTTTTGTGATTTTTTTGTTTATAATTCATGTTATGAAGCCTAAAATGTGAACCAGAATTCTGTGTACAGCATAGGAAGTGGTGCTACTTGCTTTAATACGTGTTTATTGTGGTTCAAGAAAAAATTTCAGCACGTGTGAGAGAAAGAGCAGGTCTTCAAGGATTCTTATAAAACAGAAATGCAATTTATTTTACTTATGGTTTTTGCATATATACTGCACTGAGCATTTAAGGTGTTCCAAATGTCATATTATCGCAAAATGTTTACGCTTTACTTAACGAGAGAAGGTTTTACGGTCTTCAATTTCAGGAAGTTGGCATCTCTATGATTGACTTATGTATGGACGGTGTATCCATAATTAATAATGCCAAGGGTTGAAATATTTTTTATTTTATGGTGGTGTTGTATTGTATTTCGACTGTTGGGGAGCCGAACTTGAAGCAGTTGCAACCGCACGTATGGTAATATGTTTACGGTAGCCGTCGCCCCAAATGTACTTTCCGGTGGCCTTTGCCCCAAATGTTTAAAAAAATGTTAACTTTGTAATTTTGAGTGTTTCTTTAAATATCATATATTTTTGTTTGCCTCGGCTGCGTCAGTATTTATTTTTAGAGACGTGAATGTCTTAGCAGAGAGCGGTGTGACTGAAGAATGTAGGCTTACACAGATTTTAACTTTTTTTCACTCCTTTTTATTAATTCTTGACACAATTTAAATAAAACTTCACTGATGAGAGAGAGCTGTGAGATTCTTTTGTTAATTACTTGCACTTTTTAACACGTAATCTCTTTTTGTCTCACACGTATACGTATTAAATTTCTCGAGAACACATCTCGCATCTGATTAGTAACATTGTCTACAAGCAACTACTTGATTTCGTCCGCCTAAACTTGTAAATTTCTGTATTTCAAGTCTCTGATTAGCTATTCATAATCCAATAGAGTACCTTTTATTTAATTTAAGATTTTTACTGGTTGTTGATTGGCTATTTATTAAACTGTCTCAAAATTTACATTATTGTCGCTCCAATGATGACTAGCAGCATTTAGACTTTCAAATTCATTATTGCGTCAAGGTTACCTCATTGTTAGGAAATTTTAACCTATTATTCTCACAGCTCCTACATTATTAAATTACGTAATACATTCAATTAACATTATTACACATGTATACAATAATATAAACATATACAATGACTGTAATATAAACTGTTTATATTTTGTCACATACACATATTGCTTTAAGGCAGGCTGTTATTCAATTTATATATTATAATTAGACAAATCATTTAAGTGTTAAAAATACTGCCTCACGGTGTATCCTTAATTAATAATGCCGAGATTTGGAAGCTAGAAATCCCGTTTGTCCTACCCTGAATTCACAGAAATTCAAAAGTATTCTTGCGGACATTCAGCAGAGCTAGCAATCTTATTAACTGTCTCTGGTTACAGGAAAATATTAAAAGATTAATAAGCATTTGTTTTTCCAGCCAGTCGTGGCAGTACAGAACAAGTTCCGTGCGGAACGCTTTGGTGTCCTTGCATGCAGCCTACAGCTTTTAACTCGAAAAGTCTATGCATGTGATTGTATAACCTTCTGCACGTGACAGCGCATGCGTAGCACACTGTTCATAGCTTTATTGAGTGATTTTGGTTTTGGAATAACTGCAGTCACTTCGCTTTTTTACTTTCTTGGTTTAGCATCTTGCAAGACCAAGCTTAAATTGCCTGCGACTGCACACAATTGCTGCCAAAATGAGAAAGAAATAGTTCAGTTCTGCGTAAACCACATTCACACACGTTCCTGTCTAAGTTAGTGAGATCGGGAATCCGAGGTTAATAAAGAAACGTCCCACTACAAACAAACAAACCACACGTTTTAAAATGGTAAAAATGAATGAAGATAAGACTGCCAGTAAATTAAACTTTAGGCTTACACCTGCTGTTTGCGCAGGTCTATTTAAACGTAATGTTTGGGTATTCAAATGGCTCCGAAGAGAAACCGAAATTGTACCCTGAATAAAAATTATTTCAGGATTCTATTTCTATGAAAGCTATTTCTTTCTACCTAGATATTGTATTCCATCCAAAAATCTATACCATCGCTTCACAGGGAATACATGTTTTGAGGTTGCCTGAATAAACAAACAAACAACAAAAAAGAACATTTTTATAAAAATGTCTTTTTCTGGCTATGTGGGTGTGTATGTTTATGTCAGGAACATGACTCAAGAACGGAGAAATCGAATAAATACCAAGTTTGGTACTTATCCTCCAAATATGCGGCACGAAAATATTTAGTAAAGCCCTCCCACAAGAAATTACCTTCTACATGGAAGACTTTTCAAAATTTTCGATTTCACAGAATGACTGTATAAATTTTGATTAAAACATGCGTTTAAGATACTAACATGGCAAATAAATAAAATGTATATCTTGTATTTTCTGGGAATAGGCTGTGAAGTCCTCTTCATTCGGAAGGAATTTAGTATACTTTTCTATGACTGGTAAATGTTAATAGATGAACCTGAAAGGGGATATATCCTGCATATTGTACATATGAAAGGGGAACCATACACATAAGAATTGTATAGCAATAACTTAATTCACTGAATGTTAAAACATTCAACATGTAATTTTGTACAGAGCTATTTATAAGCAACGGGCGCACTAGCTAATTGAATGGGAATTCCTGGAACTCATAACGACCGTGCCTGACACAGAGTGGTACGACGCTACATGATGGCGCTGAAGCGCAAGGTTCTGAAACCTCATATTTTCATACATGCTTGGGTAACGCGGCTTGAGGGTCAATGGGAAGCATCGTTACATTTTCAAACGTAGAGGACAGCGTGGGTAAGCTGCCCTATATAAGACCTGGTTTTGCCGAGGGGGCACTCTTACTTATTAGCAGTTCAGCGCAACAAGAAGTCACGCCAACACAAGGTGCTACAGATGCACGTGGGTGCATATAAGGGTGGGGATGCGTGTGAAGATAGATAGGCTCTTAATAAATATTCAAGTGGTGGGATAAAGTAAATGGGAAAAGCTAGCCGCCCATATATATTTGAATAATGAAATAAACATCAGTTATAAAGGGGAAACTCGCAGTGTATTTTTAACTTGCCTCATCCACTAGAATCTGAGATTAAAGAAACTTAGCAATTAGGTAGGAATGAAGTACTCAACTACCGACGGGCATCACTAGCCGAGGAAGAAAAATACTACAACAGCACGCTGCAAGAGTCGACCAACCATTTCCCGCTACAAACCAAAAACGTACTACATATGGTATTTATCCGACATTTGGTTTTTTAGTTATGCTGTTCACAGGCACACACACGGGCGCTTTTCTAAAAATGTTTTTCTTAAACCCAGGGGCTGCAAAACATGCATTTCCGGTGAAATCTCGGTATCGAATTTTTCACTGGAATACAATATGTACGTGGTAGAGAAATTAAAAATGAAGTTTCGTAAAAAAAAGTTAGTAGATACTATAAAAAACCCATAGTGGGTATAGGAATAATGTGAGTGCAGGACAAAAGATTTGTTTAATGAAATAAACCTTCTTTGTGATTCTAACAAACTATCTACCGTTTCCTACACTAATCTAAGCATGGCTTGTTTGAAATTTTGCATGAAGACAGGCATGAGGTAAGTAACATTTATTTCACATTTAAACTTAATGAATTAAACTCATCCAAATTAAGCTCGTATTTACATAATCGGTTCTGTTTGTTTACAGAGCCGGATCTTATCGACTCCAGACCGGAAGTAATTCTGAGTCCTACAGGATCCCAGTCACTTCCTTCAAGGGATGTTTGTTGCGGCGTTATCAACGAACCTTAGACAGAATGGAAACACAAATAAATAAAGTATTATTAACAAGTGAGAGAAAACACTTTGCGCTTATATAAAATTTGGCCTTCTTTTCAGAAGTAAATATGTACTTGCTTTTATATAGCTATAGTGATGTAAAAACTGAAAGTACTAAGATAGAAGTTTTTAAAGAATAAGGTCACAAAGATTCAAACCTCGCTAATGTTATTAGGAAAATGTTTACAAAGAAATAGAGGATTTAAAAGAGACTTCTATACTCTCTGGAATTTAGAAACAGACAATTTGATAACATATGCAGCATCGCTCGCGTTAACCCTTTGGGAGAGTAGGTATCCCCTCTCCTTCCTCTCTCCCTCTCTCTCTTGCTTTTTCTACGGTGAATGTATAATTCAAACAATATAACTGCTCTAATAGGTTTTCTATCAATTTTGATCAGGTAATAGGAAACATAATTTTAAAAATTATTTACCTTACCGCAATAGTGCTAAATATTATTCAAATAACACCGTGAAATGCCTCCAAAGTCACTGATTTATTTTTTGTATATTTCTCTTTTATTTCCTTTTGGAACCTTTAACTTGCAACTTAATATACGGTCAAAGATCCATGCACTAAGTATTTATGTAATAGCTTTAAATTTTTGGCACCGAGCTAGATGGCGCCGTGGTAGCGTGTGCGACTCGCGTTGGGGAGATCGCGAGTTCAAACACCGGTGACTGTTCACTCTGACCCGCGGGTTCTTCGTGGTTTCCCCGGGGTCGGTGGGACGGTTCCTTTTGCACACGACGCCCCTGCCCCTCATTTCCTGTACCCATCATCCTCTTCCTTGTCATCTGTTTCGGTGTTGTAAGACCAGTGCTCGGTGGGTTGCACCTGGGCGGAGGATGTGCACAATGTAGACGTTTCTTCCGAGGCGTCGTTGCGGGACCGCCTCCGAGTGGAGCCTTTTCTATCTGGAAATATTAGGGACCCCTTCCATGCTTTAACCCGTCTCATCCGTATCTGTTCGCCCTTCGGGTCTCTCTTCCCAGCCTCACTACCAGGGGTTACGGTAAAGACCAAAAGGCCCGTTCCGGCCTGCTTGCGGTGCTCTGTCCCGGTCCCCTCCATTATCCATCCGTCCGTCTGTCTACTGCGGCCCGCCTACCCACCCACGTGATTGTCTATCCCGCATAAACAAATCTTTAAAATGTGTCTTATCTTTGTATTTTACGTAGATCATTTTTATCCCAAATACCTACCAGGTTATTAGAAAAAAAGTGGATTTTATATTTCAGTAAATGTACAATTCTAAACAAAGATTTATTGTATCCAAGCCTAGCTTTATTTCATATTTCTCGATTATCACAATCAAGCTGCCGAAGTCAAAATTTTATTCATTTTAAATCCTCTATTCTTGTTTAAAATACTTTCTAAGTTTTGGAAAGACAGTACCTTTCTCCAGCAATAGAGAGAGCTGTTAGTATTTTTGCCAACAGGATATTTCAAAGTCAATTATAATACCGTTATAAGCGCTTGTATATAAATGGTATATACTCTACAATATTTAGTATAAAGTATTGTGCAAGTAAAGTTAGTGGTTTTGAAGCATGGACATTTATGCTGGAAAGAAGCAAACGGATTGAAGTGCATTTTTATGAAGAAGAAAAGTGATTTTGTACTGAAGTGATAACAAATGGAATATCTCGGTGAAGTTTTAGAAGGGAAACACTCCGAATTGCTCATTCTGATACAGGAGTTTCATTATAAACGTCGCTGTATTTATTGTGTATAGAGTAATCAGTTTTATTATTATTAATTTGACATAACTCTCAGGAAAATACTCTTTGAGTATAACACGTCAAAAATAAATCGAACCTATATCGTTTATCAGATGAGAAAACCTATGGCATAATTAAGTTCCTGTATATTTGAGTCCTACCGGCTTTAGGTTATAAAATCATGATATGTTATTCTAGTTGTTTCCTATTTACACCTCTAGAGAAAGCATGACTGAGTTAGTACCCTAGTGTATACAGCCTCAGGAAAGTATGGTGAATTTCTGTTTAAATAAGTGTAATTTGATACTGTGCCGAGTTTCATATAGTTATCATCTTCAGAGGAATGAAGTAAGTGGAGCTTTACATTACTGTTTTCTGACTTCATCCGCTCTTGAACTTTTCCTGCATGTACAGGAAGCAGTAGAACAGAAGTGGATCGAACTTAGAGCCTGCGGTCAGCCTTCTTATATACCCGAATGAGCTCTTCCAGAGGCTTATACCACTAGGAGTTTCAGACAGTTTGATAAACTAAATCACCTCAGCCTTCCTCTCCAACTACCCACACGTCAGCCGGCGGCAAAACCACGCCCTGCCCAGTCAGAGGCATCGGCTACATAGCTTCCTCTTCAAAGCTGGACGTACTGAAAAGCTCCTGGATATGGGCAAGGCGATCATCAGCTTCCCTCGGGGTTGGTGTTGAATGTGGTATACATCACTGTTTTGGGCTTTCATAGGAACATTACAATTTGGGTAACTTCCCTCTAGTCCTAGGACATACCGAGAGACGCAGAGGTTTCGCTACCAGGTAAAGAGTTGCTAGGATGAATTTCAAGTAAACGGGGCTCTTCTGTATATGGTGAAAATAAGTACATCCAGGTGGTAGCTATTACACATATTACATAACTTTCAATGAAAACTGCTAATTCCAGCTGTTACTCTGTAAACCCCCCCCCAAAAAAAAGTTTGGTGTGCCCCAGCGGACACAATTGCAAATTACTCGTTTGGTACAGGTACAAGAAGAGAAATGTAAAGCCACATTTAACCAAAATAAACTAGGGTGTAAACAGGAAATTTGTATTTCTTATACTTTCTCTAGACGAGAAAAATTAGTCGTCCTACTAAAGGCTTCGAAACTTCAAGAGTTGTACTCAAAACTTTAAAAACTCCAAACTTAACGGTTCGATGTATTTCTGGCTGTGTGTTTTATTGTACATAATACAGTATTTTAGTGAGGGATAAACAAGGCAAGAGGAAAATGTGGGCAGTTCTTCGGCAGGTATTGAACAGGATGCATTTAAAGTGCCCATACACCGGTAAGTGTTTTAATAAAAATTATTTTGCTTTGATAAAATCCTATTGTTTTCTTACTTCTTCCAGGAAGAATCACTTATCATTGGATGCTAACACTCCCAGGCATAGGGGAAAAGTTAGGCTTAAAATTGAAGAAGATATTGTCTTAATGTTGGAGTTGTTTATTTATTTAGCTCCATGTATGGACGCCAATTTGAAGTAGGTGGTTTGTTACGTTATTTACACCACGCTTTGAGCGTCAATTTGAAGAGTTAGTTGCTGCTACTTACTGAAAGTCAGTTTGTAGATACTGTATTATATTTCAACTGTTGGGGAGCCGAACACTTGAATTAGTTGCAACCGTACGTATAGTAAACAGTTTCCGGTAGCCTTCGCCCCAAATGTACTTTCAGGTTTAAAAATAATATTTTTGTAATTTAACTGTTTCTTTAAATATTATATATTTATGTTTGCCTCGGCTGCGTCAGTATTATTTTAGAGACATGGATATCTTGGCAGGGCGTGATGCGACAAGAATGTAGGCTTACACAGATTTTAAGTTTTAATTCACTCCTTTTTATTAATCCTTCACACAAATTAAATATCACTTCACTGATATCGAGAACTGTGAGATTCTTTTATTTAATACTTGCACTTTTTAACACGTAAACTATTTTCTTCTCACACGAATACGTATTATATTTCTCGAGGACGCATCACGCATCCAGTTAGAAACACTGTCCGCAGGCAACTGACTAGATTTCAGCCATCTAAACCTGTAAATTTCTGTATTTCAAGTCTCTGATTGGATAATCCTACTCCAATAGAATACCTGCTTTAACTAAAGATTTTACTGGTTGTTGATTGGCGATTTTTATAAACTGTCATTAAAATTACATTATTGTCATTCCAAGAATCACAAGTAGTACTGTTAAACTTTCTTACTCATTACTGACTCGAGCTTACCTCATCGTTAGCTGTTTGTTAGCAACTTTTGACCTATTTCTCACAGCTCCTACATTATTAAATTACGTAATGCATTCATATAACATTATTGAACATTGATACAATAATATAAACATATGCAATGACTGTTACATAGATTTTACAAATTGTTACATACACATATTGCTTTAAGGCGGGCTGTTATTGAATTTACATATTATATAACTTGACTGAAATCATTTAAGTGTTAAAAACACTGCCTCAAAATCCTGGTTCCGAATTCCCTCATCCAGTTCCTTTCATATGTAACAAAGACGACGGGCTTTTGAGGGTTGTTTGAGTCTGCCGAAAATTACAGTTTTACAATTTGGTCAAGACACTAATGCCCGGATTAAGATTTACTTTTGATATCGCTACTGAGTAATCTGTTACTTTATATAACCGCTACTTTTTAAATCTCAAGTGAGGAAATATTTACATTCCCTCCCGTTTCTTTTGTAACAGTTCCTGCGTAGCTAATTACACTGTCAGCATTACTGAGAGTCATCTTCCATGGTGTAGTGGTTACCATGCTAACTTCTAGTTCTTAAGGTCGCGGGTTCAAACCCGGCGGAGGGCGATGGATTGTTTCGGCCGTAAAAATCCTTAGCATGGCTTCCTTCGGAAGGGAAGTAAAGCCGTTGGTCCCGTGTCGTAGATTTACGGCACGTAAAAGAACCTCAAGCCTGATAAAGAGGCCTCTGAGCAAAATTACCGGTCTTTCACGCCCAGTATAGAATGGGGCGCTAAGGATCACAGCGTCCATTAATAAAACTCAATTTCCATTACGATTTACTCTCTGTCCACTTTGATCCTGAAACTGTTATTAAGGCATTGCTTACTTTCTGTACCTGTTAATTATTTAAACCGTTACTGAGTAGCCAGTTATTTTCTGAATCGAATACAGAATAACTAGTGGTTTCTGGTATCCGCTACTTTGGTAATTATTATTAATTAAATACTTTCACTTTATTGTTTGTAACCATTATTGAGTAACCATTTACTCTGTCTATGTTGGTTATGTAGCCGTTAATGAGTATCTAGTTACCTTGTATCACTATTACTGAGCGACAAGTTACCTTGTGTCACTATTTGTTCTGTAACCGTTGTTGAGCGAACAGTTAGTTTCGATTCCTGTTACTTTAGGAAACGTTACTAACTGGTAACTTTCTGTCACCGTAACCTTCCTGAGTGACCAGTTACTTTGGGTCACCGTTACGAATGACCCGTTACTTTCTTTCCAGCTACTGACTTACTTTATACCTCCATTAATTATGTTACAGTTGTATAGTACGTTTCACTCCCCGCTATTTTTGTAGCTGTTACTAGATAACCGGTTATTTCATGTAACCGTTGCTGAGTAACTATCTCTATACCCGCTAGTTTCGTAATCCTTACTGAAAAATCTGATGTGTTACACTCACATGACTTTCTCTACTCTTGTACAAACTATTTTTACAAACGCTTATTCTCCATATGCTTCATGTTAATCGAGATGTTAATCTTATTGCTAATTTTCTTGTAGATGCAAGGGGAATATGGTAGGCTTTAAGCGATAGTCAAATATTTTAAGAGCTGGTTGCTATGTGCACTGTCCCATTATCTTTGCATTACCAGGACCGAAAAAAAATGAATAACGATTTTGAGAAAATTTGTAAGTATTGGAAAATTTAAGAGAATAACAAGCAATATCTCGAAAATGGTTCACTCAATAAAAAAATGTATATGATATAAATTGTGTATTTCAACACGATCTACATTTTTTGTATAGTAAAGTTTTGTCTATCTCTTATGGTTTACCAGTTATGCAAAAGTCGTTCACAATGAAGAATACTTTTGGAGACATTCCCAGAAAATTCGAGAGATACATTTCATTTTTCATGAAAATATCTTAAACGTATGATAATTTAATCAAAATCGTTAGAGCCATTTATGAGAAAATTAAAATTTTCGAAAAATGTTCCATGTAAAGGGTAATCTGGGGTGAGGGGATTTTCTTGAAAACCTTCGTGTCGCATCTCTGGAAGATACTGAACCTAAATATCAAGTTTGGTGTTTATCCGACTGTTCGTTTCTGAGTTATGCTGTTCACAGACACACACACATGGAGATGTTTCCAAAAATACCTTTTTTGGATTCAGGGGGTCTCAAAACATATATTTCCGGTGTAATCTCGGTATCGAATTTTTGGGTGGAATACAATACTTCCCCTACTTACCATACGTAGTGGAGAAAGTAACAATTAGTTACTCCCTCTACTGAATACTTTTGTAAACGTTACTAACAAGTTATTTCCTCTCTGTCACATTACTTTTAACCGCTACTGGGTTACTGGCTACATTTTATCCCCGTTACTTCTGTAACCGTTAATAAGTAACTATTTACACCTTGTTCCGTTACTTTTCTAAACGTTACTCACTTAATTATGGTCGTTACTTTTTAAACGTTACAAACATGTTTCTTTCTACCATTACTGAGTAACTATTTACTCTCTGTCCAGTTATTTTTGTGACCGTTACTGAATAACAGTTATTTTCTGTACTTTCTGTTTTCGTAACCGTTACTTGGTAGCTAGTTACTGTCCCATTACTTTTGCAATAACAGTTACCCAGTAGCTGATTACTTCCCATTCTCGTTACAGCTGTAACCGTTACTAACTAGGCGTTTACTCTCTATCCAGTTACTCTTTCAACAGTTATTGAATCAGTATTTGTGTAACTGTCTATGTAGCTGAGTAACCGTTGCTGAGTAGCTAATTACTCTGTAATTGTTACTGTTTAACCGTTACTCGGTAACTGGTTGCTTTATATTCTCGTTACAACCGTAACTGTTACTGAGTAACTATTTACTCTCTATCCAGTTACGTTTTAAACAGTTATTGAATAAACAGTTATTTCTGTAACTGTCTGTCTGCGTTACTGAGTAGCTAGTTACTTTGTGCCCCATTATTTTTGTAAAAATTTTTATTTAGTATATAATTACTTTTTAACCGTTACTCAGCAACTTGTTACTTTCTGTACTCGTTACAACTGTAACTGTTATTGAATAACTGCGTATACTCTATCCAGTTACTTGTTCCTGTTACAGTAACAATTATTTCAGTCCTTTACTGAGTAACTAGTTACTTTCTACTTCATTATTTTGTAATAACAGTTTTATTGTGTAATTAGTCTCCCTCGTCGTTATTCTTGTAACGGTTACTAAGTGACTAGTTATTTTTTCTCGTTTGGTTTTGTAACAGTTATAATAAATAGGTATTACATAGTCACGGTTACACTATTTTCTAATTAAGGACCTAAATGCAGTCCTCCTGCTCCAAAGAAAAAACGGCTGATAACATTCAAGAATGTCCATGATCATAGAATGCAGTTTGAAAGAACCCTTTATGAGAGAGCTGTTAGGTCATGTACAAGAGTGCTCCGAGCACTATCTCGCTCCAGCCTTGCTCTCTGCAGTAAACATTGCCAATAGATACTTCAGAACGGGTAAAGCGACTAAATAATTGTGTAGATCAAGTTGTTTGTTCTCTCTACGCATGTCCACCAGTTTTATTACAACTCTCGTGGGTTTATTTATCTTGTCCTATTTTCCTCCAGCTCTTCTTTCTGGAGCAAGAGAGAAAACCACTACACCACCAGCGCTCCATCCGGAAATTGATCCGGTCCACGCACCGGAAACCACCCCCTGCCAATCAAACCCCTGGTCGTGAAAGAAGGGTGGTGAAGCAAAACCATCAATATTAGTACATATCGCGATAAAATGGGCCCTTGGCGAATTCCCCAAGGATAGGGTTTTCCCTCCAGGAATATATCAAGTCTTTCTCTCAGAATCTTAGCTTAATCAAAGTTGCTTGATCTTTCGCCCTCTCAAAATATATGTTAGGAAGGGAAGATTTGTAGAAATGGCCCGAGGCAGTTCTTAAAACAGTCGAGGAATATTTGATTTAGGTTGCGGAATAAAACACAAGACTATCTCTAACCATTATCGTGCATCTTACACCAACTACTCGCCCAAAAAAGTATTTTCTCTGCCGCTTAGGAAGAGGAAGAATTGCATTTCACTCAAATATTCAGTTTGGGGAGTAAGGTTTGGTTTGTACAGGAAGTGGCGTATTCCACACAAAAATAATGACATGAAGATTTCTTCAGAAGTACATGTTTTGCGGTCCCCTAAACTAAAAATATTTAAACCTTGTGTGATGGCATAACTCGAAAGGAAGAGTCGGATAAATACCAAGCTTAGTATTTTAAGTCCAGGAAAAGTTACTCCGACGTAACTGTGGGCCTACCATCAGTTGAGGAGATAAGGAGAGATAGTAGACGAAGTAGCACTCTCCTCCAGCGTAAACATCAGAATCGCTAACAAGAGGTAACCGGAATCTTCTGGAAGTTTCTCCCCTTCTCCCCTCGAACCTGCTAGAATTCTCTCAATAACTTCAGCGGCTATATATAAGCGACCGTGCTGGCGAGTCACTAAGGGAAATACGACAAAGTGCTGTTCTACGAGTGAGGTGTGGTTGTACAGTGGGTCCTGCTACTGCGGTAGTGCTTTGTCACTAATACTGAGCGAAAATTTGTTACTTTGTTAACCGTTATTCAGTTAACTTTCTATCGCTGTTACTTTTGTAGCCATTACTTAAAAACCAGTTACTTTTTGTCCGGTTACTGACAGTTAATTTCTTTCTCATTACTTTTTAAGCCGTTACTGACTTACTTTCTGTCCCCGTAAATTCTATACAATAGGTTTGTTTATTAAGAAAGATAGTTATTTTCTTAATCATAACACTTGTATTAAAATGTATTAGGAATTGTGTCTTTTAAATGAGCAACAATCTTTTTTAATACCAAAGTAAATACACAACAGCACTAATGAACCTTTTGTTATTATCCTAAATTTTTATTTAGCTGTCTTCAATAGTCTCTGAGAAAACAGGTCATTTATTCCATGAAATGGCATTCACAGAAAAAGCTGTTCAAAGTAAAAACGGAGAAAAAAACTCACACATATTTGCAAAACCACACATGGCCTGAGCACGCAGAAATTGCGGGATTTTGCAGTAGTGCCAATTTATAGAGCAAAAATTCCCCTAAAGGATGGACTAAAGTTTACCTTTCTTTTCCAAAGTGCGAAAGGGTTACGCCTTTTTCTATGAAGTGATACAAAATTTACATCAGAAAATGACAGATGGAGTGCCATTTTTTTAAAATCTGATATGATACATTCACATGACTTTCTCTACCCTCTATCGTTTATTAGTGAGTATACAAGCTATTCCTACTAAAGCCTATATTCATATCTATTACATTTTCATCCAAGTAAATCTTTGCAGAAATAGCTACATTACACATTTAGTTATAGATACAAAGAGAACAGCGATAGTCAAATGTTTAACAACTGGACGCTATATGCTGCCTTAAAATTCCATACTGTTTCCATGACATCACGAGAAACAACTGAATGTTGAAAGAACTTAAAAAGAATAAGTATTGAACAATTCGAATCTTCAGAAACAGCTTATGCTACAAGAAACTTATTTTAAATAAATTGTGTGTTTTAAAGAGATCTATACTTTTTATGTAGTACGTTTTTGTCTATCACTTAACGTCTACCAGTTATACAAGATTATACAAAATTCCTTCTGAATGAAGAGGCCTTAAAGAGGCTATTCACGGAAAATTCAAGATATACATTTTATTTGTGATGTAAGTATGCTTCATATATGGCATTTTAATCAAAATCGTTAGAGCCATGTTTTAGAAAATCAAACATTTCGAAAAGTGTTCTAATTAAAGGGTAATTTGGTGTGGGGAATTTTGTTGAAAATCTTCGTGTTACATCTTTAGAAGATACTAAACCTAAATACGAAGTTTACTAATTATCCGACTTTTCTTTTTTGAATTATGCTGTTCACAGACACACACACACATAGACCCGCTTCCAAGAATACTTTATTTGGATTCAGGGGACTTCAAAACATGTATTTCTCGTGAAATCTCCGTAGAGAATTTTTGGATGAAACACAATATTTCTCCTACTTACTATGCGCAGTAGAAAAAGTAAAAATACACCTAAAATATACGCACTATGTTACAAGAATAATATATATCAAATTAAATAAGAAATTCCACTTAATAAGACTTCACCGAAAAATAAAAAAAATATTATTTTTACTTTCTCTACTACGTATAGTAAGTAGGGGAAGTATTGTATTCCACCCAAAAATTCGATACCGAGATTTCACCAGAAATACATGTTTTGAGATCCCTTGAATCCAAAAAAAGCATTTTTGGAAGCATGTCCGTGTGTGTGTGTGTGTGTGTGTGTGTGTGTGAACAGCATAACTCGGAAACGAACAGTCGGATAAACAACAAACTTGGTATTTAGGTTCAGTATCTTCCAGAGATGCGACACGAAAGTTTTCAAGAAAATACTCTACCCCAGACTACCCTTTACATGGCACATTTTTCGAAAATTTTAATTTTCTCAAAAATGGCTTTAACGATTTTGATTAAAATATCATATGTTTAAGATATTTTCATGACAAATAAAATGTATATCTTGAATTTTCTGGGAATGTCTCCAAAAGTATTCCTCATTGTGAACGACTTTTGGTAAACTGGTAAACCATAAGAGACAAAATTTTACTACACAAAAATGTAGATCGCGTTAAAATACACAATTTATGTCATATAGATTTTTTTTGTTGAGTGAACCATTTTTGAGACATTGCTTGTTATTCCCTTAAATTTTTCAATGCTTATTTTCTCAAATGGGAATTTGTTATTCATTTTTTGTCTTGGATATGCAAAGAGTATTAATCTGTGGGAAAGAGAATGGTGCTGCACCTAGCAACTAGCTATTAAGAGATATGTATGTGCTTAAAGACTACTGTATTTCCAAATTGCCCTTGTAAATATATATTCCCCTTACATCTACAAGAAAATTAGCAATAAGATAGAGTCTGCAAATGTTTATCTCGATTAGTATGAAGTAGATGGAGAATAAGCGTTTGTAAAAATAGTTTGTACAAGAGTAGAAAAAGTATGTGAGTGTAACACATCAGATTTTTTGGGGCAATTTTCGTATTTAGTCACAGCATAAGCACTGCCGATATATTGCTTGCTTTTGGTTTGAATTTTCGAATATATTTTTCTAAAGAGGTGAAGTATCATTCGTTTGTTTCTCGTGATGTCGTACAACGAGTATGGAATTTCCAAGCCAGGATATAGCACCCGCTTTTTAAACATTCCACTATCACTTCAGCGTCCTGTAACAACAGAGATGTGTATGGAACTATTTCTGTAAACGTTTATCTCGATTAACGTGAAGTAGATGGAAGGATAAGCTTTTGTAAGAATGGTTTCTAGAAAGTGTGTAGAAATAAGGGTAGTGGGTAGAGGAAGTGATTTGATGTACGAACACTTCCTGCATAAAAGTTGTAATGTCCGTTTATAGCAATATACAGGAAGCGGTGTTATAGTCAAGAGTACATTACTTCAGTATTCTTTCTCTGAGCTAAAACATCTGTTGCAAACGCATATTCATGTCGCACATCTGGAGGAGGCTCTCCAAGCTCATTTCATACATAAAACATGTTTTTTTTTCATGGAAAATGACATTTTTTAAAGTTGATATCGCCCCTGTAAGTAAAGCGATTTTACGTCACTTGCGAGAATAGAGGAATATCACGGCCTCCTGGTTCAGTAATTACATCTGGTTGGTCGCCGCAAGTAGCAAGCTTGTCATGTTTACAGCGTGTGAGGAACATCAATCACACTGCTGCCACCTTGCGGCGGGTCACAGAGGTATCCTGCTGTGACAAACCAGTCCATTACAAAATGAGCTGTCACAAACATTTTTTTAGAGAAGGGCTGGGTCGACATGAGATGACGCTTAGCGATGGATATCGAAGATCCCAGGGCGACCGCCTTATGGGGAAACACTGCTTTATGCTTCTAAAACTTCTATAACTCCCGTAACAACTTGATTTTTACCTCCTCTATATGTTTGCTATATTCATTGAAATGTTACATTCTTATGAGTCTCTCTACTCACTCCTCTACAAACTATTGCTACAAAAGCTTATTGTTTTATCTACTTGTTAATAGTGTGCAGCAGCGGCTATGGCCCAAGGTTACCGGGAGATTGCGCCAGGTATTCGGAATAAACAGCGATAAGTGCCGCTCGCCAGCGTAAACACCGCGCACGTCATCGGCAGATAACCAGAATATAAGCGAACGTTCTCGCGAGAGCAATCCGAGTTGTGTGAGTTAATGAGTGTGTTTCTGGTGAGAGCGATTCTCCGAGCGAGCTAGTGACGAGTTCTGTTACGTGTAAGTGCTGCAGGATAGATTGAAGAAGTCCTGTGTGCGACTCCCCAGCGAGTGAATCATCCAGAAGAAGAGGCTACCTCAAGCAGAAAGTGAAGTGACGTGGACTTGAACTAGTTCACCTAGTGAAGTGACAGTATGAACGAAGTGAACTCTCAGTGAAAGTTGAATTTGATAAAAACAAAACAGTGACAGTGACAATTGAAAAACTGGACAAAGTTATAGTAAGGATAAATTTTCATTTCTTATTATACATTTTGCTGTAGATATAAGGAGAAAATACTGTATTACAGCAAAAGTGTTTTTTCACTTGGATAAATATGCTACTACTGTTTCTGGAACAGAAATTTATGCTATTATTCCATGCATACATAAGGAGAGCTTATCCTGGTAAACAGATCCTTACCTTCTCAGATAGCTAGACTGCACTTAAGGCTCTAAGTCGTCATATGATAAAGTAAGGACTGGTTTTAAACATACAAATTTGGCAGAACGGAATGAAGTTCAACTCATTTGGGTGCCAGGTCATAGTGGCATAGAGGGAAATGAAAAAGTTGATGAACTTGCAAGACAAGGAGCAGCTTCACAATTTATTGGGTCAGACCGGCTCTAGGAACATCTCGATGTTCAGTAAGAGAGACTATTAAAAACTAGTCCATCATAAAACCTTGCTTAAATCTCCAGGAAACAAACGTGGTAAACTATTTATTAGAAAACCATGTAAAAAAGAGTTGAAAGCTTACTTAAGTGTAACAGACTTCAGCTGAGAACAATTATTGTATTTCTCGCAGGACAGGCTGCTGTGAAAAAGCATCTTAACACGATGAGAATGTTTCAGGGTAACTTACAGTGCAGATATGCAGGAAAGAAACATGCTCCTCTAAGTCCTTGGCTTACAGGCATTATGAATTGTCTTTCAAATAATACAGATAGCACAATAAGCCCAAGACTGGAGTGCATCCGGGGCAATGACGGAAATCTGTGTCATAAAAGAAGACAAGACAAAAGCGATAGTCAGGTTTTTAAAAAGGGTGTTGTATGTGATCACTTTGAAATAACAGGATCTGTGCATGGACACGAGAAAACATAAATAGCGACTTAACACTTGGAAAAAAATAAAGCAGCAACAAGGAATACCTCGGAAATGGTTAAGGCGACAAAAAAACTGCGACATATGCTGTATGCTTTGAACAGATTGCGTAATAAATACCATAGAGCTGACAAAACACAACAAGGTTACTCTTGAGGGGGGGAGGTTGTATGTAAGGGAATCTGGTATCTTAGACAATGAAAAGGCAAATACTCTTGTAAGGAAAAGGTCTGATCAATCATTAACTGGACCAGCATTTCTTTCGAAGAACCATTGCTGATTGATTTAGCTATTCCCACAAAAGGCAACGGGTTCAAACAAAAGGAAGCAAGCACAGTAAGCGAATGATGAGTGAAATATGGTCCTCGCTTACTGAACATGTACTAAAACACAACAGGTCCCAAATAAACCTAATAACTGGGACATTGTAAGTTAAAGAAACACCTTCATACAGTTTAAACAAGAACAAATATGTAGGCTATGTAATGAAGTAAATACTGTTTATCAAATAACATGTAAATGTAAATCTTTAGGTGGGAAAGAATACAACCCACCTTTTATTGTAGACACACAGAAAGATATTCTTACAGAGAGTTTAGTTTAAAATCTACGCTCCTTAATATATGGACAGGTCTATTTAACTTAAACAAAATGAACTTACTGAATTCTTTTTACATCTATAATGAAATATGTAAATGTGTAATGAAGGTTTATCTCAATTAAAACCAGTAGACGAAACAATAAGTTTTTGTTAAAACAGTGAATAGAGAAAGTCGTGTGAATGTCTTGCATCATATTACTTTCTCTACTACGTATAGTAAGTAGGGGAAGTACTGTATTCCACCCAAAAATTCGATACCGAGATTTCACCGGAAATACATGTTTTGAGACCCCCTGAATCCAAAAAAAACATTTTTGGAAACATGTCCGTGTGTGTGTCTGTGTGTCTGTGTGTGTGTGTGTGTGTGTGTCTGTGTGTGTGTCTGTCTGTGAACAGCATAACTCAGAAACGAACAGTTGGATAAACACCAAACTTGGTATTTAGGTTCAGTATCTTCCAAGGATGCGACACAAAGGTTTTCAAGAAAATCCCCCCACCCCAGAGTACCCTTTACATGGGAGATTTTTTAATTTTTTTTATTTTCTAAAAATGGCTCTAACGATTTTGATGTTTAAGATATTTATATGACTAATAAAATTCATGTTTTGAACATTATGGAAATAGCCTGTGAGGTCCACTTCCATTAGAAGGAATTTCATACAGGATGGACCATTTAAGTTGAGACTGTAAAATATCTCCAAAACTAAGCGTTGTAGCAACAAATGTGTTGAATAAAAGTTGCTTGATATTATGGAAAAAGTATATGTCATTAGTCTTGTTTTAGTTGAAAGACGTTGTGATGGTCATTTTAGGGTCAATTTAATTTTTTAAAATGGGAACCTATCTTTTGAAGAAAGTAGTAATTATTATTATTATTTATTACGTTGTTACCTTGCCCCACGTTTTGGGAGCCAATTTGTATTATATTTCGACTGTTCGGGAGCCGAACATGATGTAGTTTCAACCGCACATATGGTAAAAAGTTTCCGGTAGCCTTCGCCCAAAAAATGTACTTTCCGGTGGCCTTAGTCCCAAAAAGGTTTAAAAATATTAACATTGTAATTTGACTGTTTCTTTAAATATTGTATATTTATGTTTTCCTTGGCTTCGTCAGTATTTATTTTTTTAGAGACATGATTTCTAACTCCTAAATTTGTAAATTTCTGTATTTAAAGTCTCTTATTGGCTAGTCATAGTCCAATAGAATACCTTCATTTAACTAAAGCTTTTTCTGGTTGTTGATTGGCTATTTTATAAACTGTCACAAAAATTACATTATTGCTCCCAATAATTACAAGTAGTATTTTTAAACTTTCAAATTCATTATTGCCTCAAGTTTACCTCATTATTATCTCATTTTTAGCAACTTTTAACCTATTATTCTCACAGCTCCTACATTATTAAATTACGCAATGAATTCACATAACATTATTACATGCGTATAAAATAATATAAATGTATATATACAATGACTGTAATATACACTTTTTATATATTGTTTCATACACATATTGCTTTAAGACGGGTTGTTATTGAACTATATGTATTATATAATTAGACTGAACTTATTTAAGTGTTAAAAATACTGCCTCACTTTCATAACTTGTTTTCTCACTTCTCATAAAAAACCAGACAACATTTGTATAAAGCAATTTGCCATTGGTCGTACACCAACGTATATAAGAACGAAAATTCTGAATGACTGTGTGCGAAGAGCGCAATCCATGGTTGGTCTTTTGAGGGTCAAGTTACGTTTCGCAATTGGGAACCGACATTTGTTTTTATTTTGTTTCGATATTCCTTATCACAAAATCAACAGCTTTTTATAAACCGTTTTTAATGAAAAAATAACATATAAAATTTAAATCATCATAATAACGTCCTCCAAACAAAACACGACTAATGGCATTTACTTTCCCCCATAATATCAAGCAGCCTTTATTCAAGACATTTCTTTCTACAACGCTTAGTTTTGGAGATATTGTACTCTCAACTTAAGTGGTCCACCCTGTATAATCTTTTATAGCTTGTAAATGTAAAGCGATAAGCGAAAACGTACTACACAAAAAATGTAGATCTCTTTAAAACACGTAATTTATTTGAAATAACGTTTTACGTGGCATCAGACATTTACGAGATATCTGTTATTAACTGTTAAAATTGTTCAATACTTAGCCAATCTTTTAAAATTGAGGTAGTATTTTTAACACTTAAATTATATCAGTCTAATTATATAATATAAAATATAATAACAGCCCGCCTTAAAGCAATATATGTATAATATTATATGTAAAGTGTATATTGCAGTCATTGTATTAGGTTTATATTGTTATGTACATGTATAAAATGTTATGTGAATGTATTACGTAATTTAACAAAGTAATTATTGGAACAGTAATGTAATACTTAAAACAATTTATAAATAGCCAATCAATAACTAGAAAAAGCTTAAGTTAAATAAAAGTAGTATATTGGAGTAAGATTAGCCATTCAGAGACTTTTAATAGTGGAAATGTACGAATTTAGGTGGTAGACGCCAGACACTACAAGGCAGCGTTCCCGAGCAGTTCTATTTTATACGTATTCAGTGAGAGACATATATTTCATTACGGGGAGAATAATTTAAAGTTTACGTCTTAAAAAGTGCAAATAGCGATAATCTCACAGATCTATAGTATGATATACGGGTGAAGTGTTATTTAATATTAGGAAGGATTAATAAAATGAGTGAAGTAAAAAAATTATAATTTGTGTAAGCCTTCACTCTTTAGCCGAACCAGATCTTCTAAGAGATACGCGTTTCTGAAAATTACTACGGACATAGCCGAGGCATACATATATAATATTTAAATAAATATTTAAAATAAAAAAAATGTTATTCGTGAACGTGGAGCGAAGGCCACCGGAAAGTTTGTATCGTACGTGGGGCGTATACTCCATGAAACATATCTCCCGCAATACGAGGTGCAACCACAACAATTCAACTACTTCAAGATTGGCGCCCAAAGCGTGGTGCAAATAACGTATAGATAATGTACTTCAACGTCTTGTCAACATTCAGTTGTTTCTCGCGATGTCATGGAAACAGTATGGAATTTTAAGGCAGCATATAGCGTCCAGTTGTTAAACATTTGACTATCGCTGTTCTCTTTGTATCTATAACGAAATGTGTAATGTAGCTGTTTGAGGTTTATCTGGGTTAAAATTAAGTAGATAGGGGAATAAACTTTCGTGAGAATAATTTGTTTAGCCACTAATAAACGTTGGAGGGTAGAGAAAGTCATGAGAGTGTAACAATCAAGAGTTTTACTAAGTTGGCTCAAATTTATATGTGAGGCAAACACAGTATTGCATTCCCAATAGTATACAATGGCATCTGGAGCAATTCTTAACCGCAAAAAGGCAGTTCCTGCGCTGTTAAGTACCTGCCTTCGCGAGGAAAAAAACCTTTACACAATAAAAGGCTTGCGGAAACGGGACAGAAGTTGGATATTTACTGGCGTCTTTTCTTGGGCAACCGCCTTCTTTTTGAGAAAAGGGGAAAAGCAAATAATGTGAAAGGCTTCCTTCTTCATTTATTAAACCGGACTAGAGCGGTGGCCGCGGAGGTGAAAGAAGAAAGATCGAAGTAGATATTTCAAGTCACGTGGGCACTAGAGGAATATGTCTACGTCAACACTGTAGAGCCGACCCGTTACTCTCCACCAGGGCGAACTTGCTTGCCGCCTCATTTCACCACGTTGTAACCAGCTCTACGTCAAAGTCAGGCCACTCAGCGCCGACACGTTTCAAACACAAGATACGGGGTGGAAGATGTCCACGTTCTAGCTGCTGAAGGAAGTCGTCTTTAACAACAGCTGTCTGTACATCATCAAACATTTAAGTGATTTCCAGTGTGCGATATTAGAAAACACTGCACCACAGAGGCACGTGCCGAGTTCACGGTATAGTTCGTATACATAGTGGCGTAAATAGCAACAAGCGACAGCCTTCCACCTTTCAGCTTGAGTTATTCCAGCTCTGCATTCTTCCTTTAGCAAACTTTGTGCTATCATACAGCTTCCAAGTCGTAACGATAGTATCTCAATGTATGATATTTTGATTAAAGTCTTTGGAGTCATTTTGAGTAAAGGTCTATAGGTATCATTTGCATTTCATTATTCACTTCTGCACAAGCAATTCTTATAAATATTTATTATTCTATCCACTTCTTGTTAAGGGAGAGAAAATTCCATTACACATTTATGAATTTTTATAGATATAGGAAGGCTAAAATATATTAAAGCGATAGTCACTATCTCTACTGCATTCTTACAATAAGGAGACCAAGTATTACATTGCATATCGTGATTTCACTCTAATTACATGTTTTTGGGTGTTGTCGTCCGTGGTGGTTACCATGCTAGCCTCCAGTTCCCAAGGTAGCGGGTTCAAACCCGGCGGAGGGCGATTGATTTTTTTTGGGTGTAAAAATTCTAAGTATGCTTTCCTTCGGAAGGGAAGTAAAGTCGGTGGTCCCATGTCGTAGATTTACGGCACGTAAAAGAACCTCAATCCTAATAAGGAGCAAAATTACCACCCTTTCACGCCCACTACAAAATGGGGCGTTAAGAACCACAGCAGTTAAATTATAACTCAATTTAATTTTAATTTCATGTTTTTGGGTCCCTTAAACTCGCGCAACAAACTCATTATGTGCAGTTTGGGTAATTGCTGCTCCAAAAGAGTCATTTCGGCAGTTTCGAGTAGCTTCCCCTTCGTGAACATTCCGCTTTGTATGCCGGGCCTATATAACGATCGGCTAGTCAAGTTACGAAGTTACAAAGTTAGAGAGCGCAGAAGTTGAGGCAGAGTGCAGTTGTGATTCAATTCCACGGATCAGTTGTGTTCTGTGCTGAGTGTGCGCCAAGAGTGACTCAAGTGTAATGTGTTGTACTACGCTGGTAAACTATAAGTGAGACTGCCTTATTTTGTAAGTTATGTATCTTTAAGAAAGAGAAACAAAAGGAAAATGTTATATCTCTATTGTTAGAAGTACAATTCAAAACTATCTACAAGCAAGCATTTTTGGTATTGGAAATGGATTATATAGCAGCGCTCAGTTTGAATATCTAGAAGATATAAAATCTTTTCATTCATTCATCCATTATCTGTTTACCCTCCTCTCACGTAGGACTTACACCCCCCAGAACTTACAGGCGGGTGCCTGGGGTCAGAGGCCCGTCGAGGAGCAGACACTCATGGATCAGACAGAACATCCAGGATGGGTGATCAGTCCGATGCCTGGTATGGGATGAAGGAAGTAGATGAAACGAAATGTGGGTGAAATGGATGAAAGGTAAGGTGATGATGGAGCAGTTGGTGGAATGAAAGGCGGGGAAACCGGAGAACCCGGAGAAAACCCGCCCAGACGCTGCTTCGTCCACCACAAATCCCACATGCAGGTCCCTGGGATTGAACCCGGGCCGCCTCGGTGGGAGGCGAGCGATCTAAAACCACTCGGCCACGGCGCAGTCCTAAGATATAAAATAACGAATAATAAAATAAGACAAATGACATTAAACAAGATATATTGTAGCGTATTCATAGGGCAGTTCGCCCCGCGGCGGCTGACAATAGGAGGGAATAAGCTCGCTGGTTGTGTCGACCGGTACCGGTGTACGAGGGTCCATGGAGGGGTTTCGGGGGGGAGGGGTGTCAAATAAGTACCCGGGGGTCGTATGAAAAACTAAGAGTATGTTCTGATATAGATTAAAGTGGCAGTGGGGAGGTGGGGGCGCTCGGTATATGAGACGTACGTACAAGAACTTAAATGTTACACATCCCTTACCTGGAAAGTTCTGGCCTGACTTGCTAGGACACTAAGCTAAGGTTTAATATATTAGGTGGGGCACCGAAGCCCTTGAGCGTAGTCCCGAAGTGTCGGAGAGAATTGAGAGAGATTGGTCCTACATTTAGCCAACATATATACCTATTTGCAAGGTAAGTAATTTGAATTTATTTCACTTCCATTATAAATGAACTGTTTTAACTCTCTAAAAGTATCTATGTTACATATACGAGGGCAGTCCATAAAGTCCCAGACGTTTTGGTCTATCGTGGCCATGAGTAGGGCTAGAGCCGCCATCTTGGTGTAGAACGTTCCTACATTCAGTACGCATCCAGCTGTGGTAGCGTGAGGACTGTGCCTTCCTTACTGTGCTCTCTGTGTGTGCACTGCAATAGAAAATCCCGCCACTTGTGAAGTGCGGTTGGCTAAAAGGAACAAACCAATTGAAATTTATCGTCAACTTTGTGATGTTTACGGGCAGGGAATGAGTGAAAACCGAGTCAAGCAATGGTGCATTGATTTTAAAAATGGCCGTACCATTGTTCACGACGAGGATCGCGGTGGTAGGCCTAGCCTTATGACTGATGAACTGTTAATGCAAATCAATGACAACATTCGTGAAAATCTTTGTTTCACGATGACAGAACTTTCCGAACATTTTTCCCAAATTTCACGGAGTTTGGTTCATCAAATTGATGCCTTGATACTGAAACTGAACTGCATGCCGGTGCAAACCAGTGGTTGAAGTCGCAGGCAGCAGATTTCTACAGAGAGGGTATTGAAAAACCTGTGCCTCGGTATGATAAGTGCCTCAATTTGAATGGCAATTATGTAGAAAAATAGTTCAAGAGTGTACCTTTCAAATGAAGATAATAAACGTTGATATTTTCATTTTGTTAACTGTTTATTTCAAAACGTCTGGGACATTCTGGATTACCCTCGTATATATACTAACTTTTACTTTCTAATATACAATATACATACTTGAGTTGCACCTGGTGCAAATGTAGTAAACACATTATACACTAGGTTCCTAACTACCTACATGTAAAACACACTTATTTATTAAATATACCAATGTACATGATAGGCATCCTTGCAAAACATACAATTTTATAATTTTGAAATTCCTCCCTTATATTTTTGTTTAGTCTTTCCTAATAGTCTATCCAATTTTATAATCTCTTCTGTATTTTTAAGCTTTCCAATTCTCATTTTCATTATTGCTCTCGGTAATTTCCACCAACTAACTGGTATCCATTGATCTCTCCATTGTTTAGTCACATTACAATCCAAGATAAAATGTAGGTAATTCTCCATTTCCCCACATAATGACACTTCTAGACGGTCCTTCCTACATTACCACATTTTTCGATACTCAGTGAAAACTTGCAACTCCCTGACCGGGTTCGAACTTCACGGCGGGTCGCTACAGTTTGATGTTTCAACGAAACAATTTCTATGGTATGGGCAGTTGATGCATGTGGATGAAGACAGATTGCCGAAGGTAGCTTTTGAATGAATGCCATCAACAGACGAAGAAGAAGGCGACGTTCCAAGCACATGGATGAATGAAGTTATGGAAACCATGAAGGAGGGTCAATTAAGTGAAGGACATGGATATACAGAACAGAATAGTTTTTGTGATTATGAAATATTTGAATCTTATTTGGCTGTCGGAGGGTTCTGTAAAAGACTCACAAATAAGTGAATGTATCACTGAAATATTTCATTTGATAAAATTTCAAGGAACACCTTATGGCCTATAATGAGAGAAAGAAAATATCCAGCACATAAAATAATCCAAAACGTATACAAACGATGCTATCTGTATTGACAATGGAATGGGCCCTTTACAGGTGACGGTACACTTCACAGAGGGGCTCCCGAAACTGGGGTACAGGGTGACGGCCGTTTTTGATTCCAACATGACCCGAGGGAGGAGGGGAGAGAGCGAAGGGCGGCCAGATACGTATGACGATAGGGCAAGCATGGACGGGGTCCCTAACGTTTCCAGACAGAACTGATCCAACGCCGCCCCGGGCCGGAGTCGACTCTGAGGACAAACCTAACTGAGCAGACGCTAGAAGAAACCTCTACAGAGCTCGTCCAGGTGCAACCCGCCGAACACCTCACCTGGTGCTACGACCCTGAAACAGATGATAAGGAAGATGGTGGGCACAGGAGACTGGTGGTAGAAGATGAACCATCCCAGCATTCGCTCTCGAAAAACCGCGAGCCGGAATGGGAAGTCATGGGGAATCGAAGTCGGGACTTCGGGAATGTGCCCACAGACGTTGCCGCCTAAGTTATCCCACTTGGTAGTGACAGAGTTATCAATCAGAGAGTGAAACAAGGCTGTCCATTTCCCCTGATTTGTCTTCTATTAACAAAGTCATAATTGAATAGCATGAACATTTTAAAGTAAGTAGTTTTAACTCACTAGATACAATACGTTTTCCTGACACGAAGCCACATTTACTGCTACAAGGGCTGATCTTCAGAAAACTATTATAAAATTAGATACAATAGGGAAAAAGTGCAATTTAAATATTTTACGTGCAAAAAACAAAAATTGCGTAACGTTCTGTAATCCGCATTCTGGAGGTCCCGGGTTCAAAACTTGTGAGTCCACCAATCTGATTGCTTTTATTTTCTCTACTATCTGAAAAATTCGTTAGTGAGATTTCACCGGAAATATATGTTTTGAGGCATAGTGAACCCACAGAAAAGCGTCTTTAGAAAAAGACCCATGTGTTTGTCAATGAATGAACAGAATAACTCAAAAACAAAAGGTCGGATAAATATCAAACGTGGAATTTTATTCAGTAGTTTCAAAAGATGCGACACGAAGATATTCAAGAAAATCCACCACACTAAACTACCCTTTACATGGAAGATGTTTAATTTTTTTTTTATTTTCTAAAAATGGCTCTAATAATTTTGGTTAAAATACCATATTAAGGCAGTATTTTTAACACTTAAATGATTTCAATCAAATTATATAATATGTAATTTAATAACAGCCCGCCTTAAAGCAATATGTGTATGTAACAATATATAAAAAGTGTATATTACAGTCATTGTATATGTTTATAATATTTTACACATGTTCAATAATGTTATGTGAATGTATTACGTAATTTAATAATGTAGGAGCTGTGAGAATAATAGGTTAAAAGTTGCTAACAATGAGGTTACGTTGGGACAATAATGAGTAAGAACGTTTAATAATGCTACTAGTCATTCTTGGAGCAACAATAATGTAATTTTTGTGAGAGTTTATAAAAATAGCCAATCAACAACTAGAAAAAAGCTTAAGTTAAGTAAAAGTATTCTATTGGATTAGGAATAGCCAATCAGAGACTTGAATTACAGAAATTTACAAATTTAGGAGATAGAAATAAAGTCAGTTGCTTTGCTTGTAGACAGCGCTCATAACTTGGTTGTAGACAGTGTTCCTGACGCGAGATGTGTCCTCGAGAAATTTAATATTTATTTTGTGTGAGACAAAAATAGTTTAGGTGTTAAAAAGTGCAAGTAATTAATAAAAAACAAATCTCACAGCTCTCTATATCAGTGAAGTGTTATTAAAATCGTGTCAAGAATTAATAAAAGGAAGGGCATTAAAAATTATAATTTGTGTAAGGCTAATTCTTCAGGCGCATCACGTCCTGTTAACCAATTCGTGTCTCTAACAATAATACTGACGCAGCCGTAACAAACATAAATATATAAAATTTAAAGAAACAGTCAAATTACAAAGTTAATAATTTTTTTAACATTTTTGGGCAAAGACCACCGGAAAGTACATTTGGGGCGAAAGCTACCAGAAACTTTTTACCATACGTGCGGTTGCAACTACTTCAAGTTCGGCTCCCCAACAGTTGAACTACAATACAACTCCTACTTCAAATTGGCTTTCCATACGTAAAGCAACAACCAACTTCAATATATTAAAGACATTTGTGTTTGCAGAACAAAACGCTAATTATACTTTTAGGTTTGTAATGCCTGTGTGAACGGAATCAGAGGTAGACCAGTTCTTGAAGTCGGAACACGTTCAATGTCCTAATCCTTGTTGAAGAAGAAGATTAAGCTATTTGTTTGGTTGAGAAATTATTAGATTGTACTATTCCTAAAGTAAACAAATCCTAATCTCTTCTGACAAATTTCCCTCCCTTGTAATTGAACCTCCCCAAGACTTGTGAACCACGGGCATGTTTCAACACCCACTACACGAGTTTATTATAAACATGTAACACTTATCTTTGTTCAACAAAAGCGCAATAAAAGTGTTTCGTGTACTAGGGCAATACACCACGCCGAGCAATACATTATTTTGGCTGACAGGGAAACCTTTGTTACGAAAGACACATGAATACACTCGTGTCCCATAATTCCCTACTCTCTAGAACGCAAAACACAATTTCGAACCTTGTGAAATATTGATTTAATAAAACCTTCATCGTAACTCAGTAGCTGCCGCCGCCAACCCCCCAGCACCCCCTCCTGCTCCATAGACTTAACAATTGCTATAGCTATATAATAAACACCTCGAGAGGGCAACCAAGTTTTGTACAGAAATGTTGCTTTCTTTTTTATTTTTCCATTGCCTTTTACGTAGTCGAAGAAGTATTCTTTTCCACCCAAAAATTCGATATTACCGGAAATGCATTTTAGGGTCCTTGAGCACAAAAAGCAGATTTATAAAACGTTTGGTGTATGTGTTTGCATTTAGGATATTTACACCTACAAATAACTTGTGAATTCTTCAATTACAATGAAGACATACAAAGTTTAACTAGCCAAAAACACAAAATTAATGTCAGACATATTTTTGTGACATTAACCATTTCCGAACTATTCATTATTCTTGGTTTGAACTTTCCTTTACTTGACATGTTTGAACGTAAAAACAGCAACCGATTTTATTTATTTGCTTTCTCTACCACGTACATATTGTATTCCACCCCAAAATTAAATACCGAGATTTCATTGGAAATACATGTTTTAAGGTCCTCTGAATAAAGAAAATGCCTTTTAGAAAAAGGTCGGTGTGTATAAGTGTCTATCTGTGTATCTGTGAACAGCATAAATAAAAAACAAAAAGTCTGGTGAATACCAAAACTTGGTAGGTAATTTAATTTCAGTATCTTCCAAAACTGCGATACAAGGATTTTCAAGAAAATTCCATCACCCGGAAATTTCCTTATTGGAGGAACATTTACATGGAACATTCTTTGAAATTTTTTATTTTGTAAAAAATGGTTCTAACGATTTTCATTAATATGCCACATACAAAAGATATTTATATGACAAATAAAATGCATAGCTTGAATTTTCTTGGAATAGCCTAGGAAGTCCTTTTCATTCGGAGGAAGTTTTGTATAATCTTGTATAACTGGTAAACGTTCAGCGATAGAGAAAACGTACTTCACATAAAATGTAGCAGATCTCTTTAAAACGCATTATTTACCTCAACTTATTTGTGGAATATGCCATTTCCGAGGTATTCGTTATTAATGGTTTGCCATTCTATTAAGGTCGTCAACATTCAGTTGTTTCTCGCGATGTCATGGAAACAGTATGGAATTTTAAGGCCAGCATATAGCGTCCAGTTGCTAAACATTTGACTATCGCTGTTCTCTTTGTATCTATAACGAAATGTGTAATGTAGATGTTTCTGTAAAGGTTTATTTAGATTAAAATGCAGTAGATACAAAAATAAGCTTGAGTATAGTTTTTATAGCTATTAAAAGTGATAGAGGGTATCGAAAGTCGTGTGAATGTATCAATAAACTTTTAAATTACAGGATTATGACTTCAGTTTCTTGTATAACGAAACTTAGGTTAAATACCAAACTCGTATTTAGGTTCAGCAGCTTTCAAAGAAGAGACACGAAGATTTTCAAGAAAATCCCTCCGTCCGAAATTACACCATACTTAGACATATTATTCCTTATTTGTGGCCTTCTCAAATTAAGGGTTTTATTTAAAATATAACTGCTTAATAAGTCTTTAGGACCAAACGTATATCTAAGTTCTTAGACTGTAATTATGTATAATTGGTTATCCTTAGGATAAACAGAATGCTAAGCCACACACAGAATGTAGATCCCGTTAAAAGAAATAATTTATGTGTGATAAATTATTTGGTGACACAAAAGCATTTCTGAAATATTTTTTGTTATTCCTTTGAATCCTCAAACATTTTACACTAAGTGGGGACTAAATAGCAAAAATTGATCAAAAAATTATACTTACATTTTAAATATGTTACTGCATCTACCATTTTATACTCTGAATTCTGCACCATTTCACAGAAACAAATCATAACCCACTACCTCTGCCATTTGGTGATTAGCTTCCAGATTCGGAGGTCACAGGCTCAATTCCCTGCTGAAGGATTGGGACATTAGCCAGAATTATTCTTAATCCTCCCTTGGGCCTGGAAGTATAAATGACAGTGTAAGTGTATTTGTGTGTGTGAATTTAATGCCCAAAAGCAATAGTAAATGAGTGAACATATAAATGGAACAATCATTTGATGTGTACATTCACTTAGCATTACTGGGTATACAAATTATTCTTACGAAAGTTTGCTTTGCTATCTACTACATTTTAATCCAAATATACCTTTGCACAAACAGCTACACTACACATTTCGTTATAGTTACAAAGAGTGAGGTAGTATTTTGCAATACTTAAATGATTTTAGTCAAATTATGTAATATAAAATATAATAACAGACCGCCTCAAAGCAATATGTGAATGTAAGAATATACAAAAAGTGTATATTACAGTCATTGTATACGTTTATATTATTGTATACATGTAATACTGTTATTTGAATGTATTACGTAATTTAATAATGTAGGACCTGTGAGAATAATAAGTTAAAAGTTGCTAACAATGAGGTAACCTTGAGGCAATAATGAGTAAGAAAGCTAAATAATACTACTAGTGATTCTTGGAGCAACAATAATATAATTTTAGTGACAGTTGATAAAAATAGCCAATCAACAACCAGAAAAAGCTTTAGTTCAATGAAGGTATTATATTGGACTAGGATTAGCCAATCAGAAATTTAAATACAGAAATTTACAAATTTAGGCGGTAGAAATCTAGTCAGTTGCTTGTAGACAGTGCTCATAACTGGACATGTTGGTTGTAGACAGTGTTACTAATCAGACGCGAGATGTGTCCTCGAGAAATTTAATACGTATTCGTGTGAGACGAAAATAGTTTACGTGTTAAAAGTGCAAGTAATTAACAAAAGAATCTCACAGCTCTCTATCAGTGAAGTGTTATTAAAATTATAATCTGTGTAAACCTACATTCTACAGTCGCACCACCTCCCTGCTAAGATATTCATGTCTCTAACAATAATACTGACGCAGCCTGAGCAAACATAAATATATAATATTTAAAGAAACAGTCAAATTACAAAGTTAATATTTTTTTAAACATTTGGGGCAAAGGGCACCGGAAAATACATTTTTGGGGGGCAAAGGCTACCGGAAACGTTTTACTGTACGTGCGGTTGCTACTACTTTAAGTTCGGCTCCCAAAAGTGAAAATACAATACTCCTAAAATTAACGTTTCTCAAGAGAAAAGCGACAGTCAAATGTTTAACAACTTGACGCTATATGCTGGCCTTAAAATTCCATACTGTTTCCATGACATCGCGAGAAACAACTGAATGTTGATAGGACTTTAAAAGAATGAATAAGTATCGCACAACTCAGGCCATTAATAAGGATATCCCGGAATTGGTTGATGTCACGAAAAAGCTAAATTATTGTGTGTTTTAAAGCATATATTATTTGTGTAGTTCGTTTTTATCTATTTTTAACGTTACCGCTTATGATGCAAGATCACATAAATTTCTTTCCGAATAAAGACGACCTCACAGGTTATTTTCCAAAATTCAAAATATACATTTAGTCTGTCATGTAAATATATTTAATGTGGGTGATTTAATCATAATCGTTAAAGCCATTTTTCAGAAAATAATAAAAAATCGAAAAATGTTCGATGTTAAAGATTAGTTTGGTTAAAAGGACTTTCTTGAAAATCTTTGTCGTATCTTTGAAAGATACTGAACACAAATACCAGGTTTGATATTTAATGAAACTGCGAATTTAACACATGAGATATTTGGCCTGTGATATCGCAATTATTGACTTTCAGATGCGAAAAAGAAGCTTAAGATCTGGCTTTGTTGGAGTAGTCATGAAGTAGGCGAGACTTAAGTTGATAAGAGAGCGTGTATTTCTAAATTTATGATCTTACAGTCTTTTACACTTTACAGAAGTCCTTTACTGCAATCGATTATTGTCAGTCCGTAACGCCTAAAGACCGTGCTAGGGTTCTCGCATATTTGGCAGTAGCCGCAACCGGATTCGCCGTTTAGCATTACAGCGATTCACTGCAACTTACGCTTCTCGTTGTTATTACGGAAAAAGTTATTTTAAACCGTAAATTTCTTGATACTTAGAAGTTAGCAGATATAATACTTCAATAGTTACGGTTTCTCGTGATAACATTCAGAAGCAGGTTATTTCTTCATCCTCAAACTGTCAGCAACTCACTTCAAATAATCCATGTATTAAATTTATCAATCAACTTAACTGGTGTTGTCTATTATCACATACACGCACGCGCGTACTTGAAGAGAAAGATCCCACAGCTCACCTGTAGCAGCCGGCAGCAGATTTACCAACGACAGATATATTTAAGGCGGCATCAATAGCGTCTCACTTTCAGGGAATACGTCGTCATCTGTTGGTGGAACCTAACGAAAACCATCAAAGAATCCAAGGATCTGAACCGTGACATCCGGAATGCTAGCCACAATATACAGATAAAATTGTTCTTCTTATTCACTTTGTGGAAACTCTAGTTCGACCTGCATTCATAGTTAAAGTTCCAGAATAAAACACACGTGACTTCAACTCTGTTATTTCTAAAGGTCACATGAGAGGTAAAGTTTTAATCTTCACTCAACAGAGAAGCTTACGAAGTCAGCAAAGTCAGTTGAACGGACATACTCAAAGCAGCTTTCTTGAAAAGACAAGGGTAATAATTTACTCAGATATCGTGACATTGGCTTTGTTTCAGATAAATGACCTGAATATGTCGCCATGTTATTATATATTAAGTCTGATTACAGAAAGAAGCAATCGATCAGAGGGTGACAGTTGTCGATATTCGATCTGCGAGACCTCTCGAGGGTGCAGAGGTAATCAGGGAGTCGCGTTTTAACTCTTTCTTTGTCGTTCGATCAATTTAATCTGACATATCTCAATTACACGCCCCCTTTTGACCCTTGCGTTCGTTAATATGCAAAGCTACCCTAGATATCTTCAATGTTAACTCTAACCCGCATTCAAAATCTTTGTTTTACTTTAGATAATAAGAGTGAGTAATTTATAAACCGACTTTATCTTAAAAATCCTCACATGACATTCTATATACATTATCGTTTATTACTTTCTCTGCTGCTTGCTTATAGGAAATAGAGGAGGTATCTACCAAGATTTCACTGGTAATCAATGCTTTGAGGTCCCCTGGAAAATACCAAACTTGGTATTTAAGTTCGAAATATTTCAAGGATCGACACAAATATTTTAAATAAAATCCTCCCCTACACAAAATTACCCTTTACATGGAACATTTTTCGCAAATTTAGTTACTAGCTGTAACTATTATTATTAAAATGCTATATGTTTAAGATATTTTCATTACAAATGAAATTCAAATCTGGAATTTCTGGGAAGAGCCTGTGAAGTCCTGTTCTATCGGAAGGAACTTTGTTTAATTTTGTATAACTGGTAAACGTGAATTGGTTATAATTGTTGTAGCAGTTGCACCACTATGGGCGTCAATTTGAAGCTGTTTTAGACCACGCACGTAATGGATGCCAATTTGCGGGAGATTGTTTCTACGGTACAAAGTTTCCGGTGGCCCTAACCCCACGTTTACTTTTCCGGTGGCCTTTGCCTCACGTTTACTTTATGTCTGATAACTATATTAATGTTAGTTATTTATTTAAATATTATATATGTATAACTCGGCTGCGGCAGTAGTAATTTGCAGAAAACGTATCTCTTATCAGGGCAGGTACGGCTAAAGAACAAGGCTTACACAAATTATAATTGTATTTAACTTTATTTTTATTAATATTTCACACGACTAAATAACACTTCACTTATGTATCCTACTATAGAGCTGTGAGATTATTGTTAATTACACTTTTTACAGGTAAACTTTATATTATTCTTACCGCAATGAATTTTTATGTCTCACACTGAACCCGTACTGAACCTAACTGCTTGGTTACGCTTTCTTGTAGCGCCTACCGTCTGAATTTGTATATTTTTTCTATTTTAGTGTATGATTGGGAAGCCTACTCCAATAGAATATCTTTATTTAACTTTAAGCTTCTCTAGTCTTTGATTGGCTATTTATAAACTGTATTAAATACATTATTATTGTTCAAAGAACTATTAGTAACCTTTTTAAACTTTCGAGAGAATAAAGTAGGACACGTCGCGCACTGTCACCTACGAGAGTTTTATTGCTTCTTTCAACCCCAGGATGAAGCGCTGAAGTGAGGGAGCCACAGGAGGCCAACGGCATTAGGCAGACAGACCACAGAGACGTGCGGAAGTCGTTAATAGGTCTTGGGTCGAAGATGCCTCCCACTGGTAGAGCTCCTAGATAGAGGATGAACAACCTGTCTAGACCAAGCAGTCTAGTGCTGTGGTCTTCGGCAGTGTTCTTCCTCGGCTATTGGTGCTCGTCGGTTGTTGTGTATTCCACTCCTATCTATATCTAATTATTAATTCTCAGGTTATAGTTTAAGAAATACACTGCAATTTTCCCTTAATAAATGAAGTTTATTCTCAATTGAAATAATTATGGGCGGCTAGATTTTCCCATTATTATAATCCCACCATTTTAGATTAGTCAGGAGCCTAGGTATGTGCACACGCACTCTCACCCTTGTGCATCTGTAGCACCTCGTGTACGTGAATTCTTGATGATCAGTTAGCGAGAGAGAGTGGGCTCTGAGGTCTTGCCTGCCCTTATATACGGGAGCCTAGTGACGCTCACCTCTGCGTTTCCTATTGGTCCTCACACCGCGTTACCTTAACATGTATGAGAATCTGTGCCTTCAGATCTGGAGCGCTTAAGCGCCATCTTGTAGCGTTGTGTAGCCAGTTCCATATCTCCGTCTCTTTCTTTTCTTTATCTGTCTCTTTCTATTTCTCCGTACCGTTACCGGTTCATTGCTTGTTGGCTTGGTGAAAGGTACGCTCTACTTAGGATTATGCTTTCTTGGAATTCTGCTAGCTCGCCCGTTTCTTACAATCAGCTCTGTACAAATGTTAGAAGTTGAATGTTTTAACATGTTAGTGAATTAAATTATTACTGTACAGTTCTTATATGTATAATATATCCCCTTTCAGTGTCCAGGGAGTACTCGTATTTTAGGCAAGCATCCGCACCATCTATCCGGCACCGCCATACGCCACGAAACCTAGAAGCACAACTGCAAGATGAAAAGGAAACGGAATAAAAGGGAAAAATGGAAATGTTGTTCACGCTAAAGGAGACCAACAATTGCCTAATGACCAGGGAAAACTAGAAATATTCCAGGTCATAGTGTACGGTTTATGGGAATGGAACCCGGGACCGAATTTAAGCTTGTTACTGAATTCTAAAAACGGCTGCTTCTTTGGAAGGAGCACTGAATGGGTAAAAGGTTCGGAGCAGAAATATAATAGGTTATAGACAATATTAAAATAAATGCTTCATATGTGAGTGCGTAGAGAAAATGGGAATTACGGAAGAACGGAGGACGCTGGTCAGGCAGTAAACGAGTATGTGTGAGTGAAAGGTGTCATAATTTAAATGTTTATCTGCTATAAATAGACACTTCAACTTTAAAATGGTTTATAAATAAATGCAGAAGTAACGGGAGTTCCTCGGTGAGGAAAACATTTCCTTTAGAATTTAGAGCGCAACCTCCGTCCCTTTTTCCAGCCTAATAAATTCTTCCGTCAACGGCCAGAGTGGCCCTTTGAGGCAAAGCAGGGCGCTTGATGGATGACATAGGACGCCTTGCAACTAGGCCACACCGCAACGCACCACAGGCGTTATCAGTAACGGGCTATCAGGATACCCCAGAGATTCCGTTCCTCTGTGGCATTAATATTAGAAATGCTGCCACACCGGCGTTTTAGTAAGATCTGAAGCAATCACACGTTCTGTACGCCACTGAGGACATTCACATCTTTCATAAACTAACCTATTTTTCATCCCCTAACTCAGAGTTTGTGATCCTTATGTATAGGGCTTTGTAAGATGTAGTGAATATTACATGCTACCTTAAAATTAAAGAAAAATAGCTCTAAGAATATTTATTAAAATATCCTATTTTTAAGGTACTTGCATAAAAATACAATAAATTCCTGGAATTAGCCTGCGAAGTCGTCTTCACCCTGAATGACTGTTGTATAACTTGAAGTATTTTTATTATTAGCCCCACGTATAGACGCCAATTTGAAGAAGATTGTATTGAGGGAGTTGTATTATAGTTCAACTGTTGGGGAGACAAACTTGAAGTAGTTGCAACCACACGTATGGTACCCGATAGCCTTCGTCCCATAATTTAAAAATATGAACTTTGTAATTTGACTGTTTCTTTGAATATTATATATTTATGTTTGCCTCGACTGCGTCAGTATTATTGTTAGAGACGTGGATGTCTTAGCAGGGCGTGGTGCGGCTAAGAATGTAGGCTTACACAGACTATAATTTTACTTCACTCCTTTTATTAATGCTTGATACGATTTAAATAACACTTCACTGATATATACAGAGAGAGAGAGAGAGAGCTGTGAGATTCTTTAATTAATTACTTGCACTTTTCAACACGTAAACTATTTTCGTCCCACACGAATACGTATTATATTTCTCGAGGACGTGTCTTGCGTCCGGTTAGGAACACTGTCTACAGGCAACCGAATTGATTTCAAACGCCCAAACTTGTAAATTTCTGTATTTCAAGAATCTGATTGGCTATTCCTAATCCAGTAGAATACCTTCATTTAACTAAAGCTTTTTCTGGTTGTTGGTTGGCTATTTTTATAAACTGTCACTCAAATTACATTATTGCTTCCAGGAACCACAAGTAACATTTAAAATTCTAATCCATTATTGCCTAAAGGTTACCTCATTGTTACCTCATTGTTAGCAACTTTTAACTTATTATTCTCACAGCTCCTACATTATTAAATTACGTAATATATTTATATAACTTTAATGAACATATATATATAATAGTGTACAAGAACATAAACATATATAATGACTGTAATATACACTTTTTATATATTGTTGCGTACACATATTGCTTTAAGGCGGGATATTATTGAATTTATATATTATATAATTAGACTGAAATCATTTAAGTGTTAAAAATACTGCCTCAAACTGGTAAATGGTAAGAAATTGCAAAATCTTAGTACACACAAAATGTATATTTTCTTAAAACACACAGTTTATGTTAAATACTTTTTGTGGTATTGTTTTCCGGATATACTTTATATTCAGGACCGGTTTTTTTTCTCATTAATGTTAAACGCTAAATGTGATGGAGGGATATAGAAAGAAGCACACGCACTATTTATGACAAATTACACCGATTTATAAATATGCTTTTGTCCCTTATTTCCGCTAAAAGTTTATCGTTTCTAGAAAATCTGTATTTTTAAGATAAAAACGAGAAAATAGCATTTTAAAAAAGCAATTCTTTTAAGATGTTGGCTGTAAAGGAATGAGAAATCATTTCGAAAAGTACACTAGCCCGAAAATTTAGTCTATGCTATTATTCTATTTTTTGATTTCCGGGAATATCCATGGCAGCTGTCAGGTTTTCCTGAACTTTTGAAAATTCCGTTCTAAAGTTCTTGAAGTAATTGCTGCAGCGGAAAAAACAATTGACCGCATGGAAACTAACTGCAGAATTAAACTGACGGAAATGCGACCTTAAGCTTCTTGTTATTGCTAATTTCTTGTAGGTTCAAGGGGAGTTGGTAGCCTTTAAGCGATAGTCAAATATTTTAAGAGCTGGTTGCTATGTGGAGCATTGCATTCTCTTTGTATGTTCAGAACATAAAAAAAATCTGATGTGTTACATTCACATGACTTTCTCTACTCTTGTAAAACTATTTTTACAAACGCTTATTCTCCATCTACTTCATGTTAATCTAGATAAGCATTCGTAGACTATATCTTATTGCCAATTTTCTTGTAGATGTAAGGGGAATATATATTTACAAGGTCAATATAGAAATACAGTAGCCTTTAAGCATAGACATATCTCTTAATAAATGGTTGCTAGGTGCAGCACCATTCTCTTTGCCACAGATTAATACTCTTTACATATCCAAGACAAAAAAATGAATAACGAATTCCCATTTGAGAATATAAGTATTGAAAAATTTAAGGGAATAACAAGCAATATCTCGAAAATGGTTCACTCAACAAAAAAATGTATATGACATAAATTGTGTATTTTAACGCGATCTACATCTTTTTGTGTAGTAAAATTTTGTCTATCTCTTATGGTTTACCAGTTATGCAAAAGTCGTTCACAATGAAGAATACTTTTGGAGACATTCCCAGAAAATTCAAGATATAGATTTTATTGGTCATGAAAATATCTTAAACATATAATATTTTAATCAAAATCGTTACAGCCATTTTTGAGAAAATAAAAAATCTGTTCGCATCTTTGGAAAATATTAAACTCAAATACTGTTTATTGGAGTTTTCGTTTTTGAGTTATATTGTTTCACAGATAGACACACGGATATGTTTCCAAAAATGTTTTATTTTAATTCAGGGCACCTCAAAGCATGTATTTCCGGTGAAATCTCGGTATCGAAATTTTGGGTGGAATGCAATTTTCCCCTACTTGTTATACGTAGTAGAGAAAGCAAAAATGTTTGCCACATATATTTCGGTCTTCTGCTAGTATTATGAGTCATTGCCATTTTATATATATGTATACTCGGTAATATTCCTTTCTTCGTTTGCTCATCGCCTTCTTTCTCCACCATAATCGCTGGTCACCTATAATCTTGATGCACCTTACGTGTTAAACCGAACTATGGACTTAAACGTTACAAATTACTGTACTGTAATAGTATGAAGAACAACTTATAGATACGTTTTAATACGTTACGTTCTTAATTTTCTTCTTCGCACATCTTGTTCCACTAAAAATAAAAATACAGAATATCAATCAACCCTTACACCAAAAATTGTAACACAATTGAAATCTCTAGTTAGCTGCAAAGGTAATTCATCGTAATTAATAATAGCGTAATAACTCAGCTAATATTAATTAAATAATAAAATGTTAATATAACTAATATAACTATAACTAATCTAATATAAACCTTAATATAATTAATATAATTATACATAATATAATTAATATTATAATAGTGCGTCGGTGGGTAACTAAATGGTCGGCGTGAAAAGTTACAACACCGAATATAAAGACGAAGCTCCAAAATAAATGACACAGTATAACTAACTTCCCAATAAATGTAACAGGTGCGTACTTGCGGTGAAACCTCACAACCAGAATATCTCCGGATTCTAGTAACTTTAATGTTGGAAAAATATCAAAAACTCTGATGTGTTACACTCACATAACTTTCTCTACCCTTGTACAACCTAATTTTACAAACGCCTATTCTCCATATGCTTCATGTTAATCGAGATATCGAGATGTCAATCTTATTGGTAATTTTCTTGTAGATGCAAGGAAAATATGGTAGCTTTTAAGCGATAGTCAAATGTTTTAACGCTGGTTGCTATGTGACGCATTCCATTCTCTTTGCATGTCCAGGACATAAAAAAAATGAATAACGCATTTGAGAAAAAGTCTCTTCCAGAGATGCGACACGAAGGTTTTCAAGAAAATCCCTCCGACACAGACTACCCTTTACATGGAGCATTTTTCGAAAATTTTAATTTTCTCAAAAATGGCTCTAACGATTTTGATGAAAATATCATATGTTTAAGATAATGTCATGAGAAATGAAATGTATATCTTGAATTTCCTGGGAATGTCTCCAAAATTATTCTTCATTGTGAACGACTTTTGCATAACTGGTAAACCATAAGAGATAGACAAAATTTTACTACACAAGAAATGTAGATCGTGTTAAAATACACAATTTATCATATAAATTTCTTCTGTTGAGTGAATCGTTTTCGAGATATTGCTTGTTATTCCCTTCAATTTTCCAATACTTGTACTTTTTCTCAAATTCGTTATTCATTTTTACTTTCTCTACTACGTATAGTAAGTAGGGGAAGTATTGCATTCGAAGTATTGCATTCTACCCAAAAATTCGATACCGAGATTTCACCGGAAATACATGTTTTGAGACTCCCTGAATCCAAAAAAAGCATTTTTGGAAACATGTCCGTGTGTGTCTGTGTGTGTGTGTGTGTGTGTCTGTGTGTCTGTGAACAGCATAACTCAGAAACGAACAGTCGGATAAACACCAAACTTGGTATTTAGGTTCAGTATCTTCCAGAGATGCGACACGAAGGTTTTCAAGAAAATCCCCCCACCCCAGACTACCTTTTACATGGAACATTTTTCGAAAATTTTAATTTTCTCAAAAATGGCTCTAACGATTTTGATTAAAATATCTATGTTTAAGGTATTTTCATGACAAATGAAATGTATATCTCGAATTTTCTGGGAATGTCTCCAAAAGTGTTCTTCATTCTGAACGACTTTTGCATAACTGGTAAACCATAAGAGATAGACAAAATTTTACTGCACAAAAAATGTAGATCGCGTTACAATACACAATTTATGTCATATACATTTTTTTGTTGAGTGAACCGTTTTCGAGATATTGCTTGTTATTCCCTTAAATTTTCCAATACTTATACTTTTTCTCAAATTCGTTACTCATTTTTTTATGTCCTGGACATGCAAAGAGAATGGAATGCGCCACATAGCAACCAGCGCTTAAAATATTTGACTATCGCTTGAAACCTACCATATTCCCCTTGCATCTACATGAAAATTACCAATAAGATTGACATCTCGATATCTCGATTAACATGAAGCATATGCAGAATAGGCGTTTGTAAAAATAGTTTGTACAAGAGTAGAGATAGTCATGTGAGTGTAACACATCAGATTTTTTCAAGTGTTATGTCGTTATTCATTTTTATAGAGATCATGGAACAGCATGGAGCTTCAAAGACAACACATACGATCGGCTTTTTAAAAATCTGACTATCGCTTTAACCTACTGTATTGTTCTTATACCTACAAGAAAAATAAATATGAAAGTTTTATCAAGAACTTTACACGACGCAGATAGAAGAATAAACTTTTGTAAGAATAGCTTGTAGAAGAGAATGTAAAGTGAATGCAACATATAAGATTTTTATAAAACAAATATACCTGTGTCTATCTGTTTGCCTATCTTTCTCTGAAATCAGAAAAGAAATTTGTTGATATTTAAGTTCAGTACCTTCCAAAGATGCAGAAGAAAAATTTTAACAAAAGTCTCCTAACTATCTTTAGATGGAACAGTTTATGAAATGTTTTGATCTAAAAAATGGCTCTTACGATTTTGATTAAAATATCATCATTAAAGGTATACGGGTCTCAGTGAAACAACATTTTTAAACTATGAAACAATGATTGTTAAATAAGCAAAATAACAAAAATAGAAACTCAATGTCAATAATATGCTATTTCATGTTATAAATATAATTATTTTAAGTTTTTTGACTTGGGAAGTATGTATGTGTTGTAGTGCATTTAGCATTACCCAGGAAACACCTCGTGGAGGCGGACTACGTTGTTCCCATAATATGATTGCAGAATTAACAGCTATAAAAGCAACATTACAGAACATTTTATATAGACCACACATAAAAAATAGTCATCTTATCAGACTCAAAATATCATAATAGGATAGTAAATTACAATAATAAAACAACAAGAAATAAGAAGCATAATTAAGCAGTTGAAACTAGAAATACTGTCATACTACAGTGGATCCCAGCTCATGTCGGACTTTTGGGCAATGAACATGCGCATCAATTATCAAAGAAAGCTGCAATCAACAAAAAAAAACCTGCAGAACAAATATAAATTAATAAACAATTAAATAACATTCAAAAAATTTCAAAAGATAGCACAGACTTGACTTTATAAGAATATTAAAGATAGAGTCGATATACAAAAAATGCCAAGGAAAACTGCAGTGGCCTTATTTAGGTTGGCAACTGGCCACGATTGCCTCGCAGAACATCTCTACAAGATAGGATGCCTACCTACACCCAAGTGCACTCTCTGTGAAGAAGACGTCATCCTGAACAAACAACATCTCGCCAAATGCAAAGGCCTTAAAAGTGATAACTTACAGACTTTATGTTGGGAAGCCAGAGGGAAGATGATGCAGATCAACTAATCCCCAGTGACATTGGCGAACAACAACATGTTATTTTATTTTTTTGAAGATTATGTCCTTCAAATAGCCTCCATTTCTGCAATGATGTTCTGCCAACCTCCTATGCAGATTGTATGGTGAATGTTGTAGCATTTCAACAGGAATAGTAGTGAAATGAGAGCTGAGGGCTATCTGGCGACGAACCTACTCCAGACGTTCTCCGGCTTCCGGCCAGGTGAGGTGACGTTCATACATCGACGTTTCGGGAGCGTGCATCGGTATCATGAGGATGCTGGATAACCTGATCGGGTGAAATGGCCCGCTTTTAGTTTTTTGTATGTATTGTTACATACCAAAAGGTTTCCAGAAAATGAATAAATTTAGTTCACCCAGCACGCATATCGGGGAACACAACTCGCTACAGCAAGAAGACCGGAACCTTGGTGTGTAAATTTAGAGGAAAGCGTGGAGTTTTACATTACACAAAAACATTACATAGCACACACTACCTGGAATTTATTAACAAACATGTGGCGACTGTACATTATGAGCTAGGAAGAGAGGATGCAGGGAAATGCCTCGAAGCCGTGGACAGACCACATGCACGTGTTGCTACAACGACTGCATTCACTCAAGTGACTATTTATATCCCCCCTCCAACCTGCCTAGTCACGCCAGCCAGGTTTGTCGTCATACTAGACGAATTTCAAACAGAGAACTCTCTTTGGCGTGGTCCGCGCCAAAATGAGGGATCGTTAAGCCGAAAAATCAAAGAAACCCAATAATGCTATGTCAGTAGCGACAATGCAAAACAACAGTGCGTCTGGTAATGACAATGACCTTACTGATACGCCACAGTATCAACATCTCGGCTTGAAGCCCGAGAACGTCTAGAATAGGAATAGTAGGAGTAATTTCTCTGTAAATTCTTTCCATCAGTTCTTCAAGGTTTTGTTGTCCCACACAGACAGTTCTGGGATATTAGGGAGGGCCAAGTAATATCCCTGTATTTAGAGATGAAGTGATTCCCAAAGAGTTGATGCACAGCTGCCATAGAAATTCTAGCTGATAATGCTCAATGTCGCCGGAATAAATTCATAAGATGTCCATCAATCTTCCTCAAGCATTGCTCGTACAACACTTCTTGGGAGTCCTTCACGAAATTCATCACTAAGAAAAAACTGGTCTCTCTTCAATTAGCAGTAGCAGTAGTATAAATTGTTGTCTTAGATGGGGCTTCTTCACCTAATCTATTTCTAAGACGATCTTTTCATTGTTTAGACGTTAATGACTATTTAAAATCGAAAATGTTATCTAGTCAAATTCATTTTTGGGTGAACAAAAAATCTTAAATGATCATAAGTAACAAATTATTAAGAAAATATAATAAACTCGCAAAACATCTGACAGCATTTTTATCGCTTAAAATGATATCAGTCTAATTATATGATATAATAAATGTTAGCCCGCCTAAAGGCAATAAGTGTATGTTATAATATATAAAGTGTATAATACAGTCATTGTATTATGTGTATTTTATTATGTATAAAATGTATGGCGTCATATATTTATAAAAATAAAACGTTATAAAATGTTATGTGAATGTATTACGTAGTTTAACAATGTAGTAGCTGTGAGAATAGAAGCAAGCTGCCTTCCGTAGCAAACAGAATTATAAAGTAGAAGCCGAAAGTTGCTAGCAATGACGTAACCTTGAGACAACAACAACAAATTAGAAAGTTTAAAAAGGCTACTAATAGTTCTTGTAACAATACTAATGCAATATTTAAAAACAGTTTATAAATGGCCACGTGGATGTGGAAAGAAAAGCCAAGGTAAAAATCAAGTAGGCTTAGCCAATCAGAAACTAGAAATAGAGAAACGTGAGAATAATAAATGTGTAACTAACAATAATCCCACAGCTCTACAGTAGGATACGTCAGTGAAGTGTTATTTAATCTTGTGAGGAATTAATAAAAAATGTAAAATACAGTTATAATTTGTGTAAACTTTATTCTTCAGCCGTAACAGAACTAGTTAGAGAAACTTGCTCTCAAAAATATTACCCACGCAGCCGAGGCATAAATAAAAAATAAATAAACATTAAAAATACTTATTACAAATAAAATTATTAACACACGTCGCAAAAGTTGGTTCCTATACGTGGGGTGAAGACCACCGGAAAGTTTGCACCCAAAACGTGGGGCGAACACTCCTAGAAACATATCTCTCGCAAATTGGTGTCCATACGTGGGTCCATAATCTGCTACAACATTAGAAAATGGCTGTCAAAGTAGCTAAATTTCATTCGTTTTTAGAAACATGGTATTCTAAAAATTTTCAGTATCGACCTCGTAGGTTGCTTATCTCGATTAACATGAAGTAATTAGGAGAATAAGCTTTTGTAAGAAGCCAGTAGCGAAATTCATATGAGTTTAACACATCATATTTTTTATGCTTTGAAAGCCATATAAAAATAATCATTTCTTATATAAAAGAATGGATAAAAGACATTTTTCCCTCCCTAAGAATCTTTAAACGTCCTGGAAAATAAGAGGAATTTTCTCTGGCCCTAACATAAAGAATAAAAAACTAAATCACGAAATATATGAAGTGTCAAAAACACTCCTTTCCATTTCCTTATTAAGTTGTTGTAAAATATGTCACCAAGTTTTATATATTCTATACGTATTTTTTCTCCCCTCGTCGTACACTTCAACTGATGGGAGGAGTTTTTCGAAACTTTTTTCCTTATTCTTTTCTTATCGTCCTCCTTTTCGTTTTAAGGGTATTGAAGGGCAGTCTGCCTTAGTCTGCAATATCTTGTGGTGGGACCAATGGGAAGGGAGGAGTGAAGATGTAATAAAATATTCCTCCCCTTGTGAAGATGGCAGCACTAGACTGGGCAATATTTCTTGCTATTTCAGCTTGACCAGCCCTTCAACATCTTCTGAAATCCCTAGCGAGTTAAAGAATTCTATTGAATAGTCTCGTGCCCACATTCACAGAGTACATATTCAAATGCCTTTAGGGTTTTCTAAAGGATTAAAGTAAGGACTTAATATAAGAAATCTGATATATTGCACTCGCATGATTTTCTCTACTCACTCTTTATATAAAACCTTATTTTTCTTACTACTTCAGAGAAACTTTCACATATTACATTTCGTTTTAGGTATCAGAAGAATGTAGTAGTAAAATCACTCTCATGACACCACCACGATAAGAAAGAAAAAAAAACGAATGACTCACTACAAAGTACTTTAAAAATTTAGATCAATAACAAAAAACACAATTATGTAATGATAACTGTATAACACGCTACATATTGTAATATGTACTACCTTGCAAAAATCGTTATAACACCTAGCATGTTTCAGCGACTATAAATAAATAAATTAAAAAATAACAAAGAATATCTCGGAAATGGTTAGCACCACAACATTGTGTGCTTTATCGAGAACAACAGTGATGTTTTTAAAGTATGGTCGTTATGCAATAAAATATTTTATTTAACTAATGTTTTCTTTCTCTACCGCCTTCATAGTACGTAGAGAGGGCATTGCATTGTGTGTGGGTGTGTCTGTGAGTAGCAAAACTCAAAAATGAAATGTTGGATAAATACCAAACTCAGTATTTAGGTTCATGGATGCAACACGAATGTGTTCAAGGAAACCATCACTCCAAGCTACCCTTTACATGAAAGACTTTTCGAAATTTTGTAGTTTCTAAAAAATGGCTCTAACGTTACGGATTAAAATATTATATATTACATATATATTTATATTTATGTGTATGTATATTTTTTAATTTTCTGGTAGCAGCCTGTGAAGTCCTCATTATTCGAAACGAAATTGTATAATGTGAAGTAAGGTTTTATATTTGTTTAGCTTCGCGTATGGAAAGCCAATTTGATGAAGGTTGATTTTAGGAGGAGTTGTATTTCGACTGTTGGGGAGCCGAACTTAAAGTAGTTGCAACCGCACGTATGGTACCCGGTAACCTTAGCACCAAGTTTAAAAATATTAACTTTGTAATTTGACTGTTTCTTTAAATATTATATAGTTATGTTTGCCTCGGCTGCGTCAGTATTATTGTTAGAGACATGGCTTTCTTAGCAGGGAGTAGTGCGGCTAAGAATGTAGGGTTTCACAGATTATAATTTGTACTTCACTCCATTTATTAATTCTTTGATTTGAAAAGTTTATCATTTGTTACTTATCAAGTACCTAACCTTTGTTATTAAATTCGTGCGTTTCCTTCTTGGTGTTGCAATTTTCACAAACGGCCGTACACAACTAAAGATGCTACATCTGATAGCAACAGTATTTCTGATTAATAATACGCCACATCATTTACCTTTGTATTTCAAGTTCACTTACTCTAGTTTTCTACTTCTGTTCACTGTTCCTTTGTGTTTCACAAATCTTTATAGGCAATTTCCTGTTGCATACGATACAGTACAATGTACGTTACAGTTTAAATAATTTTCTTTGAGCCTTGCTGGGATGTCTGTTTCTCAGTTATAAACTTTCTAAAAGTAATTAATAAAATTGAACTTTGTTTACTTTCTTACTAGGTTGCTACATGTAATGAAGTAAATTATAACTTATACGCAAATTCTATAGTTAAACAAATCACATTTACGTTGCTTGATATTATGGAGAAAAGTAATGTCATTAATCGTATTTTGTTTGTAGGACATTATGATAATCATTTTAGGGTGCATTTAATTTTTACTTTCCATACTACGTATAGTAAGTAGGGAAATACTGCATTCCACCCAAAAATTCGATAACAAAATTTCACCGGAACTACATTTTTTGAGACCCCTTGAATCCAAAAAATATTTTTAGAAAAAGGTCTGTGTACGTGTGCGTCTGTAAAAGCCTAACTCAAAAAACAGAAGTTGGTTAAATACAAAACTTGTATTTTAGGTTCAGTATCATTCAAAGATGCGACACCAAGATATTCAAGAAAATTCCCCACCCCAAGCTACCCTTTACACTGAACATTTTTCGAAAAAATTTGTTTTCTCAAAAATGGCTAACGATTTTGATTAAAGTATTATATACTTAAGATATTTTCAAGACAAATGAAATGTATAACTTGTATTTTGTGAATAAGTGAATAAGTTTCTTTCAGAATGGCTTTTGCAGAACTGGTAAGGCGTAAATGATAGACAACATTTTTCTACAAAAAAAATGTAGCTCCGTTAAAACACATAAATTTATGTCTTTTTTTGTGGAGTAACCATTTCCGAGATATTCCTTGTTATTTGTTTGAATTTTCCAATACTTATACTTTTTCTCAAATGGGAATTCGTTATTCGTTTTTACTTTCTCTACTACGTATAGTAAGTAGGGGAAGTATTGTATTCCAACCAAAAATTCGATACCGAGATTTCACCGGAAATACATGTTTTGACACCCCCTGAATCCAAAAAAAGCATTTTTGGAAACATGTCCGTGTGTGTGTTTGTGTGTCAGTGTGTCTGTCTGTGAACAGCATAACTCAGAAAGGAACAGTCGGATAAACACCAAACTTAGTATTTAGGTTCAGTATCTTCCAGAGATGCGACAAGAAGGTTTTCAAGAAAATCCCCCCACCCCAGATTACCCTTTACATGGAAGATTTTTCAAAAATTTTAATTTTCTCAAAAATGGCTCTAAGGATTTTGATTAAAATATCATATGTTTAAGATATTGTCATGAGAAATGAAATGTATATTTTGAATTTTCTGGGAATGTCTCCAAAAGTATTCTTCATTGTGAACGACTTTTGCATAACTGGTAAACCATAAGAGATAGACAACATTTTACTACACAAAAAATGTAGATCGCGTTAAAATACACAACTTATGTCATATACATTTCTTTTGTAGAGTGAACCGTTTTCAAGATATTGCTTGTTATTCCCTTAAATTTTCCAATACTTATACTTTTTCTCAAATTCGTTATTCATTTTTGTATGACCTGGACATGCAAAGAGAATGGAATGCGCCACATAGCAACCAGCGTTAAAATATTTGACTATCGCTTAAAACCTACCATATTCCCCTTGCATCTACAAGAAAATTACCAATAAAATTAACATCTCGATATCTTGATTAACATGAAGCATATGGAGAATAAGCGTTTGTAAAAATAGTTTGTATACAAGAGTAGAGAAAGTCATGTGAGTGTAACATCAGATTTTTCAATACTTATTTTCTCAAATGGGAATTCGTTATTCATTTTTTACTTTCTCTACTACGTATAGTAAGTAGGGGAAGTATTGTATTCCACCCAAAAATTCGATACCGAGATTTCACCGGAAATACATGTTTTGAGACTCCCTGAATCCTAAAAAAGCATTTTTGGAAACATATCCGTGTGTGTGTCTGTGTGTGTGTGTGTGTTTATGTGTGTGTTTGTGTGTGTGTGTGTGTCTGTGTGTCTGTGAACAGCATAACTCAGAAACGAACAGTCGGATAAACACCAAACTTGGTATTTAGGTTTAGTATCTTCTAGGGATGCGACACGAAGGTTTTCAAGAAAATCCCCCCACCCCAGGATACCCTTTACATGGAACATTTTTCGAAAATTTTAATTTTCTCAAAAATGGCTCTAACGATTTTGATTAAAATATCATATGTTTAAGATGTTTTTATGACAAATGAAATGTATATCTCGAATTTTCTTGGAATGTCTCCAAAAGTGTTCTTCATTCTGAACGACTTTTGCATAACTGGTAAACCATAAGAGATAGACAAAAGTTTACTACACAAAAAATGTAGACTACGTTAAAATACACAGTTTATGTTATATGCATATTTTTTGTTGAGTGAACCGTTTTCGAGATATTGCTTGTTATTCCCTTAAATTTTCCAATACTTTTTCTCAAATTCGTTATTCATTTTTTTATGTCCTGGACATGCAAAAAGAATGGAATACTCCACATAGCAACCATCTCTTAAAATATTTGACTATCGCTTAAAACCTACCATATTCCCCTTGCATCTACAAGAAAATTAGCAATAAGATTGACATATCGATATCTCGATTAACATGAAGCATATGAAGAATAAGCGTTTGTAGAAATAGTTTGTACAAGAGTAGAGAAAGTCATGTGAGTGTAACACATCAGATTTTTTTGTCTTGGATATGCAAAGAGTATTAATCCGTGACAAAGGGAATGGTGCTGCACCTAGCAACCAGCTATTAAGAGATATGTATGTGCTTAAAGGCTACTGTATTTCTATATTGCCCTTGTAAATATATATTCCCCTTACATCTACAAGAAAATTAGCAATAAGGTAGAGTCTGCAAATGTTTATCTCGATTAACATGAAGTAGATGGAGAATAAGCGTTTGTAAAGAGTACAAGAGTAGAGAAAGTCATGTGAGTGTAACACATCAGATTTTTTTTATGTCCTGGACATACAAAGGGAATAGAATACTCCACATAGCAACCAGCTCTTAAAACATTTGACTATCGCTTAAAGCCTACCATATTCCCCTTGCACCTACAAGAAAATTAGCAATAAGATAGTTTCTAGAAACATAAAGCAACTCTTATTCCAGACATTTCTTTTTAAAACACTAAGCTTTGGAGATATTGTACAGTCTCAACTTAAATTGTCCACCGTGTATATAACGTATTTACAATATAATCTCATTCTTTAACATATTTCTATTTTAGTTATCTGCTTTTTTTATGTTTTAAATAATATTACGTTTAAAAATTGCGAATGGAATGTTTTCTCACATTCTTGTTAACGTATTTCCCCTTTTTACGTTATTAAATTTTAATCTCGTTTGTTCTTTTCACGTGATAAAAAGTTTTAACTTATTTTCATAATATAAGTATTCTTTACTGGTATTAAATGTTTTATATAATGTTATCCAATAATCTTAATTTATAATTTTAACATAATATACTTATATACGAGTCAAGTATTGCCCAGCCCTTGGAATTTACAATTCTAATCTGACTTAAGAGCATTTTAATACATTTGTTGCTTTCAGCTCATTTAAATTATGCGTCACATATTTTAAAATAATAATAATAAATTTGTTTACTTTAATAATGATTTTCCAGGGTGGCAGCTATAAGTAAACATTGGCTAGGTTGCTAGGCTACCACAGTTGCTAGGGAACACAAACGCATCGCGGCCCAAGTTTTCTTTATCGCCATAATTCCAAATAACCCCTCACAGTGCCTTAATCCAATCCAGAGATTGTTGTTTATTCCACAGAGTGTAGGAACGAGTTGGTGGCATAACTCTTGATATTACTAATACTTTAGGCCTCGCCTCACATATACCTCGCTTATCTTCTGACGTATCCCCATACTTTCGAGCAGCCTCAACTATTTGTTATGCTTATACAAGATTTAGAAATCCTATATGCTAAATATCGCTAAATAAATTTTGTGTAACACTCACACGACATTCTCTACTCGCTTTTACTTAAATAATTCATTCAAAATTTGTTTTTCGTTTGATAAACCACATTCGCCAGTAATGTTATCTCTTAGATTTTACTGAGTTAGTGTGCATTTGATTTGAATCAGGCATCGACCACTTAACATTTCATAGTATAGTAAAAGGTCATTCACTCAGGTTTAAGTGTTGGTATCGCCTGATGAAACCAATGCCATACGTGGAATATGCATTTAACAAACAATCAGGTTAACCTAGAACTTAGATACGAGGGCAGTCCCAAAAGTACCCGAACTGACGTGTATATATATAGCGGTTCTTCTTTCAAACAAATGACTATGGTAGAAAATACCACCCTTATAAAGCTTAAGTCTGAAGTTTAATTAGTAATTGTTTGGCAGCCATTAATGGTGAACTCTCTCAGCGAATTTGTAAACATGGATAAAACTGGGCATCGTTATGTGATACAGTACTTTCATTTGAAAGGTCTTAGTCCAACTAATATTAAAGCTGAGCTAGATTCTACTCTGGGGGAGTCTGCTCCTTCGTTTACAACAGCAAAATATTGGGTGGCAGAGTTTAAGGGAGGTCATACGAGCTGCCAAGTCAAACATCGCAGTGGTCGACCAAATGAGGTAACCACGCCAGAAATTGTGAAGGAAATCCACAAAATTATATTGGATGACCGTCGACGTAAGTGCGCAAGGTAGCAGACACCGTAGGCATTTCAAATAATACTGTATATCGCATATTAACTGAAAATTTAGATATGAGAAAGCTGTGCACAATATGGTTGCCGTGTTTACTCACAATGGAAAAAAATTAGCGTCGTGAGGATGTTTCAGTTGAGTGTTTGGTGATGTATCGCTGCAATAAAGCCGAGTTTTTGCTTTGATTCATAACCATGGATGAAACATGGGTCCATCACTTAACCCCTGAGACGAAGCAACAGTCAAAACAGTGGCTTGAAAGGGGAGAATCGGCTCCAAAGTAGGCGATCGCAGTACCATCTGCAGGCAAGGTCATGACGTCAGCTTTTTGGGATGCGCGTGGGATAATTTTTATAGATTATTTTCAAAAAGGAAGAGCAACCAATGACGAGTATTATGCAAACTTATTTCAGCGTTTGAATGATGAAATCAAGCAAAAACGGCTGCATTTAGCTGTTTCATCAAGACAATGCACCAGTTCACACATCCACATAGCCAAAATCAATGAGTTAAAGTTCGAATTGCTTCCTGATGCACCTATTCACCAGATTTAGCCCCATTTGATTATTTTCTGTTTCCAGAGTTGAAGAAATGGCTTTGTGGTAAAAGATTTGCCAACAATGAAGAGGTGGAGTTTGGAATTGATGGATATTTTGCAGAACTCGACGGTTCTCACTATAAACAGCGTATCAAAGCTATTGAAGATCACTGGGAAAAGTGCATCGAGCTGAAAGGAGACTATGTAGAGAAATAAAGATGTTTTTTCCCAAAATTTATGTCTTTTCTTTGTTAGGGTGGGTATTTCTGGGACATCCCTCTCATATACTGGATGCGAGAACATTTAGAAAATGTATGGTATTAGAAAATTATATTTAGACAGCTGGCAATAGGTTTTAACAGAACATTCGAGAAATTGGGATTTACGTCACTTGTAATAACATTCATTATAAGGTTACATTGTTACCTAGCTTGTTTCTTGCAATGGAAACTGTATCGTGTCTCACGCTTAAAATGCAGTTTGAATGAAGCGCACTTTTGCCACGTTTACTACGTTTACGCTCGCAAATTCGGCGCCCAGCTGCAATCGCTCTACCAATTTAACGTCATCTTGTAAATGATATATCACCAAATGGTGAAATATCTGCAGTGCTATTTAAGGCGTATTTTAAAACTTCCAAATATCTACTATTCTACAGAAATAAAAATTAATATTATCAAAGAAATATGGAGATATAAATGATATAAATCTAATTTGGTAGGGTATGGTCAGTGTTTATCCTTGACAAAATAACATTCAGCGTGGATGGAATGTTTTTAAACAGCAAAGAGTGAACGGTGCGCCAGACCACGTTTTTCCTATTCCATCATATTCCATTAACCTAGTTTCTCCCATCCTTTTTTGCTTTCATTTTGTGGGTCCTTAGAGGTTTTTTCATTCATTCTTTTTTACTTTCTCTACTACCTATAGTAACTAGGGGAAGTATTGTACTCCACCCAAAAATTCGATACAGAGATTTCACAAGAAATACATGTTTTGACACCCCCTGAATCCAAAAAACCATCTTTGGAAACGTGTCCGTGTGTGTGTCTGTCTGTCTGTCTTTGAACAGCATAACTCAGAAAAGAACAGTCGGATAAACACCAAACTTGGTATTTAGGTTCAGTATCTTCCAGAGATGCAACACGAAGGTTTTCAAGAAAATCCCCCCACCCCAGGTACCCTTTACATGGAAGATTTTTCGAACATTTTAATTTTCTCAAAAAATGGCTCTAACGGTTTTCATTAAAATATCATATGTTTAAGATATTTTCATGACAAATAAAATGTATATCTTGAATTTCCTGGGAATTTCTCAAAAAGTATTCTTCATTGTGAACGACTTTTGCATAACTGTTAATAACCCGTAAGAGATAGACAAAATTTTACTACACAAAAGATGTAGATCGCGTTAAACTACACAATTAATGTCATATACATTTTAGTTGTTGAGTGAACCATTTTCGAGATATTACTTGTTATTCCCTTAAATTTTTCAATACTTATTTTCTCAAATGGGAATACTTTATTCATTTTGTTGTCTTGGATATGCAAAGAGTATTAATCTGTGGAAAAGGGAATGGTGCTGCACCTAGCAACCAGTTATTATGAGATATGTATGTGCTTAAAGGCTACTGTATTTCCAAATTACCCTTGTAATTATATATTCCCCTTACATCTAAAAGAAAATTAGCAATAAGATAGGGTCTGCAAATGTTTACTCGATTAACATGAAGTAGATGGAGAATAAGCGTTTGTATAAATAGTTTGTACAAGAGTAGAGAAAGTTATGTGAGTGTAACACATCAGATTTTTTATTCTATACACTACTGTTTCTGAACAGACGGTAGACTTAGCTGTGTCCTTTACTGCCTTACTAACACTCAGTTTACTTGAAAAATGATAATCTAACACATTCAATATTAATTTGATTTCTTCTTAGTTCAACAACATGTTGTTTCTTCTTAGCTTTTCTCTCCATAACCATAAATATTTACGTAAAATGTTAAATAAATAACCTACATGATAGTTTACAGTGTTCCATATGCTGTAAACGTACACACTTCCCTACAACTGATGTTAACCTATCTGCCTTTTGTGCGGCATCTGTTATCTGAATAGAATGTTTGTCGTGCCCAATAAATTCAAGAAGTTAGGATTCCGGCTTATTTTAAAAACTATTCTCCAACCTTCCTCAACGTTTTCTCTCGCTTGGTCCCCGTTGTAAACCAAATAACAAAAAAGCTTCTCACTGGCTGACTTCTTCACGCATAGGTGTAGAATTTTCCAAAAGTATTTAATTTAAAAAATATATAACGCTCATTTTATTAAAGACAGAATTTAAACCGGATAGATATCAGCACTCTAGTTTACTCTAGCCTAGAGAAAATATTGTTGAGTTCTATCCTTTAGTTTATAGTTACTCTGGGATAAGCATAGATATAGCAAATATTGAACTACTACTGAAAAAATAATTCCCAAAATAACATTTTTAGATTTTATAGTTATATTGATTGGTATTTCTTCTTTAATTTCATATTATCTTTGTAGGCAAAATACCTATATTTTTAATACACTTTTTTTAAATGTTGTTACACCTGTCATTTTGATCTGTAAATATCTGCACCACTTCACAGAAAACAATCATAACTCCAACAGACTTTAAAGTCGAAAGGTAAATATTAGCCCATCTATTAGGATAAATTTTCTCTAAAATTTGAAGTATATAGTATCTTTACCACGTATGGCAAGCCAATTTGAAGTAGTTGTATTGAAGGAGTTGTATTGTACTTCGACTGTTGGGGAGCCAAACTTGAAGTAGTTGCAACCGCAGGTATGGTAAAAGGTCTCCGGTAGCCTTAGCCCCAAATGTACTTTCCGGTGGCCTTTGCCCCAATGTGGGGCAAATATTAACTTTGTAATTTTGACTGTTTCTTTAAATATTATATATTTATGTTTGGCTCGGCTGCATCAGTATTTATATGTTTTTAGAGACATGAATGTCTTAGCAGGGAGTGGTGCGGCTGAAGAATGTAGACTTACACAGATTATAATTTTACTTCCCTCCTTTTATTAATGCTTGACACGATTTAAATAACACTTCACTGATATAGAGAGCTGTGAGATTCTTTTATTAATTACGAGGACTGATCAATAAAGACTGAGACTGATTTTTTTCACAGATATTTGTTACTCCATTTCAATGTTGACATGATCTTTTTCAAAGTAGTCCTCTCCTACTTGAATGCGCTTTTTATAGCGTCTCTGCCAGTCCTCGAACATATGGTACAGGCCATTGTTTGTCAGGTCTTTGAGAATCGCCTCACTTTTCTTCAGCACTGCTTCAGTGTTCTCAAATCGAATGCCCCGGAGCTTTGCCTTTAGTGACGGGAATAAAAAGAAATCACAGGGAACAAGATTGGGGCTATAAGGCAGATGCGGCCCACAGGTAATTTTGAATTTAGCCAAAAATTCCTGGACTTGATTTGCAACGTGACGCCGCACGTTGTTGTGATAAGTTCTGGATGTTTCCTTGCAATGTGCTTCCTCGGTGTAGCCAATACTGACGTGTAGTACGCTGCTGTAACAGTGGTGCGAGTGGGAACAACAATCACAGCAGCTGTGTTGATGTTGACTTCTGTCATAGCAGAAGCCGAAACACCAGGCCCACCTTGCTTAGCAGGACTCGCTCTACTTTGAAGTCCTTGAACCACCTAAACACTGTTGCACAAGATAGTGCATCTTCACCGTATGCTTGCTTCATCTTTTCCAAACTTTCAGAGGCTGTATGATTTAAACGAAAACAAAGTTTTATTGCTCCTCTTGTGTCACCTTCATTTTGTGGTATGCGAAATTCAACTAGGGTCAACAATATACAGCATTACTACCAACCTACCGATACCAGAGTGCTGCCGCCTATGGACATTATACATGAAACCCCGCTCTTTTCAAATATTCATGGTAGAGACAGGAAACTCTCAGGAAAGCTACAGGAAAAAATCAATCTCAGTCTTTTATTGTTCAGCCCTCGTACTTGCACTTTTTAACACGTAAACTATTTTGTCTCACACAAAATACGTATTAAATTTCTCGAGGATACGTCTCGCGTCCGGTTAGGAACACTGTCTGTAAGCAACTGACTTCTGAATTTGTAAATATTGCTTCATTTTAGTTTCTGATTGACTAATTCTAGTCCAATAGAATACCGTAATTTAACTAAAGCTTTTTCTGGTTGTTGATTGGCTATTTTATAAACTGTCACAAAAATTACATTATTGCTTTCCAAGAATTACAAGTAGTACTGTTAAACTTTCAAATTCATTATTGCCTCAAGGTTACCTCATTGTTAGCAACTTTTGACCTATTTCTCACAGCTCCTACATTATTTAATTTCGTAATTCATTCACATAACATTATCGAACATGTATGCAATAATATAAGCTTATGCAATGATTGTAATATACACTTTTTATATATTGTCACATACACATGCTTCAAGGCGGGCTGTTATTGTATTTATATATTATATAATTAGACTGAAATCATTTAAGTGTTAAAAATGCTGCCTCAACTTTTGCTTTAAACAGAAGTTTCTGTGTATGTTTCTTTTTTTTTGGGGGGGGGTAGAAATATCCGTTTTCTCATAAACCATTGGAGTTAGCTAAATTAAACTTTACGATAATAAAAAAACCTTCTGAGTGTTGTTGTGGAGCTACTTTGGTATTTAATTAACAGGGTTTTAAAAATACGAATTAATTGCTAATAAATTTAAATCAAAGGATAGTAGGTATATTACCGAGCGGGATGGTTCAACCAGTAACATCAGCTGTGGTCCGCATTCGTCATGTCCCGGGGGCTGACCAATTTGCCCAAGGTTTTTCGTGGTTTTCCTCGGTCGATGGGCGAATGCTGGGCTGGATAATTCAATTCGCAATTTTTCTACATTCCTTTGATCACTACATTCCATTTGCTTCTTCTTCACCGCTATACCAGACATTGGGCTGGCCCATCCTGGATATGCTATGATCCAGAGTTTCCTTGCTTCTCGACAGGCATTGCCTTCTAAGTCCTTGTGGGAGTAAGTCTCACATGCAGGAGGGTAACCTGTTAAAAAAATAAAGTAAGTAAAATAGAAAATAGTATTGCGACTTTATTCAGTTTTTCAACTGTCACTCTCTCGTACTCACTGTAAAGGTTTATCTCGATTAAAATGTAGTAGATAGAAAAATAAGCTTTAGTAAGAATATCTTGTATACTAATTAATAAACGATAGCGTAGAGAAAGTCATGTGAATGTTGAAGATGTTACTTTGTTGTATTGTTATTTGTCCCACGATTTGGGAGCCAACTTGAAGAAGTTATATTATATTTTAGGAGGAGTTGTGTTTTGTTTCGACTGTTGGGGAGCCGAACTGGAAGTATTGCAACCGCACGTATGGTAAAAAGTTTCCGGTAGTCTTCGCCCTAAATGTACTTTCTGGTGGCCTTTGCCCAAAAAATGTTTAAAAATATTATCTTTGTAATTTTGACTGCTTCTTTAAATATTATATATTTATGTTTGCCTTGACTGCGTCAGTATTTATATTATTTTGTTACAGACATGAATATCCTAGCAGGGAGTGGTGTGACAAGAATGTAGGCTTACACAGATTATAATTTTACTTCACTCCACTTAATAATACTTATCACGATTTAAGTAACACTTCACTGATATAGAGAGAGAGCTGGGAGATGTTTTTATTAATTACTTGCACTTTTTAACACGTAAACTATTTTCATCTCACACTGAATACATATTAAACTTCTCGAGGACACATCTCGCGTCCGGTTATGAACGCTGTTTACAAGCAACTGACTTCTGAATTTGTAAATTTTGCTCCATTTTAGTTTCTGATTGGCTAATCCTACTCCAATAGAATACCTTCACTTGACTAAAGCTTTTTGTGGTTGTTGATTGGCTATTTTATAAACTGTCACAAAAATTGCATTATTCCTTCCAAGAATTACATGTAGTATAGTTAAACTTTCAAATTCATTATTGCCTCAAGGTTACCTCATTGTTAGCAACGTTTAACCTATTATTCTCACAGCTCCTACATTATTAAATTACCTAATACATTCACATAACATTATTGAACATGTTTACAATAATACAAACATTAATACAATGACTGTTACATACATTCTATATATTATACACATATTGCTTTAAGGCGGACTGTTATTATATAATTAGACTGAAATCATTAAGTGTTAAAAATGCTGCCTCAATGTATCACATCAGATTTTTTTATACAGCAAATAGGTGTTGTAATGATAAAGACACAAGTTTCATAAGTAAATCTTACTTTAAGATAAACTTGTGTTATGAGTCATATTGCCCCGAACAGAAGAGCAGCGTATAGTTTCTGAGATAATGTTCCAGAATTTAGAACCTTAAACACCAAGTTTGTGTCCCCTTGTTTCATACACGATACATCGGATTTCGTGTTTTTCCTCGCTTTAAATTCATAACGGCAAGTTGTATCATATTTGATACATTCTGCACATAACAATAATTTTATTTACTATCGCTATATACTGTGTATCGATGGTAGAACTGAAAAAGTCCTAAAAACTTGATATAACATATATGATACTACCCCTAAATCTTCTTTGAAACCCCTTTAAAATTAAAACAACCTTTCATGTCTTGAATATTCGTGTTATTTTGGTTCTTAATAACACACTTTGATCCACAGAAAAATTCTATAGATGTCTAAACCTTATTTTAAACTACACTAAAAATCCCCCAAAATGTTATAAAAAGAAGGAAAAATTGTTTTATTATTATCATTATTATTAGGAATGGGACGTCGATACCTCACACTCTTAATACTGGGTGGTATTGAAGTAGCTGTAATACTTTCAGATAAACTTTCGATACTTTTTCGATACTTATAATTTTCAAGTTTTGCATAGTCGAAAAGTTAAGGCGTTTAATTTTATGACAATGAAGAATGAAAGGAGTCGAGAATTTACGTTATTGCCTAGCATGTGTCTCCAAAGAGTTGCTGGATTATAGTTCTTAATAGACCTTGACTGCGATGACTGCAATATTCCATAGACGTTGGTTTCTAAATGAAAACATGCACAACAATGGGGCAAGGAGTAGAGGTACTGGTGTAACATGCAGCGTTAACTGAGTTGTGAATAAAACTGATTTAACTAACGTTTCTGCAACAGCCTGGCTTGGTGACTCACTCTCATCCATTACAGTTACCTACTCCGGTGATCAAAATCGTGAATCCAGTAGAAACAAATGAGAACTTAAGACGTAGGCTAATACAGCGCATGGAAATATTTTTACTTCCTCTACTACGTATAGTAAGTAGGGGAAGAATTATATTCCACCCAAGAATTCGATACCGAGATTTCACAGGAAATATATGTTTTGAGGCCCTCTGAATCCAAAAAAAGTATTTTTGGAAACATGTCCTTGTGGGTGTGTGTCTGTCTGTCTGTGAACAGCATAACTCAGAAAGGAACAGTCGGATAAACACCAAACTTGGTATTTAGGTTCAATATCTTCCAGAGATGCGACACGAAGGTTTTCAACAAAATCCCCCCACCCCAGATTACCCTTAACATGGAACATTTTTCGAAAATTTTAATTTTCTCAAATATGGCTCTAACGATTTTGATTAAAATATCATATGTTTAAGATATATTTCATGACAAATGAAATGTACATCTTGAAGTTTCTGGGAATGTCTCCAAAAGTATTCTTCATTGTGAACGACTTTTGCATAACTGGTAAACCATAAGAAATAGACAAACTTTTACTACACGAAAATGTAGATCGTGTTAAAATACACAATTTATGTCATATACATTTTTTTTTGTTGAGGGAACCATTTTAGAGATATTGCTTGTTATTCCCTTAAAATTTTCAATACTTATTTTCTCAAATGGGAATTCGTTATTCATTTTTGTGTTGTATATGCAAAGTTTGGTGTTTATCCGACTGTTCGTTTCTGAGTTATGCTGTTCACACACACACGCACAAACGGACGTTTCAAAAAATGCTTTTTTTGGATTCAGGGGTCTCAAAACATATATTTCTGGTGAAATCTCGGTATCGAATTTTTGGGTGGAATACAATACTTCCCCTACTTACTATACGTAGTAGAGAAAGTAAAAATTGCTGCCAATTGGAGAATGTCAAACTGGAACAATTTGGTAATTAGCCTACAGTACAAAATTGGTTACATGCGTTTATATACAGAAAACTACTAATAAGAATACAATTCCGTTATCGTCTTTACAGTAGTCGTCCTCGTTGGGGTATTGTTTAGCATGCTGGCTTCTAGTTCCCGAGGTCGCGTGTTCAAACCCGGCGGAGGCCGATGCATTTTTTTTGGGTGTAAAAATACTTAGCATGGCTTCCTTTGAAATGGAATTAAAACCGGTTATCCCGTGTCGTAGATTTAGGGCACGTAAAAGAACCTCAAGGCTGATAAAGAGGCAAAATTACCGGTCTTACACGCCCAATATAGAATGGGACACTAAGGACCACAACAGATAAAGAGCGTACATTAATAAAACTTCGTGGAATTATAAAGTGAATATCGAGTAGTATTATTATTATTATTATTATTATTATTATTATTATTATTGTATTGAAGATTAGTTATATTTTGATGCAGAGAAACTCATCACATACATTAGCATAAATACCAGTGTATGATATTGATCTCGGGTCTCTAGAAGTTTTTCGACCTTTGATTTTGAGTTCTACTGTGCAGTCGTTGTAACCCCACGTATGGGAGCCAAACTCGAAGTTGTTGTAACCCCACGTACGGTACAAAGTTGCCGGTGGCCGTCGCCCCACGCTCACTTTTCCGGTGGCCTTCGCCCCACTTTAAACAATCAACTTTGTATTTTAATGTTTATTTAAATGTTATATATATATATATCGGCTGCGTCAGTAGTATTTTTTAAAGCACGTATCTATTAGCAAGGCTGGTGTGGCTAAAGAATGAAGCTTACACAAGTTATAATGGTATTTAACTTTGTTTTATTAATCCTTCACACGATTACATAACACTTCACTGATGTATTCTACTATAGAGCTGTAAGATTATTGATATTTGCACTTTTAAACACGTAAAGTTTATATTATTCTCACCGCAATAAATTCTTTGTCTCACACTGAACCAATACTGCTTGTTTACGCTATCTTGTAGCGTCTCCCGCCTGAATCTGTATAGTTCCCTATTTCAAGTATCTGATTGGCTAAGCCTACTGCAAGAGAATACTTTTATTTAACTTAAGCCATTTCTAGTTTTTGATTGGCTATTTATAATCTGTTTCAAACATTACATTATTGTTCCAAGAATTATTAGTAGCGTTTATTAAACTTTCTAATTTATTGTTGTCTCACGTTTATCTCATTTTAGCAACTTTCGCCTTCTACTTTATAATTCTGTTTGCTAAGGAAGGCAGCTTGCTTCTATTCTCACAGTTCCTACATTGTTAAACTACGTAATACATTCACATAACATTATTATATATGTACATAATATAAACATAATACAATTACTGTTACATACACTTTATGTAGGATTCCATACACATATTGCTTTAAGGCAGGCTGTTATTATATTTTATATATGATATAATTAGACTGATATTATTTAAGTGTTAAAAATACTGCCACAACTCGCGGTCTTTTTGGTTCAGTGGACCTGTGAAATCTCTGTATCTAATTTATTTTTATGAAATGCAGTTATTCCTCTACCTACTATATATAAGGGGTAGGGAAAGTAATTAAAATTGTTATATTTTAATACTTTTTATAAGGAATATTCTACTTTTATGTGGGCCCTGGATACATAAGTTGGTAGACGGGTAATTTCGTCTTCGGCAGCATTGTTGCCATTCTGGTGCAGTAATTGCGGACGTGGGAGCTGACATCTGTGTTCAACCTAACGAACCGTTTTAATTCGCGGATTAGCTGTGTCGGAATAATCATACAGGGCTGGTTCACGTCCACGTGAAATAAATTACAAACACGGAAATGTGCTGTAAACAGACATTGTTGCAGAGATAAGGGATGGCCGTGAAAAAAAAAGAAAAAAAAACACGGTTTACATGGCCTCCCAAAACCTGAAATTATTGGCGTGGCTAATGTGCAGCTTCTAGGACGCTGCGTCGATGTTTAAAAAATATGTAACTGCAGAATTTACAAGGGGATTTTTGCTGTTTCCGGGCGTGCTTCGATTATCTGGATCTACGACGTGATGTATCGGTCCTTATAACTTGTACTTGTTTGCTATATGTGTAAATTGTCTTTATTTAATTTAAAAATACTGTTAAAAATCTCTTATATTCTGATAGGGTTTTAATACGATAACTTTCAGTGGGTGATATGCTTTAAATGAGTCCGTTTCTAATACATTTTGGACGTTTATCTATCGTTACATTCACATGACCTTCTCCACTCTATCGTTTCCAAATGGGCATAAAAATTATACTTACAAAAGTGTATCTTTCTACCTACTTCATTTTGAGGCAGTATTTTTTATCACTTAAATTATATCAGTCTAATTATATAATATAAAATATAATAACAGCCCGTCTTAAAGCAATATATGCATGTAATAATATATAAAATATATATAACGATCATTGTATTATGTTTATGTTATAATTTACTTGTATAAAATGTTATGTGAATGTATTACGTAGTTTAACAATGTAGGAGCTGTGAGAATAGAAGCAAGCTGCTTTCCGTAGCAAACAGAATTATAAAGTAGAAGCCTAAAGTTGTTAACAATAAGGTAAGCTTGAGACAAAAATAAATTAGACAGTTTAAAAACGGCTACTAATAGTTCTTGGAACAATACTAATGTAATATTTAAAAACAGTTTATAAATGGTCACGTGGATGTGGAAAGAAAAGTCAAAGTAAAAATAAATAATTTTATTGGAGAAGGCTTAGCCAATGAGAAACTAGAAATAGATAAATGTACAAATTCAAGCGGTCAACGCTAGTAGATAGCGTACCCATACAGTTAGGTTCGGTACGGGTTCAGTGGTTATATGTGAGACATGATAATGCATTGCGGAGAGGATAATATATAAAATTTTACCTGTTAAATGTGTAATTAACAATAATCTCATAGCCTTATAGTAGGTTACAACAGTGAAGTGTTATAAAGTGTATGAAGTTTAATAAAAAAGTAAAATACAATGATAATGTGTGTAAACCTTATTCTTTAGCCGTACCAGTCCTGTTAATAGATACTAGCTTTACAGAACTCTACAAGCGCAGCCGAGGTATAAATAATAAATAAATAAACCTTAAAATAATTACTATATATAAAAATAAACACACGACACAGCCGCAAATGTTGGTTCCTAAACGTGGGGCGAAGGCCACCGGAAAGTTTGTACCCAAAGCGTGGGGTGATCACTCCTAGAAACATACCTCCCGCATTACGTGAGGCAGCAGCTGCTTCAGATCGGCTCATCAACGTGCGGGCTGCAACGCCTTTAAATTGGCGCCCATAAGTGTTGCAAGAAAAATACTCCCGCAATTTTAATCGAAATAAACAATTTCAGTAATACTTGCATTAAACATTTTGTTGTACATACAACGGGAATAGCGGATAGTAAATATTTTAGAAGTGCACGCTATATGCGCTATACTGTTTCCATGACATCGTGAGAAACAGCTGAATGTTGACAGGACTTTAAAAGAACAATTCTAACCATTAATAGCGGATATCTAGAAAATAACTGATGCCACAGAAAAGTGATTTGAAATAAATTGTGTTTTAAGGATATTCTATATTTTTTGTGTCTATCGTTTACTAGTTATACAAGATGGTACACAATTCTATGCAAGTGAAGAGGACTCAACGAAATTCAAGATATTAATCTTATTCCTCATGTAAATTTATTTAATGTATGGTATTTTGGCTGAGAGGTGAAACCGCTCGTCTCTCACCTAAGTGGCCCTGGTTCAATTCCAGGGACGTGCTTGTGGGATTTCTGGTGGACAAAGCGGCGTCTGCGCGGATTTTGTCCGGGTTCTCCGGTTTCCCCCGGCACGTTTCATTCCACCGGTGCTCTATCTTCACCTCTCTTATCATTCATCTCTCATCCCCTCCCTCGCTCTCATTCCTGGTGTGTGGCTGATCACCCACCCTGGTCTCTCACTCTCTGATCCGTAGGTCCTCTGCCCCGGGTGTTGTCATATTGTTACATGCTGGGATGAGGGCCAAAAGGTTTCCAGAAAATTAATTAATTTTCTTCACCCCAGCACGCACGTGGAGGAACGCAACTCGCTACATTAAGAAGACCGGGACCTTGGTGTGTAAATTTAAGAGGAAGGCGTGGGGTTTTACATTACACAAAACATTACGTAACACACATTACCTGGAATTTATTAGCGAACGTTTGGCGACTCTACATTATGAACTAGGAGGAGAAGATGGGGGAGATGCCCCGAAGCCGTGGATGACCACACGCACGTCTTGCTACAACGACTGCCGTCACTCAAGTGACGCTATCTATATCCCCCCTCCAACCGTGTCTAGCCAACACCAGCCAGAGTTGCCGTCATACCAGACGAATCTCAAACAGAGTCCTACCTTTTGGCGTGGTCCAAGGATCTTATTGCTCATTTTCTTGTAGATGCAAGGGGAATTGGTAGACTTTAAGCGATAGTTAAATGTTTTAAGAGCTGGTTGCTATGTGGAGCATTCCATTCTCTTTGCATTACCAGGACAGAAAAAATGAATAACGAATTCCCATTTGAGAAAATAAGTATTGGAAAATCCAAACAAATAACAAGGTATATCTCGGAAATGGTTCACTCCACACAAAAAGGTATATGACATAAATGGTGTATTCTAATGAGATCTACATTTTTGGTGTAGAAATATTTTGTCTATCTCTTTGGTTTACCAGTTATGCAAAAGTTATTCAGAATGAAGAGGACTTTTGGGGACCTTCCCAGACAATTCAAGATATACATTTCATTCACCATGAAAATACCTTAAAAATGATATTTTAATCAAAATCTTTAGAGCCATTCTAGAGACAATCAAAACATTCGAGAAACTTCCATGTAAGCGGTAGTCTCGGATGGGGGTATTTTCTTGAAAACCTTTTTGTCGCATCCTTGAAAGATACTAAACTCAAATACCAAGTTTGGTATTTATGCGACATTTCGTTTTTGAGTTATGCTGTTCACAGCGAGACGCCCTCATTGACTGACAGACAGATAGGCACATAAACACAGACATGCTTCCAAAAAATGCTTTATTTGGTTTCAGGGTACCTCATCGAATTTTTGGGTGGAATACAATACTTCCATTACTTACTATACGTACTAGAGAAAGTAAAAATTTAAGAAAAATTTCAAATTTTAGTAGCGCCTCCCCTTAAGATGATCTGCATTTTTTGTGCAGTAATATTTTGTGTTTGTCTACCAGTTACACAAAAGTCATTCACAATTATTCCCAGAAACTTCAAGACAGTTTTATTTGTTAAGAAAATATTTTAAGCACATGGTAGTTTAATTAAGATGGTAAAGTCACAAATAATGATACATTTTCCTTGTAAAGTTTAGGGGGTATTTTATTCGTGTCGCTTTCTTAGAAGAAAGAAATTTTAAATGCCAATATCAGAAGGCATTAAAATATATATTTGCAGTGAAATCTCGGTATAAAACTTTTGGGTGCAATATAACACTTCCTCTGCTTAGTGTAAGCATTCAAAATGATAAAGGTGCGGACGAACGGAGTGGTCCCTGCAACTGGGACAGAGACCCGGATGACGACGGGCGTAAGCATTGACGTGATCCCTAACTTTCCAGATGAAACGTATCCGACGCCGTTCGGGCACAACCATACTGCTCCAGACACCCCTGGTGGGGCCCACCCGGAGGCGGGTTCCAACTAAGTAGTTCCGCAAAGGCTCCAGGAAGGAAACCTCTACAAGGCGCACACTCACCGCCCAGCCGCAACCCGCCGAACACCGTCGCCTGATCCTACAACCCTGAAACAGATGACAAGGAAGAATATGAGGGACAGGAAAGTCGTGACAGAAGAAAAACCCCAACATTCGCCTACCGACCCGGGGAAACCACGAAATACTCTTGGATCAGAGTGGACAGGCGCCGGGTATCGCTCCGGAATGCAAGTCGCACACGTTACCTCACTCGGTGTGAGGTATAGAACGTTCATTATAGAACGGAACTGTTTATGTTGGTGCTGGCAAAATCTAGCCCTACTCCCTGGTAGTGTGACCATCTCTGTTTTTCTAGTATAATTCTAGCCAATGGATTGGCAGGGTACTTTACCTCCCCCAAAGTATGGCGGAACTGCCGAAGGGTAGCATTACAACTTAACCTTCGTCTCAATTCGCTGATGAAAGCTCTCATATATGTAAATGTCGTTCAGTTTAACCTCACATGTGAATAAATTTTCACCCCTAGCCTTTCCTTGTGTAGCAATCATAGCGAAACTCTTTCATAAAGGTGTATCCGAAGCACTCCTTCGTTCCACATAGATGATAAACAGTATTTATTGGTTAGTTTGTATGTCCCTGAGAACTGATACTGGTTGGGTGGCGTCAAAAGTTGTTTACCTGAGGATGAAAACCTTACAACCGAGCGGGATGGCTCAGGCGTTAACGTCTGTGCCGCACATTCAGGAGGTTCCCGCGGCTGACCTTCCTGGCCCATGTTTTTTTCGGATAGAATGCTCGGAAACATACTCATTTCCTTTCACCCTTCATTTTACAGGGTTGAAAATGTCGGCGGGAATCTCTGCGTAGCATGGTAGGGAAAAGGATGCTCTATGTAACTGTGAATGTGTAAGCACTCAGGGGGAAGGGAGGCGTTGCACCAGTTGCCATCCGAGGAGTTTCAATCTGTAAAAGGAGGGACCCTGCTCTCTGTCTCCTGTCACCTCAAACCCTCCCCCTCCCTCCCGGGAGCACGCCGTCAGTCTTCAGGTACAAAAGACATTGTAGGTCGAGGGAATGCACTGCAGAACACATTACAAACCAATGGAGTGCCACACTTACGAACCTTTATTTAGAAAACCAAACCGTCTGGCGTATAGCCAAATGCCTCACTAGGCAACCAATGTCTGTTCCTCCATTACACCACAACCAACGCGTAGCGACCACAGACACGGAGAAAGCTGAAGCCCTTGCAGACGCTCTCCAAGAAACCCTCGTGCCAAACCCTCAGCCGATTGACCACGCCTTTGTCGCAGACACCCTGGCAATTACAACTGATTTCCGAACGCGCCAAACGCACAACAAACTTCGAAAAACCTGCCCCTCTGAACTTGCCTGGATGATCAAGCACCTCCACAACAAGAAGGCCCCTGGCCCAGATTCTATTCCTAACATTGCGCTGAAGCACTTACCACTCGCCGCCCTTCAGGCGCTGTCCAACATCTGCAACTTTGCCCTACACCAAGGATATTACCCTGAGCAATGGAAAACTGCCAAAATTCTACACTTTCCTAAAAAGAACAAAGACAACACGAACCCTCACAACTACCGACCCATCAGTCTAGTCAACTCTCTGAGCAAACTACTCGAAAAAGTCATACTCAAACGGTTAAATGCACATCTTGCGCGTCACAATATCCTAATTCCAGAACAGTTCGGCTTCCGCGCCAAACACTCTACCACATTGCAACTCCTCCGCACCACTGAACACATCACGCAGGGGTTTAACACACGAAAAACCACAGGAGCCATATTCCTCGATCTTGAGCGGGCGTTCGACCGGGTATGGCACGAGGGACTACTGCGTAAACTCAACCAATACAACTTCCAAGATACTGCACTCAAACTCATTGCCAACTATCTACACAACCGCAAATTTCAGTCCGCTGTTAACTCCTCTCTCTCCACGCTTCGCCCAGTCCGGGCTGGAGTCCCCCAGGGAAGTGTACTGGGACCGGTCCTCTTCACAATATACATGAATGACATACCAAAAACTAACAACACGCTCCTCTCACTCTATGCAGACGACACCGCACTAATGGCACAGTCCGGTGACCTAAAATTCATTAACTCTCGCCTTCAGCGAGCACTTTCTGCACATGAGGAATGGCTGACCAAATGGCGCATTAAAGTCAACCCAACCAAGTCACAAGCTATAATCTTCACCAAGCGGGCCAAACACCGCCAACATGCGCGAACGCTGCCACTAATACAACTATTTGGCTCTCCCATACCATGGACTAACTCTGTTACCTACTTAGGCATCAAGAGGGATCAGGGCCTCACCTGGAAAGATCACGTAATTACCGTCCGCAGAAAATGCAATGCGCAGCTATGCAAACTATACCCTCTTATCAACTACAACAGTACCCTTCAAATTCGACTAGGCCTCACTCTCTACAAAACGCTACTCCGACCCATACTCACCTACGCGGCCCCCGTCTGGGGGTATGCAGCTAAAAGCCACATCAAGACGCTCCAATCCCTCCAGAACAAAATCCTCCGTATCATAGCCAGGGTGCCCAAACTTGCACCTTCCAAACTCCTACACCAAGAACTCAGGATGCACACCATTGAGCAATTCATCAAAAAACTAGCAGCCGACCTGTACACTAACTGCACCAAGAGCACAAACCCCCTCATACAAACACTAGGCACCTATGAAACCACCATCAACAAACACAAACGCCCACTAGCGCTATTTGACCGCAACCTGTCCGATGAAATACCCATTGAAGATATCCTCGAACACTTAAACCGGCTTATACCTCCATAGCTATGCCACATTCACACACACTATTAATACTCTTAAGTTGCAGGAAATCATGCTGAACTGGAACTTTAAAACAACGGTCTGCCCCTGCCAATGCGCCAACCCATAACGGAACCGTCTATAGGCCACCCACCATCACAGGAACACTTCAGCAGCAGCTCGGCAACCAAAGGTAAAATCTCGCCACATCTTTCATTACGATCACTTGCATGATGTTAACACCCGCGCCATACCATTTAATATTTAAGCCGTAGCTCTTAACGCATCCCTGTCACTCCCACCCAACCTAACCCATACTAATCCACGAGCGCCAGCCAGGGCTTGCCATGGCTGGCACCGGTAATCCCAACCAGGCACGCTTGCATGTCCTGCATGCTCGCATGAGTAGTTTAACTTACTAACCGGGGTGCTTCCGCGGAACCCGACCATGTTTAACTCACATCTTTCTCCACGCGCTAGCACGTCACTACTAACAAAGCACCCCCCCCCCTAGTTGCATGTTAGAACTAACAGCACGGGGAGACGATGTAGCCTCTGAGGATGATCGTCACCGGGGGCGGCGGGTGTGGGGCCGCCCCTACTAAAAAAAAAATTAAAAAAATAAAAAGATCCTAAGTCCCTTACCGCACTGTCCTAGTCCTAGAGAGGGAAAAATCACCATGGGGATCAAGGGGAATGGACCACTTTTATGCACGACGTGAACGTGGTAAAGAAGGTAAAAACGTTTAGATAATAATATTTATGGAATATAAAAGCTGTAATGAATTCAAACGCGACACACACACTCAAGGAATAAATCCGAGAGGAAGAATCACAGAAATAAAGACAACACCACTCCAAGGGTGTTTAGCAAACTCGGAACACCGTCATAGTAAAACGCACATGACGTAAAAGTAAAGGGAGGAAGTTTGGAGGATTGAAAATACTGGCATATTAGCATTTTCATTAGAGGAGGCCGAGTTTTCGCTAGACAATGTAATTAGTCGCCGAGATCCCCGTCATGCTCATCGCGTACACATACAAAGTTCATTAAAACTTGCACGTCTAGCGAAATAAAAACAAAAGGCATATGCGCTGCGGGTCGGAAATTGTTCAACTTTTAACATGTTTGTGGGTCCAATGATTGTGTAACAGCACACGTAATTTAGAAAAATAGAAAAGGCAAAGCCAAAAAGCTGGCACGCTCGTTCCCTACTCCACTTTACTCTAAATTACAAATTTTCCACAGAGCTTGTTCTTCGGCATACATCTACATACAAGATCAAACAAACACTGCCAGGAATACATTCTTTTGCGTGGCTTCATGCGCGCCGCGCGCGCGCCCGACCACCTATTTTCATCCTTATAAACGCGAATTTGTAGCAACAAAAACTGTGCAAGGTTTTTCATACAAAAGCTGTCCAATAAATCGTAAGATAAACTCTTTATATGCGTTTCACCTTCATTAATAAGCCCAAATATGTCATGATTTAAATTGTTTTGCCTCCTCTTTAGCTCTAATTTAAAACAAAAATTCACAGCAAATTTCGAAATAATCTAGGCTGAAAATACCAATTCTGCACTTCGAAGCACTAGAAGAAACAAACCTGATTGTAAAATTTAATTTTCATTTTTCCTTTCACCGACGCACATAAAAAGTTGTCCATCCCCCAGCTCGCCACGGTGCTTTCCCCTCCATAGGGTTTTCATCCTTACGTAACCAACCTTTGACTCCGCCCGACCGGTATCAGCTCTCTATGTAACTGGCCTGAATAACAATTCAGGTACATAAAATTAATCAATGAACGATGTTTATTGGTGTGGTAGGACACGCTTCTATGAAAGAGTTTCGTTATGATTGGTATAAAAGGCAAGACTAAACGAATATAACACAATTCGGCCTTCTGGAGCAAGAGGTGAAGAATTATTTACATATGACGTTAAAATGAACGACATTTACCTACGAGGACAGTGCCAGAAGAACACGAACTGACGCATATATAGAGGTTGTTCTTTCAAACAAATGACCATGGTAGAAAGTACCACGCTTATAAAGCTTAAGTCTGAAGTTTAACGATGCTACGTTGTTTAGTAATTATTTGGCAGCCATTAATAGTCAACTCTCTTAGCGAGTTTGTAAACATGGATAAAACTGGTCATCGTTATATGATATAATACTTTCATTTGAAAGGTTTAGTCCAACTAATATTAAAGCTGAGCTAGATTCTACTCTGGGGGAGTCTGCTCCTTCGTTTACAACAGTAAAATATTGGGTGGCAGAGTTAAGCGAGACCGTGTACGAGCTGCCAAGACAAACATCGCAGGGGTCGACCAAATGAGGTGACCACGCCAGAAATTGTGAAGAAAATCCACAAAATGTATTGGATGAGCGTCGAATGAAAGTGCGTGAGCTGGCAGACATCGTAGATATTTCAAAAAGTGCTGTACATTGTATACTAACTGAAAATTTAGACATGAGAAAGCTGTGCGCAACATGGGTGCCGCGTTTATTCATAATGGAACAAAACCTGCGTCGTGAAGATGTTTCGCAGCCGAGTTTTTGCTCGTCGATTGATAACCATGGATGAAACATGGGCTCATCACTTCACACCTGAGACGGAGGAACGGACGAAATAGTGGATTAAAAGGGGAGAATCAGCTCGAAAGGAGGCGAAGACAGTTCCATCTGCAGGCAAGGTCATAGCGCCAGGTTTTTTGGGATGCGCGTGGGATAATTTTCATCTATTATCTTCAAAAAGGAAAAGCGATCAATGGCGAGCATTATGCAAACTTATTGCAGCGTTTGAATGTTGAAATCAAACAAAAACGACCGTTATTAGCGAAAAATCTGATGTGTTACATTCACATGACTTTCTCTACACTTGTGCAGAATATTTTTCCAAACGCTTGTTCTCCATGTGCTTCATGTTAATCGAGATATCGAGATGTTAGTTTTATTGCTAATTTTCTTGTAGATGCAAGGGTAATTGGTAGGCTTTAAGCTATAGTCAAATATTTTAAGAGCTGGTTGCTATGTCGAGTACTCCATTCTCTTTGCATTACCAGGCCAAAAAAAATGAATAACGAATTTTCATTTGAGAAATAGTATAAGTATTGGAAAATTTAAGGAAACAACAATCAGTATCTGAAAATGGTTAACTTAAGAAAAAAATCGTATATAACATAAATTGTGTATTTTAACGCAATCTACATTTTTTGTGTAGTAAAAGTTTGTCTATCTCTTATGGTTTACTAGTTTAGCAAAAGTCGTTCACAATGAAGAATACTTTTGGAGACATTCCCAGAAAATTCAAGATATACATTTCATTTGTCATGAAAATATCTTAAACATATATATTTTAATCAAATTCGTTAGAGCCATTTCCGAGAAAATTAAAATTTTCGAAAAATATTCCATGTAAAGGGTAATCTGGGGTGGGGGTTTTTCCTGTAAACCTTCGAGTCGTATCTCTGGAAGATATTGAACCTAAATACCAAGTTTGGTGTTTATCCGACTGTTCGTTTCTGCGTTATGCTGTTCACAGACACACACAGACACACACACGGACATGTTTTCAAAAATGCTTTTTTGGATTCCGGTGAAATCTCGGTATCGAATTTTTGGGTGGAATACAATACCTCCCCTACTTATTATACGTAGTAGAGAAAGTAAAAAGAAATTTGTTTCATCAAGACAATGCACCAATTCATACATCCATTATCGCCATGGCCAAAATCCATGAGTTAAGGTTCGAATTGCTTCCTCATGCACCCTATTCGCCAGACTTAGCCTCTTCTGATTATTTTCCGTTTCCAATGTTGAAGAAATGGCTTGGTGGTAAGAGATTTTCCAACAATGAAGAGGTGTGTTTGTAGTTGATGGCTATTTTGTAGAACTCGACAGTTCTCATATAAACAAGGTATCGAAGCTGCTGAACATCGCTGGGAAAAGTGTATCGAGCTGAAACGAGACTATGTAGAGAAATAAAGATGTTTTTTCCCCAACATTTTTGTGTTTTCTTTGTAGGTCGGGTACTTCTGGGACATCCCTCGTATATGAGAGCTTTCATCAGCAACATAGAGGCGAAGGTTAAGTTAGTGCCACTACTAAACGGAATTTATGGTTGTCGAGCGCTTTTGTTTACCAATTAAACTGCTGTTAGTCGGCGTATGTGGCGGGACGGTTGATTTCGATGCGTGGTCCCGGTCGGGCTTCACCTGGCTCAGGGAGTTCTACTCTGCCAGTGTGAGGTGGACATATCTCTCTCTCTCACTCTCTCTTGCTGAGTCTCCTGTAAGGCTTAGAAAGAAGAATATTTAAATTTGTAAAGGTTTTCTGTTTGCTTTATTCATCTGAGTTTGTCCGTTGTCATTTTTCGTTACCCAGATGTTAACATGTAGTTATTTTTTGCGCGGAGCCTTAGGCGTGAATTACATTTGCTAATTATGTATCATTGATTTGTTTCAGGCGGCGGCGTGGCCGAGTGGTTTCGAATTATCTAGGAATAGCCTGTGAAGTCCTTTTCATTCGGAAGGAATTTTTTATAATCTTGTATAACTGGTAAACGTTTAGCGATAGATGAAGAAGTACTACACAAAAAATGAAGATTTCTTTAATGCATACAATTTATTTAAAATAATTTTTGTGGCATAAGACGTTTCTGAGATATCCTATATTGAAGGTTCGAATTGTTCAATAATTGTCATTCTTTTAAAGTGTCATTGATTTTCAATTATTTCTCACGATGTCATGGAAACAGTATGGAATTTTAAGGCCAGCATATAGCGTCCAGTTGTTAAACATTTGACTATCGCTGTTCTCTTTGTATCTATAACGAAATGTGTAACGTAGCTGTTTCTGTAAAGGTTTATTTGGATTAAAATTATGTAGATAGAAAAATAAGCTGTAGTAAGAATAGTTTGTATAACCACTAATAGAGATAGAGAGGAGGAAAGCTCATGTAAATGTATCACATCAGATTATTTTTCTATCTATTTCATGTTAATCGAGATAAAGTTTAGAGAAACAGTTTCATTAAACATTTCATTGTAGGATAAGAGTGACAGAAGAAAGCAAATCGATACACAGAAGCTTAAAAGCTGGCCCTTTATGCTTGCCTTCAAATTTTATACTCTTTCTATAACATCATGAGAAACAACGAATAGCCATAGTACATTAAAAATATTACAAATTATTGAAAGTCTCTTGGATATTGCTGATGCCACTAAAAGATTTTTGAAACATGTTCTGCGTTTTAAACATATCCACATTATTTTGTTAGGACCATTTGTTAAACCATTTGTATTTCAAATGGTTTATCCGTTAAAACAAATCTTATTCCGAAGAAGCAGCCTTCATAGGCTATTTTCATAAAATTCAAGGTATAATTTTTATTTGTCATGTAAATTTTTATTTGCCCAATCTGGCGCCTACACCAGATGGGACGTAAAGATGGAGATGTACCTACGGGATGTCACCGAGAGCGTTATAGGTTGGGGATAGCTGGCGGGGTGACACCATTAAATGTGCAATTCTGATTCCAAGTTTAGTTTAATTATTTACAGGCTGCAAGAGAGAAGTTTATCTGGGTTGCAAGAAGGTTGGGTTTAGCATGTTCTGGCGGTCTTGACTGAAGATTAGGTTAAAGATTAAAAGACTGAGTGTCACAGAGCGCGTCTGGCAAAAAACGAGGAGTTTAAATACCCAAGGAGTATGCACTAGTGCTTTATACAGGCTTGACGTAAGCGGATGTCAGCATAATTTTCCCATTCCACCCACGCGTCAAACATTTGGAAACACATTCTTAAAAACACGCCATTCTTCCTGCATACATTTGTAACCTGCTTTGGTTTCAAGTCCAATCACATGGCAGTTGATGAAGAAATAGCTTGAATAAGAAAATATTTGAGTGAAGCTTCTGTTGAGAATATATTTTTTCTGAGAGAAAGAAGAGGAATATGGGAGAATAAGTTAATTTCTAAACCTATTCATGCTCCTATCCATGAATTAGCACATAGTGAAATTAACACACCTCTAATTAAGGTTATTAAAAAGAGGATTTTTATCGAATTGTTGGACATTAGAAAAGAGAGTGTACACTCTATAAATGGGATATGAACCCATTAGCTTAAAATTAGCTTAATTTTCTACATTTTAGTGTATGATGAACAATTTTTTTATATTTTAAGATACAGTTTAATTCTGTTTTATGTAATAATAATAATAATAAGTAAAAGTAATAGTTTACATGATTTATCCTATCAAGATAACCCTTTTAAATCAGGCATTTTACTTTTTCATTTAAAGAAATTTTAAATTAATTGGATAAATATTAACTTTATGCGAATTAATTATCAACGGGTATAGGATTGAGTAAAGTTATTTGCACATGTTTAATAACTCGACTTGGTTTGATTATGTTTTACTTTTCATTGTGTCTTTTTACATGATTAATTTCTCTTGGCGCGCATTATCTGTCCAGAATACAAGTCGTCGTACTTCAATTTATCACAATATGTTGTAGAGTTAACCTGTTCCTTATATTGTCAGCCTTCGCTTTCTTTTATTTAAAACGTTATTCTTTTATCTCGTACAACCTATATAAGAATAAATGGCGGAAATTATGAATTCACTAGAGACTGAAATGGAAGAGCCAGGTGAAATTACAGAAGCAACACTAGAAGTACTTACCCAGAGAGGAATATAATATAGCATGTAATCGCTCCCTTGTCTGGTGTAAGACAAAACATGTTGAAAATAATTTCACTGAAAACGACTGCTAGCGAATCAACAAAACATCTCACATCTTGCTTTTTAACGTCATTTCTCTTGTTTCAAGAACCGCGTTCTAAACGTGATCTCTGTAAGTTTCAGGAATCAATATAATATTATTTATATTTTACAAATTCGAGCACTGTTTAAAAAATAATATATGCCACAGTGTTAAAAGTGGTTTTATTTTGCGAGTAGAATTGCCTACGACCTTCGTTCCGCAAACTTTCTACTTGCAAAATAAAACCCTACTTTTACCTCCTTGTATCATAATCTAGTATTACGACAATCTTATAAAATAGAAATATAAGCATCACAGTATGTTAAATATATGTTATTCTAATAAAAGTAACAGCCAATTTCGTGGGTAAAGTGTAGTTTGGGATAGGTCTTTTCGTAAATCTTACTGTCACGTCCTTGGAAAATACTGAACTTATACCATGTTTGACAATTATTAGACATTTCGTTTTTGAGTTAAGCTATTCACACGCGCGTGCACACACACGATGTGTTTCTAAAAGCGATGTTTTTTATTCAGGGGACATTAAAACATGTATTTATAGTAAATCTGATATAGAGATTTTGGTTGGAATTTAACACTCCTTCCATCTACTAGTACACGGTAGAGAACATAAAAATTAATAGGGGTCCCGGCTACCGCGGCAGAGCACCGCAAGTCGGCTGCAGGGGCTCAATTTGCTTGTACCATGAACCTTGGGAGGGGGAATGAGGGGGCAGATGACAGGCGCAAGCATGGACGGAGTCCCTAACGTTTCCAGATCGAAGTCCTTGGACGACGTTAGGCAGAAACCTTAGAAAGCGCACATACACCGCTCAGCCGCAACCGGTCGAACACCGTCGCCTTGCCCTACAACCTAAACAGATGACAAGGAAGATGCTGGGTACATGAAAGTGATGGTAGAATTTGTACCATCCCAGAATTCTCTTGCCGACCCGGGGAAACCACGAAAAGCCCATGGATCAGAGTGTGCTGTCGCGGGGTTCGAACCTGGGACCTCCAGAATACGAGTCGCACACGCTACTGCGGTTCAGCCTCTCAGTAAGTGTTCTAAGATGCATAATTAAAGTTCTGCATTTTACTTTTTCATGTTCTGCACACTCTATAAATTTGAATTTAATCAAATCATTATTCTGAACCTTTATGTTTTCAAAATTGATTACCATGCTACGTATTATACTTGTGTCACTCTTGCGTGAAGGTGTTGGATTAAAAAGCAGCGAATGTTATAGAATTTGTATCAGAGAGTTCGGGAATTTATTGCAGAGAGTAGTAAATCGCCTTGTGACGAAAATGACAGGGGAATATTCCGATTGGGTTTAAAACAATTTCTGCTCGACTTGGTGTCAATACGCATTGACACATTTAAAACAGGAGCACTTGTTTGTAATCCCGCTTGCCCCTGAGGTACACACAACTCTCTCTCCGAGGCAAAACGAAAACCTCTTTCCAAATCCGGATTTGTGCTGCACGTATTTGTAAGCGTGTCCTAGGAGCTTAGCATCGCCGTCGGTGAATGGAGAGACAGAAGTGTCCGACCTCAAACAAATTTGTTAAGAGCTGTATTTCCAAGGTAAAACACAAAATTAAATCTTGACTCGCCTCCTTTATTACTGTGAATAACTTTATCAAGAGAATGCTTTTGTTTTTACTATTTAATTCGTTAACATTGTGAAGAATTAGAACTTTGGGTATTCAGAACAGCATTTCCTGCAATTTTATTGTTTTTATTTTACCACTTCTACTTGCTTTATCGGCGGCGCCGTGGCCGAGTTTTTAGACCGCTGGCCTCTCACCAAAGCGATCCGGGTTCAATCCCAGGACCCGCATGTGGGGTGGGTTTTCTCCAGGTTCCCCCGCCATGTTTCATTCCACCGGTGCTCTATCATATTTCCTATCCATCTCTCATCTGCATCTATCAACCACTTCCTCGCCCTCATCCTGGGCGTGTGGCTCATCACTAGGCTTCGGACACGGTTGCTGTTTCGTTGCACTTTAAAACAGTTACGTGCCCACAGGGTTTCACTGAGACCTCCCCCTCCCCAAGCACTGCCAGTACATATACAACCTGTTCTGTAGTTATGAAGCCCAGTCTTTGATAGCTGACAAAAATGCAAAAAACAACCAGTAAGAAGAGTGTCTTACTTGTAAATGAATATGGACGTGAGACTTTTGATGTAAGAGGGGAAAATATATTTTGTAAAGTATGCCACATTGAAATCAAAGGTGAGAGAAGGGTTTTTGTTTCAACACACTGTAAATCGTAAAATGAAAACTCACAAAATATTACGTTGCTTCCTAGAAATGAAGTGGTGAGGTTATATTATCCACATCAGAAACCACGAACTCATGTAGCCAAACCAAATTTACAGGGATACGTCTGACGTGATGGTAAGCACAAATATCCCATTTAATAAGCTGTAAACTTCTGCTTTTAAAACGTTTCTAGAGAAATGTACAGCTATGAAATTTCCTTGTGAGTCTACTTTACGCAAATTTTATTTGTCTTTGTTACAGATGGCAATACCAGAGTTGTTGCCGATAATTTGACACAATAATGTACTGCTGCTGAAATAATGTTATTATTAATGTTAAGAATTGAGGCAGTATTTTTAACAGTTAAATAATTTCAGTCTAATTATATAATATAAAACATAATAGCAGCCGGCCTTAAAGCAATATGTGTATAATTTAATATATAAAATGTATGTAACAGTCATTGTATTGTGTTTATTTTTATTATGTACATGTATAATAATGTTATGTGAATGTATTAAGTAAGTTAATAATGTAGAAGCTGTGAGAATAGAGGCCAAAAGTTGCTAACAATGAGGTAGGTAACCTTGAGGCAATAATGAATTGGAAAGTTTAATAATGCTACTAGTAATTTTGGAACAACAATAATGTAATATTTAAAACAGCCTATAAATAGCCAATCAACAATTATAAAAAGCTTAAGTTAAATAAAATTATTTTATTGGAGTAAAATTAGCCAACCAGAGACTTTAAATAGAAAAAATTACACATTTAAGCGGTAAACGCCAGTCGCTATAAGGCAACGTACCTGCGCAGTTCATTGGCCGGTAGTATTCAGTGTGAGACGAAAATTCATTACGGTGAGAATATTATAAAGTTTACGTGTTTAAAAGTGCAAGTAATTAATAAATAAACTCTCTATATCATGAAGTGTTATTTAATCGTGTGAAGGATTAATAAATGTAGTGAAGTAGAAGTTATAATTTGTGTAAGCCGCATTTCTTTATCCGCATTATCCCCTAATAAGAGAAACATTGAAGAAGGTTTGTTGCTCCGCGTATGGAAAGCCAGTTTGAAGATGATGTATTATATTTCGACTGTTGGGGAGCCGAACTTGAAGTAGTTGCAACCGCACGTATGGTAAACATTTTCCGGTAGACTTCGCCCCAAATGTACTTTCCGGTGGCCTTTGTCCCAAATGTTTTAAAAAATATTAACTTTCTAATTTCTTACTATTTCTTTAAATATTACATATTTATGTTTGCCTCGGCTGCGTCAGTATTTATATTTTTTAGAGACATGAACGTCTTAGCAGGGAGCGGTGCGACTGAAGAATGTAGGCCTACACAGATTATAATTTATTAATGCTTGACACGATTTAAATAACTGATAGAGATAGCTGTAAGATTTTTTTTATTAATTGCTTGCACTTTTTAACACGTAAAACTATTTTCTTCTCACACTGAATGCGTATTAAGTTCCTCGAGGACGCATCTCGCGTCCGGTTAGGATCACTGTCTACAAGCAACTGACTTCTAAATTTGTAAATTTTGCTCCATTTTACTTTCTGATTGGCTAATCCTAGTCCAATAGAATACCTTCATTTAACTAAAGCTTTTTCTGGTTGCTGATTGGCTATTTAATAAACTGTCACTACAATTACATTATTGCTTTCAAGAATCACAAGTAGAATTATTAAACTTTCAAATTCATTATTGCCTCAAGGTTTCCTCATTTTTAGCAACTTTTAACCTATTATTCTCACAGCTCCTACATTATTAAATTACGTAATACATTCACATAACATTATTACACATGTATACAATAATATAAACCTATGCAATGACTGTAATATACACTTTTTATATATTGTTGTATACACATATTGCTTTAAGGCGGGCTGTTATTGAACTTATATATTATATAATTAGACTGAAATCATTTAAATGGCAAACCTAAATATATATATTTAAAGAAAACATTACAATACAAAGTTAATTCCTAAACGTTAGGGCGAAGGCCACCGGAAACTTTGTACCATACTTGGGGCAGTTAATTCATCATTTTTGGCTCCCCAACAGTGGAACTATAATACAACTTCTTCAAATTGACGCCCAAAGCGTGGTGCAAATTCCGCAACAATAAAACTCCTCCTAAAATAAAACCTTCTTCAGAATAAAATTATTATAAATAATGAAAATGGATGTGTTTTACAGAGGTGTGGCATTCGTCAGTTTCATTTTGCACTAGCAACATCATTGATGTGGTACGGAGCTTTTCTAGATATAAACCTTTTCGAGTTTGAGAAGACGTTTTGCTTTTGATACATTCAGAAAATATATTGTAATAGTTGTCAAGGAATGTAAGTCACACATCTGCCACAGTTCAGATTTATTCTTCTTCTTCTTCTTTCACTTTCCCTGCTGCTGTTAAGTGCCAGGTTCCTTCAACCACTTTCTGTATTCGATCCTATCTGCTCCATCCTGTATATTCCCATGTCCGACTGCCACTCTTACCATATATTGTCTCCGTTCCATCCTAGGTCTTCCCCTTCGCTTTTGCTTCAAATATTCTTTTAGGAAATCTTTCTTCACTAAGTGTGCCAGCTATCTTCAGCATACATTCCTCTTATTTGCACATTTCTAACTTGATCCCTCTTTGTATATCCGACTACTCTCCTAAGGTATTTCATCTGTGTTGCTGTTAATCTACTTGCATGTCTATCCAATACTGTCCAGCTTTCACTCCCATATAATAGAACTGACTGGTATATCACCTTATATATTCTCATTTTAGTGGTTTGACTTACTTCTCTTTTACCAATTATAGTGTTATTAATTTTGTAATATGTATTTATCGCCTTCTTGATTCTATTGTTTATTTCTTGATCTATTCTTCCATTGTTAGTTAGAATCACCCTTGAATATTCAATACTTGTCACATTTTCTAATTTTTCACCTTTCCAGAAAATTTGGATTTCTGTCTCAGTTTTCTCTTTACCAATTATCATCGCTTTACTCTTTTTTGCATTTAGTTTCATACCTTTCTGATCCAATGTACTAGCCCATTCTGTTATTGATTGTTGCAGGTTCTCTTGGTTTTCCGCCATTAAGACTATGTCATCCGCATAAATCAGAGCTTGCACATATACCGGTCTCATTTTCCAGTAACCTACTCTAATTTTGTTTGTTCTTCTCTTACAATGTCTAATTATTTGATTCATAAAGTTATTAAACAACAGAGGGCTCAAACTATCCCCCTGTTTAACTCCACTTCTCATTTCGAATTCCTCAGAAAGTCTTCCTGACATACTAACTGACCTTATTACTTTCCCGTATAAACTGTTTATTACTTTAATCATTTTCTCTTTAACTATTAGTTCCCTTAGGGCTTTCCACATCTCCTTACGTGGTACCGTATCAAAAGCTGTATATATCTTCTTTCCCCTACTCAACGCTTGTCTTATTGTATAAATGTGATCTTGAGTTTGGCTTTCTTCTCTAAAGGCAGTTTGTTCCTCTTCCATCTTTCCTTCTACCTCCTTTCTCAGTCTTCTTTCAATTATTCTTGTGTACAATTTAAGGGGTACTGATGATAGGCATATCGCTCTATAGTTCTTACATTTCAACGTTTCTCCTTTCTTGTATATCGGTATGATAATATTTCTTTGCCAATCCGTGTTATTATCTCAAGATTCCAGGCCTTGTTCATTATTTTAACGAAATAATCATGTGATCTTGTTTATACTTTGTAATAAAAGCTTAAGTTTACTGTACACTTACTTCTGTGCCCACCTATACCTATAGCATACAGAGTACTTGCATCACCAGACTACTGCCTCTGCGCTCGCTTGTAAACAAAGTAGCAGGCAAGTATAATAGAGGTCATGTCCGAGGCCTAGTAATCAGCCACTCTCTGATCTGTAGTCTCTCTGCCCCCCCCCCGACAGGCGTTGTCATACGTCCTGGGGAGTGAGAGTCCTGGGTTCGGGTGGAGGTTAAGACGAAAGGCTCTGGTCCAATTGGCCTCTTTCCCCTTGTACATGGTTTCTTGCTTGTTTTATCGCAAAGTTCTTTATCACTACCAAATGCATGTTTTAGTACAAGTAAACAAATTGAATCAGCCTTGCATAATATGTTCTTTTTTTTTAAAAAGCTGATATGTTATTTTCACATGATTTTCCCAACCATTCCTATAGAAACTAGTCTTACAGAGCTTTCTAATATCTATTTCTTGTTATTAAACGCTTGCATTACATATTTCGTTGTGCACGCCGAATAGCGCAGTGGTTTCGTTGCGACTTTCGTTTTGAGCGTGGTTCGGTGCCCGCGGAAAAAGCTGTAGGTCCTCTCATTCCACTGTCATCCTCATCCTCATCATTGTCCTACCATCAGAGATAACATATTCCGCACGCTGGGTGCCTCCAGCTCAGAAGTGGGTCATATTCATCGCTTGGTGGAATGAGGTGTCCCCGAAGGTCAATAGGCCATCGCTGTAGGCATAAGGAGGCTGAAAAAATGGTGAAATGTTTAAAGCAGGGTCGAGTTATCCTGTCTTGAAATTCCATATTATTTCCAAGATATCACGAGAAATAACTGAATAGCGACAGTACTTTATGACTGGCAGATGGGACCTTCGATAGGTGTTCATAGAGACAAGAGTGCTGGGTAGCTATACCTGTGATTCTATACGTGACGGGCAGACAGCAGCTTCAACACGTGTCTACAGAGGCCCAAGTGCAAGGCAACTGCACATCTCCCCCTATACGAGACTTGCACGGAGTAGCTTCGCGATGTGTCCTCATAGGTCTTAGTGCTAGGCAATTGTATCTCTAGTTCTATACTGTAGGGCAGATAGCAGCTTCAACACGTGTCTACCGAGGCCTTAGTGCAAGGCAACTGCACATCTCCCCCTATACGAGACTTGCACGGAGTAGCTTCGCGATGTGTCCTCATAGGTCTTAGTGCTAGGCAATTGTATCTCTAGTTCTATACTGTAGAGCAGATAGCAGCTTCAACACGTGTCTACGGAGGCCTTAGTGCAAGGCAACTGCACCTCTCCCCCTATACGAGACTTGCACGGAGTAGCTTCGCGATGTGTCCTTATAGGTCTTAGTACTAGGCAATTGTATCTCTAGTCCTACACTGTAGAGCAGATAGCAGCTTCAACACGTGTCTACCGAGGCCTTAGTGCAAGGCAACTGCACATCTCCCCCTATACGAGACTTGCACGGAGTAGCTTCGCGATGTGTCCTCATAGGTCTTAGTGCTAGGCAATTGTATCTCTAGTTCTATACTGTAGAGCAGATAGTAGCTTCGACACGTGCCGGGCAGATGGCATTACGGTGCCATCGAGTATACCTGCTTTCATTACCTGTAGATAGATGACAGAGTATTCGATATTATGATGTATTTTCGTCTTACTGTTGATTTGACTAAATGTGGAGCTTTGGGTCATGGTATTAAACATCCAATTCGGTATTTACCTTAGCGACACCCGATGGAATTTGAACCCTGGACCTCCCGAATGCGAGTCACAGACTTATGGCCTGCGGCATCCCTCTCGGTAGATGAGAGGCATTGTTGATCAACGTCTCGCGGGGCAGGTAAGAAAAAGGTTACAATTTGGTAATGGGCACGTGTCACAAAACGCTCCGTTTGCATGTCTCATTCGATTTGTTTAAATTATTCTCGTGCTCCTTTCCGTCGCCTCCCGAGCAGGAGAACACTTAGGTGATGTAAATGTGGGATTAAATTCTGTAGGTGAGCTGGCGTCGCTACAACGCGCTTTTTGTGTGCTTACAAACGTGCCGCTTTTTGTCTCAGTTATACCAGAAGGCTTTACATAAATAATATGAAGGAACTTGAGTTGCAAGAGGTAAAATGTTTTTCATTTGCTCTGCAGCTTAAGAAGTATTGCACTCAGACCAAAAATTCTATTTTGAGGTTTCATTGGAAATATAAGTTTCCAGGCCCACTGAAAAAAACCAAAAATGGTCCACAAGTGCTAATGTCTGAATCTGAGTTGAAGATTGTTGTTGTATTGTTATTTTTACGTTGTTATTTTCCCCACGCTTTGGGAGCCAATTTGAAGAAGGTGTATTATATTTCGACTGTTTGGGAGCCAAACTTGAAGTAGTTGAAACCGCACGTATGGTAAAACGTTTCCGGTGGTCTTTGCTCCAAATGTGTAAAAAATATTAACTTCGTAATTTTGACTGTTTCTTTAAGTATTATATATTTATGTTTGCCTCGGCTGTGTCAGTATTATTGTAGGAGAATGGATGTCTTACAAGGGTTGTGGTGCAACTGAAGAATGTAGGCTTACACAGATTTTAAGTTTTTTCTTCACTCTATTTATTAATGCTTGACACGATTTAAATAACACTTCACTGATATATACAACTGTGGGTTTCTTTTATGAATTACTTGCACTTTTTAACATGTAAACTATTTTTTCGTCTCACACGAATACGTATTAAATCTCTTGAGGGCACTTTTTGCGTCTGGTTAGTAACGCTGTCTGCAACCGACTTCTGAATTTGTAAATGTTTCTCCTTTTAAGTTTCTGATTGGCTAATCCTGGTCCAATAGAATACCTTTATTTAAATAAAGCTTTTTCTGGTTGTTGATTGGCTATTTTATGAACTGTCACAAAAATTACATTATTGCTTCCAAGAATCAAGTAGCATTAAACTTTGAAATTCATTATTGCCTCAAGGTTACCTCATTGTTACCTCTTTGTTAGCAGCTTTTAATTTATTATTCTTACAGCTCCTACATTATTAAATTACGTAATACATTCACATAACATTATTACACATGTATACAATAATATAACATATACAATGACAGTAATATATACTTTTTATATATTGTTATATACGCATTTTGCTTTAAGGCAGGCTGTTATTGAATTTATATATTATATAATTAGATTGAAAACATTTAAATGTTAAAAATACTGCCTCACTACCCAAAACATTTTGTTTTAATTTCTCTATTGCTTTCTTCTCATTATTGTACTCCACAAAAGTTCGACGTTGAGATTTCATTGGAAATATGCTTTGAGAGCCCCTGGACCCGAAACAGACATTTTTAGAACACCATTAATGTGTGTGTGTGTGTGTGTGAGAGAGAGAGAGAGAGAGAGAGAGAAAGAGAGAGAGAGAGAGTCTGTGAACAGCATAACTCTGAAGCGAAAAGTGGGTTAAATACGAAATTAAATACGAAACTTAGTAAATAAGTTCTAGACCTCCCCAAGATGAGAAATAATGCACCTTAAGCTGCCCTTTACATGGAAAATTTTTTGAAATCTTTAATTTTCTCAAAAATGCTTCTAGTGATTTGGCTAATATACCATATACCAGACGTATTCCAAAACTAAGCTCCGTTTGTTCATAATAACAACATGGCTCATGATACAAGGTTACAATAATATACAGTATATGTCCCTATACATATACTTTACTTTTCCACGTAATCGCCGTTCACATCTATACACTTGTAGTAACGTTGCATCAGCTTCTTTAACCTCTTGGACTTGAACCAGTTGGCAACGCTCGTCTTGAGTTCATCGTCGGTTTGAAATCGTTGTCCACCCAGCCACCGTTTCAAATGCAACAAGAGGAAATAGTCGCTTGATGCCAGATCGAGACTGTACGCAGGGTGGTCAAACAGTTCCCAACGAAACTCTTGAAACTTCTCTTGGTTTTGACAGCGGTTTCAGGCGTGCGTTGTTGTGCAGGAGGATGGTGCCAGACGACAGTTTTCCGCGGCGGCGATTTCAGATCGCATGTCTCATATGGTTAGCGTTGCACAAAACACGTCAGTTGTAATTGTTGACCCATGGCCACTGAAATCAATCAAAAGGAGGCCCTTTTCGTCCCAAAACACGATAGCTATCATTTTGCGATTCGTGTACTCCGATTGCTTGCACTTTTTTGGTTTGGTTGAATCAGAATGGTGCAATTACATTGACTGTTGTTTCGATTCTGTCTTAATGTACGCTATCCATGTCTCTCACACGTAACAATGTGGGGAAACAAACCATCTCCATCTTGTCTGTAGCGATACAAAAACTGTCGTGCGCTCCGCATTCGTTGCTCTTTGTGCTGACTGGCAAGCACTTTTGGCACCCACTTCGCACACAGATTCCGATATCCAAGCCATTTAGTGACAATCCTGTAAAGTGATGTTCGAGCAACATTTGGGAATTTATCAGTTAGACCACTAATCGTCAAACGGCGATCTTTTCGAAGCTTTTGGTTCACTTGCTCAACGATGCCGTGGGTCCGAATACTGGGTCTACCACTCCGCTGTTCATCGTACACATTTGTGCGGCCATTTCGAATTCTCGACACCAACGTCGAACCTGTTTGTTACACATTATGTCACGTCCATACACGAGGCATAACTCACGATGGATGTCCGCAGCTGATGATATTTTTTCCAGTAAAAATCAAATCACACCGCGCACTTCACAACTGGTGGGATCTACGATTGTCGCAGCCATTGTGATATGCTCTCGCCGACTGGCAAACGCCTACTGCGTCACACCAACACTGCGGTAGGTTCCTCAGGAGTCGGTAGACGACACTACATGCGTGAAATGTCATCCAGGCCTACCATCTGTTCACCGGACCTAAATTTTGGATACGTCTCGTGTTAAAGACCTTGACATGAAAATAAAATGTATGTCTTGAATTTTTTGGGAATAGCCCTTGAACTCCTGTTCATTTGGAAGGAATTTGGTATATTTTGTGTAACTGGTAAACGTTAGCGAGAGACGAAAACGTACTACACAAAGAATGTAGATATATTTAAAACACACAATGTATTACACATACACCAATGTATGCTACAAAATATGAAAGAGGTCATTCTTCCCTAAATGTCCTACCAATTCTTGTGGATTGCATCTTGTAATTGAGTTAAGCAGTGATCCACCACTGTATTAGAAGACTGCTTGTGTGTTGTAAACAGGCGGGGGTGGAGGTCGCTTGACACGTGGGCTCAAGAATGCCCATACCTGAGCAGGCTCAACTTTCCACCAAAAAGTTTCTCCTCTCTTCTTTATCATCAGCAATAATATCTCTTCTGCGGCGATCACGCGATTTTTCTTCTTCTTTAACGACGGATGGCTTATCTGTGACCTTACTCTTTGCTAGCCTTCGTCGTTTACTTCTTTGCTTATTATATTTGTGTATTAAACTTTAAAATCTTTTCTTATCTTTTCCTGAGATTTTGTTTGCATTTTACATTATTACATTTAGTTTACACTACAATTTATGTTAATGTTTTATTACTTTCCCTTCTTCTCGATGTGAATTTATATAATCATCCCATGACAATTCCCGTTTCATAGTTAATACGTTAGTCAGATTGTTACAGAGTGTGTACTATGTGATGGTTTAAAAATTCTATGCTCTATGCGAAATGAATACTGGTTTTCCAGATGAGATAAGTGTATCTGAATATTCAAGCTAACAAGAAATGGTTCATGACAAAAAAATATAATAATAAAACCAATGAGATGTATATACGAGGGGCGCTAATTATATTTTGAGCCTAATAATTAAAACAAAGTAATTTCTGATTGAAAACTGCTTTATTGTTTTTCAAAATATTCTCCTTTATGATCAATACACTTTTGCATCCGTTTGAACCATTTCTCAAAGCATTTATTCCAGTCATCTTGAGACACTTCCAAAACATGGTTTTTGAAGGCATCAACGGCTTGTTCCGCCTACGAAAATCGTTGTCCAAGCAATTTATTCTTCATGTTCGGGAACAAAAAGAAGTCATTGGGTGCCAAATCAGGACTGTATGGCGGATCACCAATCAATTCGATTTTTTGAGCCTTCAAATACTCTGTTGTTAGACGAGATGAGTGTGCGCTCGCATTGTCCTGATGAAGAACGATCCTACGGTTCTTGTTGGTTTTCCTTACTTCACCGAAGACTTCCGGCAAACAAATGGTTGTGTACCATTCGGCATTGACCGCTTTACGTTCCTCTAAAGGCACTGTTGCCACATGGCCAGTTTTACTGAAAAAGCAGGCGACCATTTGCTTCGACGTGCTTCGAGTGCGAACAACTTTTGTTGGATTTGCTTCATCTTGAAACACCCATACAGTCGACTGCTGTGTAGGTTCCGGCTCATACGCATAGATCCATGATTTGTCACGTGTTACAATCTTATATACGTCTTTTGAGGTACCTCCATTGTATTTCTTGGGCATTTTTGTACACCAATCGACACGAGCATCTTTTTGAGATTGCGTCAAATTATGTGAGATCCAACGAGAGCAAACCTTTTTCACGGCTAAATAATCATTCAATATTTTATATATACTGGTGAAACTAATACCTGGGGTTGCCTCAATCTCACAATATGCCGCATGATGATCTTTCATTACTAGGTTTTGCACAGCATCAATGTTTTCTGGCACAACTGATTTTGGACGACCTTCACGAACTTCATCATTGAGCGAACGGCGGCCACGATTAAATTCATTATACCAGCGTTTCACAGTGGCAACGGATGGAGCTTCGTCGCCAAATGCGGTAGTTAGTTGATCGATGCACTCTTGTCTTGATAATCCACGTCGAAGGTCATTGCACGAACATTTTCACGAGTTAATTCCATGTTTTTGTTGACACACAATTTTCAGGTTAGTGTAAGCAAAGCAAATGATGCTCTATTGACAAAATGTTTGAAGTAAATTATGGTCAAAAATGTCAAACTTTCCATTGGAAACGTCAGATGGCATCTACAGCATTCAGGGTTGCCAAAGCTCAAAATATAAATAGTGCCCCTCGTATTTTATGAAGTAAGATTTTGTGTTACTATTACGGTTTACACAAAAGTCACTCAGAATGAAGAGGGGTTACAGGCCGTACTGGCTCCATGAGCGCAATGCTACCTCTTCAACACATGTCCTCAGAAACTCCTTACTGCACAACACTGGCATGGATACCATCTCACATAGGCATGTCCGGAAATGAGAAAACTGGTGAGGTAGAGAAGCAACAGGCCAAGCCTGGACTATCTCAAGGTTCCGCATCACAACTTTCCTCAAATAGGAAATATGTAAGCAATAGAAGTTATATTGGATTTCCAATCATAGCTTCAGTTCCCTGATAAAACATCTAATTCGTCGCGACCAGGTATTTCTCAGCAGAGTGCAATTACCCATTCATATCTGCTTGCAAATGATCACCAGCCTAGATGTCATTCCAATCTCACGTAGTTATAGAGAGCGCTTTCTACGATGTTCATGGACTCCAGTGAGTATTCCTGCTGGTGTCTCGGTCACCTTTACTCTGCCATAACATAGTAAAGTTTGCAAAAGAAATAAAATTGTAGTGTCATATATTCAAAGATGTAATCTTTTTCAAACCTTCTGATTATCTCTCTGCCAACTACATAGGTAGACAAAGTGTTGCGCGTAAACAAAATATTATTAACATTAAATGCTTTAATATTTTATAAAAAAAATTATTGAACTTGTAAATAAAAAAAATCTAATGTGTTACACTCACATGACTTTCTATACTCTTGTACAAACTATTTTTACAAACTCTTATTCTCCATCTATTTCATATTAATCGAGATAAACATTTGCAGAAACTACTTTTTGACATACAAAGAGAATTACAGTTTACACATAGCGACCAATTCTAAAAATCTTTGACTCCCTTGTTCCCCTTGTTTTATATTTGCAAGGACAATATAGAAATACAGTATCCTTTAAGCATAGACATCTCTTAATAGCTGGTTGCTATGTGCAGCATCATTCCCTTTGCCACAGATTGATACTCTTTGCATATCCCAGACAAAAAAAAATAAAGAAAGAATTCCCATTTGACAAAATAAGTATTGAAAAATTTAAAGGAATAACAAGCAATATCTCGAAAATGGTTCACTCAACAACAAAAATGTATATGACATAAATTGTGTATTTTAACGCGATCTACATTGTTTGTGTAGTAAAATTTAGTCTATCTCTTATGGTTTACCAGTTATGCAAAAGTCGCTCACAATGAAGAATACTTTTGGAGACATTCCCAGAAAATTCAAGATATATACTTTATTTATCATATAAATATATATTAAACATATGATATTTTAATCAAAATCGTTAGAGCCGTTTTTTGAGAAAATTAAAATTTTCGAAAAATGTTGCATGTAAAGGGTAATCTGGGTTGGGGGAATTTTCTTGAAAACCTTCGTGTCGCATCTCTGGAAGATACTGAACCTAAATACCAAGTTTGGTGTTTATCCGACTGTTCGTTTCTGAGTTATGCTGTTCACAGACAGACACACAGACACACACGGGTATGTTTCCAAAGCTGCTTTTTTTGGATTCAGGGGGTCTCAAAACATATATTTCTGGTGAAATCTCGGTATCGAATTTTTTATTGGAATACAATACTTCCCCTACTTAATATACTTAGTAGAGAACGTAATAAGAAACAGACTTTTAAAACCTCAAAGGAAAGAAAACCTCATCATTAACTTCCAAAATTAATGTTTTGTTAAAAACTATCCTTTGATATTTTATACTCATTATTAATAATTAATTTTACCTTTTTCCAAAAGTCTTTTTTGTATTCAGGGGGCTTCAAAACATATTTCACCGGAAATACATGTTTTGAGGCCCCTGAATACACAAAAAGAATTTTTAGAAAAAGGTCCGTTTAAGTGTCTATATATGTGTCATACTTTTAACTCTTCTCGATTTTCAGTTGTTTCTCGCGATGTCATGGAAACAGTATGGAATTTTAAGGCAAGCATATAGCGTCCAGTTGTTAAACATTTGACTATCGCTGTTCTCTATAACGAAATGTGTAATGTAGCTGTTTCTGTAAAGGTTTATCTCCATTAGAATACAGGAAACAGGAAAAAACTTTCATTAAGACAGAATTAATTGTTTTTCCACGCAAGCCGGGTGATGGACAAGTTTGGAAAGGTAGAATCAGACGACTGAAAAACCCAATGCCATAGTCGAGATTTGAAAGACCCGGAGATCCGTGGTTCAAATCCCGGCTCTGGCATTGAATTCTTCAGTCGTCTGATTCTAACTTTCCAACCTTGTCCATCACACGGCTTGCGTGGAAAAACAATTAATACCATTAATTGAGCTAGCAGTGGTTGAAACTATAAAGCCCGGGACTTAAAGTACTTGCAGCATTGTAAGTCGCCTTGGGGGTATGTCACCTGAATACAATTTGAGATCTCCTTGTGGTTTACCAGGAAAAATGCAAATCATTTGGGGAGTTTAATGTCGTACCGGCAAGCTGCCTTGGAAGCTCGGTGGTTAAAACAACCGGACGGAGACCGGGAGATCCGGGGTTCAAATCCCGGCTATGGAATTAATTCTTTCATAAGAATAACTTGTGTACTCACTAGTAAAGAGTGTATATAATACTAATAACAACAGCCCTGGCTAGGTGAAGTCAAAGGTTTGTTAACTTAATGTGGTAAACTTACGGAGGGAGAAACACTATTGCTGTCTAGGGGAATTGGTTACTATTTTATTGGTTTCTTGATATTGAGTTACGGTAGTAAATTTTTCATATGGTTACAGTTGTTATTGACAAATAGCCATGGAACGTTACAGTTTTCAGCAACGCGTAGAAATTGTGAAAATTTATTATCAAAATGGATCATCTGTTCGCCAAACCTTCCGTGTATTGCGTGAAGTTTACGGTGTGCATGATCGTCCCTGCGAGAGAACGATTGATCGATAAACTTGAAAGAAGTGGTTCTGCCAGCGATCAAAGAACGCCTGTACGTAATCGACGTAAGCGCTCCAACGAAAACATAGGCGCCATTCGTGAGAGTGTACGCGAGAACGGAAACAAATCAATTGCTTGTCGAGCGCAAGAATTGGGGCTTTCGCCGACCACAACTTGGCGAAATCTGCATCTGGGCTTAAAGTTTCACGCTTACAAAGTGATATTAACTCAAGAACTAAAGCCCAACGACCATAGGTGGCGCCGTGTATTTGCTGACTCGGCTATGGAGCAATTGGAAGCTGATCCGGATCTTCAGCGACGAAGCCCACTTTAGGATGGATGGTTGTGTTAACAAACAAAATTGCCGCTATTGGAGTAATCAAAATCCAATGAAGATTCTACATCGACCACTTCATCCCCAAAAGGTTACTGTGTGGTGTGTATTTTGGTATGGTGGAATCATTGGTCCATATTTTTCTAAGATGAAGTTGGAGAAGCTCTGTCAATTGAGAAAGATACCGGGCTGTTATAAGGGACTATTTTTGGCCTCAATTGGATGTTATGGATCTCAGAAACATCTGGTTCCAGCAGGATGGTGCCACATGTCATACTGCTCTCGAAACAATCGATCAATTGTCCTTTGCGGATAAAGATTGGGAAAGCCAGTAGATTCACCGCGTCTCCAGCGCTGATTATCCAAAAATAGGTGGCAAAAGTTATCCAAGAAAGGGTTCTATATAAGCAGACCGGTGTACGTGGTAAAAGAAGTAAAAAATAATTGTTTCTTGAAATCCGAACAAAACATCCTATGACGCATCAAAAGCAGCTCTACCTGAATGTTAGCACTCATTTCTCCTTAAACCAAGCAAACATTTGGGAAAGTGCTGTGGAGAATTGTACTCTGAAATTATACGCACATTTCCAAAAGACGAAATACAAAAATAGTGGTGACGTTGGTAACGATGGCCGCGGATGAAAATCGTTTGTGCAAATCAACCACTGAAACATGTATAGCATGTAATAATGTTTGTTGTCATAATGATATCGAAGAGGGGACCCCTTGAATGTGATACGTGCTGTGTTCTAGTATCCGAAACTATATTTCTGTTAAAATTGTGTTTTGTATACGCAATTAATGCTTTTTGTAGCTGTGATTTGGCGTTGATATATCGCCACATATGTTCATGGGAATATTGCCTCAAATTGGTTTATCGCTGTTTCAATAGGAAAAGCGAACGCTATGCACAGCATAAAATGGAATCCCATGTAACCACCGAGTTTATTCTTGTTTTTGGATTGCATTCTGGGTAAATAGCGAGCTCTGTGACGCACAATATGAGACTCTGTGATGCTCCAACAAATCCACGCTTCTTTCTTGAGTTTTTAATGTTATTCACGTAAATATTACAAAATAAAAATATTTTTGTATCATATTTTGGATCTTACTATCTGTTTTGATAATTATTTCAGCTTTATAAAGTCCTATCCTTTCTCACGGACATGGTCTACAAAAATACCCACTTTCATTTCATAATTATTACGAGAGGATTTAAAAGCGTTTAGGAAGACGTTTACTTGAACATTGGGGTTATAAAATAACATGCTTGTAAGGAGGCCCTTACTTTTAGTTTAGAAAACCCTGGAGCAGAAAATAATTATTGTTGCTTCACAGAAAACTTCTATCGTTTATTACTGGACATTCGAAATATTCTTACGAAATCTTATTTTTATTTCTACTTTATTACAATCGGGAAAAAATTTACAGAAATAGCTACATTACACATTTGGTTATAGATACAAAGAGAACAGCGATAGTCAAATGTTTAACAACTGAACGCTATATGCTGGCCTTAAAATTCCTTACTGTCTCCATGACATCGCGAGGAACATCGCGAGTGTTGACAGAACTTCAAGAGAATGACCATGTATGGAATACTTCAAACCATTAATAACACATATATCGGAAATGGCTGATGCCACAAAAAAGTTATTTGAAATAAATTGTGTGTTTTGGAGATCTACACATTTTTGTGTAGTACGTTTTCGTCTATCCCTTAACGTTTATCAGTTACACAAAATTATAGAAAATTCCTTTCGAATGAAGAGGACTTCACAGTCATTCCCAGAAAATTCAAGATACATGTTCCCTTTTCCTGTAAATATATTTGATGTATGGCATGTTAATCAAAATTTTCAAGAGCCGTTTTATGAGAAAATAAAGAATTTCAAAAAACATTTCATGTAAAGGGTAGTTTTGGGTGCATGGATTTGCCGAAAATCTTTGTGTCGCATCCTTGGAAGATACTTAACATAAATATCAAGTTTGGTGTTTATCCAACTATTCCTTTTTGAGATATGCTGTTCAGACACCACACACACGTACCTAAAAAAACAGGTATTTCCGGTGAAATCTCGGTATCATATTTTTGGGTGGACTATGTATGTGATAGAGAAATTAAAAATGACCTGACTATTCCACCGATGATAGTGGCACCTCCGAAGGGTATGCAACATTTCCAGAAGTTGGAAGACTGTCGGCGAGAGATTAAGGAAGTCAGACGTTTCGCGTCCTTTTGGGTGAAAGGATGACTTTCGTCGGTGTAAGGAATAGCCCGGGGTGTATGAAGTTACAATTACAAGGGGCAAAAAGGAGGATACAGTCTAAAGATCATGTAGAGCCTTATACAAACATTTCATTAGAACGAAGGGAAGCGCATGAAGTTAATTAATTCGCCAATCTAGCTTAAAAAACTATACGGGCAAGAAGCCAGATGCTTTGGAATAAAACATCCAAAGATTTCCAAGCGTCGTTAGGGTGTTTTAAAAGGCAAGCCATGATTTCATTGGAAGTAATATTGTTCATACCTTTCTAGGCCATAGACAATACCTTTTCTCTAAGCCCAGTCTCCCACATACTCATCTCTCATACAATATACCAGCAAATTTATTGTTCCTCTTTCTCATCAGTTTCTGTATTCTTCTTCAATTGCCTTATTAGTAGCGGAAGTATCGAGATTTTGCCGGAGATACACTTTCCAGGATTGCTTTGAGAAAGAGAGGAAGGTGCTCCCGGCCGTCGTAAATTTCAGAAACGACATCGATACCTCAGAAAATAGCTAGTGATCGACCAGAAGAGAGAGGAGGAGTCCTGTGTACGACACACTAGTGATCGACCAGATAAGAGAAGAGTCCTGTGATCAACAGCTGGTGATCGACCGGAATTTAGAAGAGCATCCTGTGATCGACAGAAAGAGAGAAGAGTAGTCCTGTGTTTGACAGATAGTGATAGACTGGAAGAGAGAAGAGCAGTCCTGTGTTTGACAGATAGTGATCGACCGGAAGAGAGAAGAGTAGTCCTGTGTTTGACAGATAGTGATCGACTGGAAGAGAGAAGAGTAGTCCTGTGTTTGATAGATAGTGATAGACCGGAAGAAAGAAGAGTAGTCTTGTGTTTGACAGATAGTGATCGACCGGAAGAGAGAAGAGTAGTCCTGTGTTTGATAGATAGTGATAGACCGGAAGAAAGAAAGTAGTCTTGTGTTTGACAGATAGTGATAGACTGGAAGAAAGAAGAGTAGTCTTGTGTTTGACAGATAGTGATAGACTGGAAGAGAGAAGAGTAGTCTTGTGTTTGACAGATAGTGATCGACCGGAAGAGAGAAGAGTAGTCCTGTGTTTGACAGATAGTGATCGACCGGAAGAGAGAAGAGTAGTCCTGTGTTTGACAGATAGTGATCGACCGGAAGAGAGAAGAGTAGTCCTGTGTTTGACAGATAGTGATCGACTGGAAGAGAGAAGAGTAGTCCTGTGTTTGATAGATAGTGATAGACCGGAAGAAAGATGAGTAGTCTTGTGTTTGACAGATAGTGATAGACTGGAAGAGAGAAGAGCAGTGCTGTGTTTGACAGATAGTGGTCGACCAGAAGAGAGAAGAGTAGTCCTGTGTACGACAGATAGTGATAGACTGGAAGAGAGAAGAGCAGTCCTGCGTTCGAAAGCTAGTGATCGACCGAAAGACAGAAGAAGGATCCTGTGTTCAACAGCTAGTGATCGACCGGAAGAAAGAAGAAGAAGAGTGCTGTATTGCAAAGCTAATAATCGAGCGTAAGAGAGAAAATGAGCCCTATGTTCAGCAGCTTGTGATTGGTCTTAAGAAGGAAGAGGAGTCCTGTGTTCAACAGCTAGTAATAGACCGGAAGAGAAAAGAAGAGTCAGGTGTTGAACAGCTGATGATGGAACGGAAGAGAGAGGGGAGTCCTGGGTTCAGCAACTAGTGATGGACTGGAAGAGAGAAGAGGAGTGATGTGTTGATTAGCTAGTGATCGACTGGAAGAGGGGAGTCCTGTGTTCAACAGCTAGTCATCGACTGGAAGAGAAAAGAGGAGTCCTATGTTCAACACTCAAGTGATCGTTCGGTGTGTTCAACTCTCTAATGAGCGACCGGAAGAGAGAAGATGATTTCTGTGTTCTATACTGCAGGGATCTCCGGAAGAGAAAGGAGAAGCCCTCTGTTCGACACTTCAGTGAGTAAAGCGGAAAGAAGAAGAGTGCTTCGAGCACGATTCATTACATCGCTACGCGCTAAGAAAAGAAAGGTGAGGTGCCAGAGAATAGTAATACGTGACAGTATCAAAGTTGGATTCAACATCTTCCATGGTTACTACACAGAGATTTTAAGAAAATCCTCTCACCCCAAACTACACTTTACAATGAAAATTATTCACTGTTTTTTTATTATTTTAAAAATGATTCTAAACGTTTTCATTAAAATGCCCTATGTTTAGGATATTCGCTAGATTAATAAAAACATATCTTAAATTTTCTTCGAACAGCCTGCATACACTGTTCATTGTGAACAAAGTTTGCAGAGCATTAATACTTTGAAACTTTAGCTTAGATTAGTTATGGTGAATCCAAAATCTGGTAATAAAATTGGCGTTCACATTAAGAAAAATGAGCTGAGAATGAAATTGTTTTGAAAATATGCCTCAAATAAAATGTAACTCATATCACTGCATTTGCCACGCAAATGGGATAAACGTTCACCATAAATTGTTTTCTTGAAATCGTGTTAATTTAAAGATTATTAGATGGAATGTTTTGTTAGAAAGCATCCTACATATACCTAACAGATTAATGCACTAACATCACATGATAAAGAACTACATTTTGAAATACGTAGCTTTAAAATTGTGATTTCTTGACAAAGAACCAGGAAGTAACTGTCACTACAAACATTCCTCTTGCGGAATTCCCTTTCTTGTGTTATAAGACTTCTTTTGTGTGTACTTACATTATTATACTCCAAGTTTGCTGTTAAGCACTTATCAAATCATTGCATTATAAAATAGGGTTTTTGCTAATTGAATATTGCTTTATAAAATACACTGTGAAATGTTTAAATATCTTTGGTTGTACAATGCAGTTTTTCTATCTCCATAAACTCCGTTTTATAAACGTAATATCTAACACTTAATTAAGTTAAAACGATAGCTTCCTGCAGTAATCTCATCGGTTTATTTATCTCCGATAATTTCATTCTCCTAAGAGATGTTTTTTCTCTTTAATCTCTAACCAATGAGCTGTTTGTATAAAAACTCCTGTTCATTCTTTACACTCCTGTCAGATACATACTTTAATAAACTCCATGAGTGTTTTAATCGAAGCATTTCGCACAAAAACCATTTTCAATTAACTCTGATACATAATAAAGAATAAACCGCGGCAGTGCTTTATAAAATTATCTCAGGCAGCAAAATTAATCCTTAAATATGAATATGCTATCACATAAAAACACATGGGGACCACTTTGTATTAATTTCATCTCAGGGTTTAATGAATGCACATGACGTATAGACGTGAATGAATTGCTACATTAAACCACAATATATATAGATATACCCTTGTATAGATATAAATATTTTGATCCAGGTTTTTGAGACGTACAAAAGGCTTCATTTTACAGAATGAATATAAAAATAAAAAAATTCGCAAAAGTAAGTCCCTTGAAGGTCTAAAAATATTTCGACACATGGCCGTGGTACGGGAAATTACTTGCCCTGCACCGCGCTGTTTCTCACCGGTTCTGTTCCCTCTCCGTGTGCCGGCTAACCAGTTGACTCTAATTCTGTACTGTGCAGAGATTGATACGTTGTAAGACCGCGTTTTCCAGTGTTATAAGGTGTTAGTGCATTTAGAATTCTTTGTGCCAACAAGCTCCTGTAGAGAAGTAGACGGCGGCTTACGACAGATTCTCTGCTGTTTGTGTGCCTCACAGAGAAACGGTTCATAATCTTGTGAATAGACTTAGAGAAACGGCATCTATTCTTGATAAGAAACTGAAAGTAAATAGTTGTGTTCTTACACAGGAAAAGCTCGACGATCGGAGAAAAGTTACAACGAACTCCAAAATTATCTTTGAGAAAGCTTGCAGGGAATTCAGAAATTTTCGCAAATCTAGGCCTGGAGTGTGACTAAAATTTTGAAATTAAAGTTCCATAAAATAACAGCAGTTCAGGAATTACAACCGCGTGATAATGTGAGTAGAGTTAATATCTGCAATTAGGTGTTGATAATGTTAATGATCGCCCTATTGTTGTATTTACATGCCCATGAATGTTAATACAAGTTTTGTTAAAAGTTGGAGAGATGCGTGAACATAATTTCCAAAATCTTCTATAACGAAGGTATGTGGTTACTTTTTATTTTTTTAGTTCCATTTATATCTCGCCTGTAACTACAGTTGTCTTATCGGGGCCTTTCCTTTGGAACATATTTTTGCCTATATGCAACGTTGTTAACTCGTATTCGCTTGTCATTGGATTTCTGTAAACGTTGGGTTTTAATCATTACATCACATTCACACTCTCATTTATTCTTCCAGACTCCGGGGAAGATAGGGATTAATCTTGGCTAGCGAAAAATATCCACCCGCCAGGAATTGAATCTGGGACCCCTCGCACAGCAGGCTGGCGATCTACCGACTCTAATTTGCATGAGAAATCTATGCGCTTGAATTTAATGGGCCATGAATATCCTACATCGCCGCCAAGCAACATGTTTTCCGGTGCCAAGAAAATTTCCGTTAGGCCGGCCACACGTACAAACGAAGGTTCTGTATATATTTTATGTAGTAAGTTCTTATCTACCACTTATGGTTTACAGATTATACGCAATTATACAAAAGTCATTCAGAATAAATAAGACTTCACAGGTGTTCCCATATAATTCAAGATATACATATTATTTATCATGCAAATATCTTAAAACTCTGGTATTTTAAACAAAATGAGTTTTTGAGCTAATCTTTTGATGCTGAACTGGAATAAAACATTACTTATTTATGCGACATTTCATTTTTACTTACTCTACTTAGTAAGTAAGGAAAGTATTACATGCCATCCAAAAGTTCGATACCAAGATTTCACCGGAAATACACGTTTTGAAGCCCCTGAATAAAAATAAACAGACGGATAAATACCTAACTTGGTATTTAGGTTCAATGTCTTTCAAAGATGAGACACAAAGATTTTAAAGAAAATCCTCCCATCCCAGAGTACTCTTTATATGAAACATTTTTGAAAATTTTGATTTTCTCAAAAAAGCCTCTAATGATTTTAATTAAAATATCATATGTTTAAAATATTTTCATGGCTAATTAAATGTATATCTTGAATTTTCTGGGAATGTCCTCAAAAGTCCTCTTCATTCTGAATGACTTTCGCATAACTGGTAAACCTAAAAGATACACAACGTTTTACTACACAAAAAATGTTGATATCCTTAAAACACAAAATTTATGTCATGTACGTTTTTTGTCCAGTGAAACATTTTCGAAATATTCCTTGTTATTTGTTTGAATTTTCCAATGCTTATACTTTTTCTCAAATGGGAATTTCTTATTCGTATTTTTATGTCCTGGACATACAAAGAGAAAGAAATACTCCACCAGCAACCAGCTCTTAAAACAATTGACTATCGCTTAAAGTCTACCGTATTCCCCTTGCAGCTACAAGAAAATTAGCAATAAGCATTTGTAAAATAGTTTGTACAAGAGTGGAGAAAGTCATGTGAGTGCAACATATCAGATTTTTAAGTATGGTATTACCCTAAAAATGCTTTTATTTAATTCTGGGACCGCCAAACGTGCATTTTTGATTATATATCTAGATAGATGTTTTGGGTGTACGAGGCGTGTTTTAAAAGTAAGACCCGTTTTAATATTCTGCGGTTTCATGCTTCAGTCACGATTTTAAGCATACGCGATCTCTTCCTCCATTCATTAGGAAGCCAGACGCAGCTGAGAGCGATCGTCGCTTTGTATTTTCCTGTCGTTAGAGCGTCCTTCTGGCTGTGAAGTCAGATCAGCGATACGTTTCTTGAAGCAAGAAATGTAACGCCAGCAAACATTCATCGCCAATTGTGTGAGGTATAATGAGAAACAATGATGACTGACAATTCTTGGCCACACACAGCCAAACACACTCAAGATCTGATCTCATCATTAGGTTGGGAACAATTCGACCTCTCTACAGTCCGGTACCAAGTGATTTTCATCTATTTCTTCATCTGAAGAAATTCCTTGATGAAAAAAATCTCAACGTCGATGATCTTATGAAACAAGTAGTGTAGAGTTGGCTTTCATCACAGGCGGCAACATTCTTTGACGAAGGTATACAAAAACTGGTTTCCGTTAGGACAAGAGCCTGAATAACAGCGTGATGTGTGGAGAAGTAGTTTAAGGTAATGAATGATAATAAAGTATTTGAAAAAAATAATGTGTTAGTTTTTTTAAAAAAAATGATCGGTACTTTAAAAGCACGACTGGTATTACAATATGTTCTCTATCTACGTTAGCTATGTGGGACAAAACTGAAACTGGTATATTAAGGTGATTTTATTTAAAGAAACAAGATTTTGTGACCTGCTACACAGCGTAAGATAGGAGACGGCTCGTGTTCTGGGAATAAGAAAAGTTAGACCAACTTAAGATGGATGGACAATTTCACCCAGAAAGTTGGGAAAAAACGGCAGTTTGGGACAAAGTGAGATGGAAAGCACTCGACGCGGAAGCAGAAGACCTGAGAGTCAGGCTTTAAGAGTGACCTTAAGACTGAAGGCACTGCACACGGTGTTAAAATTAAACTTAAAAATTTTTCATGTTATGCATCTTCATAACCTTCTCTACCACTACCCGTAATAGTGGGTATACAAACTAGTTTTACTTTTACATCTACTATATTTTAATCCAAATAAACCTTTACAGAAACAGCCACATTACACATTTCGTTATAGATACAAAGAGAACAGCGATAGTCAAATGTTTAACAACTGGACGCTATATGCTGGTCTTAAAATTCCATACTGTTTCCATGACATCGCGAGAAACAACTGAATGTTGACAGGACTTACAGAGAATGCTAAATATTGAACAATTCGAACCATTAATAACGATATTTCGGAAATGCACAAAAAAGGTTATTAGACTAAAGTGTGTGCTTTAAAGAGATATCGCTTAACATTTACCAATTATACAAGATTATACAAAGTTCCTTCCGAATGAAGAGGACTTCACAGACTATTCCCAGAAAACTCGAGATGTACATTTTATTTATCATGTAAATATCTTTAATGTATGGTATTTTAATTAAAATCGTTACAGACATTTTTTGAAAATAAAAATATTACGAATAATGCTCTATGTAGGGGGTAGTGATTATCTTGAAAATCTTCATGTCGCATCCTTGGAAGATGCTAAACTTAAATACCAAGTTTGGTATTTACCCGACTTTTCGTTTGTGTGTTATACTATTTACAGGCACTTACACGGACGTTTTCCTAGAAATGCTGTTTTTTGTATTCAGGTGAAATCTCTGCATCGAATCTTTCTGTGGAATGCAATGCCTTCTGTACTACTGGGTATGTGTAAAGAATGTAAAAATCTGCGTTCACATGACTTTCTCCAAAAAAATCTTCATGTTAACCGAGATAAATAAACATTTGTAGAAATATTTTTATTACATATTTCCTTGTAGGTACAAAGGGGATAGGGGGATACCGTAGACTTAAACGATAATCAAATCTTTTAAGAACTGGTCGCTATGTCATTGCTTTGAAATACCGTTCTCCTGGCATGACCAATAGAAGAAAAAAATAACGATTTCCCATTTGATAAAGGTATGTATAATGTTTGAAAATTCCAAACCATATTAAGGAATATCTCTAAATAGTTAATTCCACAAAAATACTGTGTGACATATTATGTACTTTAATCAGATATATTTTTATGTGGAGGAATAAATTTTATCTCTCTCTTACGGTTTACCATTACGCAAAGTTAATCCAGAATGAGAAGGACTTCATAAACTATTCCCAGAAAATTCAAGATAAACATTTTATTTGTCGTGAAAATATTGTGACTCTGTCCAGTTTCTGAACTGTTGCCGTTCTTCTCAGTTTTGATTGTCACTCTTCTAAGTTCTTGTCTAGTTAACTTCACCTCACCAATATCACTCCACTAAAGTGAAATAAATCTATTCTCCGTGGGTTCACTGCCTTCGTGATGCAGCCTCTTGACGCCGGACGGTTCATTTCACTCGGGAGTCGAACACAAGTCCTTCATAACCGTCGCTCAGTGGTAGCACTCGCCCTCCCTCCACTCTGTCCCACTCTACTTGCTTTCAACTCGCGGCTGCCTCGACTGACTACCTGCGAGAGCGCTCGCTTGTATAGGCAGTGGAATCTCCCATAGAAAGTTCTCGAACGTTCTAGTGCCATGTCTACGCAGTTTCTGGAAGAGGGGGGGAGATGAAGTTTCCAGAAATTTCTAGTTATCTCCCGATGACTTTGGGTCATAGCCTCTACGTCACAATATTTTAAATATATGGCATTTCAATCAAAATCGTTTGAGGCATTTTTAAAGAAATGTACATTTTCCAAACATTTGCCATATAAAGGTTAGTTGTGGAAGTGGGATTATGTTAAAAATTTAGCATTGCTTTTTTAGAAGATGCTGAATTTAAATACCAAGTTGAGTGTTTAACCGACTTTTTGTTTTGCAGTTATATCGCTCACAGACACACACACACTTTTTAATGCTTTTATTTAATCAGGAGATCTTAAGGCGCGCTTGTTCAAGAAGTAATACGTTTTATATCGACTCCCTATAAAAGATAATGACAAGAAAAAATCGTGTGATTTACAAATTGGGGTTTAACACCCAGCTACTGCAGATAATTATATCGTGAGAAATAAGGATTGAACAAGATCTTGATAGAACTTTGCAGCAGGACTGTACCTTCGTGTTAAGGATTCATGTCTTTATTTCGTAGAGAGAACTGGCGATTTCAAACATCTCTGTTTATTTCTAAGTTATGTGCTCGCATATGGTCGTTAATGCTCGCAATATTGAGCGTTAGTCTCAAATAATTTAGTGAAACATTCTACTTCTGACTTATGATATAACAACACCCCATTAGTAAATAAAGAACACACATTTAGGCACGAATATACCACACTAGTGACATAAAACATCAGTAAATAACAAAGTAACTGGTTGCCGAAATATTACTCTGTCTTAATTCCAGTCTTTTTGGTTCATTTTCCGGGTTGGAACGTCGAAAAAGCCCAGGAATATTTCCCTGGCGAACGCTTCTCTGGTAATGTTTACGTGAAATAAATCAAACGCTGGAATTACATCCTTTTGTGTTTCGTGCTGCATGGAGAGGTGAGTGGATTTGATGGCGTAGGGAAATTTAGATGAATATTTCTGACAGTTATAATCCACAATTCCATGTCAATAAAAAGAACCGAGCCTTCTAAATTAGACTTTGTGAAGCCTTCAACGTGTTATTATTGTGAAGGGGGCCGCAAGATTTACTGAAGAGAACTGCAGTTTATTGCCGGTAAAAGTGAACTTACGCGACGCCGTGAAGAATTATACGACTTACCTGTCTGCAGACGTAGAATTAGCTGTTTAAAATAATACACATGAGCTATTACACGCTGTTTCGTGCTTAAGGGTCCGCTTTATTGATTCTAGAGCCGCAATACGAGACAGTGGTTACAGCAAATGTCATATCCAGCAAGCCAGAAATGTTGCTGGTTCTACAAGAATTTAATTCATCATAGCAAGTGATTTTTTTTACATTCTCTACTTCTTTCCTATAGTAAGCAGAACAAGTACTGCATTCCACCCAAGAATAAATCTATTGTGTTACATTCATATGACTTTCTCTACCCTCTATCGTTTATTAGTCCGTATACAAGTTATTCTTACCAAAATTCATTTCCTTATCTACTTCATCTTAATCAAAATAAAACATTCCGGAAATAGCTACATTCCACATTTGACGCAGTATTTTATATCACAACACTGTGAATGCCAGAGTGATTGTAGTGTAAATTAGCATTATTGTATGACAATGATTTGAGATGTTTGTTAATTATAAGCATTGTTAGGAAATAAGTTTACACGGCCTCACTGAAACTGACAATAGGAGCGGATAACAATGTAGCGAGGGGGTGAGTTGTTTATCAATCAGTAGAAACAAACAAATGACGTCTGAGTAGCGCGCTTTTCTATAGAAATGGAGGGAATATCTTCCCTAGAGCATATGTGTTCGTAATTTTGATTGGATAAAAAAAATAGACGCTAATGTTGGCGCGCTTTATTAACCAATAGCAGCTCGATTATAATCTTTAGGCATATCGGGGTGAGGGAGTATAAATTATGAAGCCAGACACAGGTATCGCACAGTTTAAGAGAATCATTCACGGGTTACACGTCGCACAATTCTACAGAATCTCTCGCGTTGTAAAGCTAGTTACAAAAATGTGAAATACTCGAATTAGTAATGTGCGGCAAATAAGTGATTATAGTTACATTCGAAAATATAACAGTTTCAGTGGGCGTGTATTAAGAGTAAATATGATAAATTAAATATGTGTGACGGCAATAAAAGTGTAAAAACAAATTCTTTTATCAATGTTATCTTTTAGTAACAACTCCTTTCCGTTTACACACCCTGTTTAAGAGATTTGCTCGACTTGTAATAATAGCTAGCCAGAGGACAAAGAACCCAAAATTCAAACTAGTAATACAATAACAGGCGCTCAGCAAATAAGATAACACGACGATACCGCGACACATTGCGTTATAGATACAAGGGGAACGGCGATATTCAAATGTTAAAAAAATGGCATCGCGAGAAATAACCGGAAATCGACAGAACTTTAAAAGAATGGCTAAGTATTGAACAATTCGAATCATTAATAACACAAATCTCGAAAATGGTTTACGCCACAAAAATATATTTCTCTAAGTTGTGTCTTTTAAAGAGATCTACATTTTTGTGCAGTACGTTTTTGTTTATCGCTTATGTTTACAAGTTATACAGGGCTATAGAAAATTCCTTCCGAATGAAGAGAGCTTAAGCGTATTTACAAAAAATTCAGGATATTCGTTTTATTTGTCACGTAAATATCTTAGATACATGGAATTTAATCAAAATCGTTAGAGCCATTATTGGTAAAATAAAAAAATTTAAAACATTTTCCATTTAAAGGGTAATCTGGACTAGACAAATTTTCTTGATAATCTTCCTGTGGCATCTCTGGAGGATACTGATATTAAATAACTAATTAGGTATTTATCCGGCTTTTCATTTTTCAGTTATGCTATTCACAGACACACACATTTTTTTAAAAAATGCTTTTGTATATCGGGTGAAATCTCCATATCCTATTTTTGTTGGAATACAATACATTCTCTACCTAACGTGTACGTGGTAGAGAAGTAAATCTGATGTGTTGCTCTCACATGACTTTCTCTACTCTTGTGCAGACAATTTTTACAAACGCTTATTCTCCGTCTATTTCAAGTTAATCGAGATAAACATTTGCGGAAGTTTATTGCTAATTTTCTTGTAGATGCAAGGGGAATATGGTAGGCTTTAAGCGATAGTCAAATATTTTAAGAGCTGGTTGCTATGTGGAGCATTCCGTTCTCTTTACATGTCCAGGACATTAAAAAAACGAATAATGAATTCCCATTTGAGGAAAATTCAAAGATATAACAAGGAATATCTCGGAAAAGGTTCACTGGATAAAAAAAGTGTATGACATAAATTGTGTGTTTCAGCGAGATCTAAATTGTTTGTGTAATAAAATTTTATGTATGTCATATGGTTTACCAGTTATGCGACAGTCATTCAAATGAAGAGGACGTTTGGGGACAATTCCAGAAAATTCAATGTATACATTTTATTTGCCATGAAAATATCTTTCATATATGATATTTCAATCAAAATCATTACAGCCAGTTTTGATAAATTAAGTTGTTCTGAAAAATTTTCAATGTAAAGGGTAGTCTGTGGTGGGGGATTTTCTTGAAAATCTTCGTTGTGCATCCTTGAAAAATACTAAACTCAAATACCTAGTTTGGTATTTACCCGACTTTTCGTTTTTGAGTTATGCTCTTCACAGCAGACAGACACACAGACATGTTTACAAAAATGCTTTATTTGAATTCAGGGTACCTCAAAATATGTATTTCCGGTGAAGTCTCGGTATCAAATTTTTGGGTGGAATGCAATACTTCCCCTAGCTAAGGCACTATTTTTAAACTTAAATGATTTCAGTCTAATTATATAATATATATATAATTCAATAACTACCCGCCTTAAAGCAATATGTGTGTAACATTATATAAAAAGTGTATATTATAGTCCTTGTAAATGTTTATATTATTGTATACAGGTTCAATAATGCTATGTGAATGTATTACGTAATTTAATAATGTAGGAGCTGTGAGAATAATAGGTTAAAAGTTGTTAACAATGAGGTAACCTTGTGGCAATAAGGAATAAGGAAGTTTAACAATACTGCTTGTGATTCCTGGAAGCAATAATGTAAATTTTGAGACAGTTTATAAAATAGCCAATCAACGACCAGAAAAAAGTTTAAGTTAAAAATAAAAGTACTCTATTGGATTAGGAATAGCCAATCAGAGACTTGAAATACAGAAATTTACAAATTTAGGCGGTAGAAATCGAGTCAGTTGCTTGTAGTCAGCGCACATAACTGGACGTGTTGGTTGTAGACAATGTTTCTAACCGGACGCTAGATGCGTCCTCGAGAAGTGTAATACGTATTCACTGTGACATGAAAGTAGTTTACGTGTTAAAAATTGCAAGTAATTAATTAAAAAAATCTCACAGCTCTCTCTATATCAGTGAAGTGTTACTTAAATAGTGTCAAGCATTAATATGAGGCAGTATTTTATATCACAACACTGTGAATGCCAGAGTGATTGTAGTGTAAATTAACATTATTGTATGACAATGATTTGAAATGTTTGTTAATTATAAACATTGTTAGAAAACAAGTTTACAAGGTCTCACCGAAACTGACAATAGGAGCGGATAACAATGAGCGAGGAGGTGAGTTGTTTATCAATTAGATTAGATAAAAAAATGACGTCATTTCTTTAGAAATGGAGGGAATATCTTCCCTAGAGCATATCTGTTCGTAATTTTGATTGGATAAACATATAGACGCTAATGTTGATGCGCTTTATTAACCAATAGCAGCTCTGTTATAATGTTTAGGCATATCGGGGTGAGGGAGTATAAATTCTAGAGCCAAGGCAAGTATCGCGCAGTTCAACAGAATCATTCACGAGTTACACGTCGCGCAGTACTACAGAAATCTCTCTCGCGAATTAGGCGCCAGGTAGATCTACAGAATCATTCAAAGTACACGTTACACAATTCTACAGAATCTCTCGCGTCGTAAAGTTAGTTACAAAATGTGAAATACGCGAATTAATAATGCGCGGCAAATAAGTGATTGTAGTTACATTCGAAAATAAAACAGTTTCAGTCAGGGGTGTATCAAGAGTAATTATGTAAAATTAATAAAGTTTGACGGCAATAAAAGTGTAAAAACAAATTCTTTTATCAGTGTTATCTTTTAGTAACAACTCCTTTCCGTTTACACACCCTGTTCAAGAGATTTGCTCGACTGAGTAATAATAGCTAGCCGGAGGACAAAGAACCCAAAATTCAAAATAGTAAAACAATAACAGGCGCTCAGCAAATAAGATAACACGAGAGGATACCGCGACAAGTAAAAGAAGTGAAGTAAAATTATAGTCTGTGTAAGCCTACATTCTTGTCACACAACAACCCATGTCTCTAAACTTTATACTGACGCAGCCGAGGCAAACATAAGTATATAATATTTAAAGAAACAGTCAAATTACAAAGTTAATATTTTTAAACATTTTTGGGTCAAAGGCCACCGGAAGGTACATTTGGGGCGAAGCCTACAGGAAACTTTTTACCATACTTGCGGTTGCTACTACTTCAGGTTCGGCTCCCCAACAGTTGAAATATAATACAGCTCCTTCAATACAACCTACTTCAAATTGACGCCCAAAGCGTGGTGCAAATAACGTAAAGAAATTATCTACTTCGCCTACTTACTCTATGTAGTATAAAAGGTAATAAAATAATCAACGATATAGAAACTTCTTTCTAGTTTCCATGACGACGTACTGTAGCGCAGTTAGCACCAGGTATCGCGTCTGAAGATTCCTGTAGCTTTAAAGAGTCTGGATTCCTTGTGTCTTGCCCGAGGTGCGTTTCCCTATTTCGGAACTTAACTAGGCCTAAGCACCGGGCAGGTTTGACCTGAAGAATCCCGCTGTGCTCCCCCGAGGATTAAAAAAATTACACAAAATTGCTGGCATTGAAATTTCCGTTTACTGATCATTTCACCTCCACGCTTCATTGAGGAATCACATGAGTTATGCATCTCTCCTCACCAGGCGCGCCACGGTCGTTATTTGTGGATCAGTTTTTATTACTGTAATTTTCTTTTGAGCGCCTCGTCCGACATGGTACTAACACCGGCGTCGTTCAGACCTGGAGGCGAGGAGTTTGTGTGAAGGTGGAAGGGCAGGCAGGACTTGTTTTCAGATGTGTTTCACTTTTACTGCTAAATACGAGCAAACACCTGTTTAGGTGCATAGCCACAGTTCCAACAGCTTTGTGACGTAGAATATTTCCTGTCATATGAATTTCAGTAACGTAGTCGTTTACTCTAATAGGCACCCTACAAATAAAGTGCTTTCCCAGGATAGCTAGAGCGAGTACTGAATTCGTATCAGAAATTTTATGTATAGATTTCAACAAAAATTCACGTTTTGAGGTTCTTAAAATGGTATAAACAATAACTCACAAATCTCATGTGTTACATTCATATTAATTTCTCTACACACTGCTCATGTGACCATACCACTATTTCTCGCTACTCACTTTATAAAACTTCTGGTGTGTTAACTTTCAGATGCTTTTCTCTACTCTTGTACAAACTATTTTTAAAAACGCTTATTCTCCATCTACTTCATTAATTGAGAAAAACATTTCCAGAAACTAATTTTCTTGTAGGCGCAAGGGGAATGTGGTAGTATTTAAGCGATAGTCAAATGCTTTAAGAGCTGGTTGCTATGTGGCGCATTCTATTTTTCTTTGCATGTCGAGGACATAAAAAAGATTAACGAATTCCCATTTGGAGAAAACTATAAGTATTGGAAAATTCAAACAAATAACAAGAAATATCTCGGAAATGGTTTACTCGACGAAAAATGTACATGACATAAATTGTATGTTTTAACGGGATCTATATTTTTTGTGTAGCAAAGTTTTGTCTCTCCCTTACGGTTTACCAGTTATGCAAAAGTCATTCAGAATGAAAACAACTTTTGGTGCATTCCCAGAAAATTCAAGACATACAATTCACTTGCCATGAAGGTATCTTAAACTTGTGATATTTTAATCAAAATCGTTAAAGCCATGTTTGAGAAACTCAAAATTTTCGAAAAGTGTTCCATGTAAAGGGTAACATGGGGTGGGGGATTTTCTTGAAAATCTTCGTGTTGTATCTTTGAAAGGTACTCAACTTAAATACAAAGTTTGGTAATTATCCGACTTTTAGTTTTTGAGTTATGTGATTCACAGCACACACGAACACAAACGGATATGTTTTTTTTAAAATGCTTTCTTTTTGTAATCAAGAGGCCTCTAAACATGTATTTATGGTGAAATCTCGGTTATGAACTTTTGAGTGAATGCAATACCTTCTCTATCTAATATTATGTGGTAAAGAAATCACTTTTTATATGGGTACTATAATACATGAGGGATAATTTGAAGTTGTAGAGGATAGAGAACCTCGTGTGAGTATGACATAAGAGATTTTTCTCCGACTTGTCTGTTTTTGTATGTTTTACTCCAAAGAACAGTTGGAGTTAATGTTGTTAGCTGTAATTGGCATGAGGTAAACATCTCGTAACAAATACTGTAGTTGTATGTCTGCAGTTGTTTGATGAACAAATGGAGGCGCCAGTGTTTTGTTTACGTCGTGTCTAGGACGACTTATCGATCTACAATACAATGGCAGCATTTTACTCTAAGAGACTGCGTGACATATCGAAGACAATTATTTCTGATTGTATTACAACGCTGCATTTTTACCTTCTCTGCGTAAATATTGTATTTGAGGCAGTATTTTTAACACTTAAATAATTTCAGTCTAATTGTATAATAAGTAAATTCAATAACAGCCCGCCTTAAAACAATATGTGTATGCAATAATTTATAAAAGGTGTTTATTACAATCACTGTATATGTTTATATTATTGTATCCATGTGTAATAATGTTATGTGAATGTATTACGTAATGTGATAATGTAGGAGCTGTGATAATAATAGGTTAAAAGTTGCTAACAATGAGGTAACCTTGAGACAATAAAGAGTAAGAAAGTTAATAATGCTACTAGTCATTATTGGAGCAACAATAATGTAAATTTTGTGACAGTTTGTAAAATAGCCAATCAACAACCAGAAAAAGCTTTAGTTAAATTAAGGTATTCTATTGGACTAGGATTAGCCAATCAGAAATTGAAATATAGAAATTTACAAATTTAGGCGGTAGAAATCAAGTCAGTTGCTTGTAGACAGTGCTCATAACTGGACGCGTTGCTAGCAGACAGTGTTACTAATCAGACGCGAATCGTGTCCTCGAGATATTTAATACGTATTTTGTGTGAGAAGAAAAATAGTTTACGTGTTAATAAGTACAAGTAATTAACAAAACAATCTCACAGCTCTCTCTCTATCTATCTATATATATATATATATATCAGTGAAGTGTTGCTTAATCGTGTCAAGCATTAATAAAAGGAGTGAAGTAAAAATTATAATATGTGTAAGTCTACATTCTTAGCCGCACTACTCCCTGTAAATAAATCCATGTCTCTAACAATAATACTGACGCAGCCGAGGCAAACATAAATATATAATATTTAAAGCAACAGTCAAATTACAAGGTTAATATTTTTTTAAACATTTTTGGGACGAAGGCTACCGGGTACCATACGTGCGGTTGCAACTACTTCAAGTTCGGCTCCTCAACAGTTGAGCTACAATACAAGTCCTATTTCAAATTGGCTTTCCATACGTGAAGCAACCATCTACTTCAGATCGGCTCCCAAAGCATGGGGCAGATAACAGTACAACAAAATATACAACTTCATATTCACCAAAACATTCCTTATCAAGATTTCAATGGTAATACACGTTATTGTGTAACCTGATTCCAAAAAAAAATCATTTTTACCAAAATGTCCGTGTGTTGTGTGTGTTTCTGTCTCTCTTTATGAACAGCATAACTCAAAAACTAAATGGCGGGTGATTGCCAATCTTGGTATTTAACAAAGATGTAACACAATGTTTTCAAAGAAAACCATCCCTAGGTGGACAATTTTTAGATACGAGGCAAGATTTTAAAGTAAGTACATTTTTAATATTTTGGCACTACAGCGTTGCAGTCGCAATTTTGAGCATACGTGATCATTTCCTCCGTTCATTAGGAAGCCGGACTCACCTGAGAGCGATCGTCACTTTGTGTTTTCCTGTTGTTAGAGCTTTTGTGATGTTCAAAACAAATAAACGACCCGCCGTGTGCGAAGTCAGATCAGTGATTCGCTTTTTGAATGCGAGAAATATAAAGTCAGCAAACATTCATCGACAATTGTGTGAGGTTTATAGGAAAACAATAATGAGTGACAATGCCCGACCACACACAGCCAAACAAACTCAAGATCTGAGCCCATCATTTGGTTGAGAACAATTCGACCAACCTCTCTACAGTCAGGGTTTGGTACCAAGCGATTTTCATCTGTTTCATCTGAGGATAGTTCTTGGTGGAAAACATGTCAACGATGATGTTGTGAAACAAGAAGCGCAGATTTGGCTGTCATCACAGGCGACATCGTTCTTTGACGAAGGTTTACAAAAAACTGCCTTCGCGTGCCCGTTTTTTTTAAAGAGTTATCGGTACTTAATTTAAAAACGCGCCTCTTGGGGATTCTGGGAATAGCCTGCAGAGTCCTCTACATTCGGAAACAAATTTGTATAATTTTATATAACTAGTAAACATTATGAAATGGACAAAAGGTTTTTCTGGCAACAACCACTAACGAGATATCCACGATTATTCAACTGCATTTTTCAATTTTTCGTATTTTTAAAGTGCTGTTGCTATTTCGTTGTTTCTAGCGATGTCATCGAAAGAGCTTGGATTTTGAAGGACAGTATATAGTGACCCACTTTTAAGCATCTGTTTATTTTTGTAAAGGTTTATCTCGATTAACTTGAAGTGGATAGAAAAATTATATTTTTACTTTCTCTACTACGTATAGCAAGTAGGGGAAGTATAGTTTTCCACCCAAAACTTGCATACCGAGATTTCGCAGGAAATATATAGTTTGAGATCCCCCTGAATCCAAAAAAGCATTTTTGGAAAAATGTCCGTGTGTGTGTGTGTGTCTGTAAACAGCATAACTCAGAAACGAACAGTTGGATAAACTCCAAACTTGGTATTTAGGTTCAGTATCTTCCAGAGATGCGACACGAAGGTTTTCAACACAAGCCCCCATCCCAGATTACCCTTCACATGGAACATTTTTCGAATATTTTAATTTTCTCAAAAATGGCTCTAGCAATTTTCATTAAAATATCACATGTTTAAGATATTTTCATGACAAATGAAACGTATATCTCGAATTTTCTGGAAATGTCTCCAAAAGCATTCTTCATTTTGAGCGACTTTTGCATAACTGGTAAACCATAAGAGATAGAACAAACGTTTACTATGAAGTAGAATATTCGTTAGCCCCACGTTTGTGTGCCAATTTGGAGTCGTATATTTGTAGGTAGTAGGAAGATGCTTCATGTTTATCTGCACCACGTATGGAAGCCAATTTGTCGCGGCCACTTCGTGTTATCTTTTGCTGGGCGCCTGTTATTGTATTACTACTTTGAATGTTGGGTTCATTGTCCTCCGGCTAGCTATTATTACTATTCAGTCGAGCATATCTCTTGAACAGGGTGTGTAAACGGAAAGGATTTGTTACTGAAAGATAACACTTATAAATTAATTTGTTTTTACACTTTTATTGCCGTCACACTTCTTTAATTTCACATATTAATCTTGATACACGCCCGACTGAAACTGTTATATTTTCTAATATCACTATAATCACTTATTTGCTGCACCTTATTAATTCACGTATTTCACATTTATAACAAACTTTAAGACGCGAGAGATTCTGTAGAATTGCGTAACGTGTACGTTATGTATGCTTCCATTGAACTACGTGACGTATAACTCACGAATACTTATGTTGAACTGATCGACGTATTACACGCGAATGTTTCTGTTGGACTGAGCGACGTGTAATGCACAAATGTTTCTGTTGGACTGGACGATACTTGTCTCTGGCTTTAGCTTTTTATACTCCCACACCCTAATATGCCTAAAGGTTATAACCGAGCTGCCATTGGTTAATAAACCGCGCCAACATTAGCGTCTATTTTTATATCCAATCAAAAATTACGAAAACATATGCTCTAGGGAAGAAATTCCCGCCATTTCTAAGAAAAGTGCGCCAATCTGACGCCATTTGCTTGTCTCTAATAAGTGATAAACAACTCACCCCCTCGCTCATTGTTAGCCGCTCTTATTGTCAGTTTCAGTGAGGCCGTGTAAACTTATTTCCTAACAATGCTTATAATTAACATACATCTCAAATCAATGTCATACAATAATGCTTATTTACACTACAATCACTCTGGCATTTACATTATTGTGATACAAATTACTGCCACAACTACACAAAAAATGTACATCGCGTTAAAATACTCAATTTATGTCATATACATTTTTTGTTGTTGAGTGAAGTATTTTCGAGATATTGCTTGTTATTACCTTAAATTTTCCAACACCTTTTCTCAAATAGGAATTCGTTATTCATTTTTTTTGTCATGGTAATGCAAACAGAATGGAATACTCCACATAGCAACCAGATCTTAAAACATTTGTCTATCACTTAAAGCCTATCAATTCCCCTTGTATTTACAAGAAAATTAGCAATAAGATTGGCATCTCGACTAACATGAAGCATATGGAGAATAAGCGTTTGTAAGAATAGTTTGTACAAGAGTATGGAAGGTCATGTGAGCGTAACAATAGTTTTTTGTCTTTGATATGCAAAGAGTATTAATCTGTGGCAAAGAGAATGGTGCTGCACCTAGCAACCAGCTATTATGAAATATGTCTATGCTTAAAGGCTACTGTATTTGTATATTGCCCTTGCAAATATAAAACAAGGGGAACATAGACGCCTTAAGCGAGTCAAATATTTTTAGAACTGGTCGCTATGTGTAAAATGTAATTCTCTTTGCATGTCAAAAGATCGTTTCTGCAAATGTTTATCTCGATTAATATGAAATAGATGGAGAACAAGAGTTTGTACAAGAGTAAAGAAAGTCATGTGAGTGTAACACATCAGATTTATTAAGAATAGTTTGTAGGACATATACTGTATAATGGTTTAGCAAATTTCAAATTTAGATCGTATAGTAAAACCGCATTAAAGGAAACGGCGGGGGAGAGAAGCAAAGTAAGAAAAAATATGAGATGCTCAGATTTACCCTGACAGCGTAGCTGCGACAATTACAATATTCCTTTTCCCCAGCTCTAAATTCCAAAACAGGTACTTGGTGTTGTATGCAGTTAATGCCCATCCACTACCTCACATTCCAAGAAATATTGTACCATTATAGCAAGTGTCAACTGCTTGCACAAGGTGACTCACTGTTATTTGAGGCAGTATTTTATATCATAACATGCTGCGAATGCCAAAGTGATTGTAGTGTAAATTAATATTATTGTATGTCCAGGATTTTAGATGTTCGTTAGGTATAAGTATTGTTAGGAAATAAGTTTACACGACCTAACTGAAACTGACAATAGAAGTGGGTAACAATAAACCTATGAGTGAGTTGTTTATCACTAAGAAGAGACAAACAAATGACGTCAGGGTAGCGTGTCTTTCTTTAGAAATGTAGGGATTATCTTCCCTAAAACATATATGTTAGTAGCACTGTTTGGCTCACAAAACAGACGCTAATATTGGCGCGATTTGGTAACCAATATAATGTTTAGGCATTTCGAGGTGAAGCAGTATATATTATCAAGCCATAACCATGTTTCACGCAGTTCTGAGGAATCTCTCGCAAGGTGCACGTTCTACAGTTTGGAAGAATCTCTCGCGAGGTACACGTCGTAAAGTTAGTTACAAAATGGGAGGTACGCGGCAAACAATACGACAGTAATTATATTCGGAAATAATACAGTTTCAGTCAGGTGTGTATAAGGATTAAAATGTGAATTATTAATTAAGTGTGACGTCAATAAAAGTGTGAAAAGAAATTCTTTTACCAGTGTTATCTTTTAGTAACAACTCCTTTCCGTTTACACACCCTGCTCAGAGATACTTGCTTAACTGAGTAATAATAGCTAGCCGGAGGACAAAAAAAACAAATTTTAAAATAATAAAACAATAACAGGCGCCCTGCAAATAAGATAACACGATCCGATTACTGCGACATAGTTTACTGTTTGTGTTGGTCAGTGTGGTATATTTGTGTTTAATATGTCAGCGAAAAGAAAGCTGTTGTAATAAGCATTGAACTCAAACTCGAGGTAAGAAGGTCTACAAATTCGTAATCAAATGTTAATGAAAAATATTGAGGCATGACACTATCTACAACAGAAAACCTTTTATTTTTAGGTTGCCCTGCGTTTGGTAAAGATAGTAAGAAAAGCAGTCAATCAACAGTAGAAAAAAGCTTCTCTTATGAACTGATCTGTGTAAATAATGTAACGCATATTTTAATGCTGTATAAGAATGTATTAATGCACGTATTTAGAATATAATTATTTTCTTCACGCTGCTTAAAATCCTTACCATCAAATCACAAAAACAGCTCTGCTCTCTTTAGTTCGGTTAAGCGGAGTTCTGCAGTGTTTAGAAAGACACAATTTCCTATCGTGTGCCAAACATCGAACCACATACATCACGCTTGCTAGGCTTCTTATCGATTATAATAATTATTATCCATTCTTATCCAAATTGGTTTACAACTCACATTCTTCGAAATGAAATAGTTTATGCCCTTATAAGATTAGAAGCAAAATTTTGGCTCACTAGACTGTTTCTGGTAGCCTAACAGGCAAGTAATTTAAAGGCTTGGCTTACCCCAAATTACGTATTTTATATACCTGTAGCAGCATCATGTAGGAAGTGTTGCGTAAATTATCGTACACTAGTCATATACTCATATTTCTATGTGTAGGGCGTATTGTCCAACTTGTGATGTACACTATGTGATCAAAAGTATCCCGACACCCTCGCAAACATACGTTTTTCATCTTAGGTGCATTGTTCTGCCACCTACCGCCTGGTACTCATTATCCGCGACCTCAGTAGTCATTAGACATTGTGAAACAGCAGAATGGGACGTTCCGTGAAACTCACGGATTTCGAACGTGGTCAGGTGATTGTGTGTCACTTGTGTCAGAAGTCTGTGCGCGAGATTTCCACACTCCTAAACATCCCTTGGTCCACTGTTTCTGATATGATAGTGAAGTGGAAACGTGAAGGGACATGTACAGCACAAAAGCGTACAGGCCGACCTCTTCTGTTGGCTGGCATAGACCGCCGACATTTGAAGAGGGTCGTAAAGAGTAATAGGCAGACATCTATCCAGACCATATCGCAGGAATTCCAAACTGCATCAGGATCCACTCCAAGTACTATTACAGTTAGGCGTGAGGTGAGAAACCTTGGATTCCATGGTTGAGCGGCTGCTCATAAGCCACACATCACGCTGGAAAATGCCAAACGACGCCTCGCTGGGTGTAAGGAGCGTCAACATTACACGATTTAACAGTGGCAAAACGTTGTGTGCAGTGACGAATCACGGTACACAATGTGGCAATCCGATGGCAGGGTGTGGGTATTGCGAATGCCCGGTGAACGTCATCTACCAGCGTGTGTAGTGCCAACAGTGAAATTCGGAGGTGGTGGTGTTATGGTGTGGTCGTGTTCTTCCTGGAGGGGGCTTGCACCCCTTGTTGGTTTGCGTGGCACGATCACAGCGCAGACCTACACTGATATTTTAAGCACCTTCTTGCTTCCCACTGTTGAAGAGCTATTCGGGGATGGCGATTCATATTTCAGCACGCTCGAGCACCTGTTCATACTACATGGGCTGTGGCGGAGTGCTTACACGACAATAACATCCCTGTAATGGACTGGCCTGCACAAAGTCCTGACTTGGGGCGTTTTGGAACGCCGACTTCGTGCCAGGCCTCACCGACCTACTTCGACAGCTTTCCTCATTTCCGCACTCCGTGAAGAATGGGCTGCCATTCTCCAAGAAACCTTTCAGCACCCGATTGAAAGTACGCCTGCAAGAGTGAACGCTGTCATCAAGCCTAAGGGTGGGCCAACACCATATTGATTTCCAGCATTATCGATGGAGGGCTCAACGAACTTGTACGTGTTTTTCAGCAAGGTGTCGGGATACTTTTGACCACGTAGTGTACAAGTCTGTAACAGATATGCTGTAAAAAGGGTTGCCTGCTGTAGGAAGGGTTGCCTATCTTGTGTTATACGTGTTCTATAACAGATGTCATCCTGTAGAAAGGGTTGCCTAACTTGTGTTATACTTTTCTATAACTGATGTCACCCTGTAGGATGGGTTGCCTAACTTGTGTCATACGTGTCTGTAACGGATGTCATCTTGTAGGAAGGGTTGCCTAACTTGTGTTATACGTTGCTATAACTGATGACATCTAGTAGGAAGGGTTGCCTAACTTGTGTTATACGTTGCTATAACTGATCTCATCTTGTAGGAAGGGTTGCCTAACTTGTGTTATACGTTGCTATAACTGATGTCATCTTGTAGGAAGGGTTGCCTAACTTGTGTTATACGTTGCTATAACTGATCTCATCTTGTAGGAAGGGTTGCCTAACATGTGTTATTCGTTGCTATAACTGAAGTCATCTTGTAGGAAGGGTTGCCTAACATGTGTTATACGTTGCTATAACTGAAGTCATCTTGTAGGAAGGGTTGCCTAACACGTGTTATTCGTTGCTATAACTGAAGTCATCTTGTAGGAAGGGTTGCCTAAATTCTGTTATACGTTGCTATAACTTATGTCATCTTGTAGGAAGGGTTGCCTAACTTGTGTTATACGTTGCTATAACTAATGTCATCTTGTAGGAAGGGTTGCCTAGCTTGTGTTATACGTTGCTATAACTGATGTCATCTTGTAGGAAGGGTTGCCTAACTTGTGCTATACGTTGCTATAACTAATGTCATCTTGTAGGAAGGGTTGCCTAGCTTGTGTTATACGTTGCTATAACTGATGTCATCTTGTAGGAAGGGTTGCCGAACATGTGTTATTCGTTGCTATAACTGAAGTCATCTTGTAGGAAGGGTTGCCTAACTTGTGTTATACGTTGCTATAACTGATGTCATCTTGTAGGAAGGGTTGCCTAACTTGTGCTATACGTTGCTATAACTAATGTCATCTTGTAGGAAGGGTTGCCTAGCTTGTGTTATACGTTGCTATAACTGATGTCATCTTGTAGGAAGGGTTGCCGAACATGTGTTATTCGTTGCTATAACTGAAGTCATCTTGTAGGAAGGGTTGCCTAACTTGTGTTATACGTTGCTATAACTGATGTCATCTTGTAGGAAGGGTTGCCTAACTTGTGCTATACGTTGCTATAACTAATGTCATCTTGTAGGAAGGGTTGCCTAGCTTGTGTTATACGTTGCTATAGCTGATGTCATCTTGTAGGAAGGGTTGCCTAACTTGTGTTATACGTTGCTATAACTGATGTCATCTTGTAGGAAGGGTTGCCTAGCTTGTGCTATACGTTGCTATAACTGATGTCATCTTGTAGGAATGGTTGCCTAACTTGTGTTATTCGTTGCTATAACTGATGTCATCTTGCAGGAAGGGTTACCTAACTTGTGTTATACGTTGCTATAACTGATGTCATCTTGTAGGAAAGGTTGCCTAACATGTGTAATATGTGTCTATAACTGTGTCCTGTAGGAAGGGCTCCTAACTTAGTGGTATTCCAAATATCTTTTCATTGTGTGTAGACAATTTTCTTTTTACATCGCGAGATAGCAGTGTAGTCGCCGAGAAAATGCTTAAGAGACAGATAATGGTGCGCAGGTAAGATGTTGCCATATACACTTTAATCAGAAATGTGACAAATCAGGTCAAACGTCATGTTTTATCTCTGCACTGCACTTAACTGACGTTTAAGGTTTCAATAGTTAAGTTTTCTTTTATAAATTGTAGTGAAATTTGTAGCATTCTTAGGAGGATTCAGAAATAACCTCACGTACATTACGATTAATTAATGTTTTAAATTTGTTTATCATATTGCAGGAAATTCCAACAGTTTAAAAGTTAATGATGGTTACAAACATTATCCATTTACTAATGTGCCACAATCCCATTCCACACAAATAAAATGTAACATAATTTTGAAAATAGGGTTATACAAATTTATTTAGGTTAACGGATAGCAAATCTTAAATTCTATGAAGATACTTATTTCACTTTATGCTTACTTATACATGCACATGACGACTTTAAGTATTTGTCTCGAAATTTAACACGAAATTAAATGACAGAAAAAGTCTAATCTTTAATATGCAGAAACAGCTTACGTGTGCTGGCGTTAGCTGATTTTATTAGTTATATTTATTTTTCAAAATTTATTAATAAAACCGCACAGTGTCAGCGACAATAGATAAGTAAATTTGTAAAATCGTAAATACTTCGGCTGTTCAACAAAACCTTGATATTTCCTCCTTTGTCATATTGTGACATATTAACTTTATTGTAATTTTCAGACGCACTGTTGTGCTGTATTTTTGCTACCAGACGTAACATTATTAGGTATTCTTAATTATATTTCGGTTTGACGGTCTATCCTTTTGGCGCGGAGCACGCCAAAGGGAAAGATCTGTTCGAAATTATCTAGTATGACGTCAGTCCTCTTGAGGTGATCTAAATTAATCATTTTCTGGTAATCTTATAGGCCTTCACCCCAACATGTAACAATATCATAGCCAACTTTTAATCAAATGTCTGCTATTATACAATACAATGTGCTCTGAAAATGTGTTTAAAATAATTTTGTAAACATCAAAATTAAATATTGAGAAAAAAAATCTGATGTATTGCACTCACATGACTTGCTCTACTCCTGTACGAACTACTTTTACAAACGCTTATTCCCCATCCACTCAATTTATTTCATGTTAATCGAGATAAACATTTGCAGAAACTAGCTTATTGCTAATTTTCTTGTAGGTGCAAGGGGAATATGGTAGGCTTTAAGCGATAGTCAAATGTTTTAAGAGCTGGTTGCTGTGTGGAGTATTCCATTCTCTTTGCATGTTCAAGGCAAAATAAAACAAGCAAGCAAACAAATGAATAGAGAATTCCCATTTGAGGAAAATAACAAGGAATATCTCGGAAATGGTTCACTAGGCAACAAATAAGTCTATATGACATAAATTGTGTGTTTTAACGAGATCTAAATTTTTTTGTGTAGTAAAACTTTGTCTATCTCTTACGGTTTTCCAGTTACTCAAAAGTCATTCAGAATGAACAGGAGTTTTGGGAATATTCCCAGAAAATTCATATATATATATATACATTTCATTTGCTATAAAAATGTTAAACATGTTATATTTTAGCGAAAATCGTTAGAGCATGCTCCACATAGCAACCAGCTCTTAAAACATTTGACTATTGCTTAAAGCCTACCATATTCCCCTTGCATCTACAAGGAAATTAGCAATAAGATAGTTTCTGCAAATGTTTATCTCGATTAACATGAAGATATGGAGAATAAGCGTTTGTAGAAATAGTTTGTACAAGAGTAGAGAAGGCCATGTGGGTGAAATACATAAGATTTTTAATCCTTTTGGAATCTTATCTTATTCTTAGTTATGGAGGGGAGCTCGGCACAGATCCTGGAGTGCAGACCCCACCTTTTATAGAAGGGATCTAAAGGCCCTCAAAGGGGGTTCGAATACCCCGGCAGCCAATCGAAGGCGAGGAACGGAGAAAGTTACAAAGAGCATCCTTTTCCTCTGTCATGATCCACCGAAGATCATCGCCGACACTTCCCACCCTATATTCAGAGTAAACGGACGCTGGGTATTGATCCCGGGCTTAAGCCACCCGCTCGGGTTTTTTAGTAACTTATAAAACAATTTTAGAAGTCGCTTTAAAGCCCTTGTCCGTCAGAAGGAATTGGGATTTTCAATGGTGAAAGACATCAAAAGTGGTTTTTGGGATACAGAAACACGCAAACTTTCTGTTTATAATATTGTCACATCCATGACTGGATGGACATAGGGGGAATAGCGGTATCAGGGTAGAACATTTCAAGCTTGGCTTAATTTTACTTGCTTGGTTTATTAAGTTCAGATACTTGCAATGTTGAGTTTACATTGAAGAGGGAACAAAGCTATAGTACATGTAAGAGCTTACCTGAAAGTACTTGTCGTGTGATGTGGACGGACCTGTGAACCCATCGTTGTAGATAGCAGATTAAGATGCTGACGGGCAGCGATTCGACCCTGTCTAGCATGTGTCGGTCTCCCCAGAGCAGCGCTCAGGCGCTTGCTTAAATAGGCAAGAATCGACTCAATCCTAATGACGTCTATATCCTGTTTGTGGTAAGCCGACGCCATACATAAGTAGGATTGAGCGGAAACACGTGATCGGTTCTATGTTGCAAAAGGCAACATTATTCTAAGAATTTCCATGGGAAATGACGCAAATGAGGTAGCCCACATACATCCCGTCACGTACACATCTTAAGAAAGTTTCTTAAGGCAGAAAATGTAAAATACGATTCTATTAGAATTTAGAAGAATGAGCCATATTAATGTTAAGATCCAAATTAATGTAAAATAAACGAGTCCGTCTAACATCACATGCGACAATATTAATACAGATAAGGCATAGGTAACGAAAGTGGAGTAGATATTTCCTTATCACTACTTGACGCTTCTAACAAAATTCCATTTAGAGGTAAGTGTCGGTCTCAACTGAACTGAAGAGCATAAAGATTTGCGCAGTTATAACGCTACATTGGAAATCGAAGTTGAATCCAAGCGATTTGCTGTGTATTTACAGCTCACTGGCTACGGCACGATTCTTTAACACATCACGTTGCTTCTCTGTAATTTGAAACCAATCACTCAACGGATATCGCTGGGACATAAACCGTACAACCTGAAAGTAATAAACAAGTTCTTCCTCTCTGAGAGGAAAATAAATGCTATGGAACCTATTTGCTACTGCCCTGTTATTTCACTGCTTTCTCGGCAATGATGAATATTAGGTAATTTGTTTTCCCACCTACGAGCACATCGTGCATCTTTTATAGTGATATTTGAAAATGCTGCACCACAGAGGTAAGTGCCGAGCTCACGGCATAGTCCATGTGGTAAACTTGGAGGCAGAAAAATCTTATCATTCTACTTCCCTTCTTGCATAATTAAACGATTTAATTTTCCAGTTAGTTGCGTCATCGTGAAAGGTGTTTACAGTATAACACCACAAATGAGCTGTCTGTGTTCTTGTTAGTTGAGTACCATTGTTAATAATGATCATAAAAATACTGTGACTTTGTCTGAATGTCACTTCACTAAGTTTTTCTGCCTCTTCTAGCTCAACTTTCCCCTTTCACTTCACTTACTTCGTGACGTAATGGCGTAACGAAATACATACAACGTAGCCTCCCCTTCCGAACGGTTTTCACTTGCTGGAGTCGAACACGAGACTTCTCCAATATCTCAGGAAGCAGCTCTCACTACACGTCACAGTAGTCATGACAATATCGCTCGTTGAACAGCACTTTTCGTCGCATCAGAAACGTACTTACTAACGCGTTCGATAACAGATAAACTCTCTAACTGGCGAATCCCCTGGTTTAACGCGGTGAACGTTTCCATGAACATTTTAAAGTGTGCTGGAGGCGGGGGAGGGACACCTACTCATTGGAATAGTTCCACGATCTACAGGAGGACGACCACAACGAACCACCACCACCCGCCCTCGGGGTTAACAGCCAATGCGTGACGAGGGTCTAGAACCTGTGGCACGGATGTCGCATGACGGGCACCATTTCTCTACGGAGCTTTGAAGATGCAACCAATAGAATCGGCGCATCCAGGTGCACCCCCCGGTAGTTCTGGCATGGGTTTTCCCGAGAACTTCCTTCATCGCTTCCTTATACCACTCCCACACCGTTCCTGATCATCAGAGAGTTCCACCGCGACCAACAGCTCTCATAGCTCGGGCCTTTACGAGAAACATTCGCACACGCGGGTGGTATACCAGTTTCCTTGTCCTTCAGGATCATCTCGATCCTCCAGTTGCGCCATTCTCAAGATCTACTGCAGCTTGCACTGGGTATGCTCTGTCATCTGCTGGTCCAAACGCTCGGACATTGCAAGCTCTATCTTGATCTTGCTTTATTTCGTCTACCAGACTATTCTTTTGCTTTTTTATCGAAACGGTTATGTCATTTTCATGTCAGATTTAGTTCCTTCTAACTCCTTTGCAATATTCTCTTCAGCGCTTCTCCGTTTCCTTTATTTTAAAGAAGTAATTTTGTTGTATTTACGCTGTTATTTGCCCCACGCTTTGGGAGTAAATTTGAAGTAGTTTATTGCTTCACGTATGGAAAGCCAGTTTGAAGATATATTATATTTCGACTTTTGGGAAGCCGAACTTTAAGTAGTTGCAACCGCACGTATGGTAAAAAGTTTCCGGTAGCCTTCGCCCCAAATGTACTTTCCGGTGGCCCTTGCCCCCCCAAAAATATTAACTTTGTAATTTGACTGATGCTTTATGTGTTATAGATTTATGTTTGCCTCGGCTTCTTCAGTATTTTATTTTATTTTTTAGAGACATGGATGTCTTAACAGGGAGTGGAGCGACTGAAGAATGTAGGCTTACACAGATTATAATTTTACTTCCCTCGTTTTTATTAATGCTTGACACGATTTAAATAACACTTCACTGATATAGAGAGCAGTGAGATTCTTTTATTAATTACTTGCACTTTTTAACACGTAAACTATTGTTGTCTCACAATGAATACGTATTAAACTTCTCGAGGACGCATCTCGCGTCCGGTTAGGAACACTGTCTACAACCATCTGACTTGATTGCTAGCGCCTAAATTTGTAAATTTCTGTATTTCAAATCTCTGTTTGGCTATTCCTAATCCAATAGAATACTTTTATTTAACGTAAGCTTTTTTCTGGTTGTTGATTGGCTATTTTATAAACTGTCACAAAAATTAAATTATCGTTGCTCCAAGAATGACTAGTAGAATTATTGCACTTTCCTGCTTACTATTGCTTCAAGTTTACCTCATTGTTAGCAAATTTTAACCTATTATTGTCACAGCTCCTACATTATTAAATTACGTAATATATTCACATAACATCATTACACATGTATACAATAATATAAACATATACAATGACTGTAATATACACTTTTAATATTGTTACATATGCATATTGCTTTAAGGTGGGCTGTTATTATATTTTTAATATATAATTAGACTGAAATCATTTAAGTGTTAAAAATACTGCCTCAATTTCAGATTTGACATTGGCGATTTCACCACCGAGATTAGATTTCAATTTCTCCATTTCCGTCTTCATTGTTGTTCCCGTATTGTCCAATTTGATCAATAATTATTTAGGCATTTCCTCCATCTCGACTTTTTAATCCCACTCCTGACACCAATGTGACTTTGCCCAGTTTTACCTTTAACTCGTATTTCTCTCGGTTTTCGCTGTCACTCTTTTAAGTTCTTATCTGTCACTGTTTCGTTTTTATGTAGTTCACTTTCACTGGGAGTTCACTTCACTAAGGTGAACTAGTTCAATTCTCACTACCTGACTTCTTCGTTACGCAGTCTCTTCACGCTGGGCGGTTCACTCCATTCGGGATTCGAACACTAGACCTCCACAACACTTCACTCGGTAATAGTTTATCAATTTTTCAAACGTTCTATAACTATTTCGATACACTTTCTGGAGGAGCGGGAATGTGAGGGGTACAAGCTTCCAGAAGGTTCTAGTTATCCTCCAATAGGAGTCCGATGTTTACGCTGGCGAGTGGAGTTATGGTTGTCTCGGAATGCCTGGTGTGGACCTTACGATAACCTTGGACTATAGCCACTGCTTCACAATAACTTCGTTGCTGGTTTGAATTTTCCAATACTTATACCTTTATCAAGTGGCAAGTCCCTATTCGTTTCCTCTCGTTGTAATGCAAAGAGCATGGAATTTCAAAGTCAAACATAGCGACCCGCTTTTTAAAAATCTGGCTATTGCTTTAGCCTACTGTAGTCTTCCTATACATATAGGGAAATGTGTGTTGAACGTTTACCTCGATTAACAAAATCTAGATAGAAGAACAAACATGAGTAAGAATTGTTTATAGAGAAATGCGTAGAGAAAGTCACATGAATGTAACACATCATAAGGTTTTCCGCTCAAACATTCTTAACCGTGACTTCACCGGAAATACGTGTTTTGAGGCCTCTCGAATCTATAAAGAGCCTGTGAAAGTTATTTGTTTCACGTATGGAAAGTCGATTTGAAGTAGGAGTATTGAAGGAGTTGTATCATATTTCAACTGTTGGGGAGCCGAACACTTGTAGTAGTTGCAACCGCACGTATTGTAAACAGTTTCCGGTAGCCTTCGCCCCAAGTTTAATAATAATAGCTTTGTAATTTGACTGTTTCTTTAAATATTATATATTTATGTTTGTCTCGGCTGCGTCAGTATTATTGTTAGAGACCGGAATATCTTGGCAGGCCGGGGTGCGAAAAGAATGTAGGCTTTCACAAATTTTAAGTTTTAATTCACTCCTTTTTATTAATCCTTGACACAAATTAAACAGCGCTTCACTGATATCGAGAGCTGTGAGATTCTTTTATTTAATACTTGCACTATTTTTTAACACGTATACTATTTTCGTCTCACACGAATACGTATTAAATCTCTAGAGGACGCATTTTGCGTCCGGTTACTATCACTATCTGCAGGCAACTGAATAGATTTCAATCGGCTAAACCTGTAAATTTCTGTATTTCAAGTCTCTGTTTGGCTAATCCTACTCCAATACAATACTTTCATTTAATTAAAACCCCCTCCGGTTGGTGATTGGCTATTTTATAAACTGTCACTAAAATCACATTATTGCTTTTAAGAATCACAAATAGCATTTAAACTCTCATCATTGACTCAAGGTTACCTCATTGTTACCTCATTGTTACAAACTTTTAACTTATTATTCTCACAGCTCCTACATTATTAAATTACGTAATGCATTCACATAACATTATTGAACATGTGTACAATAATATAAACATATGCAATGACTGTTACATACATTTTACAAATTATTACATACATATATTGCCTGATTTGAATTTACATATTATATAATTAGACTGAAATTATTTAAGTGTTAAAAATACTGCCTCAAGCACTTTTAGAAACAGATCCCTGTGTCGGTGTGTGTATGCACAGCATAACTAAGAGGCGAAAACTCTGGTAACTTGGTATTTAGGTTCCGTACATTCCATAGATGCGACGTAAAGATTATAAAGAAAATCCCCAACCCCAAACTACCCTTTACGTGGAACATGTTTCGAAAATTTTAATTTTCTAAAAATACGCTCCATTGATTTTTATTAAAATACCATATATTAAAGATGTTTACTGACAAGTAAAGCGTATACGTATTAAATCTTCTGGGAATAGCCTATGAAGTCCTCTTCATTCGAAAGGAATTTTGTATAACTGGTAAAGGTTAAGTGATAGACGAAAACGTACTTCACTTAAACTGTACCTCTCTTTAAAACACAAATATATTTCAAAGAACTTTTTCTTTGCGTCAGCCATTTCTGAGACATCTTTATTAATGTTCCGAATTGTTCAACACACAGCCATTGTTTTAAAGTGCTGTCGGTTTTCAGTTGTTTCTCGCGATGTCATGGAAACAGTATGGAATTTTAAGGCAGCATATAGCGTCCAGTTGTTAAACATTTGACTATCGCTGTTCTCTATAACGAAATGCGTAATGTAGCTGTTTCTGTAAAGGCTTATCTGGATAAAATGTACATAGAAAAATAAGCATTCTAGGAATAATTTAATACTATCTAATATGCTATATAAGGTAAAAAAAGTCATGTGAATGTAGTAAGATTTTTTTCCTTTCTTTCTTTAAGAAAGATCAAAGGATCACAGAGGTAGCCGTTTATAGTCCATTTTGTTTGTCCACGTGTTCCTGCCCTGAACGGTGTGACCGTGCAGGAAATACGCTTAAGATATTTTATTCATCGGATTCTCCACACAGTGGAGGTCTCTTTTGGAGTTCCTTTTTTAAACCCCTCCCTCCCTCCCTCCCTCCCTCTGTCCTTGCTAGAATCACAACCGCAGCGAAATCACAGCGGAATTGCTGATGAAACGTGGAATTAATTGAGGAGGTTGGAACAGAAGAATTCTCTGCTCCCTTGCTTGGCTTGACGAATGTTTGGTGTACGGCCTCCTGGAACAGTAAAATAAATAAAGCAGGCGTATGCTGCTTGTATAGAAACAGAAAACATCTGGGGGTTCCCTCTTTGGAACACACATTTCTATCAGAGACGACGCATGCGCAGTGCACATGAGAAAGCAATCTCCTGATTATTGTCCACCAATTACTTCCAATTTCTAGACTACAGTCCCTTATTTTCCCTGAATGCATATTGCGTACAACACATGACACATAGAGAATCTATAACCCCTATTTCCACTGGATACTTCGTGATTCTATTTTGAAATTTCACTGGAAATACGCTGCATGAACCCCCTTCCCCGGAGAGAATGCCAGTATATACAGGTCTTTCATAAGTAAGGGATGATCAAAATTTTTAATTTCCTTCTCACGATCCTAGTAGGTAAAGAAGATACTGCATTGTAATCAAAAGTTTGACACCTAGATTTCATCAAAAATACATATTTTGAGATTATAACAATAAAATGTCTTTTTTGCTTTCTCCACAAACACATTGGCATTGCACCCAAAAATTCTATACCCACATTTCACCCCAAATGCATGTTTTGAGGATCCCGAAACAAAAATTCAGTTTTAGAAAAAGGTCCATGTGTATGTGTGTTTACAACTCAAAACCAGAAAGTCGTATAAACACCAAAGTCGAGATTTAGGTTCAGTACCTTCTAAACATTTCACGCAAACATTTTTAAGAAATTCCCCCAGCCAAACTACCTTTCCATGGAGGATTTTTTGAAATATTTTATTTTCTAATGCATGACACTAACGATTTTGATGTAAGTATAAACTGTTGGTCTTGAATTTTCTAGGCGTAGCCAGGAATTCCTATTCATTCGGAAGGAATTTTGTATAATCTTATATAACTGGTAAAGGTTAAGTAATAGATGAAAGCCTTACTATTAAGAAATGTAGATGTCTTTAAGGTACACAATTTATTTCAAATAACTTTTTTGTGGTGTAAGCCATTTCCGAGATAGCCGTTGGGTTGGAACTGTTCATTCATTACTTGGTCATTCTTAAACGTCCTCTCAACATTCAGTTGTTTCTCGCGATGTCATGGAAACAGTATGGAATTTTAAGGCCAGCATATAGCGTCCAGTTGTTAAACATTTGACTATCGCTATTCTCTCTGTATCTATAATGACATGTGTAATGTAGCTGTTTCTGCAAAGGTTTATTTGGGTTAAAATTTAGTAGATAGAAAAATAAGCTTTAGCACGCGTCATTTGTATACCCACTAATAAACAATAGAGGAAGAGAATGCATGTGAATGTATGACATGTTTTTAAAGTATACTTACTTTGTATTCTGCGGGCCTCAAAGCGTTTGTTTTTATGTGAAACCTATGTATTGAAATTTTGGGAGGAACGGAGTGTTTCCGCTACTTGGTGTCTCATTTTATTGCATATTAGTACTTGCCAAACAGAAATATCTATAAAAACTTCTGTACCTGTCGGTTGTTGCAGTGGTATATAGCAACGTGTAGGCGTGTGGTAATGGAGAGTAAACATTCTCTAGTGACAGTGGTACTGTATACGCCCACTTTCAGTGAATACAAGATAGCCTATTAGTATTCAATATGCCACTCAATGAATAACAGCTATATTGCATTTAAACAAATATAACAAAAAAATGATGTGTTACATTCACACAGAATTCTCTGCTCACTCTTCCACAAACGAAGTGACGTGACGCCGCGGTAACTTGCATCCAGGAGGTGCCAGGGTTCGATCCTCGGCGACCGTCCGCTCTGATCCGTGGATTTTTCGTAGATTCCCCGGGTCGGTAGGCGAATTGCTGGGGTGGTTCACGTTCTACCACGACTCTACTCCCTATCATTTCCTGTACCCTTCATTCTCCTTGTATGTGTTCAGGGTTGTGCGATCAGGGGACGGTGTTCAGCGGGTCGCGGCTGGGCGGTATGTGTGCTCTCTGTGCAGGTTTCTTCCTGATGCCATCCAGGTATTGCTGGGTTGATACCCACCTCTGGGTGCTCTCGGGCAGGCACTCCTTCAGGGAACTCCGGAGGTTCGGAGCCAAATGGGTGGTATTGGGCGACATTGTAGGCGTTCAATCTGGAAACATTAGGGACCCCGTCCGTGCTTGCGCCCGTCGTCATTCGGATATTCGGGTCTCTTCCCTCATTTCTTTCTCATAGACGTCACGGTAGAAGCACAAGGGGCCGTTCGTCCGTACCGATCGTCCACAAAAGCGTTAATCGAGATAAACCTTTACTAAAAATTTACATAAACTCTGGAGAAACTAAGAATTTTAAATAGCTGCTAGACAAATAAACATTTTTATAAACTCCGAACAACTTGTTTATCAAAATAACAACTATTTAAAACAATTAAACTTATCTAAAAAGTCAAAGGAGCTCGCAAACTACATACACAGAACTCAGGTCACCAGGGTGACAATTATAAATAAATCCGCGAAAGAATTTAATTTTACAGCAAACAGCAGGCCTATCAAAAATAACAATGGACGAACCCATATGAAAACCCGGTTGGTAAAAACCCTATGCATAATCAAAAAATTCACGGTTTACATTCAGAGAACTTGCCAAACAGATATGTCTCTCTTAGAACTCGACCACAGTCACAAGCCACCCGACTCAAGCTGCAAAAACAACCGACACGCCAAGTGAGGGGAATAATGGAAACGCCTCGGAAAAACACTGCCACCTGGCGCTATTTAGTGAAAGTATTTGGAATTCATAAAACAACACATGTGTGATCCGCACAGCCTGGAACGTTCCTTGAAAAATTTCCTTTGTCAGTTATTTTCATTTCAGTATGATCAATGTCATGCCAGACACATTATTGCGTCGTATTGGAGACAGCTTTGTTGGGATAATATTAGTATTTCTTTTGGCTTTGGGTTTGAAGTTCCGTCTGGCACGACAACTCGCCACATCTAGCGGGCATGCCTAGCCGGAGCTAGAGAGAGAGGGGGGAATAGTTTAGCGTTACTGCTTTGTGTGTGCAAGTCGTCAGTCGGGTTTGAATGTGTGGTCTGAGTAGTAGTAGTCCCGGATGAGCCAATTGTTTTAACGATAATCCTGCCGCTAGGGGCGCTGGTGTCGCTAGTGTCGGTGCGTGCGACGGCGGCGGCGGTAAGTTTGAAAAGCGCCCTGAGCGGTAGGATTATCGTTATTGCAATTGGTTCATCCGGGACGAGTTGAAAGAATTGAGGATTAGGGTAAGGTGAAGGAAGAAGAGGAAGTGACGTGGAGTGTTTTGATTGGTTCGTTAATTTGGGTGGAAGATGAAGGAAGGAAGATGGAAGAGTATGGAGGTCGCGTGATGGAGAGGAGCTGGGTGGCGAGGTGTTGTCTGTGCGGAGGTCGGGACTGAAAGAGGGAAAATATGGGGGAGCGAGGGATAAAAAGTGTAACAGAAAGTGACGTGTGAAGTTGTGATTGGTGGGAATAAGAAGTGATGTTATTGGTGGAAAGGAGCAAATGAAAGTTGTTGATTGGTAAGAATAAGAGAGATTATGATTGGTGGAAAGAAAAAGGAGTGGGGTATGTTGGAGGTGATGGGAAAGGTAAGTTTTGCTAGCAACAAGATTTGCAAAAGCCTGTCGTGAACTGATCAGCAATTTTTTTTGAACGTTGGATGGTAGTTTTCTTGAGTGGCTAGAGAGATGGGGCGATATGAGATGCGGTGGCGAAAATGGGATCTAAACAAGGTGGTTGAGACAAGAGGTTTAAGGACGAGGAAATTTGGAGGTTAGTGGTGAACATGGCGGTCGCAAGAGGTGGGGGTAAGGAGATGCGGTGGTGAGAATGGGAACTAAAAGAAGATGGCGGTAGCAAGAGCTTAGAAGAGTAGATTTTGAGGTTAAAATAGTGGGAACTAAAAATGGCGGAGGGTCTGCGACAAGGAGATGCGGTGGGAACTAAACAAGATGGCGGTCGCAAGAGGAGGGTAAGGAGATTTGAGGTTACAGTACCAAAACACGAAAGGATATATTCCTACGCCAAGCAGGTCCGAAAAATAATTATGCGTGTGGTACTTACCTGTTACCGGTGTGGATGCGTCACCAAAAGCGCGGCACGCGAGGCGGAAAAATAAAAGCAAACTGTTTTTGAAAATGCTTAACCAGCGTTAAGATCAACCAACATCACTACGCACTGATATACCTAGGTTTTTAAAGCGGTACAGACACCCTTTGCAGAGGCGTAATTTAACTATACCAAAAACCTGGTACTGGACCATCGTGATGGTCGCTAGCGTACGTAGGAGCAGGGTTCTCATAGCCGGTCGAAAGCGGTCAAAAACGTGTACGACGTAGGTGTTCACAGTAGCTGCTGTCGAGTCAACCGTCGAGGTGTGAATAAACGAGATCTGTTCTCGCCGGCAATCTGGTTCGGAGATGTGAGCAGCGGCGAGGTGTTGTCTGTGCGGCGGTTGGGGTCTGAAAGAGGGGGAAAGATGGCGAACGAGGGATGAAAAGTGTAACAGAAAGTGACGTGTGAAGTTGTGATTGGTGGGAATAAGAAGTGATTTTATTGGTGGAAAGGAGCAAATGAAAGTGGTTGATTGGTAAGAATAAGAGAGATTATGATTGGTGGAAAGAAAAAGGTGTGGGAGTGGGGTATGTTGGAGGTGATGGGAAAGGTAAGTTTTCCTAGCAACAAGATTTGCAAAAGCCTCTCCAGAACTCATCAGCAATTTTTGAACGTTGGATGGTAGTTTTGTTGAGTGGATAGAGAGATGGGGCGATATGAGATGCGGTGGCGAAAATGGGAACTAAACAAGATGGTTGAGACAAGAGGTTTAAGGACGAGGAAATTTCGAGGTTAGTGGTGAACATGGCGGTCGCAAGAGGTGGGGGCAAAGAGACGCGGTGGTGAGAATGGGAACTAAAAGAAGATGGCGGTAGCAAGAGCTTAGAAGAGCAGATTTTGAGGTTAAAATAGTGGGAACTAAAAATGGCGGAGGGTTGGCGACAAGGAGATGCGGTGGCCAACGTGAGAACTAAACAAGATGGCGGACGCAAGAGGAGGGTAAGGAGATTTGAGGTTAAGATTTTTAGGTTAAAACAGGGCGTAAGCATGGGAACGAAATCCAAGATGGCGAAGGCAATGGTGTGGACGAGGAGATGTGAGGTGCGGTGGCGAAAATGGGAACTAAACAAGATGACGAAGACAAAAAGTGTAAGGACGAGGAGATTTCGAGGTTAGTGGTGAACATGGCGGTCGCAAGAGGTGGTGGGCAAGGAGACTTGAGGTTAAGATTTTTAGGTTAAAACAGGACGTAAGAAGGGGAACTAAATCCAAGATGGCGGAGGCAAGGGTGGGACGAGGAGATGTGAGGCGCGGTGGTAAAAATGGGAACTAAATAAGATAGCGGAGGCATGAAGTTGAGGTTAAAAATTGAGGTAAACGTGGAGAGCTTAAACCAAGATGGCGGTGGCGTGGTGGTGAAAATGGGAACTAAACAAGATGGCGGAGGCAAGAAGTGGAGGGACGAAGAGGTTTGAGGTTATGGTCAACATGCGAAAGATGTCGAACGCAACAGATGGTGACGAGGAGATAGAATTGAGGATTAGGGAAAGATGAAGGAAAACAGGAAGTGACGTGGAGTGTTTTGATTGGTAAAAATAAGACGAAATGTGATTGGTGCGTTAATTCGGGTAGAAGATGAAGGAAGGTAAAAGAGTATGGAGGACACGTGATGGAGTGGAGCGGAGCGGCGAGGTGTTGTCTGTGCGGAGGTTGGGACTGAAAGAGGGAAAAGATGGCGAACGAGGGATAAATAGTATAACAGAAAGTGACGTGTGAAGTTGTGATTGGTGGGAATAAGAAGTGATGTTATTGGTGGAAAGGAACAACTGAAAGTTGTTGATTGGTAAGAATAAGAGAGATTGTGATTGGTGGAAAGAAAAAGGTGTGGGAGTGGGGTATGTTGGAGGTGATGGGAAAGGTAAGTTTTGCTACCAACAAGATTTGCAAAAGCCTCTCCAGAACTCATCAGCAATTTCAGCAGTCGATGTGCGTGGCGATAGGCCCGCTGCGATGAAAGAGCTGCAAACTGCGCGATAACTTGAAAAATATTGCCCGCCTTGACGCATTGCGAGCGCGCGCGTTTACCGTAAACCGTTACAGTTGCCATACTTATATTATCCGTCTTTTTCTTTTTTTTTACGTTTGTTTTTAAAAAAAATAACTAGTTTTTCGGGGGTTTTCTCTGGTTGGTAGACGAATGCAAGCTCTTTCTGCTTTTTCACAGGTTTTCCCTGGTTGGTAGGCGTTTGCTGTAGTGGTTGACGAAGCGCTTTCTAATTTTCGAGGTTTTTTCAGGTTTTTCGTGGTTGTCCCTGCCCGGTAGGCAAATGATGAAGTTTTTGCTTGTCAGCGCATGGATACTAGGCACATACTCGCACGCACACACACACACACCCGTTGCAGTTGCCATACTTATATTATTCGACTTTTCCTTTTTTTCTTTTTTTTTCTTTTTGTTTTTTCGTTTTTTTAAAAAATAACTAGTTTTTTGGAGGTTTTCTGCGGTTGGTAAACGAATGCAAGTCCTTTCTGCTTTTTCATAGGTTTTCCCTGGTTGGTAGGCGTTTTCTGTAGTGGTTGACAAAGCCGTTTCTAATTTTGGAGGTTTTCTCAGGTTTTTTAGTGGTTGTCCCTGTCCGGTAGGCAAATGATGAAGCTTTACCCTGTCGGCGCACCGATACTAGGCACATACTCGCGCACACACACACACACACACACAAACGTTGCAGTTGCCATACTTATATTATTCGTCTTTTCCTTTTTTTTCTTTTTTTTTAAAAATAACTAGTTTTTTGGGAGTTTTCTGCGGTTGGTAAACGAATGCAAACTCTTTCTGCTTTTTCATAGGTTTTCCCTGGTTGGTAGGTGTTTTCTGTAGTGGTTGACGAAGCCGTTTCTAATTTTCGAGGTTTTCTCAGGTTTTTTTTTAGTGGTTGTCCCTGTCCGGTAGGCAGATGATAAAGTTTTTCTATAATGTCGTCGTTTCGGCTTGTGGCGCACGGATACTAGGCACATACTCGCGCACACACACACACACACACAAACGTTGCAGTTGCCATACTTATATTATTCGTCTTTTCCTTTTTTTCTTTTTTTTTTTTAAAAATAACTAGTTTTTTGGGAGTTTTCTGCGGTTGGTAAACGAATGCAAACTCTTTCTGCTTTTACATAGGTTTTCCCTGGTTGGTAGGCGTTTTCTGTAGTGGTTGACGAAGCCGTTTCTAATTTTCGAGGTTTTCTCAGGTTTTTTTTAGTGGTTGTCCCTGTCCGGTAGGCAGATGATAAAGTTTTTCTATAATGTCGTCGTTTCGGCTTGTGGCGCACGGATACTAGGCACGTACTCGCGCGCGCACACACACACACACACAGACAGACAGACATACACACGGACATGTTTCCAAAAATGCTATTTTTTTTTATTTTTTATTCAGGAGGTCTCAAAACGTGTATTTCCGGTGAAATCTCGGTATCGAATTTTTGGGTGGAATGCAATACTTCCCCTACTTACTATACGTATTAGAGAAAGTAAAAAAGTATAAGAATTGAAAAATTTAAGGAAATAACAAGCAATATCTCGAAAAACGGTTCACTCAACAAAAGAAATGTATATGGCATAAGTTGTGTATTTTAACGCGATCTACATTTTTTGTGTAGTAAAATTTTGTCTATCTCTTATGGTTTACCAGTTATGCAAAAGGCGTTCACAATGAAGAATACTTTTGGAGACATTCCCAGAAAATTTGAGATATACATTTTATTTCTCACGACATTATCTTAAACATACGATATTTTCATCAAAATCGTTATAGCCGTTTTTGAGAAAATTAAAAAAAGTGTACTATCTTGTTTTCATGGGTTTTCCAGATCGGTAAGCGTTAGAATACTCTTAGAGCTTTTTTCAGGTTTTTTTCGCGGTTGTCCCTGTCCGGTAGGCAAATGATAAAGTTTTTCTATAATGTCGTCGTTTTGGCTTGTGGCGCACGGATACTAGGCACGTACTCGCGCGCACACACACACACACACACAAACACACACACAGACAGTCACACAAACAGACACACACACACGGACATGTTTCCAAAAATGCTTTTTTTCTGATTCAGGAGGTCTCAAAACGTGTATTTCCGGTGAAATCTCGGTATCGAATTTTTGGGTGGAATGCAATACTTCCCCTACTTACTATACGTGGAAGAGAAAGTAAAAAAGTATAAGTATTGGAAAATTTAAGGAGATAACAAGCAATATCTCGAAAAACGGTTCACTCAACAAAAGAAATGTATATGGCATAAGTTGTGTATTTTAACGCGATCTACATTTTTTGTGTAGCAAAATTTTGTCTATCTCTTACGGTTTATCAGTTATGAAAAAGTCGTTCACAATGAAGAATACTTTTGGAGACATTCCCAGAAAATTCGAGATATACATTTCATTTCTCACGACATTATCTTAAACATATGATATTTTTCATCAAAATCGTTAGAGCCATTTTTTAATACAAAGAGAACGGGATTTCACAAGTGAAACAGTACTGTCATAACGATACCAACAAACTAATTATTATTCACCCACTGAAACACATAAAAAAAAATCTGATGTGTAACACTCACATGACTTTCTGAACTCTTGTACAAAGTATTTTTACAAACGCTTATTCCCCATCTAGTTCATGTTAATCGAGATAAACATTTGCAAACTCTATTTTATTGCTAATTTTCTTGTATAAAAAAAAATCTGATGTGTAGCACTCACATGACTTTCTCTACTCTTGTACAAAGTATTTTTACAAACGCTTATGCTCCATCTAGTTCATGTTAATCGAGATAAACGTTTGCAAACTCTATTTTATTGCTAATTTTCTTGTAGATGTAGGGGAAAATATATTTACAAGGGGAATATACAAAAACAGTAGCCTTTAAGCACATACATATCTCTTAATAGCTGGTTGCTATGTGCAGCACCATTCTTTTTGCCACAGATTAATACTCTTTGCATATCAAAGACAAAAAAAAATGAATAACGAATTTTCATTTGAGAAAATAAGTATTGGAAAATTTAATGAAATAACAAGCAATATCTCGAAAACGGTTCGCTCAACAACAAAAATGTATATGACATAAGTTGTGTATTTTAACCCGATCTACATTTTTTGTGTAGTAAAATTTTGTCTATCTCTTACGGTTTATCAGTTATGAAAAAGTCGTTCACAATGAAGAATACTTTTGGAGACATTCCCAGAAAATTCGAGATATACATTTCATTTCTCACGACATTATCTTAAACATATGATATTTTTCATCAAAATCGTTAGAGCCATTTGTTTTTAATACAAAGAGAACGGGATTTCACAAGTGAAACAGTACTGTGATAACGATACCAACAAACTAATTATTATTCACCCACTGAAACACATAAAAAAAATCTGATGTGTAACACTCACATGACTTTCTCAACTCTTGTACAAAGTATTTTTACAAACGCTTATTCCCTATCTAGTTCATGTTAATCGAGATAAACATTTGCAAACTCTATTTTTAATTGCTAATTTTCTTGTAGATGTAGGGAAAATATATTTACAAGGGGAATATAGAGAAACAGTAGCCTTTAAGCACATACATATCTCTTAATAGCTGGTTGCAATGTGCAGTACCATTCTTTTTGCCACAGATTAATACTCTTTACATATCAAAGACAAAAAAAAATGAATAACGAATTCCCATTTGAGAAAATAAGTATTGGAAAATTTAAGGAAATAACAAGCAATATCTCGAAAACGGTTCACTCAACAATAAAAATGTATATGACATAAGTTGTGTATTTTAACGCGATCTACATACTTTCGTACTCACCTATAAGAGATAAAGGGTAGAGGTCGTACGAACGTAGCACTTTCAGAATTTATATTCAACAGTTGGTGTTACTCCTTAGGAAGGAAGTATCTGCTGATTGTATTTAATTCATACATTTTACATAACACGTATGCACTGGCACAACATAAAACACTACACACGATACTCATAGTTTTAATATTGCACTAATAACATCAGGAATGACTGAGCTCAGCTCGTTCGCATACAGCGCTACACGCAAAAGAACCATGTGCTGATGACAGTGAAAGGCATGAGAAGCGGAAATTCGTCAGCAATAAAATAAATGCAACCTTTATGTCGGCGGTGGGAATTGTGCAGTGGCGGCTCGTGACAGCATGACTCTAGTTTTTAAAACTAGACAATTTTTTAGCGAAACGAGGCATTTAACTCGACACGCATGATGAAACAACGGTTGCGATAAGCGAGCTTATAAAAACCCGGTGCCAACAGCAAAAGCCCGTAGTGTGAAACGGAAGCGATAGTGGGTTTTTCTACAAAATCGTTCTATTTGACGAAAAATAGTTTTAAAATAAAAACAAAATAGCCGCAGCACTTTGCAGGGAAAGAGCGATCGGTGCATATCTCGATTAACATGAACTAGATGGGGAATAAGCGTTTGTAAAAATACTTTGTACAAGAGTTGAGAAAGTCATGTGAGTGTTACACATCAGATTTTTTTTATGTGCTTCAGTGGGTGAATAATAATTAGTTTGTTGGTATCGTTATCACAGTACTGTTTCACTTGTGAAATCCCGTTCTCTTTGTATTAAAAACAAATGGCTCTAACGATTTTGATGAAAAATATCATATGTTTAAGATAATGTCGTGAGAAATGAAATGTATATCTCGAATTTTCTGGGAATGTCTCCAAAAGTATTCTTCATTGTGAACGACTTTTTCATAACTGATAAACCGTAAGAGATAGACAAAATTTTACTACACAAAAAATGTAGATCGCGTTAAAATACACAACTTATGTCATATACATTTTTGTTGTTGAGTGAACCGTTTTCGAGATATTGCTTGTTATTTCATTAAATTTTCCAATACTTATTTTCTCAAATGGAAATTCGTTATTCATTTTTTTTTGTCTTTGATATGCAAAGAGTATTAATCTGTGGCAAAAAGAATGGTGCTGCACATAGCAACCAGCTATTAAGAGATATGTATGTGCTTAAAGGCTACTGTTTTTCTATATTCCCCTTGTAAATATATTTTCCCCTACATCTACAAGAAAATTAGCAATAAAATAGAGTTTGCAAACGTTTATCTCGATTAACATGAACTAGATGGAGCATAAGCGTTTGTAAAAATACTTTGTACAAGAGTAGAGAAAGTCATGTGAGTGTTACACATCAGATTTTTTTTTTATACAAGAAAATTAGCAATAAAATAGAGTTTGCAAATGTTTATCTCGATTAACATGAACTAGATGGGGAATAAGCGTTTGTAAAAATACTTTGTACAAGAGTTCAGAAAGTCATGTGAGTGTTACACATCAGATTTTTTTTATGTGTTTCAGTGGGTGAATAATAATTAGTTTGTTGGTATCGTTATGACAGTACTGTTTCACTTGTGAAATCCCGTTCTCTTTGTATTAAAAAATGGCTCTAACGATTTTGATGAAAAATATCATATGTTTAAGATAATGTCGTGAGAAATGAAATGTATATCTCGAATTTTCTGGGAATGTCTCCAAAAGTATTCTTCATTGTGAACGACTTTTTCATAACTGATAAACCGTAAGAGATAGACAAAATTTTGCTACACAAAAAATGTAGATCGCGTTAAAATACACAACTTATGCCATATACATTTCTTTTGTTGAGTGAACCGTTTTTCGAGATATTGCTTGTTATCTCCTTAAATTTTCCAATACTTATACTTTTTTACTTTCTCTTCCACGTATAGTAAGTAGGGGAAGTATTGCATTCCACCCAAAAATTCGATACCGAGATTTCACCGGAAATACACGTTTTGAGACCTCCTGAATCAGAAAAAAAGCATTTTTGGAAACATGTCCGTGTGTGTGTGTCTGTTTGTGTGACTGTCTGTGTGTGTGTTTGTGTGTGTGTGTGTGCGCGCGAGTACGTGCCTAGTATCCGTGCGCCACAAGCCAAAACGACGACATTATAGAAAAACTTTATCATTTGCCTACCGGACAGGGACAACCGCGAAAAAAACCTGAAAAAAGCTCTAAGAGTATTCTAACGCTTACCGATCTGGAAAACCCATGAAAACAAGATAGTACACTTTTTTTAATTTTCTCACAAACGGCTATAACGATTTTGATGAAAATATCGTATGTTTAAGATAATGTCGTGAGAAATAAAATGTATATCTCAAATTTTCTGGGAATGTCTCCAAAAGTATTCTTCATTGTGAACGCCTTTTGCATAACTGGTAAACCATAAGAGATAGACAAAATTTTACTACACAAAAAATGTAGATCGCGTTAAAATACACAACTTATGCCATATACATTTCTTTTGTTGAGTGAACCGTTTTTCGAGATATTGCTTGTTATTTCCTTAAATTTTTCAATTCTTATACTTTTTTACTTTCTCTAATACGTATAGTAAGTAGGGGAAGTATTGCATTCCACCCAAAAATTCGATACCGAGATTTCACCGGAAATACACGTTTTGAGACCTCCTGAATAAAAAATAAAAAAAAAGCATTTTTGGAAACATGTCCGTGTGTATGTCTGTCTGTCTGTCTGTCTGTCTGTCTGTGTGTGTGTGTGTGCGCGAGTACGTGCCTAGTATCCGTGCGCCACAAGCCGAAACGACGACATTATAGAAAAACTTTATCATCTGCCTACCGGACAGGGACAACCACTAAAAAAAAACCTGAGAAAACCTCGAAAATTAGAAACGGCTTCGTCAACCACCACAGAAAACGCCTACCAACTAGGGAAAACCTATGAAAAAGCAGAAAGAGTTTGCATTCGTTTACCAACCGCAGAAAACTCCCAAAAAACTAGTTATTTTTAAAAAAAAAGAAAAAAAAGGAAAAGACGAATAATATAAGTATGGCAACTGCAACGTTTGTGTGTGTGTGTATGTGCGCGAGTATGTGCCTAGTATCCGTGCGCCGACAAGGTAAAACTTCATCATTTGCCTACCGGACAGGGACAACCACTAAAAAACCTGAGAAAACCTCCAAAATTAGAAACGGCTTCGTCAACCACTACAGAAAACGCCTACCAACCAGGGAAAACCTATGAAAAAGCAGAAAGGACTTGCATTCGTTTACCAACCGCAGAAAACCTCCAAAAAAACTAGTTATTTTTTAAAAAAACGAAAAAACAAAAAGAAAAAAAAAGAAAAAAAGGAAAAGTCGAATAATATAAGTATCGCAACTGCAACGGGTGTGTGTGTGTGTGTGTGCCTGCGAGTATGTGCCTAGTATCCATGCGCTGACAAGCAAAAACTTCATCATTTGCCTACGGGGAAGGGACAACCACGAAAAACCTGAAAAAACCTCGAAAATTAGAAAGGGCTTCGTCAACCACTACAGCAAACGCCTACCAACCAGGGAAAACCTGTGAAAAAGCAGAAAGAGCTTGCATTCGTCTACCAACCAGAGAAAACCCCCGAAAAACTAGTTATTTTTTTTAAAAACAAACGTAAAAAAAAGAAAAGAAAAAAAAGAAAAAGACGGATAATATAAGTATGGCAACTGTAACGGTTTACGGTAAACGCGCGCGCTCGCAATGCGTCACGGCGGGCAATATTTTTCAAGTTATCGCGCAGTTTGCAGCTCTTTCATCGCAGCGGGCCTATCGCCACGCACATCGACTGCTGAAATTGCTGATGAGTTCTGGAGAGGCTTTTGCAAATCTTGTTGGTAGCAAAACTTACCTTTCCCATCACCTCCAACATACCCCACTCCCACACCTTTTTCTTTCCACCAATCACAATCTCTCTTATTCTTACCAATCAACAACTTTCAGTTGTTCCTTTCCACCAATAACATCACTTCTTATTCCCACCAATCACAACTTCACACGTCACTTTCTGTTATACTATTTATCCCTCGTTCGCCATCCTTTCCCTCTTTCAGTCCCAACCTCCGCACAGACAACATCTCGCCGCTCCGCTCCACTCCATCACGTGTCCTCCATACTCTTTTACCTTCCTTCATCTTCCACCCGAATTAACGCACCAATCACATTTCGTCTTATTTTTACCAATTCTATACACTCCACGTCACTTCCTGTTTTCCTTCATCTTTCCCTAATCCTCAATTCTATCTCCTCGTCACCATCTGTTGCGTTCGACATCTTTCGCATGTTGACCATAACCTCAAACCTCTTCGTCCCTCCACTTCTTGCCTCCGCCATCTTGTTTAGTTCCCATTTTCACCACCACGCCACCGCCATCTTGTTTAAGCTCTCCACGTTTACCTCAATTTTTAACCTCAACTTCATGCCTCCGCTATCTTATTTAGTTCCCATTTTTACCACCGCGCCTCACATCTCCTCGTCCCACCCTCGCCTCCGCCATCTTGGATTTAGTTCCCCTTCTTACGTCCTGTTTTAACCTAAAAATCTTAACCTCAAGTCTCCTTGCCCACCACCTCTTGCGACCGCCATGTTCACCACTAACCTCGAAATCTCCTCGTCCTTACACTTTTTGTCTTCGTCATCTTGTTTAGTTCCCATTTTCGCCACCGCACCTCACATCTCCTCGTCCACACCATTGCCTTCGCCACCTTGGATTTCGTTCCCATGCTTACGCCCTGTTTTAACCTAAAAATCTTAACCTCAAATCTCCTTACCCTCCTCTTGCGTCCGCCATCTTGTTTAGTTCTCACGTTGGCCACCGCATCTCTTTGTCGCCAACCCTCCGCCATTTTTAGTTCCCACTATTTTAACCTCAAAATCTACTCTTCTAAGCTCTTGCTACCGCCATCTTCTTTTAGTTCCCATTCTCACCACCGCGTCTCTTTGCCCCCACCTCTTGCGACCGCCATGTTCACCACTAACCTCGAAATTTCCTCGTCCTTAAACCTCTTGTCTCAACCATCTTGTTTAGTTCCCATTTTCGCCACCGCATCTCATATCGCCCCATCTCTCTATCCACTCAACAAAACTACCATCCAACGTTCAAAAATTGCTGATGAGTTCTGGAGAGGCTTTTGCAAATCTTGTTGCTAGGAAAACTTACCTTTCCCATCACCTCCAACATACCCCACTCCCACACCTTTTTCTTTCCACCAATCATAATCTCTCTTATTCTTACCAATCAACAACTTTCATTTGCTCCTTTCCACCAATAAAATCACTTCTTATTCCCACCAATCACAATTTCACACGTCACTTTCTGTTATACTTTTTATCCCTCGTTCGCCATCTTTTCCCTCTTTCAGTCCCGGCCTCCGCACAGACAACACCTCGCCGCTGCTCACATCTCCGAACCAGATTGCCGGCGAGAACAGATCTCGTTTATTCACACCTCGACGGTTGACTCGACAGCAGCTACTGTGAACACCTACGTCGTACACGTTTTTGACCGCTTTCGACCGGCTATGAGAACCCTGCTCCTACGTACGCTAGCGACCATCACGATGGTCCAGTACCAGGTTTTGGTATAGTTAAATTACGCCTCTGCAAAGGGTGTCTGTACCGCTTTAAAAACCTAGGTATATCAGTGCGTAGTGATGTTGGTTGATCTTAAAGCTGGTTAAGCATTTTCAAAAACAGTTTGCTTTTATTTTTCCGCCTCGCGTGCCGCGCTTTTGGTGACGCATCCACACCGGTAACAGGTAAGTACCACACGCATAATTATTTTTCGGACCTGCTTGGCGTAGGAATATATCCTTTCGTGTTTTGGTACTGTAACCTCAAATCTCCTTACCCTCCTCTTGCGTCCGCCATCTTGTTTAGTTCTCACCGCATCTCCTTGTCGCAGACCCTCCGCCATTTTTAGTTCCCACTATTTTAACCTCAAAATCTACTCTTCTAAGCTCTTGCTACCGCCATCTTCTTTCAGTTCCCATTCTCACCACCGCGTGTCCTTACCCCCACCTCTTGCGACCGCCATGTTCACCACTAACCTCCAAATTTCCTCGTCCTTAAACCTCTTGTCTCAACCACCTTGTTTAGTTCCCATTTTCGCCACCGCATCTCATATCGCCACATCTCTCTATCCACTCAAGAAAACTACCATCCAACGTTCAAAAAATTGCTGATCAGTTCACGACAGGCTTTTGCAAATCCTGTTGCTAGCAAAACTTACCTTTCCCATCACCTCCAACATACCCCACTCCCACACCTTTTTCTTTATACCAATCATAATCTCTCTTATTCTTACCAATCAACAACTTTCATTTGCTCCTTTCCACCAATAAAATCACTTCTTATTCCCACCAATCACAACTTCACACGTCACTTTCTGTTATACTTTTTATCCCTCGTTCGCCATCTTTCCCCCTCTTTCAGACCCCAACCGCCGCACAGACAACACCTCGCCGCTGCTCACATCTCCGAACCAGATTGCCGGCGAGAACAGATCTCGTTTATTCACACCTCGACGGTTGACTCGACAGCAGCTACTGTGAACACCTACGTCGTACACGTTTTTGACCGCTTTCGACCGGCTATGAGAACCCTGCTCCTACGTACGCTAGCGACCATCACGATGGTCCAGTACCAGGTTTTTGGTATAGTTAAATTACGCCTCTGCAAAGGGTGTCTGTACCGCTTTAAAAACCTAGGTATATCAGTGCGTAGTGATGTTGGTTGATCTTAAAGCTGGTTAAGCATTTTCAAAAACAGTTTGCTTTTATTTTTCCGCCTCGCGTGCCGCGCTTTTGGTGACGCATCCACACCGGTAACAGGTAAGTACCACACGCATAATTATTTTTCGGACCTGCTTGGCGTAGGAATATATCCTTTCGTGTTTTGGTACTGTAACCTCAAATCTCCTTACCCTCCTCTTGCGACCGCCATCTTGTTTAGTTCCCACCGCATCTCCTTGTCGCAGACCCTCCGCCATTTTTAGTTCCCACTATTTTAACCTCAAAATCTACTCTTCTAAGCTCTTGCTACCGCCATCTTCTTTTAGTTCCCATTCTCACCACCGCATCTCCTTACCCCCACCTCTTGCGACCGCCATGTTCACCACTAACCTCCAAATTTCCTCGTCCTTAAACCTCTTGTCTCAACCACCTTGTTTAGTTCTCATTTTCGCCACCGCATCTCATATCGCCCCATCTCTCTAGCCACTCAAGAAAACTACCATCCAACGTTCAAAAAAAATTGCTGATCAGTTCACGACAGGCTTTTGCAAATCTTGTTGCTAGCAAAACTTACCTTTCCCATCACCTCCAACATACCCCACTCCTTTTTCTTTCCACCAATCATAATCTCTCTTATTCTTACCAATCAACAACTTTCATTTGCTCCTTTCCACCAATAACATCACTTCTTATTCCCACCAATCACAACTTCACACGTCACTTTCTGTTACACTTTTTATCCCTCGCTCCCCCATATTTTCCCTTTTTCAGTCTCGACCTCCGCACAGACAACACCTCGCCACCCAGCTCCTCTCCATCACGCGACCTCCATACTCTTCCATCTTCCTTCCTTCATCTTCCACCCAAATTAACGAACCAATCAAAACACTCCACGTCACTTCCTCTTCTTCCTTCACCTTACCCTAATCCTCAATTCTTTCAACTCGTCCCGGATGAACCAATTGCAATAACGATAATCCTACCGCTCAGGGCGCTTTTCAAACTTACCCCGCCGCCGTCGCACGCACCGACACTAGCGACACCAGCGCCCCTAGCGGCAGGATTATCGTTAAAACAATTGGCTCATCCGGGACTAATACTACTGGTCTGGGAGTTTGTGTTTGTGAACGGGTGTAGATGTAGAGATGTATCTTTTTTGTGTGTGATGTAGGGACACCATAGCTTTTATTGAATAAACCACAGGTAATGTGAATAATGTGAAATTTGTGTATTTTGTTATACAAAACCCACGCCTGTATCGGAATGTAAACATCAAGGTCCTGGTCCTCTCGCTGTATCTGTAGCTACATTTCCCATGTGAATGTTGGGGTGATTAAAGTGTAATACCCTCACCCCAGTATATAACAATATAAAGCCTTATTGTGTAATCGCCTTCCTGTACCATGCATTTTAACTTTTATTTCCTTTTGCTCTATAGAGAGAACTTTGAGACAGTATTTTGCAATTAAATTATATAATTTGTAAATTCAATAACAACCCGCCTTGAAGTAATATGTATGCAATAATTTAAAAAATGTATGTAACAGTCATTGCATATGCTTATATTATTGTAAATATGTTTAATAAGTTATATGAATGCATTACGTAGTTTAATAATGTAAGAGCTGTGAAAATAATAAGTTTAAATTTGCTAACAATGAAGTAACCTTGATGCAATAATGAGTTTGAGTTTTTGAATACTACTAGTCATGATTAGGGCCGCAATAACATAAATTTTATGACAGTTTAAAATTAGCCAATCAACAGCCAGAAAAAGCTTTAATAAAATGCAGGTATTCTATTGGACTAGAATTAGCCAATCAGAGACTTGAAATACAGAAGCTTACGGGTTTGGACGGTTGAAATATGTTCAGTTGCCTGCAGACCTTGGTAGTGACCGGATGGAAGATATGTTCTCTAAAGAAATATTACGTATTCGTGTGTAACGAACTTTAAGTACACGCGTTGACAAAGTGCAAGTATTAAATTAAAGAAGCTCACGGCTCTTAATATCAGTGTAGTGCTATTTAATTTGTGTCAAGGATTAATAGAAAGAAGTGAATTTAAACTTATAATCTGTGTAAGCCTACATTCTTGTCGCACCACGTCCTGATTAAGAGAATCGTGTCTCTAAAACAATACTGAAACAGCCGAGCCAAACATTAAACATAAATAATATCTATAGAAGCAGTTTAATAACAAAGTTAAAATATATTTTTTAATCTTGGAGCGTAACAACAAAAATACATCTTCAAATGGGCTTTGCATACGTAGCACCATATCACTTAAACAACTACTTCAAATTGATGTCCATATGTGGAGCTGAATAAACTAATAAACTCCAAGAACAATAACTACTTCAAGTTGGCTTCCCAAGCGTGAGGCTAATAAATTACGTAAATAATAAACAATTCAACATCAAATAAAGTATCCTACTTCAACTTGATTCCCATACGTGGGGCAGTTAAAATTAAAGCAACTATTGTACTTCAAGTTTGGTCGCCGTTTTGAATATCTAATATACTGTTTACCTAGAAACTCAATTAAGCCAGAAGAAAACCGGTGAGATTAACTGGATTTGAACCCGCGATCTTCCAACTGTTTGCTCTGTGAAGGAAAGACACAAGTATATGAGGTCGTAATGAAACCCGCGGTTTGTTTACATCTTCCGACCATACATTTCACTAATTGTACAAGATAACTTTTACCACAGAGGTTGTTTCCACTCCGTGCTACGCCTCGTAAAATCGATCAGCCCGCTTTTGCTTAACACAAAGGGCGGTTCTTTGTTTAATTGTTTAGCCTTTTCTACTCTCGTAGAATAAAGAACAAAAAAGAACAGGCAGGATGGGGAAAAGGGATGAAATAAATTTCCTGTTTTCGCACCCTGACACTTTTCAAAAGGAACCAAATAGAAAGGATTTGTTGAAGAAAGGAAGTGAGTTGGGATAGATGTGAGAGAAAGGGAGGAGGGATGATGACTCCGACATCGCCACCATTTCCTCTCGTATACACTGTCACGCACTTGCTCTTCCTCAGCTGTCCTCGCTTCGAGCCACGGAAGTCGCATTTCAAATTCGAACTTCTTACATTAAAGCACATTTATGGACTCAACCGCGAATCTTATAGTAAAAATATGCCGTGCAACACTCATAGGACTCTCACTACTCACTATTCTTTCACAATTACGGCTTGTAATATTTAACTATTGAGTTAAAATCATTACTTTCCCAACGCGAAACGTCAAAGGCGCGTTTTTTTTTAAACCATTACATATCGACCCGCTTTTTAAACATCTGACTATCGCCTAGCACGTAAAACTAAATATGTAATGTAAGTTTATCCCAATTAACAAGAGTTAGATAGAAGAACAAGCAAAGCTAAGTAAGAATAGTCAAAAATAAATTTCCGATAAATAGCAAACTTGGTATTTAAGTTCAGTACCTGCAAAAGATGCGACACAAATGTTTTCAAAATAATACCCAATTTCAAACCACCCTTGAAAGATTTTATTTTCTGAAAAAGTTGCTCTAAAATTTTTATTAAAATACCATAATAAAATTTATATCTTGAATTTTATGGGAAGAGCTTGTGAAGTACTTTTCATTGGGAAGAAAATTTACATAATATTGTATTATTAGTAAATGTTAAAAGACGAACACGTAATACACAAAAATTATAGATATTATAAAAACACACAACTTAATTTAAATAATTCTTTCGCGGCATTAGCCATTTCCGGAATATCCATTATTGATGCTTCGAATTGTTCAATACTTTGTATTCCTTTTTAAGTCCTGTCGGCATTCAATTGTTTCTCGTGGTATCATGGAAACAGTATTGAATTTTAAGACCAGCACATAGCGTCCAGTTGTTAAACATTTGACTATCGCTGTTCCCTTTGTGTCTATAACGAAATGTGTAATATAGCTATTTCTGGAAAACTTCATTTGGATTAAAATGTAGTAGATATAAAAAAAATTCTGATGCGCTATACTCACTAACTTTCTCCACTCTTGTATAAACTAGTTTCACAAACGCTTATTCTCCATCTACTTTATGTTAATCGAGATAAACATTTGCAGAAACTATCGCATTGCTAATTTTCTTGTAGATGCAAGGGGAATTGGTAGGCTTTAAGCGATAGTCAAATATTTTAAGAGCTGGTTGCAATGTGGAGTAATCTATTCGCTTTGTATGTCCAGGACATAAAAAAATAATTACGAATTCCCATTTGAGAAAAAGTATAAGTATTGAAAAATTGAGAAAAATAACAAGCAATGGTTCACTACACAAAAAAAGAAGAATTTTAAAAAAGTGTATATGACATAAATTGTGTGTTTTAGCGAAATCTGCATTTTTTGTGTAGAAACATTTTGTCTATTTCTTACGGTTTACCAGTTATGCATAAGCCATTCATTTGTCATTAAATATTTTATATTTGAATCAAAATGTTAGAGCCATTTTTGAGAAATTCAAAATTTTCAAAAAATGTTCCATGTGAAAGGAGCGGGGGATTGAAAATCTTGTGTCGCATATCTGAAAGATACTGAACCTAAATACCAAGTGTGGTATTTATCCGACTTTTCGTTTTTCCGACCTTTTCCGAAGAATATCTTTTTTGGATTCAGGGGGCCGCAAAACATTTATTTCCGGTAAAATCTCGGTATACCATTTTTGGGTGGAATGCATTACTTCCCTTACTTACTATACGTAGTGGAGAAAGCAATAAGCTTTAGTCAGAATAGTTTGTGTACCGATTAACAAGCGATATAGCGTAAAGAAGGGCATGCGAATATAACACATGATATTTTTTCTCGTGGTCATGCAAAGAGCATAGCAGTTCAAAGCCACCTCATAGCGACACGCTCCTTAAATCTGATATGTTACATTCGCATGCCTTTCTCGACCCTCTATCGCTTATTAGTGGGTATACAAATTATACTTAGGAAAGTTTATCTTCACATTTTAATCGAGATAAACCTTTACAGAAACAGCTACATTACACATTTCGTTACAGACACAAAGAGAACAGTATTGAACGAGTCTTACCATTAACAACGGGTATGTCGGAAATGCCTAATGCCATAAAGAAGGTCATTTGAAATAAATTGTGTCTTTTAAAGAGAACTACATTTTTGGTGTAATACATTTTCTCTATCGCTTTACGTTTAACAGTTATACAGGATTATACATAATTCCTCCCGAATTAAACAGGACTTCACAGGCTATTTGCAGAAAATTTAAGATGTGCATATCTACATAATGAAAAGATATTTAATATGTGATATTTTATTGAGAAGAATTTGGGCCATTTTTTAGTAATTCAAAAACATCGAAAAATCTTCCACATAGAGGGTAGTTTGGCGTGAGGCGTTTTCTTGAAAATATTTGTGTCATATCTTTGGAAGATATGGGACTTAAAGACCAAGTTTGGTATATATCGGACTTTTTTTAGTTATGCTGTTCACAGACACACATATGGAGGTTTTTCTAAAAATGATTTTGTGGGGTTCAGGGGGCCTCAGAATGCATATACTTATAGGGTGGAATCTCGACATAGAAATTTTGGTGGAATACAGCACCTCCCCTAATCACTATAGGCAGTAGAGAAATAAGTCTAACGTGTTCTTGTTATTCGATAAAAGAATAAGATTTTATAAGAATGGTTTCTGGAAAAGTGAGTAGATAAATTGATGAAAGTGCAACACAGCATATTTTATAAAGACATGAAATATAGAGAGGAACATGGCGCGGCGCCACCGACAATTAAGTGGGCTGTTCAATGATATCCAAGGGCTGTCAATAATTGGTCATTCAGAGAGCGAGGTCGTTCAACTGTCAAATGAGAAGCGTCCATCGCAACACTGCACAATTTCACACGGTCTGCAAACAGACGTACTCTTTCAGCCGCGGGCCAAGTCCCACCACAAAGCAACGGCCGAGGCTTCAAAAGCTTTCACGTATACGCTTTTTACAGCACTGCTACTTTTGTGTGCCAAAAATGGTATTTCCGGTCTTCTGTTATAGCTCCTATAGCTTCCCACACATCGTGACAGACAGACTGGACATTCAGTTCAGTGCAGCTCTGAATATGCTACTATAGTGATAAAAACAACATGACATTAAACATTACCTCTCTATGCACTAACGTTTTATTACTTTCTCTACTACGTATAGCAAGTAGGGGAAGTATTGCATTCCACCCAAAAATTCGATACCGAGATTTCACTGGAAATACATGTTTTGAGGCCCTTGAATCCAAAAAAAGCATTTTTGGAAACATGTCCGTGTTTGTGTCTGTGTGTCTGTCTGTCTGTGAACAGCATAACTCAGAAACGAACAGTCGGATAAACACCAATCTTGGAATTTAGGTTCAGTATCTTCCGGAGATGCGACACGAAGGTTTCAAGAAATTCCCCCGTCCCCAAATTACCATTTACATGGAACATTTTTCGAAAATTTTAATTTTTTCAAAAATGGCTCTAACGACTTTGAATAAAATACCATAAGTTTAAGACATTTCTATGGTAAATGAATTGTATATCTTGAATTTTCTGGGAATGTCTCCAAAAGTATTCTTCATTGTAAACGACTTTTGCATAACTGGTAAACCAAAAGAGATAGACAAAATTTTACTACACAAAAGATAGCGTTAAAATACACAATTTATGTCATATACATTTTTCTGTTGTTGAGTGAACCATTTTGGAGATATTGCTTGTTATTCCCTTAAATTTTCCAATACTTACACTTTTTCTCAAATTCATTATTCATTTGTTTTTGTCCTGGTAATCCAAAGAGAATGGAATACTCCACATAGCAACCAGCTCTTAAAACATTTGACTATCGCTTAAAGTCTACCAAGAAAATTAGCAATAAGATTAACATCTCCATATCTCGATTAACATGAAGCATATGGAGAATAAGCGTTTGTAAAAATAGTTTGTACAAGAGTAGAGAAAGTGATGTGAGTGTAACACATCAGATTTCTTTTAATGGCTAAAACACCCCCATTGCCCTGGTTTCACGGTTTATCCTGATAACATTCTATCTCAGGTTACATCTACCAAATTGCCTCCTCGTTTCTTTGGAGACATTTAAATGGTATTATACAAGACGCTTAAAAAGTTAATTAAAACTCTCAGGATATCATAAAGAACAAAATAAAAATACTGAGGGAACACTTAACGCTTACCAATCTCGAAAATGACAGCTATTGTTACATATAAATCTTCAGGGATGCTGCTGATCTGTTGGCCTCTGGTAGGTGATGTGCACATTACCACTGATGGATGTAGATTGTCCCTGATGTTTCCGTATTGTGACGGTTATAATTTTATTTTAACAGTTTTGGGTAAGTAGGATTGTAAGCAGTTTGAAATATTCAAGAAACACCTGGTTTAAGTAACTACAGGATTTCAGTAACTATAGATTTCTTGTTAGTCATTTCCCCGATGTTGAAATAAGCAGAGGTTAGATGACACGCGGTTTAGGGGAAAAGATCCGTTCCTCTCCGACACGTTGATAATTGGTAATTTGTGCTGACTTATGCTTAGGTCATCTGCCAGCTGGTCACAAATCAGAACTTTGGTCGGGTATTTAAACTTACAGGTTTTTAACAGCTGTTTTCTTGACCAACCACGTGCCTAGCAGAAAGCTCTGCAGGTTAGTTCGGAAATTCATTTTTAAGTTACAATCGCGACAAGGTACTAGCCTAATGAGGTCTGCCGGACCTCTTCTGCCGCTCAGATGAATCCACCCGTGTCTAATTATTTCTTTTTTGTTTCTTCTTGAAATGTAAATTAGATAAATTATAAATTAGAAAGGATTGGGAATAGAAAACTACATGTGCTATAATTGCACGCTTTTACCACCGTTGCTATCGCAACCTGTAATCCTCTCTAGGCCGTCCTGTGCTAAGTTCCCCCGTTCTTTACTGACGACTGGTAATGGCACCGATGGCGTCATCGACACCTGAAAGTAACATCAAACTTGAAGCGCCGGGCTTACGTCACAGTATTTATCTGCTTCTATGTTCTCATCGTCGTCGTAGATCTCGCCGCTACGATTTAGGGGTCGTCTTCAGGGATCGATGCCACCGAATGTCAACTAGGAAGCACACGTCGTCATCGGTAGAAGTTTATGTTTGGAGGAGTTGTATTGTAGTTCTGATGTTGGGGAGCCAAACTTGAAGTAGAAGCAACCGCACCTATGGTAGAAAAAGTTTCCGGTAGCCTACGCCCCCCAAAAAATGTTTAAAAATAATATTAACTTTGTAATTTGACTGTTTTTTTAAATATTATGTATTTATGTTTGCCTCGGCTGCTTCAGTATTTAGATTTTTTTTAGAGACATGAATGTCTTAGCAGGGAGTGGTGCGACTGAAGAATGTAGGCTTACACAGATTATAATTTTACTTCACTCCTTTTATTAATGCTTGACTGATATAGAGAGCGAGGTGTGAGATTCTTTTGTTTATTACTTGCACTTTTTAACACGTAAACTATTTTTGTCTCACACGAATACTTATTAAATTTCTCGAGGACGCATCTCGCGTCCGGTTAGAAACACTGTCTACAAGCATCTGACTTGATTTCTGCCACCTAAATTTGTAAATTTCTGTATTTCAAGTCTCTGATTGGCTATTCCTAATCCAATAAAATATTTTTATTTAATTTAAGTTTTTTCTTGTTGTTGATTGGCTATTTTATAAACTGTCTCAAAATTTACATTATTGTTGCTCCAATAATGACTAGTAGCATTATTAAACTTTCTTACTGATTATTGCATCAAATTTACCTCATTGTGACCAACTTGTAACCTATTATTCTCACAGCTCCTACATTATTAAATTATGTAATACATTCACATAACATTATTAAACATGTACACAATAATATAAACATATACAATGACTGTAATATACACTTTTTATATATTGTTACATACACATATTGCTTTAAGGCGGGCTGTTATTATATTTTATATTATATCATTAGACTGAAATCATTTTAGTGTTAAAAATACTGCCTCACATCTCAGGGCTCAACTGTCTGCGAATCGATCTGCAATGCTCTACGGTGATTATGTCAGGGTAGGATTTGGGAGTGGCAACACCAGGATAATGTTTAGAATTGAACAATTTTTTCTCTTTTCTGGACTCCTTATGCGAAAATCCTGCAATGTTCTTTTTTTGTAGTGACACGTGCGATTCTTTAACGCCGTATTCCTACGGTTGTCATTTGATTCACTAGCATCTGCTCCGGCTAGTTACTCAATAACTCGGTGTTCCATTGCCGTTCTTTGTCTCGCATTAATATGAAATAGTCACTTGACAAATATTAAATTATTTATAAGTTCGAATAAAAATTATATAGACGAATACTATAAGCACAATAGATAAATGTTCCACTCTAATCACTTCGTCGTTACATAATTGCACGGCACTTAACAAACTTAAGAGCTTAGCGTCCTTTTCTGTATTACGTGTCCCCTTAGCAAAAAACCATGACGAACTGAGTAAAATACACATACATCAAGTTACTACTAGCATTTGAATTTCTGTGCATAAGGTCACGTCTTTCTATCTTCTCATTGCTGCATCTTTATTGGCTCCTCGGTTGAAAATTTAAAGTATAAACGGTAGGAACAGGGTTGTTTGTAGTGTCTGCTTTCTCTGGAAACACGGTTCATATACTTAAAATACAAAGAAACGTTGGGTTTTTATGGTCCCTCGCTCGGAAAAATACAATGAACATTTTGAAGCGAAGTTACCTTACTTCACGTAAATCTTGCAGACTTTCTTACGCAATTACGCCTTTGTTTATTTGACAATATTTATGAAACTTGTTGATTTAGTTTTTAATCCAATTACGTTGTTAAAATTGTAGAAAAGCATCAAGTGGCGCGTTAATTAGTCATTAATAGTTCATAAATCATGATGAGTTAATTTTTCCCTTTTGTACAGGTATACACAGGCGGAAATATCGCTACAACTTTGTATGTGTTATGTCTGTCTGACCTCAGCTAGCTATAATTTTGCGCTAGGTGTTCTTGTTCTTGGTAGGGTGTGTAATTAAGTATACTAAAACGTGAGATCACTTTCATATACAATACTGATATAAAACTATTTGTATTGCCAGAGTATTTTGCATGCACATGAAGTATTGTGGCGTATTAGGTAATTTGTAGCTATTGTCATGCCAGACACAATATTACGTCGTATTGGCGACAGCATTGTTGGGGTAGTTCTTTCGGCTTTGGGCGTGAAGTTCCGTCCGGCATTAAGCTCTCCGGTCCTAGCTAGGGGATCTAGCGAGGGTTACAGAGGGGGAATAGGTTAGCGTTCCTTTTTTTCGAGTGGAGGACAAAATGATTTAAACACTGACCTCAGCCCCGATGGGAGTCGGGACTGAAAGTAAGGGACTCACCAATAGTCGGCATACTCACCAAAAGCTCCTCCACCGGATGGTAAGAGGAAGAAGGAAAAGTGGAATGGCGTGGCTTTGTGCGGTCCCGCATAGCACCCAGTTAGTATGTGAAGGATGTTGGCTGCCGCCCTTGGGCGGGAGCGGGTAAAGGTAGTACCTAGTTTGCAGCCATGAAACCTGACTGCAACACTAATGGGAATGTCGAGGGTGTTGAAGAGAATGGATGTTTAGCAATGAGAATAGTATACTGCTGCTGTTGTTGCTGGTTGAACTCCTTACATTGCTGCAAGAGGTTAGCGACTCTTTCCGGGTTCGTCTTCAGCCTGGGACCAAGAGATGACACCCGGATGACTTCGGCGATGGCTGTGAATCTGGATGAGATGCTGTTGAACTGCCCAGCTAGGAAACCTGTTGAGCAGCTGATGAGGTTTGAAGATCTCTGATGAGTTCCTCCAGAGCTGTCAGCTTCGTCGTCATGTTCAGGAACTCCGCGTGGAGATCCTGAACGGCGTCACGTAGGCCCTGGACTTCCTCCATGATCGGCGTGAGTGATGGTGCTGGTGTCGGTCGCTGTGGAGCTGTTGCTGGCTGCGGCGTAGTTGCTGGCGACATCGGGGATGCCTTCCTGCGGGGATGCAAGGGGGCAGAGCGCCTGGCGGTGAAGTGCGTTGACCCTCCACAGGTTTCACAGTAGCGGCGTCGGTGGCGTAGGTCGTGCTGGGTACACGATGAGGTGATGCAGGCGGAACCACTGTAGTGGCACCTAGGTTGTGCTGAGCAGGTCGATTCCTCGTGTCCGTAGGCACAGCAGCGCCTGCAGGGTGCCTGGCGTTCTAATCGGCTAACCTTCGTGACGAGCGACGTTGATCCCTGTGCTCCGAAGATCCGAGTAGCCTTCAAAGGCCACTGCTGGTGAGCTGAGCTAACGAGGAACCTGACTTTGTGTTGTGTTTGCGTCAATGTGACCTGAGAGTTGAGTGAGTGCGGTTGTATATGAAGATAGTGAATGTAGCTTCGTGTGTGTAGCATCTCCCCAAATTTTCTTTCTTTATCTCTTTTGTTGCAATGTAGGTGCACCGTGTTTACATTGAATAAATCACAGTTAATGTGAATAATGTGAATTCTGTGTATTTTGTTATAAATAGCCTACGCCTGAAGCTGAATGCTCTCGCTAATTCTGTAGCTACGCATCTCCAATGTGCATGCTGGGGTACTTACATTTTAACATTATATCTGGAAACTTTTTGGCCCTCATCCCAGTATGTAACACCACTCTTATTAACTATTATTGGCGTTATTAGCACAATTTTATATCACTTGCTATATAATACTGTTCTTGTTATTGATCTGAGTTAATAATTATACTTATAGGTCACTGGTGTTGGTCACTACACGTATTGCCTACTGTTTGTTAATGAAATGGACTCGAGTGAGGAGAAACTTTTATTGTTAGCACTTTTACATAGGAGGAGGAGGGGAATGAAGAGAAAACGTTCTTTACATTCACATCTACTGCTGTGTAATCGGCTAGAGAAAGGATTGTTTTACTTCTATATGACGATCTGAGACAAGATGATATTAAATTGTTTCAATATATCCGAATATCAAATAATGTATTTGTTGAACTACTAGAAAATGTGAAAGAGTAACTCTCAGGAATTGACACTATACTGAGGAAGGCTATTCCATCACAGGAAAAAATTTTATCCCACATAGCAGGACGACTTTATACTTAGCCTATAAAATCTTCTGTGTTAATCAAATCTAAACTCAAGAAACCATAACGTAGACACCAATGCGCTCAGTATACTACAAAAATGACTGCTTGTCTTAAATAACAATTGTGCAAGGTGTGTCTGTGATGAGTGTCCTAGTGCAAACACTCCAATTGAAGCACCGCATGTTGGGCAGTGACTGCTCTGAACAGCGTGACCTTGTCAGTCACATGTGGCGAGGGTGAGACAGTGCTGCGTCACAGTGAGGCAGTGTAGTGTCCCGGAGTGAATGTATCTTTATCAGTGACCACCACGGGTGACCGTCACCCAGCGCGAAACGAGCCAGGAGTGTTCACCGCAATCCCCGGTGATCGTCATTAGCGACCGCCACTGGTATCCCACTGTGAGCCGAGACTAAGAGCTTGGATTCTATTGGCTACTATAATGACGTATCACAAGTAGAAACCTATGAAAAGCTCTGTACCATGGACGTCTGATAGAAACACTTGCTGGTTTTAAAGCTGCTTTTGAATGTTCTAGAAGCTTACTTATTGTTAAAGCAGGATATGTTTTGTTGCTAGCCTTCATATTGAATTCACTTTTTTACAATCTTTAAAAGAACTCATGTCATCTAGCTGCAAACACGAAATACTTCTGGTTTGCTTTTAAATAGTAACATACATACACAATGTGATCAGAATTATCCGAATACTCCCAGAAACATACGTTTTTCATCTTAGGTGCATTGTGCTGCCACCTACTTCCTGGTACTCATTATATGCGACCTCAGTAGTCATTAGACATCGTGAAACAGCAGAATGGGACACTACGTGAAACTCACGGACTTCGAACGTGGTCAGGTGATTGTGTGCCACTTGCGTCAGAAGTCTGTACGCGAGATTTCCACATTCCTAAACATCCCTAGGTCCACTGTTTCTGATGTGATAGTGAAGTGGAAACGTCAAGGCACATGTACAGCACAAAAGCGTACAGGCCAACCTCGTTTGTTGACTGATAAACACCGCCAACATTTGAAGAGGGTCGTACAGAGTAATAGGCAGACATCTATCCAGACCATCACAGAGGTATGCCAAACTGCATCAGGATCCACTCCAAGTACTATGGCAGTTAAACGTGAGGTGAGAAACCTTGGATTCCGTGGTCGAGCGGCTGTTCATTAGCCACACATCACGCAGGAAAATGCCAAACGACGCCTTCCTTGGTGTAAGGAGCGTCAACATTACGCGATTGAACAGTGGCAAAACGTTGTTAACGAATGACGGTACGCTATGTGTCAATCCGATGGCAGGGTGTGGGTATGGCGAATGCCCGGTGAACGTCATCTGCCAGCGTGTGTAGTGTCAACAGTGAAATTCCTAGGTGATGGTGTTATGGTGTGGTCGTGTTTTTCCTGGAGGGGGCTTGCACCCCTTGTTGTTTTGCGTGGCACGATCACAACGCAGACCTACATTGATATTATAAGAACCTTCTTGCTTCCCACTGTTGAAGAGCAATTCGGGGATGGCGATTGCATCTTTCAACGCGATCGAGCACCTGTTCATACTGCAAGGGCTGTGGCGGAGTGGTTACACGACAATAACATCCCTGTAATGGACCGGCCTGCTTCCTGACTTGAATTCTATAGAACACCTTTGGGATGTTTCGGAACGCCGACTTCGTGCCAGGCCTCACCGACCTACATCGATACCTCTCCTCAGTTCCGCACTCCGTGAAGAATGGGCTGCCATTCCCCAAGAAACCTTCCAGCACCTGATTGAAAGTTGCCTGCGAGAGTGAACGCTGTCATCAAGACTAAGTGTGGGCCAACACCATATTGACTTCCAGCATTACCGATGAAGGGCGCCACGAACTTGTACGTCATTTTCAGCCAGGTGTCCGGATACTTTTGATCACGTAGTGTATCTTGTCGCAACATATACGGTTGAAAATTATTACATTTATATTTTAGGATGGTAATATAATTGTATTTGTCGTGAATGATTAACTAACATTATTTAAAGTATATTTAAGCTTTGTTAGTAGGGGTCAAGCGTTTTTGGATTAGTAGTGTATATCGTCTCACGCTATCTAAAAGCACTGTTGAACAATCACAAATATCACAGTTTGTAATGGTGATTTCTTATGAATAGAGCAGAGCGACTTGGAATGCCTGTTTACAGAGAAAATATCGATTGTGGAGAAATAACTGCATTTTAAGTGTCAATAAAGCCGTGTTTATTCTCAGCAACCAACATACATAAAACTGTTGAAAACGCAAGAAAGACAAAGCATTACTTATCTCATTAGTACTTATCTCATTGGTTTTTAAATTCCGTGTTTTATAGGACAGAATTGGTTTTCTTTGGTTTGCAATGCTATTTACAGGATGCCATGTATATAGCGAGAATGTGTCAGTCGTCAGTTGTTAATACACAATCACAAAATTAAAGTTACAAAGTCTGAGATTAGAGTCCTTCTAAAGCACTACTGGAAACAAGATTATAAAGCTGCTGCTACCGCGGCTCGAAGAATATCTGAAGTGGAAGGAGAAGTGTCGTTAGTGATTGTGTGGCACAACGATGGTTCCAACGTTTCAATACTGGAGAAGAAAACACTCAAGATTTACCACGTTCTCGAAGACTTAAATTATGGGATATTGAGAATACACATATATTTTGGAAGAAAATCTGCTAAAAAGTACTCGTAGGTTGTCAGAAGAACTTGATCCATCAAAAGATACCTTACATCACTAGATTAAGAAACTTGGAAAATCAAACAGAAGCTGTAGATCTGTACCTCAATATGCTCTACTAGAGTGAATATCTGTCGTCAGCTTATCGGTAATCCCATGGATAAATACATTTATCAGGAGAATTGTCACATGTGATGAAAAATGGGTCTATTACCGCAACCCCTCGAAACAGTGGCTCAGTCCCCGGCTAGCCGCCAAAGTCATCGTTAAAAAAATCAGTTCGTCCCCAAAGTAATGTTGTGTGTCTGGTGGAATTTTGAAGTGATTCACTGGGAGTTTGTGTCCAAAGGACGTGCAGTCAATGAACATTTTTATTCTCAACGACTGGAACGAGTTAATGAAATTTTGAGACGGAGATACCCAGCATTAATTAGACGAAATAGTTCTCTTGTAGCAGGACAATGCAACACAGGATGAAAATTCAGGAATTGGAAGTAGTCGAAGTGCTACCACAACCAGCATACGGCCTTGATCTTGCGTCTTCAGAGTACCATCTGTTTCGATCCATGGCCCATTTTTTGCTAAGAAGTAATTTGGAAAACATTGAAGTTGTGGAAGTGAGTCTCACTGAATTCTTCGCGTCAAAAACCAGAGACTGATACCGTCGCGGGATAACAAACCTCTCTGAAAGATGCTAAAGAGTCGTTTTGAAGAGTAGATTAATGTTTTGTCAGACAATTTACGTACAAAAGATGAGAAAAGGAAACAGGGGAAGAAGAAGTGGCATTTTGTCTGATTTAATGCTGTTTCTCTTATCCTGTCTACTATAATTACTTTCTCTACTACGTATAGTTTAGTAGGGGAAGTATTGTATTCCACCCAAAAATTCGATACTGAGATTTCACCGGAAATACATGTTTTGAGGCCCCCTGATTCCAAAAAAAAGCATTTCTGGAAAATGCGTGTATGTGTGTGTGTGTGTGTGTGTGTGTGTGTGTCTGGCAGCATAACTCAGAAAGGAACAGTGGGATAAACACCAAACTTGGTATTTAGGTTCAGTATCTTCCAGAGATGCGACACGAAGGTTTTCAAGAAAATGCCAACCACAGATTACCCTTTACATGACACATTTTTCGAAAATTTTAATTTTCTCCAAAATGGCCTTAACGATTTTGATTAAAGTATCATATATTTAAGATACTTCCATATCTTGAATTTTCTGGGAATGTCTCCAAAAGTATTCTTCGTTGTGAACAACTTTTGCATAACTGGTAAAACATAAGAGATAGACAACATTTTACTACACACAAAATGCAGATCGCGTTAAAATAGACAATTTATGTCATATACGTTTGTTTTGTTGAGTAAGCCATTTTCAAGATATTGCTTGCTATTCCCTTAAATTTTCCAATACTTATTCTTTTTCTCAAATTCGTTATTCATTCTTTTGTCCTCGTAATGCAAAGAGAATGGAATGTGCCACATAGCAACCAGCTCTTAAAACATTTGACTATCACTTAAAGCCTGCCATATTCCCCTTGCACCTACAAGAAAATTAGCAATAACATTAACATCTCGATTCACATGAAGCATACGGAGAATAAGCGTTTGTAAAATAGTTTGTACAAGAGTAGAGAAAGTCGTGTGAATGTAATACAGAGCTTTTATTTATCGTTATATGTGTTCAGAATCACGTAACCCGAAGCTGTCAGTTAATACGTTAATTCTATCTGCATCACCTTAATGAGATTTTTTTTGTAAGTGTGTTGAAAAAATCACAAAAAAATCCTTTTTAATTAAAGGTTCAGTTTGAAAATCCTCGAATTGTGTATTTATGATAAACATTTTATACGAGAAAGCCCACATGAAGAGTTCATGATTCATCATAAACGTTAGTATACGCTTTTAAAAATATAATTCTTTCTCCTTAAGCGAGTAGAATTTTTTATACCGTGGCTTCTTGTTGACATAACATATTTAATTAATTATAGTTAAAATGTTTCCTTTAATTTACCATTTTACTCGCATAAACACAAATAACTCTTAATGTAATATTAATTAAATTAATAAATTTCTTTAAAAAATCTGATGTCATTCCCACAAGATTTTCTTCACCCTCTCCTATATTTTTTATGTATTTTCTACAAAACTATTTCAAGGAAAGCTTATTTTTTTATCTATTGTATGCTAATCGAGACAAACCTTTGTAAAACAGAGATAAGAGGGATACGGGAAAACGAAGTGTAATGTTTAAAAGCCGGTCGCGAATGCTACCGTAGAAAATCCATGCTCTTTCCACGAAAACACCTGAATGATGCCGAACCAAAATATAACAAAGTATTTGGAAATTCTAGATGGTGGATGCAACATAAACTCTGATTTAATACATTCACATGACTTTCTCTACCCTCTATCTTTATTACTGGGTTAACACATCTGAATAAACCTTTACAGAAACAGCTACATTACACATTTCGTTATAGATACAAAGAGAACAGCGATAGTCAAATGTTTTAACAACTGGACGCTATATGCTGGTCTTAAAATTCCATACTGTTTCCATGACATCGCGAGAAACAACTGAATGTTGACAGGTCAAAAGAAGAAACAAGTAATGAACAATTCGGAACGTTAATAACGGATATCTCAGAAACGGGTTATGCCGTAAAAAGGTTTTTTGAAATAAACTGTGTGTTGGAAATATACAATTTCTGTGCAGTACATTTATGTACATCGCTTAAGGCTATTTCCAGAAAACTTAAGATATACATTTTATTTGACTTGCATATATCTTTAAAGTATGATATTTTAATCAAAATCGTTAGACACAATTTTTTTAGAAAATCAAAATTTGCTAATAATGTTGCATATAGAGGATACTTGGGGTGGGGTGAGTTTCTTAAAAATCTTTGTATCGCATCCCTGGAAGATACATAAACTTTGGTATTTATCCGACTTTCCGTTTTTAAATTATGCTGTTCACAGACAGACACACACATATACACGGAAACGTTTCTGAAAATGCTTTATTTGGATCTAGGGCGCTTCAAAACATGTATTTCCAGTGAAATCTCGGTATCGAATTTTTGGGTGGAACACAATACTTTGCTACTTACTATACGTAGCAGAGAAAGTAATATACCAAACAAATTGTGTATTTTAAGGATTATTGTATATTACCTGTTATACAGTCTTCCTCTCTTAAGAATAATTTGTATAGTAAGCAATACAGGGTAGGGAAAGCCGTGTGAATGTAACTCATCAGATTTTTATTTTCTCTACCATGTACATAGTAGGTAGAGAATGTATTGCATTCCACCCATAATTCCGAGATGGCGAAGAAGAAGCAACGTAGAGCCGCCGAGCTGGTAAGGCAGGACCCTCTTGTTCTCCTCCGGCACCCGCCGAGGAGAAACCGCCGCAACCCGGGGCTATTTATGTCACTGCAGCTTGCCCACCCAGAGCAGAGCGAGCCACCTGCAGTAGCCGAAATGTCCTAATATTCTTCAGAAGCTGGAGTTAATCAACATCACTACCAAACTGGCCCAAATGGAGGAGGTACTCATCGAACTTCAGGAGGAACACGGCGCCATTGTACTCGCAGCAAAACTAGTACCACAACTTCCTAGCCGGCACAGAATGCCAAACTACTTCGAGGCGCATTACATGAATGTCAGAAGGCTCATCAAGGAGGAGATATCCGCCCTCCAGTCGACGCTGGATGCCGTTATACACCAAGGACTACCACAGCAACCAGATGAGCACTCGTGGGGGCCCACACAGAACGCTCCGACTTCTACCTATCGAGGATGTCGGAAGCCCAGGTAACCACCCGATAATCCTAATATACATCCAGTCAAACTTCCTACACCTTCTCACCTTGAATTTCCAAGGGCGCAAGTAGGGCCTCGGTCATGCTTGCGTCCTGGCACCTTCCTTCACCCGGCTTAGGTCCATGCGACCGGCCATTACCTATCACTTTGAATCCGCAGGTGCTTAATGCGGTACTGCCCCATCTTCACCCTTGACTTTTCCCTCCGGTGAAGGAGTTTTTAGTGGGTATACCGATTTGCGGTAAGTCCCACACTCTCAATCCCGACTCCCATCGGGGCTGAGGGTAGTGACTAAATCATTTTCTCCTCCACTCGAAAAAAAAATGTCTCGAGTGCAGCTTCGCCGCGACTGCCTACGCATTTGCCACTACCTTCACTGGAATTCACGCCGCCACACCGGCCAAACGCTCTGCGCCCTGCATCCTCGCAGGAAGGCACCGCTGAAGCCGCCAGCACCATCACCAGCTTCCCAGCCTGCGCAAATCCAGCCTGTACTTCATGGGAGGTACAATGCTGTCATCAGACGAGTCCCGAGGGACCTGCCAGTCAGGTTCCTCATCAGCGCAGCACACCAGCAGTGGCCTTCAGCCTCATAACTTCAGAGCACAGGGACCCACATCGCTCGTCAGGATCGAGTTTGCAGACCCTGGCGACCACGAAGCGGCCTTGAGGGCGGGCCTGCCCTTGTTAGGGTGGTGCTTATGCTTCGAGGCTAACCGAGTGGAACGCCAGGTGCCTTGCTGACGCTGCTGTGCCTACGAACAAGTCGAGACATCCTGCACGGCGAAACCAAGGTGCCACCAATGTGGCGCTCCCAACACCGCTGCAAGCAGCACAACTTGTGTCGCCGACGCCGCTACTACACAACCTGTCGTCTCACTACACCGGCCAAGTGCTCTGCCCCCTGCATCCTCGCAGGAAGGCACCGCTGAAGCCGCCAACACCATCACCAGCGCCGATCATTGCGGTCACTGAGGAAGTCCAGGGCCTACGCGACGCCGTTCAGGATCTTCACGCGGAGTTCCTGAACATGTCGGCGAAGCTGACAGCCCTGGAGGAAATTATCAGGGATCTTCAAACCACGTCAGCTGCTCAACAGGTTTCCCTGGCTGGGCAGTTAAGACACCACAACAGCACGACTCAACGCCATCGACGAAACCATCCGGAACTCGGATCTAGGTCCCAGGGTGAAGAGAGAGCCGGAGAGAGTCGCACGCTTCTTGCAGCAATGCAAGGAGTTCAACCAGCAACAGCAGCATCACCCTCAATCCTAGCTTCCATCTCCTTTTAAAATCCTGGCTATTTCCGCTAGTGTTGCTGCCAGGTTTCATGGCTGCATCCTAGTTACTACCTTTACCCGCTCTTGCCCATAGGGCGGTAGCCAATAGCCTTCAAGTACTAACGCGGGTGCTATGCGGAACCGAACAAAAGCATATCTAATTCCACTTTTCCTTCCGGTGGAGTTTTTAGTAGGTGTGCCGACGCTTCGGAGAGTCCCACACTCTCAGTCCCGACTCCCATCGTTCTGAGGTCAGTAATTAAACCATTTTCTCCTCCACTCAAAAAAGCAAATATTTCGATACCGAGATTTCAACGGAAGGCCCAGCAAATACAATAAAGCATTTTTAGAAAAATGTCGGTGTGGGTGTGTCTGTGCATTTGTGAAGAGCATAACTCAAAACGAAAAGTCCAGCAAACTTGGAATGTTAAGTTCTTCCAAGAATGCGCACGGAGGTTTTCTAGAAAACCCCCCCACCTCAAACCACCCTTTACATGTAACACTTTTGTAAATTTTCGATTTTCCAAAAATGGCTCTAATGATTGTGATTAAAACGCCTTAATAAAAGATATTTTCAAGACAAATAAAGTGTATATCTTGAATTTTCTGAGAATAGCCTATCAAGTCCTCTTCATTCGGAAGGAATTTTGTATAACTGGTAAACGTTAAGGGTTAGAAGTAAACGTAGAAGAGAAAAAATGTAGATCTCTTTAAAACACACAATTTACTTGAAATAAACTTTTTGTGGCGTCAACCATTTCGGGCATCCGTTATTAAAGATGGAAATGGCCAAGACATGAGCAATTCCAAAGTCCTGTCAACATTCAGTTGTTTCTCGCGATGTCATGGAAACAGTATGGAATTTTAAGGCCAGCATATAGCGTCCAGTTGTTAAACATTTGACTATCGCTGTTCTCTTTGTATCTATAACGAAATGTGTAATGTAACTGTTTCTGGAAAGGTTTACTTGGATTAAAATGTAGTAGATAGAAAAATAAACTTTAGTAAGGATAATTTGTATAATCACTATTAAACGATAGTGGGTAGAGACAGTCATGTGAATATAACATCTATTTTTTTTTAAACTTTGATTTGTCAATACGTAATGTCAGATATGTGTATAGACGATGCCTATTGTCATTGTGTAGGTTGGTATAGGTCAGAGAAAGGAGCGATACACTGCGACCTACATAGTTCTATTGTAGCCAAAAACCCCAAGAGGAAGAGATGAAGTAGAAGAACCACAGAAGGCTACAGACCGCAGATAGACAGGACACACAGACGCGCGGAGGTCCCTGAGAGTTCCAGGCTGTAAGACCCGTCCCAGTGGGGAGCTACCTAGCGACGGCGATGAACGAACCGTCGGACAAGCAGCCCTCTAAAGTACACAGGAAGTACTCTTTCCTAGTAGCATGCATCCGCGTCATCTGTCCGGTACCGCCATGCGCCACTAAACCTAGAAGCACACCCGAAAGATGAAAACGAAACGGAATGATGTTTACGGGAATCGAACCCGGGACCTCCCGTATGCGAACCTTACACGTTACCGCGCACCCATTTCGCTGGTTATTATCATTGTACTTCATGGCTTTTAATAAAGTTATTATTATTATTATTATTATTATTATTATTATTATTATTATTATTATACGCTGCACAGAAAGAGAGTGAAAGATCGGGAGAGGAAAGGAGAGATAGAGAGAGAATAGAATTTCCCAAGTTAATTGAATAACTCGAGCAGGGCGGCGGGTACAGCATAAAATCCCCCGGCCTGTCCACGTACTGACCACGGCCAGTCTGCACTCTCTGACATTTCACTCCCCCCCTCTCATCATCTTTTACTTGACCGTGACGAAACGCAGCATGACCTTTCGTATACTAACGTTCAACATTTTTACTAGCATTTGGGTAAAGGTTTGAAGGTAGATCTCGTATGTGTGCAACCTTTCAGATTCTTCTGAATCTCTGCAAGTAAAAAAATCTGATGTGTTACACTCACATGACTTTCTCTACTCTTGTACAAACTATTTTTACAAAGACTTATTCTCCATATGCTTCATGTTAATCGAGATATCGAGATGTTAATCTTATTGCTAATTTTCTTGTAGATGTAAGGGGAATATATATTTACAAGGGCAATATACAAAAACAGTAGCCTTTAAACACATACATATCTCTTAATAGCTGGTTGCTAGGTGCAGCACCATTCCCTTTCCCACAGATTATAACTCTTTGCATATCCAAAACAAAAAATAAATAACGAATTCCCATTTGAGAAAATAAGTATTGAAAAATTTAAGGAAATAACACGCAATATCTCGAAAATGGTTCACTCAACAAAAAAAATATATATGACACAGATTGTGTATTTTAACGCGACCTACATTTTTTGTGTAGTAAAATGTTGTCTATCTGTTATGGTTTACCAGTTATACAAAATTCGCTCACATTGAAGAATACTTTTGGAGACATTCCCAGAAAATTCAAGATATACATTTTATTTGTCATGAAAATGTCTTAAACATATGATATTTTAATCAAAATCGTTAGAGCCATTTTTGAGAAAATTAAAATTTTCGAAACATTTTCCATATAAAGGGTACTCTGGTATGGGGGGATTTTGTTGAAAACCTTCGTGTCGCATCTCTGGAAATACTGAACCTAAATACCAAGTTTGGTGTTTATCCGACTGTTCGTTTCTGAGTTATGCTGTTCACAGACACACACACAGAGACACACGGGCATGTTTCCAAAAATGCTTTTTTTGGATTCAGGGGATCTCAAAACATGTATTTCCGGTGAAATCTCGGTATCGAATTTTTGGGTGGAATACAATACTTCCCCTACTTACTATACGTAGTAGAGAAAGTAAAAATAGCTCTCATATGTTACATTCTTATTACTTTCTCTAACCACTACCTATCCTTTATTTCTCTACAAGTTATTCTAACATATAGAAATAGTTTCTTGCCATTAATTGATTATAGGTACCAGAGTATATAGGGAACTCGAGCGGTAGTCGATTTTTTTTACATTGTGAAGTTCAATAATCTGAGCTTATACCATAGTTTAACTGAGGAAGACAATATTAATGGTAATACAAATTAATCTTATTATTTTAACCCATATGAGGAACATTAGACAATAAAGCACTAACTGCAAGATAAAAAAGTTTTCAGGATGGAGAAAAAACGGATATCTTTTAAACTTGCCGGCGCTTTCTAAAGTTCTTAATGCCTAACTGTAGTACAGAAGTCACTTTCTTAAATACCATTATTACCAAAATACTTTGTTTTAATACCAAATATATAATTAAACAACTTCACAATCACTGAATTTTGAACTAATCATTTTGTGCCTGGGACATTAAGAAAAAATCTAATGTGATACATTCAACTATACAAACTGTTTCTACTAAAGCTTATTTTTTTATTTATTACACTTTAATCCAAATAAACCTTTACAGAAACAGCTACATTGCACATTTCGTTATAGATACAAAGAGAACAGCGATAGTCAAATGTTTAACAACTGGACGCTATATGCTGGCCTTAAAATTCCATACTGTTTCCATGACATCGCGAGAAACAACTGAATGTTGAAAGGACTTTGAGGGAATGACCAAGAAATGAACAATTCGAACTCCTGATAACGGATACCTCAGAAACGGCTTATACCGTAAAAAAACTTATTGAAAATACATTGTGTGTTTTTAAGATATCTACATTTTTTGTGAGTACGTTTTCGTCATATCGCTTAACATTTACTAGTTATACAATATTATACAAAATTCCTTCCGAATGTAGTGGACTTCACAGGCTATTCCCAGAAAATTCAAGATATACTTTTTATTTGTCCTGTAAGTATCTTTAATATATGGTATTTTAATCAAAATCCGTGGAAATGCTAGTCTGGGTGGGGCGATTTTGTTGAAAATCTTTGTGTTGTGTCTTTGTTAGATAGTGAAGATATATACCAAGTTTGGTGTTGATGTAACTTTTGGTTTTCTAAGTTATGCTTTTCACAGACATACCTATGGACCTTTTTCTAAATATTTTTTGTTATTCAGAGAGCCTCAAAATATGCATTTCCTATAAAATCTCGGTATCTAATTTTTGGGTGGAATACAACACTTCTCCTACGTACTATACGTAGTAGAAAAAACAAAAATACGTTCTAACGACATGACACAAGCTATTTATTTCGTTGCTTTTCATCGTTTCCTGCATTTTCATTCTCTTTCTGACAACTCAACTGTTGCCATGCTGCAATACTTTAGCAAATCTGTAGGTATTAGTGCTTCGTGACACAGTTCCCTATCTCAGGCCTTCAAATAAGGAGATTCATTTTCATTCTTTTATACGTTCATTTAGCATGACGTCATATTAGTAAGAAGGCCCAAGGAAGTGATATCTCATACTTTTTTGCAGCAACACTTATATTTCTATTCCACAGATTCAAATACAGCACATAAAGGCATGTACTGTGTTCCTTTCTCGAGAATGTGTCTGCAAGGAATGTGTTGACATCAACAATTCTAGCGCTATCGTAAAGAAACATTATGGCTCTACTTTCAACATATCAACAAGACCTCTTAGAAACGGTACGCTCTTCTGCTAGTAATGCTTAATGACCAGCTACTTGTGTTTGCTTTCTAGTCACAGATTTTAACACCGTTAGCAACTGTTTCTCGGGATTGACTGTGAAGAGTTGTTCCTTTCTTACGGGGCATTGTAAGTAACTTTATAAATCACTAGAAAACACTTACACATTGCTACAAGCGAATAATGCTGGAGTTTTAATGTCGCGCGATTTTCTTAGTGTAGATAGTAGATCTATTTATGACATCATCGTGAGCTGCCACGCGGTACTATCCCCCTCACTCCTGCGGAGAGCAGAACAACCCGAAAACGTTTTCTCCTCAATAGACCTAAAGTATGTATATGCATTACATAGTGTTGAAACGGGATATGCCTACCGCCTCGTGTTCGTATCGTTATTACATTATTTTTGACATGTATTGAGGCAGTATTTAACACTTAAATGATTTCAGTCTAATTATATAAAATATAAACTCAATAACAGCCCGCCTTGAAGTAATATGTGTATTTAACAATATATAAAAAGTTTATATTATAGTCATTGTATATGTTTGTATTATTGTATTGTGTAATAATGTTATGTGAATACAGTATGTAATTTAATAATGTAGGAGCTGTGAGAATAATAAGATAAAAGTTCCTAACAATGAGGTAACATTGAGGTAACCTTGAGGCAATAATGAATTTGAAAGTTGAAATGCTACTAGTCATTATTGGAGCAACAATAATGTAAAGTTTGAGACAGTTTATTAATAGCCAATCAACAACCAGAAAAAGCTTAAGTTAAATGAAGGTTTCTATTGGAGTTGGAATAGCCAATCAGAGACTTGAAATACAGAAATTTACAAGTTTAGGCGATTGAAATCAATTCAGTTGCCTGCAGACAGTGTTACTAACCAGACGCAAAAAGTGTCCTCGAGTGATATAATACGTATTCGTGTGAGACGAAAAATAGTTTACGTATTAAAAAGTGCAAGTAATTAATAAAAAAAATCTCACAGCTCTCTCTATATCAGTGAAGTGTTATTTAAATCGTATCAAGCATTAATAAAAGGAGTGAAGTAAAATTATAATCTTTGTAAGCCTACATTCTTGTCGCATCACAACCCTGCTAAGAGAAACGTGTCTCTAATAATAATACTGACGCAGTCGAGGAAACATAAATACATAATATTTAAAGAAACAGTCAAATTACAAAGTTTATATTTTTAAACTTAGGGCGAAGGCTACCGGAAACTGTTTACTATACGAGCGGTTACAACTACTACAAGTTCGGCTCCCCAACAGTTGAACTATAATATAACTCCTTCAATACAACCTACTTCAAATTGGCGTTCATACGTGGAGCTAACATAACTATCTTCTTCAGTACGCTTATGTAGTTTTTATTATTCATTTATGTTTAAGTATTATTTTTTGTAATCTGTAGTTTTTTCTGTATAAAAACATGTTCCTGGCAAGACGAGTGAGACGGGCTACAGGTTGTACAGATTGGGAAAAGCAGCACACTTTTATTGTTTGGTTGCAGTTCTTTGTTAAATAACAGGAGGGTACGATTATTTTATGCCTTGTTATCAATTACTGACGCTTTCGTGGTCATAGGAATAAAAGAAAGTTCTCACGAAACTGAACGAAATCCCGCGTGACAGTTGTACCATGTGATAAGTAAACTCAGCCTATCCTGTACAGAATTGAAAGCACACGCTTTGACGCCCGCGGGATTTAGCTAATAGTCCAGTCTTCGTGATGTGCACGACGCGAAATCCTCGCCTCTCGCCTCTAGCATTCCCCCGATAAGTACATATGTCCGCCGATGCGGTTGTGGATTAAAGTAATGAAAGTGATCAGGGCAGTGCATTTGGCTGTTTTGAAACAAAGGTGACGTTTCATTTCGACAAGAAGGAGAAGTCACCCGTGTCGCGAAGAGGCAAGTATTTGTTGTCGTGATAAAACCGTGTGAGTGTAACAGCCGCGTTAGATACCGGTAGTGATTGGGATACGAATACGTCTGACATATCGGTACGTTGAAGTTGGGGGTTAGGCAATCTCGTGCCAGGAACTAAATTAAACGAAGTGAAATGTTCTTCTGGTAAATAAACTAGCATAAGTGAGACCCGCCAATTTCATTTACTACGTGTCCCTATCCAGAATCCGTACGTCCGTGGTCTTCGGCCCGTTGCTGTTACAAAAAAAAAGAAAAAACGCCAACCAGATTCCCATCCTCAACTCTGAGCAAAAACTAAAATACTCCGGCCAAAGAAACATCTAAATGACGTAAAAACTACGACGGGGCGTGAGTCATCTTAGACGCGTCGGAGACGAAGCCACCTGAGGGGACTTCACAACGGACCCAAACGACAGCGCCTGGCAGCCGACTCCCATCTGCGGGATCGGCGAGAGACGGTAAATTGTCTCATCTGTAAACCCGGCTGCATAAGAACCGCCTCAGTGTGACGTAAGCAACTCTTTGCTTCTGTAAAACAGTGCGTTTTGTTCCAATCGCCTCGATGAACCAAGCGCTTTCTAACCAAATGCTGTATTTTGAAGTCATTTAGGATACAAATGAGTGTTATTTAATAAACGTCTTATGTGTTGCACTCACATGACTTTCTCTACTCTTGTACAAACTATTTTTACAAACGCTATTCTCCATCTACTTCATGTTAATCGAGATGTAATGGTTTAACGTTATTATTTATTTATTGTTGAGCCCCACGTTTGGGAGCCAATTTGTAGTAGGATTATTAATTGTAATTTATTTAACATTATTGTGTAGCCCCACGTTGTGGTGCCAATTTGAAATGGTATTACTTGTGACATTATTTAATTTAATAAGCCCCACATTTGGGAGCCAATTTGAAGGTGGTTTAATGTTATTTGTGTATGTTTGTTTTTACTTCACGCGTTGAAGCCATCTTGTGACGTGATTCTTTGTTAGGTTTGTAGCTCCATCTGGTGTTAGCAATTTGCGGTAGTATTAATGTTTGTTTGAAAGTATGCGACTGTTATTTTATTTAATTTTGGTTTACTGTCCTCCGGCTAGCTATTATCTTATTTTGGGTCGAGCACTTCTCTTTATACAGGTTGTGTAAACGGAAAGGAATCTTTTATCCAAAGATAACACTGATGAAGAAATTTGTTTTACACTTTTATTGTCGAACACGTTAACTATCACATTTACACATTGATCTTGACACTCGCCAAACTGAAACTGTTATAATAACTTCATTACTGATAATTCTTAATTCGCGTACTTCAACTTTTTGTATAATTAACTTTATAACACTTGAGATTTTTCATAACTCTGTTACGCGTAACCTGCAAATTGATATCCGAAGTGTGCCGTACAAATACTTTCGACGAACTGACGGGAATGCGACGTGTAGTGTACAAAGAATTTTGATGAACTGACTGACTGAAGGCGACGTGTACTTTACAAATATTTTCGATGAACTGAGGGCGATCTACCTCTGACTTGGCTTTTTATACTCATACACCGCGATATGCCTAAAGATTATAACTGAGCTGCAATTGGCTAATAAAACGCGCCAACATTAGCGTCTATTTTAATATCCAATGAAAATTATGAATACATATGCTCTAAGGAAACGTTCCAGAAGATTATCGAGTAAAAACGCGCCAACATTACGTAACTTCTACGTTTCCAATAATGATAAACAGCTCATCCCCTCGCTGCATTATTGCACGCTATTATTGACAGTTTCAGTAAGGCAGTATAAACTTATTTCCCAACAATAATTACAATCAACAAACATCTCAAATCAATGTCACATAATAATGCATATTCATACTGTAATCACTCTTTACATTTAAATAATTTGTGATACAAATTACTGCATCAATGTTAATCTTATTGCTAATTTTCTTGTAGATGCAAGGGGAATTGGTAGGTTTTAAGCGATAGTCAAATGTTTTAAAAGCTGGTTGCTATGTGGAGTATTCCATTCTCTTTGCATTACCAGGACAAACAAAATGAATAACGAATTCCCATTTGAGAAAAAGTATTGGAAAGTTTAAAGGGAATAACAAGCAATATCTCGAAAATGGTTAACTCAACAGAAAAAATGTATATGACATAAATTGTGTATTTTAACGCGATCTACATTTTTTGTGTAGTAAAATGTTGTCTATCTCTTATGGTTTAACAGTTATGCAAAAGTCGTTCACAATGAAGAATACTTTTGGAGACATTCCCAGAAAATTCGAGATGTACATTTCATTTGTCATGAAAATATCTTTAACATATCATATTTTAATGAAAATCGTTATAGCTATTTTTGAGAAAATTGAAATTTTCGAAAAACGTTCCATGTACAGTGTAGTCTGGGGTGGGGAGATTTTCTTGAAAACCTTCGTGTCGCATCTCTGGAAGATACTGAACCTAAATACCAGGTTTGGTGTTTATCCGACTGTTCGTTTGAGTTATGCTGTTCACACACACACGGACATGTTTCCAAAAATGCTTTTTTTTGGATTCAGGGGGTCTCAAAACATGTATTTCCGGTGAAATCTCGGTATCGAGTAGAGAAAGTAAAAGCAGGGACCCCACAGATCTATTCAGCACTATCGAAGTAGGGAGAATCCCTATCAAAAGGCATTTCGTCCGAGTTGTGTTCCGATGCTCCTGTGTACAACAGAAGACTATGTTTAGAAAATGTTCAAACCATTTTCACGTATGGAATTCTACAACATATTTCTGTTAAGTAAACAGTCGGCAATGATGTCACCAGACAAGACAAAGGCACAGTATAAATTCCAGAGATGTAGCTGTTCGTGGGTTGTTTCATACGTTGGGATAGACCAAAGAAAGACCAAACCGCGCTCGTCTCCAGCTGACGTTCCCAACTTGGTGTTAAACGCAGGAAGTGGACCGTATTTTGGGTGCTTGTGAGATAATTTGGGCACATCTGTATTTGAAGTAAACTTATGCACAAGAAGGCCCCGCTGTCACACATTCTGGAAGTATGATTGATGAAGATGTATGGAGTAAGACGGGTTTGTGTCTTCAGATTCTGCGCTAATCCAAGCCGAGCTGCAAAAGAAGAAGAAATCAATCTAGGTGATGTCATCGCATGTCAAGGTCCCCCTTTATCTTTACACTGCAGACCCCAAGTAGTAATTGTTTCCAAGGATTGGCGGAAAGGAAGCAGGTCCTTAATTTAATCGCATTATAGGGTTTTTCCACGTGATTTTGGGCGGAAGAGCGACATTTGAGAGTAAAGACCAGCTTGTTTTCTAACTTCAGTGCGTTCTAAGACAAGAAAAACAGCCTCAAATTTGGAGTTTCCTGTTCAGGGCTTTACAGGAATAAATGGTGTTTCTATACGCATTAATACATTTTATGTACACTCAAGAACAGAAAATGTGGGCCATCGCTTTATACCTCAATATTGTTTTCTTTAGTTTAGTTGGGTTAATACCAAAGGACATCACAGGCTATTGCCAGAAAATTTAAGATATACATTTTATTTTCCATGTAAATATCTTTAATCTATAGTATTTTTTAGAAAATCAAAAAAATTAAAAACATATTCCTTGTAAAGGGTAGTTTGTGTGGGAGATTGTGTTGAAAGTCTTTGTGTCGCATCTTTAGAAGACGCAGTACTTAAATACAAATTTTGGTATTTTTCCGACATTTCGTTTTTGAGTTACACTATTTACAGATACACACGCACACACGAAAATGTTTATACAAATTGATGTTTCACATTCACATAACTTCTCCTCCCTATCATTTATTAGTGGGTATACAAGTTATTCTTACTAAAGTTTATTTTTCTATGTAATTCATTTTAATCGAGATAAACCTCTGTAGAAATAGCTACATTACAAATTTCGTTATAGATACAAAGAGAACAGCGATAGTCAAATGTTTAACAACTGAACGCTATATGCTGCCTTAAAATTCCATACTGTTTCCATGACATCGCGAGAAACAACTGAATGCTGAAAGGACTTTAAAAGAATGAACAATTCGAAACTTTAATAACGGTATCTCAGAAATGGCATCTGCCCCCCCCCCAAAAAAAACAAAAATTATTTGAAATAAATTGTGTATTTTAAAGTGATCCACATATTTTGTGTAGTACATTAATATCTATCACTTAACATTAACCAGTTGAACAAGGTTATACAAAATTCCTTCCGAATGAAGAGGATTTCATCTATTTCCATAAAATTCAAGATATACATCTTATTTGAAATGTAAATAACGTTGTTTTAAATACCAATCGTTACAGCCATTTTTTGGCAAATCAAAATTTTTAAAAACTCTACTGTGTAAAGGGTAGTCTACGGCGGAAGGTTTTCTTGAAAATCCTTGTAATGCATTTTAGGAAGCTACTGGACCTAAATACTGAGCTTGGTAAGTATACCACTTTTAGTTTTTCAGTCATGCTGTTCACCGACGCACACACACAGACCCATAGACGCACACGTACGGTCATTTTCTATAAATTTTTATAGAAAAAATATATTTCCAGTGAAATATTGGTATAGAATTTTTGGATGGAATACAATACTTTGAAGTAGGTAAATACTGCCCCACGTTTTGGGAGCCAATTTTAAAGTAGGTTTATTGTCTTTACGTTGTTTTATTGTTATTTCAACCGTTGGGAGCCACACTCGAAGCATGTTTGCAACCGCAACTATGGTACCCGGTTTCCGGTAGCCTCGCCCCAAGTATACTTTCAGGAGGCCTTAACCCAAGTTTAGAAAGAAATATTAACTTTGTAATTTGACTGTTTCTTTAAATATTATATATTTATGTTTGCCTCGGCTGCGTCAGTATTATTGTTAGAGATATGGATGTCTTAGCAGGGTTGTAGTGCGACAAAAATGTAGGCTTACACAGATTATACTTTTACTTCACTCCTTTTATTAATACGTGACAGGATTTATATAACACTTCACTGATATAGAGAGCTGTGAGATTATTTTATTAATTACTTGCACTTTTTAACATGTAAAACTATTTTCGTCTCACACGAATACGTATTAAATTTCTTGAGGACACTTTTTGTGTCTGGTTGGCTATTCCTAATCCAATAGAATACCTTCATTTAACTACAGCTTTTTCTGGTTGTTCATTGGCTATTTTTAAACTGTCTCAAAATTTACATTATTGCTTCCAAGAATCACAATTAACATTATTAAACTCACAAACCCATTATATGCCTCAAGGTTACCTCATTGTTAGCAAATTTTGACCTATTTCTCACAGCTCCTACATTATTAAATTACGTAATACATTCACATAACATTATTACACATGTATACAATAATATAAACATATACAATGACTGTAATATACACTTTTTATATATTGTTGCATACACATATTGTTTTAAAGTGGGCTGTTATTGAATTTATATATTATATAATTAGACTGATATTATTTTAAGTGTTAAAAATACTGTCTCAACTTCCCCTATTTATCATACACAGTAGAGAATGTAAAAATGTTTTTTTATATCAATGGACCTCAAAACGTGTGTTTACGGTAAAATCTCGATTAGAAATTTTTGGCTGGAATACAATACATTCTCTACCTAATGTGTGCGTGGTGGAAAAAGTAAAACTAATAAAAAACAATATTGTTTTCTAGGGAAATGGTTCACTGTTGCACTCAAGTGCATATGAAACAGAAAGAATCCATTCACTTTTGGATTGACACTTCAAAGAGTTATAAATTCTGAAAGAAGTTCATGCTAGAGACCTGTGTAATCTTGTATTTCCCTGAAGTAAGGAAGTTTCAAATAAGAAGCTGTGAAACTCGACAGTGAGAATGCAATGCTCTCTGCCACGTAATCACACGCATGCATATGTATTCTTCTGCTGGCTGGCGTGACAGGCAGGTGAGCATACACTCGCATCCGACAAGGTGTAAATTAACGCCAGTCTGATGCGGTTTCCATAGCATTTCCCCGAGGCGACCGCATACCAGGATATAAGGCACAACCGCAAAGAAACCGCCGGAGATTGCATACCGACGTCAAATCTATTGGCCGTTTATTTCTGTCAGATATTACATTCGTTTATTTCTTAATGAGCTGCAAGGTATGCGTCATTATTAGCGACCGAACATGGCTTCTGTAGCTCGTTTTGAAAATCTTACCATCGCAGAAGGAAATGATAGTCATTTATGATAGAAATGTTAAATGTAGGGTGTTATTTTGCGAGTAGTAATGCTTGTGACTGCAGTGATCCTACAAGCAAAGTAAACCATTTTTAACATGTGTGGTAAACACTGTTTCTAAGACAGAACTGAATCTTTTAAAACAGTGATAAAATAACAGTGTATTGGTTCCAGGTCTATACGTAAGAAAGGGACTGGTGCCTAGAGCGAGGTGAAGGGGGCTCTGCTTGCGAGAATGTTGATTCGCTAGCAGGGTTTACCTTACACAAGCCAATGAAGCGATTATATATTATAGCGTTCTGTTTCTCGAGTTTCAATGTTTCTACCATGTACATAGTGGGCAGAGAAGATATTGCATTCCACCCAAAAATTCCATACCGGGATTTTATCGGAAATACATGTTTAGAGATCCATTCAATAACAAAATAATTTTAAGGCAAAGGTCCGGCATAACTCAAAAGCGTCGGATAAACACCAAATTTGGTATCCCCTTTCCAAAAGATGGCTGTAACGATTTTGATTAAATTACATACCTGATTGGTAATTTACACGAGGTTCTCAGTCCACTACTTTACAACACTTTTTTTTCAAAAATTTATTTTTATATTCAGTTCACATAAACGAAACGATGGACAAAGCGAGATGTTGAGAAAAGCAGCAAACGGTATTCATTAACCTTAAGATTAAGTAGGTATTTGCTTGGATAAAATAAAAACTAATGTTGTTCTTGTGTCCTGGGAGCTCGGAGTACTCAGACGGCAGTCTTCAGTAACTGGAGGACAAATTAAATGAAATTGAGTTTTATTTATGAACGCTCTTTAACTAGTTCTTAGCGTTCCGTTCTATATTGGGCGTGAAAGACAAGAAATTTTGCTCTGAGGCCTCTTTAACTGCCTTGAGGTTCTTTTACGTGCCGTAAATCTACGACACAGGACCACCGGCTTTACTTCCCTTCCGAAGGAACCCAGGCTAAGGATTTTACGCTCTAAAAAAATCTGATGAGTTACACTCACATCACTTTCTCTACTCTTGTACAAACTATTTTAACAAGCTCTTATTATCCATCTATTTCATATTAATCGAGACAAACATTTGCAAAAACGATCTTTTGACATTCAAAGAGAATTACATTTTATACATTTGACTATCGCTTAAGGCCTACTATGTTCCCTTTGTTTTGTATTTGCAAGTGCAATATAGAAATACAGTAGCCTTTAAGCACATACATATCTCTTAATAGCTGGTTGCTAGGTGCAGCACCATTCCCTTTGCCACAGATTAATACTCTTTGCATATCCAAGACAAAAAATGAATAACGAATTCCCATTTGAGAAAATAAGTATTGAAAATTTTAAGGGAATAACAAGCAATATATCGAAAATGGTTCACTCAACAACAACAAAAAAATGCATATGACATAAATTGTGTATTTTAACGCGATCTACATTTTTTGTGTAGTAAAATTTTGTCTATCTCTTATGGTTTTAACAGTTATGCAAAAGTCGTTCACAATGAAGAATACTTTTGGTGACATTACCAGAAAATTAAGATATACATTTTATTTGTCCTAAAAATATCTTAAACCTATGATATTATAATCAAAATCGTTAGAGCCATTTTTGAGAAAATTTTTGAAAAATGTTCCATGTAAAAGGTAATCTTGGGTGGGGATATTTTCTTGAAAACCTTCGTCTCGCATCTCTGGAAGATACTGAACCTAAATGCCAAGTTTGGTGTTTATCCGACTGTTCGTTTCTGAGTTATGCTGTTCAGACATACACACGGACATGTCTCCAAAAATGCCTTTTTTGGATTCAGGGTGTCTCAAAACATATATTTCCGGTGAAATCTCGGTATCGAATTTTTGGGTGGAATACAATACTTCCCCTACTTACTATACGTAGTAGAGAAAGTAAAAATGCATCGTACTCCGCGAGTTTAAACCCGCGACCTCAGAATCTAGAGAATATCACGGAGAACGACTGGCGCACAAGTAGACCACAGTGGGACTTTTGTGCTACCAGCGTGACTTCTGGGAGTTAGGAGAAGTCTCAGGTAACTGGAGAAGAGAAGAATAACAATAAGAAACGGTTTGATGCTGTTGTTATCTATGTCCACTTTCGTTTTATAGGTCGCTCATTTTATGCTTATAAAATTATCGCAAACTTCACACACGGAAGGAAACACGCTGCTTAAAAAAAAGAGAAACTACAAATCACAGTGAGTGAGTATACGAACATCGGAGTACGATCGCAGATATTAATTCGAGTTACGAATGTTTGAATCACCATAGAGATTTTCGTAGTCAGTGCGTTTGTGTTTTTTATATCAATACATAATAATTAATCATATGAAGATAATGAAGAATAAGAAGTGGTATTTTGTTTGCTTTTATGCTATTGTTATCACATTCCAATATATTATAATTTCGAAATGTTGTTAATCTTTTAGTAAGCGATTGTTGCGCCTTTACATTTACGCAATCATAGCCACAGTGGCGTAGCGGTTTTAGTTGATTTTTTGGTTGAGTTATTACTGCATCATTGATGTCAGAGAGGAGATCAAGGAATAATATATGAACTCGTGTCCCATTGTTGTTTTTTGTAAGACCGTGAAAGCCTAAGTAATTATTCTTATGTTGGCAATATTCTACCAATTGCGATTATCGTTGAGAAGGATATAGATATTTTTGCGAGGCTTTGTAGCTATTACATAAAATTATATAACCAATCTTGTGAAATGGGGCGGAATTTTGAACTCTAAACTGCACGGTCAGTTTTGCCTTTCGCACTCACACTATCTCTCTCTCTCACTTTATAAACACATACACAACCGCAGATTCATAAGTCCGGGATTTTGACGAGAGATAGCGTTCTAATCTCAGGTTTCTTGATTGCACCCTAGTCTTATTATGTCTATTCTAGGTATACTCGCAGAAATTCGTCGTCATTTGTTACTTAGACCAGTGTTGAAGGCATCAAAAATAAGCAGATGTGTGTTGTTTCATAGAAAATGAAGAAAGCTGAATTTCGTGTTATGATAAAGCACTACTGCACAAGTATTATGGCATGGTTCACAGATGGTTCGCGAATTTCGATGTGGCCGTGCGCACAGGACGGCGGTTGAGGTCGCAAGAGAAGAAATGATGAACAAAGATCACGATATTGTGTTGGGAGACCGACGAGTGAAAATCCGTGAGATAGCCAAAACCGTAAACATCTCGAGTGAACGGGTGTATATCATTCTGCACGAATTTTTGGATATGAGAAAGGTTCTCTTTCAATAAGATTATTATCCCGCACACAAGTCAGCCATTGTCATTGCAACATTTGTGGAATTGGGCTACGACTGCTTAGCTAACCCATCATATTCTCCAGATTTGGCTCCGAGCGAATTCTTCCCCTTCACAAACCTCAAATATTGGCTCCCTGGGAAGAAATTCCCGTCCAGTGAACACATCATGGCAGAAACAACTTCATAATTTGCAGACTTCGAAAAACAAATTTTTGTGGAAGGGTTAAAAAAATCTGATGTGTTACACTCACATGACTTTCTCTACTCTTGTACAAACTATTTTTACAAACGCTTATTCTCCATCTACTTCATGTTAATCGAGATAAATATTTGCAGACTCTATCTTATTGCTAATTTTCTTGCAGATGTAAGGGGAATATATATTTACAAGGGCAATGTAGAAATACAGTAGCCTTTAAGCACGTACATATCTCTCAATAGCTGGTTGCTAGGTGCAGCACCATTCCCTTTGCCACAGATTAATACTCTTTGCATATCCAAGACAAAAAAATGAATAACGAATTCCCATTTGAGAAAATAAGTATTGAAAAATTTAAGGGAATAGCAAGCAATATCTCGCAAATGGTTCACTCAACAAAAAAAATGTATATGACACAAATTGTGTATTTTAACGCGATCTACATCTTTTGTGTAGTAAACTTTTGTCTATCTCTTATGGTTTACCAGTTATGCAAAAGTCGTACACAATGAAGAATACTTTTGGAGACATTCCCAGAAAATTCAAGATATACATTTTATTTTTCATGAAAATATCTTAAATATATGATATTTTAATCAAAATCGTTAGAGCCATTTTTGAGAAAATTAAAATTTTCGAAAACTCTTCATGTAAAGGGTAATCTGGGGTGGGGGAATTTTATTGAAAACCTTCGTGTCGCATCTCTGGAAGATACTGAACCTAAATACCAAGTTTGGTGTTGATCCGACTGTTCGTTTCTGAGTTATGCTGTTCACAGGCAGACACACAGACAGACACACAGACAGACACACAGACAGACACACACACGGACATGTTTCCAAAAATGCTTTTTTTGGATTCAGGGGGATCTCAAAACATGTATTTCCGGTGAAATCTCGGTAACGAACTTTTGGGTGGAATACAATACTTCCCCTACTTACTATACGTAGTAGAGAAAGTGTATTGAATTGAAAGGAGACTATGTTGAGAAATAAAATTGATTTTTTGAAAAAAATTGTTATTTTCTTTAAAAAATCACTGACTTATCAATCAGTTCTCGTATATATATAAGATAAAGACATAAGATATATATATATATTAAGATAAATAATGTTTTCCCTTAACAATTCCAAGTCTTTGAAAGACAATTTTATGAAGGTAGAACCAAAAACAAAGAACTTTTACTTGACTATTCAGCCCATACTGAAGGTGCACGGCTACCACAAAGTTCCTGGAACTTCCTTCTTCGGTTTAAAAGTTTCATTAGGGGCATTAAAGCCCACGCAGGTCTACTTTTGAAGTTAATCAACAGGCGGCAAAGTCGTAAAGTTTTCCACCGGGCAAAAATGTAAATCGTTTACGCATACATGCACTCAAGTTTTGCCAGTGGGCAAATCAATCATTCAACAATCCTGGCCAACTCCTAACACTTTAATAAGTTTTAAAACTCCAGATATATAATTAAGAGTCGATTATGCGTCCTTTTCATAATGTAAACTGTGAACCAGAGATGTGAAATATAATAGCTCCTAAAACCGTGTGATATTTCTTGCCTCACAGCGAATAAAGGAAGGTGTTAGATCTCGTTATACCTTGCATGATTACCAATAATGCCAGTTGTTTGCATTTTAATGCGTCATGAATACTTCATATTACGTCCTACGCACTGTGTGGAATTTCACGTGAAGAAAACGACCTTGTTCGCAACTCAGTGATTCTCTTATCTGATGAAACAGACGCTACAAAATTCTATTTCCATTTATACCTTTATTGATTTTTATGCGTAAAGATACTATCTCAAAATCAAAATAAACACAAACTAAACTGCCATGGGTAAACTATGCACATTGTTTTGTTTTCACATTGGAATTTCATTACAGTGAAAGACAATGTGAAAACATCATGGTGCAAATGTCGAGTATTTTTCTTTATTAGTTTCTTTACTACGTATAGGAAGGGGAAGTATTGCATTCAACCCTAAAATTCGATATCGAGAATTCACTAGAAATACATGTTTTGAGGTTCCCTGAATCCAAATAAAGCATTTTTGGAAATATGTCCATGTGTGTATGTCTGTCTGTCTGTGAACAGCATAACTCAAAAACGAAAAGTCGGATAAATACCAATCTTGGTATTTCAGTTCAGCACCTATCCCCCTTCCCCAGGCTACCCTTTATATAAAACATTTTTCGAACATTTTGATTCTCTCGATTTTGATTAAAATAGTTCTCAAAAAGACCTCTTCATTCTGAATTACTTTCGCATAACCGGTAAACGTATGATATAGACAAAAGTTTACTACACAAAAATGTAGATATTGTTAAAACACACAATTTATGTCATATAGTTTTTTTCTGGGATGAACCATTTCTGAAGCATTCCTTGTTATTTTGTTTAATTTTCCAATACTAACACGTTTTCTCAAATGGGAAGGGCAACCAGCTCTTAAAGCATTTGGCTATCGCTTAAAGCCTTTATATGGAAAATAAGCGTTTGTAAAATAGTTTGTACAAGAGTAGAAAAAGTCATGTGAGTGCAACACATCCGATTTTTTAATTTTGACAAAGTCTCATCTTTTGCGTTCAACAACAGCTCTGAGAAAGCTAATCTCTTATAGGTTTAAATTGAAGTCCGACACACACGCAGTAGCCTATGAACGAAGGTCAGGTCTAGGTGAGCGGCGAAAGGGGAGGAATACGCAAATATTTCACTTGAGTGGCTGGAAGGCATTGCTGCGACGGTCCACACCAGCCCTGGATGAGTCCGTCTTGTATTGGTTTGATGCTTGGCATGCTAACATTAACCTATGAACGCAGGTCGTTTAGGAGCGAAAGAAAGTGTAGGTATAGACAAATACTTAGTGGAGTGGGAAAGGTTGACTGAAACATGCGAGTCATTTACCGAAGACCCATTGTCAAATCTCGGCTATGGCGTTGAGTTTTTCAGCCCTCTTTTCAACCTCGTGTTACACACGTGTGGAAGAACAATTAGTGGAGTGTTAGAACCAGGTAAGGGGCGTGGTAGAGACGGTTTAATATTTCCTTACCAATATAAACCACTGCGCATTACTGGGTCGGTGCGTAGGTTCATGCTGTTTCTACAATCCATGGTATTATTGCTGATTTTCTTATAGGTGCAAGGGGAATATGGCAGGCTTTAAGCGGTAGTCAAATGTTTTAAGAGCTGGTTGCTATGTGGAGCATTCCATTCTCTTTTGTGTCCAGGATATAAAAAAACGAATAACGAATTACCATTTGAGAAAAAGTATAAGTATTGGAAAATTGAAACAAATAACAAGGAATATCTCGGAAATGGTTCACTGGACAAAACATATATTGTCGTAACCACTTATATGCTCACATATCACAGGGGGTAGAGCATGGTACCGGAGTTTAAATCATATCAAACTAACCCGAGGCCTGACGGGGCGAGCTAAACGAAGTTCCTAAAACACCTGAAAATTACTAAAATATTCCTAAATCATTATGGGGAAGGAAAGAAGGATCTGTCTACATTAATGAACTACATTATGGAAGTTTGGATGGTAAGTTATATTAACAATAAAATATGATAAATGTTACCTTCTGCTTGACGGTGCGTCTACTCCTAGCATCTGCACTGCTCGCTGTTTAAGAAGAGATAGAGCGTCCTAGACGCTTACTGAGATATAACCGGTTTACCCCCACTCCTATTGCATCATTCCGGTCTGTACTACCAACCTAAAGAACCACCAAAGAAATGTTTCCAAAACCACATGAATTCTTATAAATATATACCACCCAAATGCCACATCATGACATAAATTGTTGTGTTTTAACGAGATCTAAATTTTTTGTGTAGTAAAGTTTTGTCTATCTCTTAAAGTTTACCAGTTATGAAAAAGTCATTCAGAATGAAGAGGACTCCTTTGGACACTCCCAGAAAATTCAAGATATACATTTCATTTGTCATAAAAATATCTTAAATGTATGATATTTTAATCAAAATTGTTAGAGCCATTTTTTGAGAAAACCAAAACTACAGAAACATGTTCCATGTAAAGTGTAGTTTGGGGTGGGAGGGTTTTCTTGAAAATATTCGTGTCGCATCTTTGAAAGATACTGAATCTAAACACCACGTTTATCCGACTTTTCATTTTTGAGTTATGCTGTTCACAGACACACATCCACACAAACACACACACGTGGATGTTTTCCTAAGAATGCTTTTTCGGATTCAGGGAATCTCAAAAGATGTATTTCTGGTGAAATCGCGGTATCGAATTTTTGGTTGGAATGCAATACTTCCCCTACTTACTATACGTAGTAGATAAATTAATACAATACACAATAACGGATACACTACAGCATTGATCAATCCTCAGATTGGCACTCACTCAGCGATCACCACCTGCCAGCGTTCAGGTAGGAGTCCAATGTCTCTCCTGTAGAACTGTTGTGGCTTCGTGTTGAAGAAATCTATTACCCAGTTGCTAAGAGATGCCTCATCATGAAATACTTGTTGTTAGAGACCGGAAAAAATGACAATCAGAAGGGGGCTATGTCTGTTGAATATGGAAGGTGAGGAAGCGGTTCCTAGCCAAGTTCAGCAGTCACAGCTGTGGTGATTCTGGTCGTATGCGGGCGCGCATTATCGTGGAGGTTTGCCAGCTTTACAATAGCAACAGCTGTCGTCTTAGCTGTTCAGTATACGGGGCAGCATTTATCGTTTGAGTTTTTGGTAGCTATTCATGTGTGAAGAATGCTAGTTCGGTTCCACGAAACGCACAACCTGATTTTTAGGGTCTGCACGGGACGCTGCACGAGAAAGCCCGTCCTCTCAGCATTTGCTTTTCTCCCGGTCACACCACAAATTCCTCTCGTAGTTCTGCAGCACTAGATCCTCAATGAATCTCGAAAAGTAAAATGTGTGGAAATTGTTCATTTTTCTTTACTTCACACTCCAAACTGATTAGCCTTAAAACAGCCAAAACCAGCTGTTAATAACATACAAGCTCCTGTTCGCACCAATCAAACTCAAAACTGAGGAAAAAACAATTGAATAACGAAAACCGAAGGATTCACAATGTAGTGTTGTCAACGCAATGAAGAACGATCCAATATATGGGTACGATTCCATGCAATGGCCTTTACCTCCCATGTATTTGTACTTTCTTCACTACTCACGTATTGTGAGTAGAGGAACTTTTGTATTCCACCGAAAATTTACATATGGAGATTTTACCGAAAATTCATGTTTTCAGCCTTCCTAAATCCAAAATAAACTTTTTATAACAAGGTTCATGTATTTATGCGTGTATGTGTCTTTTTGTGTGAATGGCATATATAAAATAAAAAACAAAAAGCATCTTCAGTGTTTTCCAAGGAAACGACCCGAATGTATTCAAGAACCCCCATCCCAAACTACCCTTTAGTATTTTTTACTGTATCAAAATGGTTTAACGGTTTGTATTAAAATAGGAAATGTTCAGATACTTACACGACAAATAAACTTATGTATTAAATTATCCATAGAGTCCCCTTCCTTCAGAGTGAACTTTGTATAAATAATAAGAGATAAGACAAAAAATCCACGAGAAACACAGATCCTTTTAAAAAGACTGTTAACTGTTAAAAATATATTTGTCTTCGTACACTGGTAAACGAGAAGAAATTATTAAACACAATTTATTTCAAATAACTTGTTTGTGGCATTAGCCATTTCCGGTTTATTTTTTGTTACTGATTTGTATTTTTAAATACTTCAACTATTTTTTAAGTCTCTCTCCGGTCATTCTCCGGATCATCCAAAGGGTATGGAGTTTCAAGTCATCCCATTGCCACACACTTTTTAAAAAGTTTACCGTCACTTTACCCTATTGTAAGGCAATATTGTTTTAATACTTAAATGATATCAGTCTAATTATATAATATAAAATATAATACCAGCCCGCCTTAAAGCAATATGTGTATGTAATAATATATATAGTGTATGTAAGAGTCGTTGTATTATGTTTAATTTATTATGTAGATGTATAATAATGTTATGTGAATGTATTACGTAGTTTAACAATGTAGGAGCTGTGAGAATAGAAGGAAACTGCCTTCCGTAGCAAACAGGATTACAAAGTAAAAGCGAAACTTGCTAACAATAAGGTAACCTTGTAACAACAATAAATTAGAGAGTTTAATAAAGGCTAACAATAATTCTTGGAACAATAATCTAACATTTCAAACAGTTTATAAATAGCCAATCAAAAACTAGAAAAAAAGTTAAGATAAATGAAACTATTCTATTGGAGTAGGTTTAGCCAATCAGAAACTTGAAATAGAGGAAATGTACAGATTCAGGCGCGAGACGTTACAAGGAAGCGTAACCAAGCAATTCGGTACGGGTTCAATGTGAGACATGAAAATTCATTGTGGTGAGAATAATATAAAGTTTACCTGTTAAAAAGTGTAAATAACAATAATCTCACAGCATTACAGTAGGATACATCAGTGAAGTGTTATTTAATCGTGTGAAATATTAATAAAGAGAGTGGAATACAATTATAGTTTGTGTAAGCCTTGTTCTTTAGCCGTACCAACCCTGCTAAGAGATACGTGCTCTAAAAATACTAATAACGATCCGAGGTGTACATATATAATACTTAAATAAACATTAAAATAGAAGTTAATTTTAAACATGGGGCGGGACCACCGAAAACTTTGTACCGTACTTGGGGCAAACGCTCCAAGAAACATATCTCCCATACATGGTGCAACAATAGCAATTAAACCCCTGAAAGTTTGGCTCTCCAAAACTAAGGAAACTACTGCAATTGTATTCATCTTATAGTTCCAATGAAATGTGTAACGAAGGTTTACCTGTATTAGCATGAAGTAGATATAAGAATAAGCTTTTTTAACAATGTGTAGAAGAGTGAGTAGAGAAATTCGTGCGAATGCAACACATCAGACTGTTTTTCTTTCTGCTAACTTTTACATTTCATATCGTGATACACTAAATGGAAATTGTCTGAATGAAATAACACAATGAACAGTGGCGCCGTGCAGTGTTAGTTAGTGACAGTGGCGGAAGTCACTAACTTCTTCATGAAGAGTAAACGGAGAAGTATTTATCATGTGACTGTCATACAGGGAGGTAACTTGCTGTACGTAATCTGTACCTAATATCGGAAATCTCAGAGAGAGAGGTCAGCTCTGACGTTATACGAGACAGTAAGGAATCTCCCTCGGGACTCTGGGAGTGCTCTCGGGAAGGGATTCAAGGAAGGCTAAGGCAAACAACTTCTCCTGTACAGTCAACACAAAAATAGCACGTCACACGACTTCTCTTTCGTAAACGTTTCATAGTAATTCGAAATTCACTTCTATCTGAAATCAAAACGGTGTAGAAAATCGAGTTTTATGCTCGAGGAACTGTTTTCCTCAATAAAGTAGAACGCTGCTACAAAGTCGCTGATATGAGCTTAGATGTTAAAGGCGGTATTGAGTACTCCAGTTTCACAGCGATTCTCACTGTCTTCCGGTTGCTCAATGCCATTTTTCCTCCTCCAACCTTCTGGTTTCCATTATTTGCTGTATTTCACTTCTAGAGGCGACTCTAAATGACCGCTTTCCTTTCTTTTTCTTGTGGTCCTCTCGAATATTTGTCTTGGAATTATTACTTTTCCCATAGTGTCCATATCATTTCAATTGTTTATTTTGGATTGCATCTAATATGGTTCCCCGTATATTACGATTGCTCTAATTTTTTCGTTCCTTAATCTGTCTAAAGGAGAAATCTCATCTGAGGGTCTAAGACAATTCATATCTAATGCCTCAAGCGTCTTTTCTTCTCTGCTCATAGCGCCCATACTTATGATCTGAATAGTACAACGCTTTTAATCAGTGTGTAACTTAGTAATCTTCTAAGATTCCTATTCCAGAAAATTGAATTTAGCTTATATAGTAACTTTTCCTTAAATTGTTGTTCGTTATATTTCATTATTCAGTGTTCCTTTTGGGTTAAATTTTACGCCCAAGTGTTTCAATTCTGGAGCTGCTTCTAGCACCTTTTTCTATTAAAATTCAGTATTATCTTCTCCTAAATACATATTTTATCTTGGTCTTTGAGAAGGTATTTTGTTGTAACGTTATTTGCTCCTCGCTTTGGGAGCCAAATTTGAAGAACGTATTTTCTTTTAATTTGTTTGCAACACGCTTTGGGCGTCAATTTAAAGTAGGTTGTATTGAAGGAGTTGTATTATATTTCAACTGTTGGGAAACCGAACCTGAAGTAGTAGCAACCACATGTATAGTAAACAGTTTCCGGTAGTCTTCGCCCCAAATGTATTTTTAGGTGGCCTTTGCCCCAAGTTTAAAGAATATTATTTCTATTTTTTTAAATATTAACTTTATGTTTGCCTCGGCTGCGTCAGTATTTTTGTTAAAGACACGTTTCTCTTAGCAGGGTTGTGGTGCAACTGGAATGCAGGCTTACACAGATTATAATTTTACTTCACTCCTTTTATTAATGCTTTACAGTGTTTAAATAACACTTCACTGATATAGAGAGCTGTGAGATTCTGTTTATTAATTAATTGCACTTTTTAACACGTAAAACTATTTTTCGTCTCACACGAATACATATTATATCTCTCGAGGACGTATCTTGCATCCGGTTACAGTCACTGTCTGCAGGCAACTGACTTCTAGATTTGTAAATGTTGCTATATTTCACTTTCTGATTGGCTAATCCTACTTCAATAGAATACCTTCATTTAACTAAAGCTTTTTCTGGTTGTTGATTGGCTATTTTAACAACTGTCACTAAAATTATATTATTGTTACTCCAGAATCACAAGTAGTACTGTTAAACTTTCTTACTCATTATGAGTCAAGGTTACCTCATTGTTAGCAACATTTAACATATTATTCTCACAGTTCCTGCATTATTAAATTACGTAATACATTCACATAACATTATTACACATGGATACAATAATATAAACATATGCAATGACTGTTACATACATGTTACAAATTATTACATACACATTGCTTTAAGGCGGGCTGTTATTGAATTTACATATTACATAATTAGACTGAATTATTTAAGTGTTAAAAATACTGTCTCATCATATAAATTTATAGTCCCCAATTCTTATATTCTTCTGTCTTATATTTCAAATCATCTTTATCTAGTACAACAAGTATTTGGTCGTCTTCAAAGAATAAAGAAAATATTTTGTTATCTTACACTAACAGATCCACTCATTCCTCCACATTTTTATTCCTATTTCTTTAAAGATTCTATTAAATATATATATTAAATAATAACAGCGATATACAACAATCTTATCTCAATTCTTTGGATATTGCAATGGCTTCAGAAATACTATTCTGAATCTTAATGTGTGCATGTGAATGTTTATAATGTGCTTTTATTGCGTTTATTAATGTTATAATAGGACATTGCACAATTTCATCAGGGGTACACCATCATATGCCAGTTTTAAGTCTACAAACAATACACGTAAACATCCACTGGTGGCACTTATTTTTTCCATTAGTTGAATGAGATAAAATACACTGTCTACGTGAACGGTCTACTCGAAATCCAGACTATTCTTCACCTTCATAGTTATAAATAATTAGTTCTTGCATGATCTTATTATTACTTATTTTACCATATATTCGGCTAAATACATTTATTATAGATGTTCCTCTATAGTGTCAACATTAAATTTTGGTCCTTTATTTTTATAAATACACTAAGATTTATGCAAATTACGACACTGTGAAATAATGGGCCATTATGAATCCAAACTCAGTATAGAACAGTGTGGCAGAAATAAGTGATCATGACTGCAGAGAGATGGGGTACACATAGGTCGAGAAGGGTACTGTCTTGTGTGTCCGACAAGGTCAGTGTTACGGCAAGTATAGACTGTGAAGAGTTGTCAAACAGATGGAAACTTGAAAGCAAGGACCAGTAAGCCTCGTCGACGTCAAAGGGCGCAGGTAAGGGCGTTTGAACGGGGCAGAATGATCGGGCAGCGGGTTTGTCATATAGAGACATTTCGGTTCGTACAGGGCATGCTATTACGACGGTGATGCAGTGCATACAAGAGGTTTGTACACAGGTTTGTACTGCACTATGCAATATGACACAGCACGGGAAGACCGCGATCGCGTCCGCATGACCATAACGGACCGTACAGCTTCATCCACAGTGTTGGCTCGACGTTGGAGCATTGCAACAGATGTTAAGTTGTCTGCATCGACGGTTCGAGGCTATCTGCTGCGGATTGGACTGGTTGCAAATATATGTCATTCCGTCGGCTTCCATTATCCAGAAACTATTAGTGGCCCCGACTGCGATGAGCAGGTGAACTTTATCATTGGCGCGCTGAGTGACAAAAATGCAGTCTTTTCCGACGTGTCCCTCTTCAACCAGTCCTACAGTGACGGCCGCATACGTATTCGACAGTACCGTGCTGACCAATCTGCCTGCCTGCATTGTTGAGAGACATAGTAAACAAACGCTGTGTGATTGTTTAGGGTGCCATTGGTTGGAACAACGGATCTCGCCTCCTACGTATCGACGGCAATCTGAACAGCAACCGGCACATGAGAGAGGTTTTAGAGCCTGAGATACTACCCCTCCTTCACGCAGCTCCACATGTTTGTTTTAACAGGATAGTGTTGGGCCACATATTGCCAGGAATCTGCAAGTCTTCTTCGAAGAACAACGGCTACCATTGCCTACCTGGTCTGCACGTTCACCTGACATGTCACCCATTCAAACATATGTGGGACACCTCGGCAACTTGCTCGTCACGGTCCTCCAGTAACCAGTATCGAGGACTTGTGGACTCGCATACAAACTGCATGGAGGGAAATTCCCTAGAAACATCTAGAAACATTGATTCCATGCCATGACGTTCAGCGGCTCTGATCGTAGCGCGTGGTGGCTACATTTGTGTATTGTCACAATCCGCGGGGAAAAGTTCATTTCAACCATGCGTTTCCTTCTTGGTGTTGCAATTTTCATAAACGTTAGTGTAAGTGTTATATACGACACTGGCCAGTCTTGTGGTTTGTCAATATCACCATTAATATATGTTTTAAAGAACTTTTTAACATTTCAAACATTTTCACTCTATAGGTATTCCATCAGGACCACAGGCTACTTATGATTGTTGCAACAATTTCTTCTAACTTAAGTTCACTTTTCTCTCTTTACTGCTTTATATTACACGTTTCTAGTGTTCAGTGCACAAATTCCTGTCTATTTTCTGTTACCAGTGTTTTTTATAGTCAATCCATTTGGATATATTTTAAAAATGGGAAATACCACACATACACACACATATATATATGAGACGTATAAATCAATATCAAATACGATTGTGCATAATATTATAATTCAGACAGAAAGAGGTTAGAATATTTAGCAGTCAAGAGATGTTTAAAGCAGATTGTAACTTAGATAAGTAAGGGACGGGCGACCTAGCCAAATCCAGGTAAAAGATAATTCTAGGTAGAGCCCACCACCTTTTACCAACTTAATCAGCAAGGAACTTGAAGCAATAACAAGAAATAGAAACATACAGATGACGAAAGGAAAGAGACAGAGATACTGAATTTTCTTCCGGGCGCGTCACTGGGGCGCGTGAGCGAAAACTTTGGAGCAGAATATTCTCATACATAATAAGGTAACGCGGTCTGAGTACCAATTAGAAATGTCGCTACATTTTGAGGCGCGAAGGTCACTAGGTTTAGGTATAAAAGGGGAAAGAAGGCCCCAGATTTTCACTCTCACATACAATTTCGGCAACACACAGTGATACCTTCTGGACGACGGATCCACGTGTGTTCATATGGGTGGGGAAGCATGTTCAGTTAGATTAGGCTCCTAATTTATTATAATGGTGGGAATTGTTAAAGATGGGAAAAGCTAGCCACCCATAAGTATTTTACTCATAATAAATCACATTAAGGGACATGCAGTGTATTTTAATTTGTCTCACCAACGAAAACCCTGAGATCAGTGAAATTAGTTAGATAGGTAATTTATTAGGAATGGAGAAATCATCAGGTGCTGAGCAGAGGTAGGCGGAGACCACCACACTGCAGCAGAGGGCATCGACTAGAGGACCAACGATTTCCCTACAATTTCTTGTTTGAAATTGCATTTTTAAATTTATGTTTAATTATTAATAAACTTTACCAAGAATTCAAATTATTAATCGGGGAAGAAAATTAGTAATGTTGTTCACAGACCTCCATGCTGCTGATGTCCTGGCCCCTCCTAGATAAATATCTACTCTTTGGCTTTGTTTTGTCTACATTTTAATACCACTTTCCTTACTTAAGCTCGCTTTTCCTTATAAATTTCTTCATCTGTTTTACTATCACTACCACGTATAGTAAGTAGGGGATATATTGTATTCTATCCAAAAATTCGATACCATTATTTCAACAGAAATACATTTTTTGAGGTGCTCTGAAGCAAAATAAAGCATCTTTGGAAACATGTCCGTACGTGAGTCAGTGAACAGCATAACTCAAAAACGAAAAGTCGGATAAATAACAAACTTTCTTTCAAAGATGCGACACGAAGAAACTTCAAGCTATACATTTCATTTTTGATGAAAGTATCTTAAGAATATGATATTTTAATCAAAATCGTTAGAGCCATTTTGAGAAATTAAAATTTTCGAAAAATGTTCCATGTAAAGGGTAATTTGGGGTGGGGGGATTTTCTTGAAAACCTTCGTGTCGCATCTCTGGAAGATACTGAACCTAAATACCAAGTTTGGTGTTTATCCGACTGTTCGTTTCTGAGTTATGCTGTTCACAAACACACACACGGACGTGTTTCCAAAAATGTTTTTTTTGGATTCAGGGGACCTCAAAACATATATTTCCAGAGAAATCTCAGTATCGAGATATCAGTATTGGGTGGAACGCAATACTTCCCCTACTTTCTATTCGTAGTAGACAAAGTAAAAAATTAATTCTCATTTGAGAAGAAGTAAAGTATTGAAAAATTTAAGAGAATAACAAGCAATATCCCGAAAATGGTTCACTTTACAAATAAATGTTTGACACATATTGGGTGTTTTAACGAGATCTAAATGCTTTATTACTTTCTGTACTACGTATAGTAAGTAGGAGAAGTATTGTATTCCACCCAAAAATTCGACACGAAAATTTCACCGCAAATACATGTTTTGAGGTTCACTGAATACATATAAAGTATTTTTGGAAACATGTCCGTGTGTTTTTCCGTGTCTCTGTGAACAGCATAATTCAGAAACTAACAGTCGGATAAACAAAAAGCTTGGTATTTCGGTTCAGTATCTTCCAGAGATGCGACACCAATTTTTTCAAGAAAATTCCCCCACCCCAGATTACCCTTTACATGGAACATTTTTCGAAAATTTTTGTTTTCTCAAAAACGGCTCTAACGATTTTGATTGAAGTATCATATGTTTAAGACATTTTATGGCAAATAAAATGTGTACCTTGAATTTTCTGGGAATGTCTGGAAAAGTATTCTTCATTGTGAAGGACTTCTGCATAACTGGTAAACCATAAGAGACAGACATAATTTTACTACATATGAATGTAGATCGCGATAAAATACACAATTTATGTCATATACATTTTTGTTGTTGAGTGATACATTTTCGAGATATTGCTTGTTATTCCCTCAAATTTTCAAATACTTATACTTTTTCTCAAATGGGAATTCGTTATTCATTTTTTATACCCTGGACATACAAAGAGAATGGAATACTCCACATAGCAACCAGCTCTTAAAACATTTGACTATCGCTTAAAGCCTACCATATTCCCGTTGCATCTACAAGAAAATTAGCAATAAGATTAACATCTCGATTAACATGAAGCATATGGAGAATAAGCGTAGAGAAAATCATGTGAGTGTAATACATCAGATTTTTTTTCTTTTGTATTCAACTGTTTGATGTAAGTTAAAAAGGCGGTATAGAAATGAAGAAAAAACGACACACAAATTTGTGCACTGTGTACAGTTCTCTGAAAAGTAGGTGAATATCCGAATTTCAAAACATGGTATGTAACGTAAGCTGCACAGAGGGAAAACAGAAGGGAGGAATATACTGGAAAATGAAATATGCAGGGAGAGAATGTTAGAAGGAAAGAATTAGAAACTGAAGTATCTCTGTTATTATTACAATAACAAGAGAAGAGTTGAAAGTTACTGTTAAAACTGAGAAAAAAAGAGCTTTTAGTAGAAACTATGAAGGAAGCATATTTATTTCACGGCTCATAAAAATAAATAAAAGCCATATCGTGTAAAATTCTGCAGTAATAGAAGAAACATGACAAAACGCGTCAACATGAGAAAAGAATTTATGTTAGGTATAAAACAAATGACTCTAGTTTTAATACAACACCACTCATTATCTTTGCGAGGCAAAGCACTTTTTGTCTTCTGTTTTTCAGGACTACAACGCTGCAGGACGATTTCTCGCTGACGTCTGTTCTACCAGAATAAATACAGACTTTATTTTCTACATCCAATTTGAGTTCTTTTTCCCTCAGCTCAGCCCCGAGCTGCACTCTGTTGAAGTTTTGCCTTTAATCCTTGTTATTGCAATAAGAAAACTCGCTAGTGATGTAAAATAGAGCGCGTACTTCTTTCAGTTCATGTTTGTGTTAATTTCTCCTCCAAGCTATTGGATGTATTTATTTCAAACTGGAGTTTGTGGTCTTGGGGTTTATAAACCAAAAACTAGGATATATGGAAATCCTAAGTATGTAATGATAGCTTAGAGATAATTCTATAATTAAAGTATTACTGAAAGCTTACGTAAAACTTCACTCAACGAAATATAACTGTGTTATAATAACATTTTATGATCCCCTTCTTCTTTAAAGCATTACCCCCACCTTTGTAGAACTTAAAAGCCAATGCCAGTAGCCTATCGAGGGGCAAGCAAACTCTGGATCATAGCATATCCAGGATGGGTGATTAGTCCAATGTCTTATGTCAGTAGTCTCTCGAACAGCAACCAAACTCTGGATCATAGCATATCCAGGATGTGTGATCAGTCCGTCTGTCGAGGAGCAAGCAAACTCTGGATCATAGCATATCCCGGATGTCTGATCAGTCCGTCTGTCGAGGAGCAAGCAAACTCTTGATCATAGCATATCCCGGATGTGTGATCAGTCCAACGTCTGTCGAGCAGCAACCAAACTCTGGATCATAGCATATCCGGGATGTGCAATCAGCTCAATGTCTGGTGTCAGTAGTCTCTCTAACAGCAAGCAAACTCTGGATCATAGCATATCCAGGATGTGTGATCAGTCCAATGTCTTGTGTCAGTAGTCTCTCGAACAGCAACCAAACTCTGGATCATAGCATATCCAGGATGTGTGATCAGTCCAATGTCTTGTGTCAGTAGTCTCTCGAACAGCAAGCAAACTCTGGATCATAGCATATCCAGGATGTGTGATCAGTCCCATGTCTTGTGTCAGTAGTCTCTCTAACAGCAACCAAACTCTGGATCATAGCATATCCAGGATGTGTGATCAGTCCCATGTCTTGTGTCAGTAGTCTCTCGAACAGCAACCAAACTCTGGATCATAGCATATCCCGGATGTGTGATCAGTCCCATGTCTTGTGTCAGTAGTCTCTCTAACAGCAACCAAACTCTGGATCATAGCATATCCAGGATGTATGATCAGTCCAATGTCTTGTGTCAGTAGTCTCTCGAACAGCAACCAAACTCTGGATCATAGCATATCCAGGATGTGTGATCAGTCCAATGTCTTGTGTCAGTAGTCTCTCTAACAGCAAGCAAACTCTGGATCATAGCATATCCAGGATGTGCAATCAGCTCAATGTCTTGTGTCAGTAGTCTGTCGAGGAGCAAGTAAACTCTGGATCATAGCATATCCAGGATGGGTGATCAGCCCAATGTCTTGTGTCAGTAGTCTGTCGAGGAGCAAGCAAACTCTGGATCATAGCATATCCCGGATGTGTGATCAGCTCAATGTCTTGTGTCAGTAGTCTCTCTAACAGCAAGCAAACTCTGGATCATAGCATATCCAGGATGAGTGATCAGCTCAATGTCTTGTGTCAGTAGTCTCTCTAACAGCAAGCAAACTCTGGATCATAGCATATCCAGGATGTGCAATCAGCTCAATGTCTTGTGTCAGTAGTCTGTCGAGGAGCAAGTAAACTCTGGATCATAGCATATCCAGGATGGGTGATCAGCCCAATGTCTTGTGTCAGTAGTCTGTCGAGGAGCAAGCAAACTCTGGATCATAGCATATCCCGGATGTGTGATCAGCTCAATGTCTTGTGTCAGTAGTCTCTCTAACAGCAAGCAAACTCTGGATCATAGCATATCCAGGATGAGTGATCAGTCAAATGTCTTGTGTCAGTAGTCTCTCTAACAGCAACCAAACTCTGGATCATAGCATACCCAGGATGTGCAATCAGCTCAATGTCTTGTGTCAGTAGTCTCTCTAACAGCAAGCAAACTCTGGATCATAGCATATCCAGGATGTGCAATCAGCTCAATGTCTTGTGTCAGTAATCTGTCGAGGAGCAAGCAAACTCTGGATCATAGCATATGCAGAAAGGATGATCAGCCCAATGCCTTGGGTCAGCAGAAAGCCAACTCTGGATAATAGGAAATCTTGGATAGGTGATCAGTCGAATGTCTGGAATGGCGGTGAAGAAGAAGTAAATGAAACATAGGGAAGAAAGGGGTGATAGTGCAGCATTCGTCTAGCGAGCCAGAAAAATCGTGAAAGTAACCTTCCGTTAGGTTAATCGGCCCCGGCGGTTTGTACCCTAAAGCTGGTCTAGGATGCAAGTCAAACGCGTTACCGCGCTGCCACTCGATCGGTAAAATTTTAATATCAGACTTTTGAGGCAATACTCTCTTGATATTCCACAATTATAACACCTTCTCTGCAGTATCTTTTTTTGCACAGCATTTACAAAGTATTCTTAGGAAAGATTAATTCGTTCTCTACTACGTATAGTAAGTAGGGGAAATCTTGCATTCCACCCAAAAATTCGTAGTCGAAGTTTCACCGCAAATACACGTTTTGATTCTCCCTGAATCCAAAAAATTCGTGGGTGTGTGTCCGTCTGTGTCTGCATACATCATAACTCCAAACGAAAAGTCGGATGAACACCAAACTTGCTATTTAAGTTCAGTATCTTCCAAGGACACGACACTACATAAATGTTTTCAAAAAAAATTTCCCTCCAAAAACTACCTTTTATATGGAATATTTTTCGAAACGTTTTATTTTTTAAAAATAGCTCAACGATTTTTATTAAAGTACCATATATTAAAAATGAAAAATAGAATATATATGATGAGTTTTTTGGGAATAGCCTATGAAGTCCTCTTCTTTCGGAATAAGCTTATACAATCTTATACAACTGCTAAACGTTAAGCGATAGAAGAAAAGGTACTACACAAGTAACGTAGATATCTTTAATACAAATTATTTTATATAACTTTTGCGGTATTAGCCATTTCCGAGATATCCGTTATTCATGGTTCGAATTTTTCAATTCTCGGTCATTGTCTTAAAGTCTTGTCAATATTTAGCTGTTTCTAGCGATAACATCGAATTTTAAGGCCAGCATATAGCGTCCAGTTCTTAAACATTTGACTATCGCAGATCTCTTTGTATCTATAACGAAATGTGTGATGTAGCTATTTCTACATAGATTTATCTCCATTAAAATGAAGTAGATATCAACAAATTTTCGTAAGAATGTTTTGTATATCCACTAGTAAGCCATAGAGAGTAGAGAAGTCCATATGAATGTAATAAATTAGATATTTTTCCCCCTACTTCATGTTAATCGAGATAAACCTTTGATAATATATAGTTTCATTACACATTTTTTGTAGATACATGAGAGAGAGAGAGAGAGAGAGAGAGAGAGAGGAAACGATGGAGTCAGATGTTTAAACGCAGATCGCTGTGTGTTGGCATTGGAACTTCTATCTCTTTGCATGACCTTGTGGTTAGCAGCTTACCACTTGAAAAAAGTATATGTATTTGAAGATTTAAATTAATAACAAGGAATATGTCGAAAGTGGTTAACGTCATCACAAAAAATCTGATGTGTTACATTCAAATGACCTCGTGTACCCTTTATCGTGTACAAACTGTTAATAAGAAAGTTTATTTTCCTATCTACTTTATTATAATCGAGATAAATCTTTTCAGAAACAGTTACATTACACATTTCGTTATAGATACAAAGAGAACAGCGATAGTCAAATGTTTAACAACTGGACGCTATATGCTGGCCTTAAAATTCCATACTGTTCCCATGATATCGCGAGAAACAACTGAATGTTGACAGGACTAAAAGATGAAAAGTATTAATAACAGATATCTCAGAAATGGATGATGCTACAAAAAGGTTATTTGAAATATACAAAATTTGGTGTGAAAAATGTGGACTTCACAGGCTTTCCCAGGAAATTCTAGATGTACATTTTATTTGTGATGTGAATGTATTTAATATATGGTATTAATCGTCAAAGCCATTTTGTTGAATGTAAACATTTCGAAAAATGGTCCATGTAGGGAGTAGTTGGTTTGGGGATTTTATTGAAAGTATGGTGTTATCCGACTTTTCGTTTTTGAGTTCTTTCTGGACAAATTAAGTTAAGTTGACTTTTATTTATGGACGCTCTTTAACTGCTGTGGTCCTTAGCGTCCCATTCTATATTGGGTGTGAAAGACCGGTAATTTTGCTCAGAGGCCTCTTTATCAGGCTTGGGGTTCTTTTACGTGCCGTAAATCTACAACACGGGATCACCGGGTTTACTTCCCCTCCGAGAATGCTAAGGATTTTTATGCCCGAAAAAATCCATCGCCCTCCTGCGTATTTGAACCCGCGACTTCGGTAACAAGACGTTAGCATGGCAACCACTACACCACGGAGGACAACTATTTGGCTCAGAGACACACACACGCTCTTTTTCTAAAAGTGATTTTTTTGGATTAGAGGCCTACCTCAAAATATCTACTTCCGGTGAAATTTCGGTACCCAATTTTTGGGTGGAGTGCAATTCCCTCTATAAGTACGTGGTAGAGAAGGTAATACGATTTTGTTTACTCCCCATGAAATTCTCAACGACAATTTTGTGAACACTTTTAATATTATAATAATTTATGAATTGAAATTACAAGGTCCATGACCGTCAGAAAGAATAGGACTTCTTAATGGTGAAAAATTTATCAAATTCGTTTGAATGGTGTTTTAATTTACCTTATAATCCCAGACATACATACATACATACATACATACATACATACATACATATATACATACATACATACATACATACATACATACATACATACATACATACATACATACATACATACATACATACATAACATTCGCACATACATGCATACATACATACATAACATTCGCACATACATGCATACTTATACATACGCACACGCATACATAGAAATTTTCTCTTTATAATAGTATAGATTTCTTTACCAATGCTAAGTTTGGTGATCTTCTGTAGAGGTTGGCCACACTGTGCCCCTAAGAGGAAACCTTCTACTTCACGGAGGGCATTTAAGAAAATCCTCCAAGCAGCTCGACAAAAACAATGTGACGGCGAAGATTTACTCAACATTACGATTCAAACTTTTCCAAGCATGCGCAGTTCTGAGCATTTTTCATAATCCTCTTTTACATTCACATACACATATATACATCTCTTCCCGGTCTTGGAATTTGCTTTTCCCTTTTTTCTTCGTCCTTTTTCCACACAAAGCCCTTCACTTGCTCCGAAGATCAGCATTTTTGTATTTAAAAACTATATAATACTTTTAAATTGAGATACACAGGAAAACGTGATGAGATTCCGTTCGGGCAGCGGAAAGAGGCAACTAAGAACTACGCGAACAAAAGAAAACGGAATAAAATAACGAATAAAAGCCCTTCAGAATCTTTGTTTGCTGCGACTACTGCCAGAATATTTTTTCTCCCTTCTGTTTTAGGCCTAACAACATGAAGATGGTCTCTGTGCATTCAAAAGAGGAATAAAAAAGAGGGAAAGAACATAAGAGGAGCCGACACAAACAACAAAGTAGAAGATAACGTAATACCCATTTTAATATCTTTTTTATTCTCGTAGTGTTATTATTGTTATTTCTTCTGTTTCTGTCACGTTTATTCCCATCTCTGTTCCTGAAATTGGATTGTATTTAAAATACGTTGTAAACCTAGTACTGTGCTTTTGAAAATGCTATAATGTATTACAAATATAATTTCAGAGCCTAGCGTTTTCAACTTTAACTAGAACTATGAATCACTTGTTCTGTCGTCGTTTAAACAGTATCGACATATTCAATACAATGTTTCATTACTTACATCAGTGCGTGCCTTCATTAACGGGCTTATGTTGTGTGATAGGATGTTTAATAAATCCTTGATTTTCTACAAGCTTTCAGTTTTGTGTTGTTTTAGTTTATAAATATATCGGGATGTCCAGATAAACTTGTAATCTCCAGGCATACGTTGCTGGACAGAATTGTTTTAATAAGTTTTAATTCATGGAATTACATTTAAAATAAACAGCTAAATTATATCCTTCACTCGACTTGCAGATACTTAAAAGTATGTTTAATCCATTTAAGGTTTAACACAGCTGTGGAATGGGAACATAACCAACGCGAGCGCACACCATTACACAACAAAGCGACTGTTTTGAACAGGAATTTTTAAATATATTAGCAGAGTTTCGGCCACTGCTCTAAATTAATTATATCTGTACTCCGCTTCCAATAAGAATTAAAAAATTCCTCTGTGTTACATTGACATAAGTGTCTCTACCCTCTATCGTTTATTATTAGGTATATACACTACGTGATCAAAACTGTTCGGAAACATGGCGAAAAATGACGTACAAGTTCGTGGCGCCCTCCATCGGTAATGCTGGAAGTCAATATTGTGTTGGCCCACCCTTAGCCTTGATGACAGCGTTCACTCTCGCAGGCATACTTTCAATCGGTGCTGGAAGGTTTCTTGAGGAATGACAGCCCATTCTTCACGGAGTGCGGAACTGAGGAGAGGTATCGATGTAGGTCAGTGAGACCTGACACGAAGTCGGTGTTCCAAAACATCCCAAAGGTGTTCTATAGGATTCAAGTCAGGACTCTGTGCAGGCCACTCCATTACAGGGATGTTACTGTCGTGTAACCACTTCGCCACAGCCCGTACAGTATGAACAGTTGCTCGATCGTGTTCAAAGATGCAATCGCCATCCCCGAATTGCTCTTTAACAGTGGGAAGCAAGAAGGTGCTTAAATATCAATGTAGGTCTGTGCTGTGATCGTGCCATTCAAAACAACAAGGGATACAAGCCCCCTCCAGGAAAAACACGACCACACCATAACACCACTACCTCCGAATTTCACTGTTGGCACTACACACGCTGGCAGATGACGTCACCGGGAATTCGCCATACCCATGCCCTGCAATCGGATCGCCACATTGTGTACCGTGATTCGTCACTCCACACAACGTTTTGCCACCGTTCAATCGTGTAATGTTGACGCTCCTTACACCAAGCGTGATGTGTGGCTTATGAGCAGCCGCTCGACCACGGAATCCAAGGTTTCTCACCTCACACCTAACTGTTATAGTACTTGGAGTGGATCCTGATGCAGCTGGGAATTTCTGTGTGAAGGTCTGGATAGATGACTGCCTACTACCCTTTACGACCCTCTTCAAATGTCGGTGGTCTCTGTCAGTCAACAGACGAGGTCGGCCTGTACGCTTTTGTGCTGTACATGTCCCTTCACGTTTCCACTTCACTATCACATCAGAAACAGTGGACCTAGGGATGTTTAGGAGTGTGGAAATCTCGCATACAAACTTCTGACACAAGTGACACCCAATCACCTGACCACGTTCGAAGTCCGTGAGTTCCACGGAGCGTCCCATTCTGCTGTTTCACGATGTCTAGTGACTACTGAGGTTGCGGATAATGAGTACCAGGCAGTAGGTGGCAGGACAATGCACCTAAGATGAAAAGCGTATGTTTGTGGGGGGGTGTCCGGATACTTTTGATCATATAGTGTAACTATTCGTGCTTTTTTTCTATCTATCTACTGCATTTTAATCCGAATAAACCTTTACAGAAACAGCAACATTACTCATTTCGTTATAGAGAACAGCAATAGTCAAATGTTTAAGACGCTAATGTGACATCTCGGAAATGGTTTTGCCATAGAAAAAGTCGTTTGAAATACATTGCGGTTTTTAGGAGATCTACATGTTCTTTAATAAGGTTTACCAGTTATAGAAGGTTATATAAATTTCTTTCAGAATAAACAGGAGCTATTCCCAGTAAATTCAATGTAAACATTTTATTTCTCATGTAAATATCACTAACATTTGTATTTTAATCAAAATCGTTAGTCATTTTTTTTTTAAAAATTACAGTTTTTGGAAGACTTGTGGCAGTATTTTTAACACTTAAATGATTTCAGTCTAATGATATAATATATAAATTCAATAACAGCCCATCTAAAAGCAATATGTGTATGTAACAATATATAAAAAGTGTATATTACAGTCATTTTATATGCTTATATTATTGTATCCATGTGTAATAATGTTATGTGAATGTATTACGTAATTTAATAATGTAGGAGCTGTGAGAATAATAGGTTAAAAGTTGCTAAAAATGAGGCAATAATGAATTAGAAGGTTTAACAATGCTGCTTCTGATTCTTGGTAGAATTAATGTAATTTTTGTGACAGTTTAAATATAGCCAATCAACAACCAGAAAAAGCTTTAGTTAAATGAAGGTATTCTATGGGAGTAGGATTAGCGAATCAGAGACTTGAAATCCAGAAATTTACAAATTTAGGCGGTAGAAATGAAGTCAGTTGCTTGTAGTCAGCGCTAATAACTGGACGCGTTGGTTGTAGACAGTGTTCCTGACGTGTGATGCGTCCTCGAGAAATTTGATACGTATTCGTGTGAGATGAAAATAGTTTGCGTGTTAAAAAGTGCAAGTAATTAGTAAAAACATCTCGCAACCCTTTCTCTATATCATTGAAGTGTTATTTAAATTGTGTCGAGGATTAATAAAAGGAGTGAAGAAAAAAAAAATCTACTTCAGAATGTTCTATGTAAAGGGTAGTTTGGAGTAAGGAGATTTCCTTAAAAATCTATATGTCGCATCCTTGGAAGATACTGAACTTAAATATCAAATTTGGTGTTTATCCGACTTTTCGTTTTTCACTTGTGCAGTTCATAAACACACAGGCAAACATATGGTTACACAACCAGACGCACGCACGGATATTTTTTTTCTGAAAATGCTGTTCTTGTATGCATGTAAAGTCCTCTTCAGTTAGAAGAAATTTTGTATAATCTTATATAACTTTAAACATTAAGCGATAGACAAAAACGTACTACACAAAAAATTTAATCCCTTCAAAACACACAAGTTATTTATATAACTTCTTTGTGGCTCAGCCACTACCGAAATATCCGTGTTCCTCAATACTTGGCCTTTCTTTGAGTCCTATCAACATTCACTTGTTTCTCGCGTTGTCATGGAAACAGTATGGAATTTTAAAGCAGCATATAGCGTCCAGTTGTTAAACATTTGACTGTCGTTATTCTCTTTGTATCTATAACGAAATGCGTAATGTATCTTTTTACTTTCGCTACTACGTATAGTAAGGAAGTATTGTATTCCACACAAAAATTCGATACCGAAATTTCACCGGAAATATATGTTTTGAGATCCCCTGAATCCAAAAAAAAGCATTTTTGGAAACATGTCCGTGTGTGTCTGTGTGTGTGTGTGTGTGTGCGTGTGTGTGTGTGTGTGTGTCTCTGAACAGCATAACTCAGAAACGAACAGTCGGACGAACACCAAACTTGGTATTTAGGTTCAGTATCTTCCAGAGATTCGAGACGAAGGTTTTCAAGAAAATCCCCCCACCCCAGATTACCCTTTACATGGAACTTTTTTCGAAAATTTTAATTTTCTCAAAAATTACTCTAACGATTTTCATTAAAATATCATATATTTAAGATATCTTCATGAAAAATAAAATGTATATCTTGAATTTTCTGGTAATGTCTCCAAAAGTATTCTTAATTGTGAACGACTTTTGCATAACTGGTAAACCATAAGAGATAGACTTTTAAAGTTAAATGTTGACTAAGTGATCGTCGTGGAAGTTTGAAAACCTGCAAATACAAAAGCAGGAAGCCAGCGTAACAGATACAATAGAACTAACCTGTAACAGGTGCGTTCTTGGGGAGGAGTTGCCGGTTATGAATGGAACCTAGCTACTCTATTATCACCAGGCACTAGTGACTTATCCCTTAATGGTAAAACATGTCTTTTTCTTCTTCATCTGTTTTCTATTGAAGTTTTTGTTTCGGCATAGCTAAGCAAAGGAACTAAATCGCTTTAAAATGAAAGCCTCAAGCAACTTGTACCAAGATGCAGTGTTTAATTCCAAACATGTGTTCTGACTCGATTACAGAAAATATTACAGTTGCAGCTTGGGCGGAGAGGGTTACCTCCCCCTTATGGTTATCCAAAAGACTTGCCCTCCAGCTGGCCTGGTGTTACTTTTTACAGCAAGGATTTGTATCGCGAGTACAGAACTCTATGTACTTGTTTATCAAAATTAAGGGCATTGTGTATAGTGCAATTTGGTTCCACCAGTTAGCTTTTGGTTTACAAATAAGATAACATTAAGTCAGTTGCTTGCTGATCATAAAGTCTGATAATAATTATGAAGGGAAACCACGATTAGATAGCTTGGCTTGATTCACAAAAGCAATTATAGAGGGTGATTTATGAAGAACTGACACAATTCTTTCTCTTATTGTTCTATTCGAAATTCACTGATTGCCCCAACTTTAGCACCAAATTAAGCAGAATATTCTGGAGTATCAGCTACCTGTCATTAGATGCGCAGATGTTCATGTTTTATTAGTAATTGTTAGTTTTATTGTCGGCAACTGGTTTTGGATTTTGTGCTAGTCAACGTGAAAATGGAGTACACATTAAATGAACGACCCTTCCTTGTAAAGCAATACTGGATTACGAATTCAATTACACCTACTCAAAGGGCATACCAGAGAAAATTTGGTGTTCGTTATCCTCCCCAAAGAAACACAATACTGGGACTGGTAAACAAATTGGAAACAACTTGATCTCTGGTGAGCGAAAAAGGCAAAACTCGTTCATCTAGGCTTCCCACCGTTGTGTTGACGTAAGAGCACGACTAGATGAATCACCCAAAAGTCATTAAGACGTTTGTTTATCGCAGGAGACAGGGTACAGTTACTCAATGTGTCAGAGAGCTGTGAAAAGTGCAGGTCTATAGCCGTATAGGATTACGGTTGTCCATCAGTTACAGGAACCAGATAAGGATAGACGACTCAATTATCGTCTTTGGTTTCAGGCGTTCATTGTGCAAAATCCTGCCATGTTTTCCATCACATGGTTTACCGATGAAGCATGGTTCCATTTATCCGGCTATGTGAACTCAAATAACTCATGCTATTGGGCCAGCGAAAATCCACATGAAATCCATGAAGCACCTATGCACACGGTTAAAATCGGAGTTTGTTGCGCAATATCCGCACAGAGAATAGTGGGACCAATTTTTTTCAACAATGTGAACACTGATGAGTACTGACCTGCTGAGCAACTAGACGATGTAGAGCTGAGTCAAGGATATTTTCAGCAGGACGGCGCTACATGCCATACATCAAATGAATCCATGGCACTAATTGCAAGTTTCTTTGACAACCGGATAAGTTCCAAGAACCTGTGGCCAGCGAGATCTCCGGATTTGACATCGCCAGACTTCTTTCTATGGTGTTAGTTTAAAGACAGGGTTTATGCCACACGTCCCCACACATTTGACGATCTGAAGCACAACTTTACACGGGAGATTTAAGGTATTGACAACAGAGCCCTCCAACGAGTGGCCAGTAACATGGAACGACATGTTGAGGATGGAGGACATTTTCAACATTTGCTATAGAAGTAAATAATCTCCCAAAATTGCTCTGCATCTCAGGTATAATAAGTTGTCGCTGGCATAACTCGTTTTGAAACAATTAAAGAAATAAGTGTCAATTGTTCATAAATCACCCTGTGTTTATTAAGACTAATGACCGTGTGGTCCAGTCATTCTATTTACTTTATTGAATACTCATTTCATATACTTATTACATTTACTTAGTACACACATTTATTACATGCACTTATTACAGTTTATTCTCCCCCTTGTTAGGGTTTACACCCCCAGGGGATATAAACGGGTGCCTGGGGTAGGACGCCTGTCGGGGAGTACAGACTATGGATCATAAGGAACAGCCAGGATGGATGATATGAGAGCGAGGTAGGAGATGATATGAAATGACGGCGAGATGAATGGAAGGAATGTGATAACGGGGCAATTTGTGGAATGTCTGCCACAACTGGAGAAAACCAGACCAGACACCGCTTTGTCTATTCCATTTGCGGTTCCTGGGATTGAACGCGCGCCACCGTGGAGAGAGGCGAGTGGTCTAACCACTCGGCCACGGCGCGGCCTAGAAAACTCTCAAAGCTGCATTTTAGTAACCGCTATATCAAGGTTGTATGCAGCAATATTTCAATTCCCCTACCATTGCTGCCAAGTTCTGTTTGCGATTTGGGAATCATGGCGATTCCCCCCGCGGTGTCCTCATATAAAATACATCAGTTTTAATCTGAGCGTTGTTCTTCAAACATTTAGGTAAGGAAGAGGCTGACAACAAAGAGAGGTATTTTCTTTACAACTGTTGGGCCTAAAGGGATTCAGTCGCTAGGAATTTCCGAGAACACGGGCATCTAACAAAGGGTAGTTCAGCTCAGCGTGACGTCACACTGAAGGCCATTCATGCAGCGCAAGTTCGAACAATGCGAATAAGCAAGTCGGAGCCATTGTCCACTAAACTCTCTGTGGCCTGCACACAAAAGCGCTTCTGGTCACAAGCTCTCGAATTTTACGAGAAAAGAAGTGTGCTTAGCGCTTCAAGGCAGCCCAACTTGATTTCTGCTCCCAGCAACAGAAAAATGTATTAAATCCTAGAGATCCGATTCTGATGTGCTACATTCACGTGACTTTCTCCGACCACAGTCGTTTATTACTTTCTCCACTACTTACCTATAGTAATTCCATTCCAAGATTTCACCGGAAATACATGTTTTGAGGCCCACTGAATGCAAAAAAGCATTTTTGGAAACATGTCCATGTTTGTGTGACTGTGAACAGCATAACTCAGAAACGAACAGTCGGATAAACACCAAACTTGGTATTTAGGTTCAGTATCTTCCAGAGATGCAACACGAAGGTTTTCAAGAAAATCCCTTACCCCAGATTACCCTTTACATGGAACATTTTTCGAAAATGTTAATTTTCCCAAAAATGGCTCTAACGATTTTGATTAAAAAATCATACGTTTAAGGTATTTTCATGACAAATAAAATGTATATCTTAAATTTTCTGGGAATATGCCGTGAAGTCCTTCTTTCGCATGAAGTTTTGTATAACTGGTTAAGCGATAGACGAGAACGTACTGCACAAAAATGTAGATCTCTTAAAACACACAATTTACTTCAATTAACTTTCTGTGGCATCAGCCATTTATGAGATATTTGCTATTAATGGTTCGAATTGTTCATTACTTAGCCATTCTCTTGAAGTACTTTCAACATGCAGTTGTTTCTCCGTAGGGGAGGTGTTCCGACCCCTTCAGCTGCCGTGGCGCGAGAGCTGCGGACCTCTAGCACTCGTGGCACTTCTGACGTTGCTAGAAGTACGCTGGGCCGAACATTCGAGCTCCTTCCAATTGGGCATTGTTCGGATTGGGTTGAACTCGGCGGGACAGTGTTTCCCGACACCCATGGGAGTTTGGGTACGTCTGGCTGGTTTTCCGCCGGCGGGGTTGTGAGACCCCTGGTTGTTCTCCAGCACCAACCAGGAGTGAGAGTTGGTAGACGGCATGCTAGATTGCTGTCGGCCTTCCGAGATTTCGGTAAGTGGCGTATTCACTTTCAATCCCGCGAAAGCGGGGGGGGGGGGTCTTTCTAGGAAACAAGGTATTGGCCTCATGGGAAACCCCCACCGTTGGAGAGCCGCTCGGATGGCGCTAACCTTTGTAACGGGAAATCGTCGTTCTTCTGCAGTGTTCTTCCTCGGCTATTGGTGCTCGTCGCTTGTTGCGTGTTCCATTCCTAACTATAGGTATATAATTATTAATTCTCAGGTTATAGTGGGTTAGGCAAGTTTAAGAAATACACTGCAATTTTCCCTTAATAAATGAAGTTTATTCACAATTGAAATAATTATGGGCGGCTAGCTTTTCCCATTATTATAATCCCACCGCTTTAAATTAGTCAGGAGCCTAGCTATCTGCACACGCACTCCCACCCTTGTGCAGCTGTAGCACCTCGTGAAGATCGGTGATAGAGAGAGAGAGTGGGCTCTAGGGCTTTGTCTGCCCTTATATACTGGAGCCTAGTGACGCTCACCTCTGCGTTTAAAAATATAACGACATTTCCTATTGGCCCTCAGACCGCGTTACCTTGACATGTATGAGAATGTGTGGCTTCAGATCCGTGCGCTTAAGCGTCAGTTCCATATCTCCGTCTCTTTCTTTTCTCTATCTGTCTCTTTCTATTTCTCCGTACCGTTACCGGTTCCCTGTCTGTTGGCTTGGTGAAAGCTACGCTCTTTATCTTTTCCTGGAATTTTTGCTAGCTCGCCCGTTTCTTACAATCAGCTCTGTACAAATGTTATATGTTGAATATTTTAACATGTTATGAATTAAATTATTACTGTACAATTCTTATATGTATGGTTCCCCTTTCATATGTACAATTCCTCTATATATGTATAATATATCCCCCTTCATCTTCTGTTGTTAGGATGGGGCTTGAGCCTAGGTTTTTGCCCAGGTAGACCTTCGCAGTAAATGTTTCTCGTGATGTCATGGAAACAGTAAGGAATTTTAAGGGCAGCATATAGCGTCCAGTTGTTAAACATTTGACTATCGCTGTTCTCTTTGTATCTATAACGAAATGTAGGAGCCGTGAGAATTAGGTTAAATGTTCCTAACAATGAGGTAACAATGAGGTAACCTTTAGGCAATAATGAATTAGAAAGTTTAATGATACTACTAGTAATTCTTGGAGCAACAATAATGTAATTTTTGTAACAGTTTATAAAATAGCCAATCAACAACCAGAAAAAGCTTTAGTTAAATTAAGGTATACTATTCGACTAGGATTAGCCAATCAGAAACTAAAATGGAGCAAAATTTACAAATTCAGAAGTCAGTTGCTTGTAGACAGTGTTCCTAACTGGACGCGGGATGCGTCCTCGAGAAGTTTAATATGTATTCAGTGTGATACAAAAGTAGTTTACGCGTTAAAAAGTGCAAGTAAATAATAAAGAAAATTCTCACAGCTCTTTATATCAGTGAAGTATTATTTAAATCGTATCAAGAATTAATAAAAGGAGTAAAGTAAAATTATAATCTGTGTAAGCCTACATTCTTCAGTCGCACCACTCCCTGCTAGAACATTGATGCCTCTAAAAAAATATAAATACTGACGTAGCCGAGGCAAACATAAATATGTAATGTTTAAAGAGACAGTAAATATTACAAAGTTAATATTTTTTTAAACATTTGGGGCGAAGGCTACCGGAAACTTTTATGTGCTGTTACAACTACTTCAACTTCGGCTCCCCAACAGTCAAAATAAAATATACCTTTTACAAACTGGCTTTCCATACGTAGCAGCAATAATCCTTCTTCGAAACGTACTACAAAAAAGGCGTGGATCTCTTTAACACACACAATTTATTTCAAGTAAGTTTTTTGTGGCATTAACCATTTACGAGATATTTGTTATTAATGCTTGTACTTGTTCAATACTTAGTCAGTCGTGTCAACATTCAGTTGTTTCTCGCGATGTCATGGAAACAGTATGGAATTTTAAGACCAGCATATAGCGTTCAGTTGTTAAACATTTGACTATCGCTGTTCTCTGTGTATCTATAACGAAATGTGTAATGTAGCTGTTTCTGTAAAGGTTTATTTGGGTTAAAATGTAGTAGACAAGAATATAAGCTTTAGTATGAATAGTTTATATACCCATTAATAAACAATATAGGGTGGACGAAGTCATCTGAATGTATCACATGATCCACAAGAATGTATTGACGTAGTTTTGTTTGTGGGTGGCACACAGACACACGCACACCCACGGGCATTGTGTTCTTGTGTGTATCCAAATGATATAACTGCAGAGTTCTTCATCTACGTGAACATTGATTGACACTTTCATTATGTATCTGTCTGTCACAAGTCGCAGCCGTCAACTGGACTGCGTTACATCGACCAGAGGATTGCGTTTCGTTATCACGTTGTCTAAGGTAACGTCAGCTTCAAGATATCTTAATAGTTCCCTAAACCTGGTCTCCTGGTGTAACTGCTCGTCGTATGTTTGCTTTCTATAAGGTTCCTATATTAAATAGAGCAGTGACTTGAAGAATGGTTCGGGTCGACTGCTCACACTGACCTTGGATTTTACGTGGCCTTCCCTGGTCGGTAAGCGAATGCTGGATCCTTTCTCATTTACAGCTTTTTCATTTCCATCATTTCTCTTTCATTCCATTTACTTTTTATCTCCCAGATGTACTACCAGGTTTTGTGACATATGCGTTGCCGGGAAAATGGCGTGGATTCTAGAGGGCTGCTTGGTCGACGGGTCTCTTTAGCCTCCTGTGGTTCCTTCACTTCATCCCTTCCTTCAGGCGGTGGTAGACAAAATGAATCTATGTGTATCATTAATACACATGTATACTATAATATGAACATATAAAATAACTGTGGTACACGCTTTTTATATATTGCTACATACACATATTGCTTTGAGGCGGGTTGTTATTGAATTTATATATTATATAATTATTAAATCATTTAAATGTTAAAAATTACTGCCTCAGTATTCGTCTATCGCTTAACGTTTACTAGTTATACAGGATTATACCAAATTCCTTTGTAATGAAAAGGACTTCACAGGCTGTTTCTAGAATATTCAATTTATACATTTTATTTTTCATGTCAACAACTTTAATATATGGTGTTTCAATCCAAATTATTACAGACATTTTTAGAAAATAAATGTCGAAAAAATGTTCCGTGTAGAGCGTCGTTGCTGTAGGGCTAAGTTTGGTATTTATCTGATTTTTCGTTTTTGAGTTATGCTGTTCCACGCAAGGACCTTTTTTGTATTCATAGAGCCTCAAAATATGGATTTAGGGTGAAATCTCTTAAGTTTTGATAGTATCCGCTAATGAACAATGGAGGTTTTAATCAGAATGTATGGAATCGTCCGATTTTATTATTATTGTTATTATTATTATTATTATTTCCAATACTGCTCAAACGATGAAATATGTTTAAGATATTTCCATGACAAATGTGTGTATATACACTAATGTGCAAAACCTAAGGACGAAAGTAATGTTCGCATGCTGTGACACATAGCTCGATGAAACTTGAATCATACATAGAGGGAACTGCTACAGCAGGCAACTAAACGAAATATACGAGACGAACAGAAATGCCACTTTTATTCATAGACCACTAAAGTCAATACGACATATGATGGCTCTCTAGATTTACAGAAACAGATACATGGTGCTTAAAAGGGTGTATGATCACCACGAATACCAATGCATGCTCTGCAGCGTGCTCCCATGCTGGCCACAAAGTGGCAAGCAGTTCTTGTGGTAGGGCGTTCCATTCCTCCACCAGCGCTGTTGACAACTTTTGGATGGTCGTTGGCACATGTGGATGTGCTGCAATGCGTCTCCCCAAAGCACCCCACACGTGTTCGATGGGATTTAAATCGGGGGAACGGGCAGGCCAGTCCATTCGCCGAATATCCTCTCGTTCCAAGAGATCCTCCACCTGCGCTGCTCGATGCGGTCGCGCATTGTTATCCATAAAAATGAAGTCAGGGCCGACTGCATCCCTGAAAAGACGCACATGGGTAAGGAGTACAGTATCACAATAACGTTGACCAGTGAGCGTACCGTGTTCAAAGATTTGGAGGTCGGTGCGCCCATGCAACATTATGCCTCCCTGTATCATTACACCCGGACCATCAAAAGGATCATGTTCAAGGATGTTCCGTGTTTCATTATGTGTTCCCACCTCTCGCCAGATGAGGGTACGTCGGGAATCACTACTTAGACTGAATCTGCTCTCATCTGAGAAGAGCACGCGCCCCCATTCCTCGTTGGTCCAATTTTGATGCTCTTGGAACCATCGCAAACGGTGCCGCCGATGTGCGGATGTCAATGGAATACAACGTACTGACCGTCGGGCAGAGACCACCTCTGTGTAGTCGCCGTGCCACTGTGTATAGTGAGATTGCGTGCTTAGCTGTTCTGTTAAATGTGGTTGCAATTGCACCCGCTGTTTGGCGTGGATCCCTTCTTGCCTGATGCACAATGTAGCGGTCATCTGCTGCTGTAGTTGAGCGTGGTCGACCATCACCTCTCCTTGGGACAGCAGTCACTGTGGATTGGAAGGTTCCCCAATCACATGATGCAATGCTGTGAGCAATTCCAAACTCCTGAACAACCCTCGTCACACTTCGTCCCTCTTCCAGTTTCCCGATGATTCTTCCCCGTGTGAAGTCATCCAAATGGTGTCTACGGGCCATGTTGCAATGAAGAACAGCACTACAGTGCCCCGTAACAGCTCGCTAATTGCCATACACCGTCTTGTACTGTTTCGTCAACTGCCCCGTGTTGCGGGACCAGACCCATTTGGTACTATACGCTCGCTACACTCACGCCATGTGACGTCCAGCTTTCTGTGCACGTGTGAGAGATCTCTTGCAACATGCACACGTACCTTCATGCAGTATATATATTTTATAACCTATTGCGAAAGCCTGGATATACGTTTTATTTGCTATAAAAATATTTTAAACATATGATGTTTTAATCAAAAGCATTAGAGACATTTTTGAGAAAATCAAAATTTTCGAAAAATGTTCAAAGTAAAGGGTAGTTTGTGTTGGGGTATTTACTTGAAAATCTTCGTGTTGCATCCTTGGAAGATGCTAAACTCAAATACCAATTTTGGTATTTATCCGACATTTTTGTGTTATGCTTTTCCCAGGCAGACACACACACACACACACATATGGACGTTTCCTAAAACGCTTTATTTGGATTCAGATGGCCTCAAAACATATACTTCCGGTAAAATTTCAATATAGAATTTTTGGGTGGAATACAATACCCCCCCCCCCCTACTTACTATACGTAGTAGAGAAGCTAAGATAAACAGGCAGAAAATAGAATCTGAATGTAGACAAAGATCAACATTGGAGCTACAAAATGAAATAAAAACTAGGTGGGGTAAGGAAACATATATTTTGGAATTAGGTATAAAACAGAGGACTGGAATAGCATGGCTTAGGTTGGGAGGGTGGAAAGCTCGCAAGATTGTTGATGACGATGGCAGGAGGATTTGCCCATTATGCGGGGAACAAGAAGACTGGACGCATATTTTGGCAGCATGCGTGCAGACGGAGGGTATTGGGAAAAAACTATTACCGGGAGTATTTTTGGCTTCCAACAGACGGAGGACAGCATGCTGGGACTTGATTCTAAACAGCCAAAACTGGCCAAGCTTGGGCACATACTTAATGGAAGTACGTGTGCTAAGAGATAAGGTGTTTATGTAATTTTTCTTTAAACATATGTGGTGCTTGAGTACTTGTGCGAGACCGTGTGTGTGTTTGTTTGAGAGTGTGATTCAGAGTGTTTTTTCAATTTTATATGTATGTATATAGTGCGGTGATTATATAAAAAAATAGTTGTTTTCTGGTCGATACCGCAAGTCACGTATACAGACCAGGTATTTTTCTAGAGAGCATGTACGGTCTTATGAACCATGCGACTGTGTTATGCAATTAATGTAATACTGAGTACTTAATAAATACCACTACTAGCACTAAGAAACGCCGAAGAACCTGGCCCTGAGTATACAAGTATTGGTAGTGCCAAGACAAAACACAGTAATTTGAATTGACCAGTGAGAGAAACTGATTGCCTGTATTTCATACCCAGTTCCTATTTTCTCTAGTTTCTAGCCTAGTTAAGTGGCTCTTCACTAATTCTATTTGTTCATGTGACTCATTTTAACCCATTTCTATTGGCATTTATATTTTAGTAAGTTACAAGTCTATACCATCCCATCTACAACTAGTTTAGTCGGGAACTAGGATTTCTCCGATATTGTCTAAGGTTCCGTCCCTTCAAGCCCTGTTAGCTCTAATTATCTTTAGTTATGTTTTACCTGAGGGCTAAGACCCTATGTTCTTATGCTTCCGGCTGAACACAATTGCTTTCCTTATTTATATTGTAATGTTTAATATTCATTATTTTTTAATAATTCCCGTTTATTTATTATTGCGATTCCTTTAGAACTTGTATTTATTTATTTCCCTTTTCTTAGGTTTATTTTATAGCATTTGTTCTGCTATCGGGCAAAAATTTCTACCTCAACATGAAATAAACACGAATATTAGCTTTTGTAAGAATAGAGGTTGGAGATAGTCGTATAAATGTAACATTACACATTTTTTGAAGCCTTTGCTTCAATATCTGCTGTTGATTCTGCTGCCGACTGCTACAGTGGTTGTCTATGAGACTTTTCTCTCAGGGTATGCGTTGATGTATTTTGAAATGATCACCCCGGTTTAAATTGACTGGGATATTTAATGTGATCTATTGAAGCGAGCTACCCACCGTTTAACTTGAATTAATTACTTCTATAACAATAATTAAGCGAAGCGTCAGTTACCGTAGATCGCAGAAATTTGACTCGGGAAGATCCCTCACAATAGCCGCTAAATCTTACTCACTCAAACCCGTTACTTAGTGCTACACTACTTAAAATAAATTATCACACGCGTAGTCACAAGGATCGTGTTCACAGGATTAGGTCTTATGATTATGTGAACAAGTCTCAAGAGAGAGTGTATTTGTTCCAGAAGCACGAACTTTTCTTATGTCCCGCCCAACTGTGGCTATGGCTATCCCCATCAACCCCGAATCTAATAATTTAATTTACCTTTCTCTTTTACAGAGCTGTGACTGTTCAAACGTACAGAAATTAGCTCTAACTACATTCCAGGAACTTTTATTCTTAACCGTTTGCTACTCGTGCTGTTACTAATGACTTTTCTTAACATGAACCGCTAATGACATTGTTTCTTCGGACAAATCTTTCAAATCAATCTTGTTATAATACGGAAATTATTTATTGCAATTATTTTCTTACTATTATTTTTCCTTAATTATTTATACATCCCTATAAATTATTACGGTATCACGACATAACTACGCAATTTGCGTTTATTTCTGTAGTTTAGACTTTTCCATGCACTGAAGTGGATTTTGTAAGAAATGTGGTGTATTTATTGGGTTGCTTTACTAACACACAACTCCTTATATCAGCACATTTATCTTACACGTGGTATGATAGATGGGACGCAATATAAACCCTACACCCTGCCTGTGTATGACGACCTTTCTTTACTCAAGCGGTTTAATGATTTATAGTCTCTTATAACTGCAGGGAAAGAGCAACACATATTGATCTATAAATTACAGAACACGTTCCTTCCCAACACACAATACCCTTTATATCGTGTAGTCACTTCCTGAGTTAAGACAACTACATTACAGTCTTCACAATCTAGGCTTACATTTATCACAAGCAAGTACACGTTTAAGGTCCTATATTCTGTGAAACACATAATTAAGGTCTTAAAATCTGGTGTGTTACATTCATATTCCTGTATCTATTAAAAGGGGATATACCATAGACAGATTGCTATATAAATTAATATTAAACAAGAATTGTACATAATAACATAATTCAGCAAGAAAGGTGTTGGAATATTTAGCAACCAGGAATTGTACAAAAGCAGATGGTAACTTAGATAAGTAAGGGAAGGGCGAGCTAGCTAATTCCAGGTAAAAGATAATCCTAGGTAGAGCCCACCTTTCACCAAGCTAATGAGCAGGGAACTGGTAGCAATAAGGAGAAATAGAAAGAGACAGATATAGAAAGGAAAGAGACAGAGATATTGAATCTGCTTCCGGTCGCGTCACTGAGACGCGTATGCGAAAAACTTTGGAGCAGAAAATTCTCATACATAATAAGCTAATGCTGTCTGAGGGCAAATTATAAATGTCGTTACATTTTTAGGCGCGGAGGTGAGCGTCACTAGGCTTAGGTTTAAAAGGGGAAATAAAGCCCATATTTCACTATCTTATAGAATCTCGTCAATACACAGTGTTACTCCCTGGACGACAGATGCACGTGTGTGCATTGGGGTGGGGAAGCGTGTGCAGTTAGACTAGACTCCTAATTTATTATAATGGTGGAAATTTTATAATGGGAAAAGGTAGCCGCCCATAAGTATTTGTTTGATAATAAACTACATAGTTTAAGGGAAACGCAGTGTATTTAAATTTGCCTCACCTACGAAAACCCTGGGACCCGAGAAATAAGTTACATAGGTAATTGATTAGGACTGGGGAATACAACAACCGACGAGCAACAATAGCCGGAGACAAGAACACTGCAGCAGAGGGCATCAACCAGAGGAAAAACGTTTTTCGGCTACAGCTGATACACAACGCATTCCCGCTACACTTTCCAGTAGTGTTTATTACTTTCTCCGCCATCTACAAGGGGTGATCAGAAACTAAGTTACAAGGCCGATATTTCTGGAGTTTCGTCGGTTATAAAGAAATTATTAGTGTGCGTTAATTTTAATATATGCCGTTGGCAACTGTGTAGAGTTTCAGCAATCTGCCACCTACAGCGCTAGGTGTAGGTAAACACAAATGGTGACTCGTTTGGAAAACCGGTCTCTGAAGAAATCCGCTCCGTTATTCCACTTCTGTGGGAGAAACATGTAAACGCAACTGAAATTCATCGACAGCTGGTAGACGTTTATGGAGAGGCTGTAAAGTCGCAGAATGATGTCGAAATTTCGAGACCGGTAGAGAAAACGTCACCGGCGAGAATCGCAATGGCCAACCAAGCACGGCATCAGCATATTTGACCACAGCTCGTGTGAAGGAGCTGATTCAGGACAACAGGAGGATCACGTTACCGCATATGACGGTAGAACTGGGAATGTCGTTCGGAAGCGTTCGTTCACTATATTCTGCAGTACCGGAAAGTTGTTCCCGATGGGTTCCACGAAATCTGTCTGACCAACACAAGGAGAAGCTCATGGGGGTTAGTCTGCACGGTTCTCCACGGAAGGGAAGCATTTTCTTCATCATTTCGTCAAGGGTGACGAAATATGGATCCACCACTACATCCCACCGAGGTCGCGGCTACAAACAGGTCGGAAGGGCGATGGCGCAAAAATCCTTAGCACGGCTTCCTTTGGACGAGAAGGAAAGCCGATGGTTCCACGTCGTAGAGTTACGGCACGTAAGATAATCTCAAGCCTGATAAAGAGCAAACTTGCCGATCTTTCACTCCCAATATAGAATGGAACGCTAAGCATCACAGCAGTTAAAGAGTGTCCATAAGTAAAACTCGATATCATTTTACCACTACACTCCCAGCAGTAAGCGGTCGTCAATGGATTGGAAACACCCCTCCTCTCCAAAGACAAAGAAAGTTTAAGGTGACGCCGCCATCTGCCGGGAAGGTGATGACCACAGTGTTTGGGAACAGCGTGGGTTTTTGGAAAGAGGGCACACAGTGACCGCTGACTGATACTGCGCGAAGTAATCGGGGGAAACCGCCAGGACTTTTCACGGATGACATAATCTTCCTGCACGACAACGTGCGACTCCATACAGCTCAGAAGACCACCACGCTGTTGAGGCATTTCGCTGGGACATCATCGTCACCCTCCCTAAGGCCATGAACCTCGCTCCAAGCGGCTTTCACCTTTTTCCTCACTTGAAGGAGCACCCAGGACGCCGACGATTCGCTTCAGACGAGGAGGTGAAACACTTCGCTATAACTGGCTGAACATGCAAGGGCAAGGTTTTTACCAGGAGGGAATATTCAAACCCATCCCAGGAAGCGATAAGTGCCTAAACTTCTATGGAGACTATGTCGAAAAGTAACCTAATGTATGTACTATGACTTGGTTGTTTGAAATAAACTGTACAGTTTTGTAACCTTACTTTTTGATCACCCCTCGTACCTAGATACAGAAATATTGTATTCTACCCAAAAATTCTATGTCGAGATGTAATCAAAATCACAGTTTTAAGAGTCCCTGTCTGTGTGTGTCTGTGAAAAGCATACATAACTCGAAAACCAAAAGTCGGATAAATACCAAACTTGGTATTTAGGTTCAATACATTATAAAAATGTGAGACGAAGACTTTTAAGAAAATCTCCCACCCCAGACAACACCTTACATGGAAGATCTTTCGAAAATTTATATTTTCTAAAAAACGACTGAAACGATTTTCATTAAAATACCATATATTAAAGATAAATACGTGACAAATAAAATGTATATTTTTAATTTTCTGAGAATGGCATATAAAGTAAACTGGTAAACATTAACGGATAGACGAAAACGAACTGTAAAAAAATGTAGACTTCTTTAAAACTCACAAAATATTTTTAAGTTTTTTGTAGCGTAAACCATTTCTGAGATATTCGTTATTAAAGATTCGAATTTTTCATTTCTTGATCATCTCTTAAACTCCTGTCAACATTCAGTTGTTTCTCGCGATGTCATGTAAACAGTATGGAATTTTAAGGCCAGCATATAGCGTCCAGTTGTTAAACATTTGACTATCGCTGTTCCCTTTGTACGAAATGTGTAATGTAGCTGTTTCTGTTAAGGTTTATTTGGATTAAAATGTAGTAGATAGAAAATTGTTCGTAAGAATAATTTGTGTACCCACTAATAAACTGTAGGGGGTAGAGAAAGTAATGGAATGTATCACATCAGATTTTTAGTATTAGTTTTAAGTTACTTAAATTTTACTTATTAGTCATAGAGCACTTGTCAGTTAGTGCTACGTCTATGCAGTAATGCGCATGCGTAGAAGCAGTAAAGTGGAAATCACGGTCCCTAGGAAGCCCGAGTTTACAAACGGTAGGCGTCTTGTGTGCTGTAATCTCCTCTATGACGTAACTATCAATAACCTGCCCCCCAGGACGACAGGTGGCTCTGATGGGCAATCAGCCTGCTTGAGCGACCAAAGTACTCGCTCGTTGTTTGTCCATATCCGGCCGGCGTAAGCTGCAGAAATTTGCATAGCAAAGTTGGTTATAGGAGTTAGGGTCTTGCTTTAATAGATTCCGAAATAAACGTACGCCAATCACGTGACCCAGAAATTCAGATTAATAGACTGCACTTAAGATGAGGGAACGTGAAGATGGTTTGAAAGTAAGAAAACAATATACTTTATCTTATCTACTTGTGAATTAATTGCTCAAGATTTCTCAGAAATACATGGTTTGAGGTTGAGTTAATCCTAGTAACTGAATGTGTTACATTAACATGATTTTATCCATCCCTATTGTTTAATAGTGCGCATACGAACTGCTCTAATAAACGTTTATTTCTTTATCTACTAAAATTTAATTTACTATTTTGTACCTAATGAAATATTGTATGCCACCCTAGATTAAAATTTACTTAATCTCTTATACAATACAGTATTAAGTTTTTGTTTTTCTACAATACTGTAGTTATTTCTCTCTTGTATATGTGTCCAGTTAGGTACAAAAACTTTAAATTATGTCACTGTTTTTCAAAATATTCCCCTTTAACATGAATATATTTTTGCATTCGATGAAACCAGGTTTTTATAATGTTGCACTGTTTCATGTGATGACGAAAAAGTCATTCATTAATGTTCGCAAACAAAACTAAATCAGTAGGCGCTAGGTCAGGGCTGTATGGTGGAGGGTCCATGATGCTGACCTTTAGGGCATCCAGATACTCAGTTGTTAGTTTTGCTGTATGCGACGATGCGTTGTCATGATGTAACATTATTTTACTTTTGGACCTTTCTCACGAACCATTGTGTACCAACCGGCAGTAATGCTGTAGTAGCAATATGGCGAGTTTTAGAAAAAAGCATCTAGTAACCATCTTCTACCAGCACTGCGAATTTATCGGACATTTGTTTATGTTCGAAAGACCCAATGAGCCGATTTAGGTTTTTTTTTCAGGATCACAGCAATAAATCGAAGATTGATCACCAGTAACGATATTCCCAACCAAATTTAAGTGCCGTCTTACAATTTTTCCAGTGTTTCGTCGTAACAATCGATGCGTTGTTGCTTTTAATAGGAAGGCAGTTTATGAGATTTCATAGACAACAATGTCTAACTGTTGATGTAAAGTGTTTTGGATTTGACTCATACCAATACCCAAAGTCGCCAGAATAAATTCATAAGATGTTCATCGATCTTCAAGCATTGCTCGAATAGCGGCAATATGATTAATAGGTATTATCCAATAACAACTAAAGCAATATATACATAAAATAGACATTAACATTAAAACAAGCGCATATGCTTTTTACTTTCTCCACTACGTATAGTTAAGTAGGGGAAGTGTTGCAGTCCACTAAAAAATTCGATACCGAGATTTCACCTGAAATATATGTTTTTAGACCTCTGAATCCAAAAAAAGCATTTTTGGAAATATGTCCGTGTGTGTCTGTCTGTGAACAGCATAACTCAGAAACGAACAGTCGGATAAACACCAAACTTGGTATTTAGGTTCAGTATCTTCCAGAGATGAGACACAAAGGTTTCAAGAGAATCCCCCACCCCAGATTACCTTTTATATGGAATATTTTTCAAAAATTTAATTTTCTCTAAAATGGCTCTAACGATTTTCATTAAAATACATTTAAGATACTTTAATGACAAATCAAATATCGTATACATTTTTTTCCTTGGGTGAATAATTTTCGAGATATTGCTTGTTATTCCTTTAAATTTTTCAATACTTATTTTCTCAAATGGGAATTCATTATTAATTTTTTTGTCTTGGATATGAAAAGAGTTAATCAGTGGCAAAGGGAATGGTGCTGCACCTAGCAACCAGTTATTAAGATATATGTCGATGCTTAAAGGCTACTGTATTTCTATATTGCCCTTGCAAATGCAAAACAAGGAGAACATAGCACGCCTTAAGTGATATTCAAATATTTTTAGAACTGGTCGCTATGTGTAAAATGTAATTCTCTTTGCATGTCAAAAGATCGTTTCTGCAAATGTTTATCTCGATTAATATGAAATAGATGGAGAATAAGAGTTTGTAAAAATAGTTTGTACAAGAGTAGAGAAAGTCATGTGGGTGTAACACATCAGATTTTTTTAATTCCTTCACGAAATTCATCGCTAAGGAAAAACCAGTCTCTCTTTATTTCGCTGTAGCAATTATAATCATTTATTTAAATGAGTTTCTTCACCAAATGCATTTCCAAGCCAATCTCCACATTGTTTAGTTGTTAATGATGATTTAAAATCTTAAAAAATGATAGTACGGAAGTTTTCTCTGACCAAATTCATTTTTGGGGAACAAAAATGTTTTTATTATGATAATTAACAAACTCTTAGAGTAAATCAAACGAACTATACGAAATCAACTCGCAGAGCATTTGAAAGCAGCTATCAAACAAACTTCAACTATTTTCAGAAACATGGCATTCTAAAAATGTTAATATCGCCCTCATATATTAAATTGATGTAACTACATTTGAATCTCCTCATTGCTTCGTCAAGATAAAGAATAAAAGGCATAGTCGATAAACTGCAGCCCTGTCTTACTCCTAATTACTGTCTCGTCAAATGATTTTCCTTCTTTGGATTTATAGTATATACTGGAGTTTGTATACAACTTTTTACAACGTTAGTTAAATATTTAGAGATACCTCTTGATTCCATTACTTCCCAAAGTTTTTCTGGTTTAGGTACTTGCTGCCTCACATATGGCAGCCAAACTTGAAGTTTATTGTTGTTGTGGTTGTACCAAGTATTGCGGGAGATATGTTTCTGGGAGTGTTCGCCACATGTACGATACAAACTTTCCGGTGGCCTTCGCCCCCACGTTTAAAAAATCAACTTTGTATTTTAAGTTCGTTTAAATATTATATATGTATACCTCGACTGCGTCAGTAGTAATTTTCAGAACACGTATCTCTTAGCAGGGCTGGTACGGCTAAAGTACAATGCTTACACAAATATATAATTATATTGTACCCTTTTTTTATTAATTTTTCACACGATTAAATAACACTTCACTGATATATCTTACTGTAGAGCTGTGAGATTATTCTTAACTGTACTTTTTAACACGTAAACTTTATATTATTCTCACCGCAATGAAGTTTTATGTCTCACATTGAACACGTACCGTACCGATCGGGAACGCAATCTTGTAACGTCTGCCGCCTGAATTTGTACTTTTTCTCTATTTCAAGTCTCTGATTGGCTAATCTTACTGCATTGGAATACTTTTATTCAACTTTTAGTTTTACTAGTTGTTGATTGGCTATTTATAAACTGTTTTAAATATTACATTATTGTTCCAAGAATTATTAGGAGCATTATTAAACTTTCTAATTTATTGTTGGTTACGTCATTATTAGCAACTTTCGGCTTCTACCTTGTAGTTCTGTTTGCTACGGAAAGCAGCTTGCTTCTATTCTCACAGCTCCTACATTATTAAATTACGTAATACATTTACATAACATTATTATACACATACATAACGATATAAACATAACACAATGACTGTTACATACACTTTATATATTATATTATACACATATTTCTTTAAGGTGGTCTGTTATTATGTTTTATATTATATACTTAAGACTGATATTATTTAAGTGATAAAAACTGCCTCACAGTTTACGTTATCAAATTCTTAGTGATAATCTATGCATAATAAATGCAGGCGGATTTTTATTATTTACTTTGGTAAATTACATTTTTATTTCAGATGTAGTAGGAATCCCTGAAACAGTACACCACAATGATACATAGTGGATACGTGTGTGTAGTGGGTCATGCATGGTTTGGTAGACGATTTGTTTAAAACAGAGGAACACAAGTACTACGTGAATTAAATAAACGTTGAAAAACGAGTTCTGACGAAGGTATTGCAAATATTAACTATATATACAGTCCTGTGTAGCATCAACAAGTGGCGGAATGAATATATCAGGTATTGTAGTCAATGTCTATAATAATTCGTTTTCTACTTTGTTTATTATTTATGTGAAGTTCGCAATAGCAAACAGTTCTGTGATAAGAGTTACATTACGAAAATCGTTGCGTAGTAAAAGCTTCATTACGAAACTAGTTGTGTAATGAGGTACCATTACGAAACGTAGTGAATAGGTGTACAATTTTTTTTTAGTATTGTAATATCAATATTACGTAACTAAGGTACATAAACACATAATACTTAAAATGACTGAGTTAAATCGCATGTCTTTTCTCTCCCTTGTAAAAATTGATTTACCGGAATTGGTGTGCTTTTTACTTCCTTGTTTCAAATAAGTATTTAAGTTCAGCATCTTCCATAATGCGACACGAATGCCTCTAAGCATTAAAATTACAATGCTATACATTTATAAAGTATGCATGACTAATAATATATATATATATATATATATATATATATTGAATTTGCTGTGAGTAACTTGTAAAGTCCTATTAATCTGTTCTATTTATCAGATTACCCATGAAATAAAGAATAGCAGATATCATGAGCAGGAGACATTTTTATATTGCGTTTAGAAATAAAAGTAAAGCAAACATTGCGAAGACTTGCTAAGCCGATAAAGGCAGCAAGAGATTTTAAGTCGTCTTTGTTTGTAAAGCTCTTAGCATTTCCTGACTGGGCTCTAACGGCTATGTCAATATCCAGCGTCCACTTCTTGCAAAAATGATGAGCCCGCCCGGAAATTGCTGCTCGATCCGTGTTCTTGATCCTTTGTAGCGAGAGAGGGCCCTTTTAGTGGCACTTAGGTCCCCTTTGTAGAGAGCCTTCTGTCAAACAGCACATTCTCGCCATTTCATTTAACCACAAGAGCTCAACTTCAACTAAAAACCTGATCTGTTGACTTTAATCGAGATAACCTTTCGTTACATTTCGTTCTGTGTATAAGAAGAGTACAAACGGCATAGCGTGTGAAATAGAAGGTTTGCTTCACGTAGGGAGAGTCAGTTTGAAGTAGGAGTTGTATTGTAATTTTTATTTTGGGGAGCTGAATTTGAAGTAGATGCAACCGCATGTATGGTACCCGGTAACCTTCGTCCCAAATTTAAAAATATTAAATTTTGTAATTTGACTGTTTCTTTAAATATTATATATATATTTGCCTCAGCTGCTTCAGTATTTATTGTTAGAGACATGAATGTCTTAGCAGGGAGTGGTGCGATTGAAGAATGTAGTCTTACACAGATTATAATTTTACTTCACTCATTTTATTACGATACGATTTAAGTATCACTTCACTGACATAGAGAGCTGTGAGATTCTTTTATTAATTACTTGTACTTTTTAACACGTAAACTATTTTCGTTTCCCACGAATGCGTATTAAATTTCTCGAGGACGCATCTCGCGTCCGGTTAGGAACACTGTCTACAACCAACATGTCCAGTTATGAGCGCTGTCTACAAGCAACTGACTTGATTTATAGTGCCTAAATGTCTAAATTTCTGTTTTTCAAGTCTCTGATTGGCTATTACTAATCCAATGGAATACCTTCATTTAACTAAAGCCTTTTCTGGTTGTTGATTGGCTATTTTATAAACCGTCTTAAAAATTACATTATTGCTTCCAAGAATTACAAGTAGTATTGTTAAACTTTCAAATTCATTATTGCCTCAAGGCTACCTCCTTGTTACCTCATTGTTAGCAACTTTTAACCTATTATTCTCACAGCTCCTACATTATTAAATTACGTAATACATTCAGGTAACGTTATTGAGCACGTATACAATAATATTTACATTTACAATGACCGTAATATGCACTTTTTATATATTGTTACATACACATATTGCTTTAACGCGGGCTGTTATTGAATATATATATATATTATATATAATTAGACTGAAATCATTTAAGCGTTAAAAATACTGCCTCACGTGTTACTATGTAGTGGCTTGAAATTCTATGCTGTCTACATGGCCACGAAAAAAAAATATAACGATTTGCCACGTAAAAAAAAAAGTTCCTTCTACGACTTTCTCTACTATTCTTCAACAAACACTGATAAAAGCTTACAGTTCTATCTCAAATATTGTGGCGCATCGACTATGACCCAAAGTTATAAGGGAGGTTAGCGTCGGTAGTCGAAGATAAACAAAGATAAGTAGCGCTCGCCAATGTAAACACCTGAAGCGCTATCGTCTGTTATCCAAATTCTTCTATCAAGACAATTACTTAGCGAGTGTATTTCTGGTACGACGAAAAGTGCTATTCTCCTAGCGAGTTTGTGACATGCAGTGAGTGCTGCCTCAGGAGAAATTGGAAAAGTCTCGTGTTCGACTCCCCATTGAGTGAACCGTTCAGAAGGAAGCGTATTTTGTTGCGCTGCTACGTCACGAAGAAAGTGAAGTGACAGCAAAAATATTAATCCAGATTTGCAGGAACTATTTTATTATATATTTCCTTGTAGGTATAAGCAATAGTCAAACGTTTATAGAGCTGTCGCTCTGAGATGGCTTTGAAATTCCATTCTCTTTGCTTGAACAGGATAAAAAAACATTTGCGACTTAGAAATTAAAAGCGGTATATAGTGCATTTGAAAAATTTAAACAATAATAAAGTGTACCTCGGAAACCCTTAATGCCACAAAAAGAATTTATCTGGCTCAAACTGTGATATTTAACGATCTAAATTTTCATGTAATAGTTTTTGTTTATCTTTTACGATTTACAAGTTTAAAAAAATAGTTCAGACTGAAGAAAACTTCACAGGTTATTCTCAGAAAATACATGATATGTTTTATTTTCATATCAATATCTTAAATATATACCATTCTAGTAAAAATATTTAGGATTTTTCAGAAAATCATACATTCCGAAATTGTAAAAGGTATTTTGGGATGGGGAATTATCTTTAAAGTCCTCGTGTCATATAATTTGAAGAGGCAGAACTTAAATAGCAAGTTTAGCATTTAACCGACTTTTTGTACTTGAGTTATGCTCTTCAAACACTATGTCTCTCACACACGCGCGCGCGAACCTTTTTGTTGTTATTGTTGTTGTGGGACCTCAAAATATGTATTTCCGGTTAAAACTAGACATCGAATCTTTGGTTACAATACAATACTTCCTCTGTTTACTATAGGAAAGTAGTGGAGAAAGTAAAGCTGACAAGCTGTTGAAAATTTCAAACCACAAGACAGTATTTTTAACACTTAATTTATTTTAGTCTAATTATATAACATATAAGTTCAATAACAGCCCGCCTTAAAGCAATGTGTATGTAACAATATATAAAAGGTATATATTACAGTTATTGTATATGTTTATATTATTATATACATGTTCAATAATGTTATCTGAATGTATTACGTAATTTAATAATGTAGGAGCTGTGAGAATAATAGGTTTAAAGTTGCTAACAATGTGGTAAAAATGAGGTAACCTTGAGGCAATAATGAGTAAGAAAGTGTAATAATGGTACTAGTCATTCTTGGAGCAACAATAATGTAATTTTTGTACAGTTTATAAAACAGTCAACCAACAACCAGAAAAAAGCTTAAGTTAAATAAAAGTATCCTATCGGACTAGGAATAGCCAATCCGAAACTGAAAATAGCAAACTTTACAAATCTAGAATTTAGTTTCTTGTAGATAGTACTCGTAACTGGACGCGTTGGTTGTAGGCAGACGTGAGACACGTCCTAAAATAATGTAATACGTATTCAGTGTGAGACGAAAATAGTTTACGTGTTAAAAAGTGCAAGTAATTAACAAAAGAATCTCACAGCTCTCTATATCAGTGAAGTGTTGTTTAAATCGTATCAAGCATTAATAAAAGGAGTGAAGTAAAATTATAATCTGTGTAAGCCTACATTCTTCAGTCGCACCACTCCCTGCTAAGAGAAACATGTCTCTAACAATAATATTGACGCAGCCGAGGCAAACATAAATATATAATATTTAAAGAAACAGTAAAAATTACAAAGTTAATATTTTTAAACATTTGGAGCAAAGGCTACCGGAAAGCGGGTACCATACGTGGGGTTGCAACTACTTCAAGTTCGGCTCCCCAACAGTTTAACTATAATACATATACTTCAACCAATAACAAAGGATATCTCGGAAGTGGCTGATGCCACAATACACTTCATTTGAAATAAATTTCGTGTTTTAAAGAGACGTGCACTTTTTGTGTAATATGTTTTTGCCTATCTTTTAACATTTACACAGAATTCCTTCCCAATGACCACTTTACAGACCAGTATCAGAAAATTCAAGACATACATTTTATTTTTCATGCGAATAGTGCGACCTTTGTTTTTCTATTTTATTTTACGTCGTTTTAACTCCTTGGTCATATCGCGACGGATCTGTTGGTAGATATCTCTTAGAACGATATGTGATGGACAGATAGTCTTCTAGGTCTCATTCCTGTAATCCCTGCTTCATGCCGTGCAGATGGTATTAGGGTGCCGTCCAGTCTAACCGCTTACATTCACTATTACCACTTATTTTTCATTTTACTATTGTTTTGGACTTAAGATGGAACTTTGAGTCGTGGTACTAAACATCCAATCCGGTATTTACCTTGGCGACTGAGGAAAGCCACGAAAAAGCCTCAGATAGATTGCTCGGCCCACGGGGCCTCCCGAATGCGGGCCACAGACATCCCGCTCGGTGTTGTGACCTTGTGTAGCTTTTCCCACAATCATCATTTAGTTTTTCCTTATGCGTAACCAGCAATGAACCATGGGCAAAACTGCTCCTTCTCTCTTCCGTTATCACTTCAGTCATTACTATGAGTCGAACACAAGACTTCTCTCTTCGAGTCGAAGACATGACTCCTTTTTCTCTTCCAGTCACTCATTACGAGTCGAAGAAAAGACTCCTGTTCTCTCTTGCAGTCACCTCCACGAGTCGAACACAGGACGTTCTTCTCCATTTCAGTCATTCACTACGAGTCGAACCAGCGCTCCTATTCTCGTTCCAGTCGTTCACTTCGAATCGAACATAAGACTCCTCTTCTCTCTTGCAGTCGCCTCACTACGAGTCGAACGCAGGACTCCTTCTCACTGGCCACATTGCTCGATGACCTTCGCAGAAGTCGCTAAGTCCATAACACTCGCTCTGCTTCACATCAACAAACTACCAGCACACTTCTCTGTCCAACCCCGCAGTTTTCTGAAAACTTGGTGAGTCACCGAGGGGGATGGGAAGTGAAACTCAGTTTTTGCCATTCTTCTCGATTAGCATTGTAAAAGTTTCCTTAGACCCTCGGTCTTTCCAACCAATCATGAGGCGACTGACGCTGCAGGATGGGTCCGCTATCCACCATAAGAGGTCCGGGCTTAAACATACAGTATTTAAAAAGAATGAAGGTATTTTCGAAAAAATCAAACATTTCGAATAATTATTCATTTAAAAATAGATTGGGTTTGGGGAATTGTTTTGAAAATCTTCGCGTCGCACCCCTGGAAGATACTGTATTTGAAATAGGAAGTTTGGTATTTATCAGGGTTTGTGTTTTTGAGTCTTCTTGCTCATACTAACACACACACACACACACACACACACACACACACACACACACACACAACTTTTTTCTAAAAATATTCTTTTGGATTTCAAAATATTGGTGGAATGCAATGTTTCCTCTACGTAGAATGTACGTAGTAGGGAAATTAAAAATATTTAAGGAAAATGATATTCTTTTAATCAAAGTATTATGTATAATTACTATAATGAGGAATATCTACTGGAGTGTAAAGTTTAAGCTCGGGTACGTTTCTGCTGAACAAAGCGAGTGTTCCACCTCTGAAAGAAGTTACAAAACGTAATTTGGAACGCTGAAACGTTGCGCTCAGTGGTACACGCTGTGACGTCAGGACAGCTGTGACTCCGAGTTAACTGAATAATTTTGCATTCAAATGTGAGCTTGTGTTAATTCGCGTATGGGAACGGCTGCGCGCAGTTTCTGTCTCTTTACGTTCGTTGCGAAGAGTCACACACTCCCTGGCAATGTGGGAGTAAAAATCTAATATGCCATATTCACATGAATTTTCCTACCCATTCATACACAAACTATTTTTACAAAACATTGTTACTTTCTCTGCCACGTACCAAATAGTTACAGAAGGTATTGCATTCCACCCAAAAATATAATATCAAGGTTTAAGCGGAAATAAATGTTTAGAGGTTCCTTGAATAAAAAAAAAATCATTTTTAGAAAACGGTCCTTTTTTGTGTTTAAGTGCGTCAGGAAAATCCCCCAACCCAAACTACCCTTCAAATGCAACATTTTTCGAAATGTGTTTATTTCTCCAAAACCTTGTAATAAATTTGATTAAAGACTATGTATTTAGGATATTTACATGACAAATACAATGTATATCTTTAATTTTCTAAAAATAGCACGTGAAGTCTACAATTTATTTGAAATGCCTTTTCAGTGGCATAATACATTTCCATGTTATAAGTTATTAATTGTTCAGTAGAGTCCTGTCAACATTCAGTTGTTTCTCGGGATGTCATGGAAACAGTATGGAATTTTAAGGCAGCATATAGCGTCCAGTTGTTAAACATTGGACTATCGCTGTTCTCTTTGTATCTATAACGAAGTGTGTGATGTAGCTATTTTTAGAAACATTTATTTGGATTAAAACGTAGTAGATAGAAAAACAAGCTTGAGTAAAAATATTCATCCACTAATAAACGATATAGGGTAGAGAATATTCATGCCTATGTAACATAAGATTTTATTTTCTATCTGCTTCGTGATAATCTAGAAAAACGATTTCGTTGTAGGCAGAAGAAAAATACATGAGGCTGAAGTGATAGATGTCACTATATGCTGGCTTTGAAAAACAATATTCTGATGACATCATAGAATGGTAACTAAGTACTTACAAACCGTGACATATTTGAAGAATCAAACCTATAGGAACAAACCCATTGGAAATGGTTAATGCTCAAGTATGTGGGTGTTAAAAAGCTATATATTCTCTTGTAACAAGGTTTTGCCTATGTCTTAGGGTTTACTAAATATACAAAATTATACAAAATTCATTCAGAGTCAAGGCGACTTCACACGCTATTCCCAGGCTTTTTTAGACGAAAATCTGTTATATAAAGTTAGGGTATTTTTTTTTTTAAATCTTCATGTCGCATTCTTGGAGCAGCTCAAAATTTAAATACCAAGTTTCTATTTAAGCGTTTTGAGCTATGCTATTCAAAGACACACACACACACGCACAGACACTGACTTTTTGTTCCGGGGTCTCAAAATATATATCTCTGGGGAAATATCGAAATGGAATTTTTGGGTAGAATACAGTACTCCTATACTTCTATAAGTACGTAATACAGAAAGTAAAAATCTGATGTGGTACATTCACACGATTTTCTTTGTCCTATATGGTTTATTAATGGGAACACAAATTATTATTACGAAACCTTATTTTTCTATCTACTACATTTTAATCTAAATAAACCTTTACAGAAATAGCTACATTAAATATTTCGTTATAGATACAAAGAGAACAGCGATAGTCAAATGTTTAAGAACTGGATGCTATATGTCGACAGGTCTTTAAAAAAAGACAAGGTATTGCAAAATGCGAACCTTTAATAACGGATATCTCGGAAATGGCTTATGCTACAAAAATTATTTTAAATAAATTGTGTGTTTTAAATACATAACATCTTTTGTGCAGTACGTTTTCGTCTATCGCTTAATGTTTACCAGTTATACAAGATTATACAAAATTCCGTCCCAATAAGAGAATTTCACAGGCTATTCCCAGAAAATTCAAGATATACATTTTATTTGTCGTGTAAATATGTTCAAAATGTGGTATTTTAATCAAATTTATTTGCCATATTTACAGAAAAATCGAAAAATCTTCCCAGAAAGGGCAGCCTAGCGTCAGAGAAAATTTTTGGAAACCTTCGTGTTGCATCTTAAATAAGAATTTTGATATTTATTCTTATGCTGTGCACAAACACACATACATGGTCCTATTTCTAAAAATGCTATGTTTTACTCAGGGCCTGTGGTTTAGGTGAAATCTCGTTAACAAATATTTGGTTGGAATGGAATAGCTTCTCTACCTACTGTGACGTGGATTTAGTGAGTGCTGGCTTTGAAATTCCACTCTTGACGTCAGAAGAAACAACTCAGTGATGACCAAGTATTTAAAGAAATATGATTTGGAATGGATTGTGGAGCTGAGTTACCGATTTAGGGATGGGGATAATAAGAGGGCGCACCCTAGAGGAAGGGATGAGTTGAAGGGAGACACGGGGCGGCTAGAATCAGGAGTAACGCCACAGCAATGACAGGGTCCCTAGAGTTTGCAGATATCGGCAGTCGACCAGGCAGACCGGGGGGGGGGACCCCGCCTATATAGCCTCCACCGCCTTCCAAGGTGGCTGTCCTTATACCCCGGCAACCAGCCAAAGGCCAAAGAACGGATAAAGTACACAGAGAGCATCCTTTTTCTCTGCCACACTGCACCAAAACAACATTGCCTACCCTCCAACCCTAAAATAAACCAAACGGGTTGAGGAATGATTGAAATGATTAATGGAACGAAATGGAGGGACAGGAGATTTGCCTGAAACCCGGGAAACCCCCGAAAAAACCGTCAGAGCGGACGGTCGTTAGGGATTTAATCGGGATCCTACCGAATGCGGACCACAGACGTTACCGTTGAGCCATCCAGCTCGGTAACAAATGTGATGTATTGGAACACATATCTCGGAAACGGTTAATGCCGCCACAAAAACATTTTGACGTAAAATGCGTGGTTTTATTAGGTCTACATTCCTATGCTTTACCAGTTATACACAACTGAATGAAGATTACTTCAAAGAATACTCACAAAAAAACTTAGGATATAAATTTTTATCATGTAAATGTGTTTTACTGCATGTTCGATGAAACAGCTACTAGTCCGACAGTTAACACGACGAAAAACAGTACTTTAGCGGCGTAATAAAACAAATTCTAATGTGTTACACTCACATGAGTTTCTCTGCTCTTGTACAAATTATTTCTACAAACGCCTATTCTCCATATCCTTCATGTTCATCGAGATATCGGGAAGTTAACCTTATTGCTAATTTTCTTGTAGATGCAAGGGGAATATGGTAGGCTTTAAGCGATAGTCAAATGTTTTAAGAGCTGGTTGCTATGTGGAGCATTCCATTCTCTTTGTATTACCAGGACAAAAAAAATGAATAACGAATTTGAGAAAAAGTATAAGTATTGGAAAATTTAAGGAAATAACAAGCAATATCTCGAAAATGGTTCACTGAACAAAAGAAATACATATGACATAAATTGTGTATTTTAACGCGATCTACATTTTTTGTGTAGTAAAATTTTGTCTATCTCTTATGGTTTACCAGTTATGCAAAAGTCGTTCACAATGAAGAATACTTTTGGAGACATTTCCAGAAAATTCGAGATTAGATTTCATTTGTCATGAAAATATCTTAAACATATGATATTTTAATTAACATGCTTAGAGCCATTTTTGAGAAAACTAAAAATTTTAAAAAATGTTCCATGTAAAGTATAATCTGGGGTGGGGGGATTTTCTTGAAAACCTTCGTGTCGCATCTCCGAAAGATACTGAACCAAAATACCAAGTTTGGTGTTTATTCGACTGTTCATTTCTGAGTTATACTGTTCACAGACACACACACACACGGACTTGTTTCCAAAAATTCTTTTTTTTTGGAATTCGGGAGGCCTCAAAACATATATTTCCGGCGAAATCTCGGTATCGAATTTTTGGGTAGAATGCAATACTTCCCCTACTTAACATACGTAGTAGAGAAAGTAAAAATCCAGGTGGTAGTGACAGTCATACCGACTTTAACAAGCATTTAAATACAATATTTGATCATAAAACTAATATAAATCAACATTCTTTATATTAATCATTAACTTTACCAGCATGTTTCACAAAACACTTCATCAATTGAAAGCAGATGAACGTTAGCTATCAGTATCTCTTGATCTCTCATGTAAACAAGTCAGTATCACATCTTCGCTCACAAGAGAAACCTGTTTACCTGGCACCAGTCTTTAAATTGCAATATAGAGGTTGTCCATAAATTATCTTTACAAGTTATGATTTTAAAACCTTAAAACTATATCAGGTGATAGCAAATGGTTTTCAACAATGGTAAGATAACTCATAAAATTTTGTTTCCTCCTTCCTACACATCAATGCGTGCACTCTTAGTGGCACGGAAAACGTATAGCTCATATTCCATCTCTTTCCAATTACAGTTCAGTGTCTCCACGTGACATGTTCAAATGCAGGTTTTCAAGTCCTGTAGGCATCTAACTTTGGTTCAGTACACCAGATACTTTACAAAACCCCACAGGATGAAGTCTAGTGGTGTGAGATCATGGCGGCCATCGAATTAGGCCATCTCGTCTAATCCACCTACTCGGAAACCTTTCATCTAGAAATTGACGGACATTTAGGACCCAGTGAGGTGGCGACCCATCCTGCTGGAATATGTCATCAGGTTTCAGGTGTTTTAATTGTGGCACAGCAAAGTCTTGTAGCACGTCCAGCTAAACAACACCGTTGACGGCAGACTTTTTTCATTAGGATAATCTTAACGTTATGACGATTCTGTTTACTGGAAACAAGAAACATTGCCTCATTTGAGAAACAAATCTTTTCCAAAAAGTTATTGTTTGAGTAAAAATTGCCTAGTATATCCACTACAAATGTTCGCATTGAGGTTTGTTCCTAGGCTTAAATGCCTGAAGCAGCTGCACCTTTGTGCAACACATTGTGCATGGTTGATCGTCGCATTTCTAACTTTGGCCGCTGCAGGGACTGATTTTGTCGGACTTCTTGAAAACACCGGCGTACCTCGTCCACGTTGGCGCCTGAAACAGATGGACCACCCGCCCCTTTTTATGTAGAGCACGACATGTTTCCATAAATAACGTTTGCTAAGTGGTCTGTATGAACAGGACACACCTGAGCTGTGGCGTCGACATTTTATCAGCTTTTCAAGTTAAATTTTTTGTCTAAATTACGTCACCTTGAAGGTAAAAAAACTTTGTTATCGTATTACATATTCAAAAACCATTTGTTAATATCTAGTATGATTTTAATGTCTGAAGTTGTAAAGATAATTTATGGACACACTGTATTCCTTCTCATACTGCTGTCGAGATTTTGCTGGTAGCAGGTCGGATCCAATGTTTCTGGCTCGAACTGAAATGTCTTTGGAATTTTCAGACACAAGCTTGTTGTTTACAAACGAGCACTGCCATCTACATCCGCTTCTCGTATTGTTACGCTCAACGCTTTCTAGGAGTTGGTACGGTTCATAGCGTAGGATTCAGGCGGCTGTGACAATATGTCAAAAATGACTATACCTTTTATAATTATACAGTATTTATATTAAATTTATTTTATTTAATATAATTTAGTGATACTTTACTAAAAAGTATTGTATACACCAGCTATTCAAAATAGTTAATGGCCTTGTCCCATATTTCGGACTCGGCGTTCGTCCGCTAAAGCGTTATTTTGCGTACTTCATACCCTCGTATCTATAAATGGGTGGTATATTAGTCAAAATCTTCAGAGACATTTTTGGCGAAATAAATTTCGAAAAAAATTCCGTATGAAGGGTAATTTGTAGTGAGGGATTTTCTTGAAAACCTTACTGTCTTATCCTTGGATGGCGTTGAGCTCGAATACCGAGATTATTTTTGAGTTATGCTCTTCAGACACGCAGACACTCACATGGATGTTTTCTGACAACGATTTCTTTGAATTCTGGAGACATCAAAACAAGTATTTCTGTTGAAATCTCGACACCTAATTTTTGGGCATAGAAATCAAAATGTGAAGATGTCTGTATGTGAATGGACATAAGGACCTAAGCGAAGACTGTGACCAAACGAATGCTAATTTGTATAAGGTTGAGAGAGAGGTTATTAACGGTGACCTCTGAGTGGCTAATATGGAGGGCACGAAACGTTATTGATCTGTGTCGCATCTCTTATACCTCGCTCATTACCAGGATGCTGCGGCTCCATTCAGGCTTCTAATTAAAATCTACATCCTAGTCCTCATATGCAGTTCACTGCATTCACGGCAAACTGAAAGAACTGGCGCATCGCTAAGAAAGTAAACACAGCTGGCGAGGTGCCTACTTATATCGATATATCGATCGCCTCGAGACTGCGCTGCATTTAATGATGTGACACATCAAATATTTATCGCTGTTACTTATTCCTTACTTACATCATACAATTCAAGTTTTCTTCGACATTCTTATAATACGAGTAACAGCTCAACATGACTTTCTCTATCCTGTACCTTATTAGTGGATACACAAGCTATTCTTACTAAAGTTTACTTTTGTATTTGCTACATTTTAATCGAAATAAATATTTACAGAAACTATGTGATCAAAAGTATCCGAACATCCCCACAAATATAAGTTTTTTTATCTTAGGTGCCTTGTGCTGCCACCTACTCTCTGATACTCATCCGCAACGTCAGTAGTCATTAGACATCGTGAAACAGCAGAATGGGACGCACCGTGGAACTCACGGACTTCGAACATGGTCAGGTGATTGGGTGTCACTTGTGTCAGAAGTCTGTACGCGAGATTTCCACACTCCTAAACATCCCTAGGTCCACTGTTTCTGATGTGATAGTGAAGAGGAAACGTGAAGGGGCATGTACAGCACAAAACGTACAGACCGACCTCGTCTGTTGACTGACAGAGACCGCCGACATTTGAAGAGGGTCGTAAAGAGTAATAGGCAGACATCTATCCAGACCATCACACAGGAATTCCAAACTGCATCAGGATCCACTCCAAGTACTATGACAGTTAGACGTGAGGTGAGAAACCTTGGATTCCATGGTCGAGCGGCTGCTCATAAGCCACACATCAGGCAGGAAAATGCCTAACGACGCCTAGCTTGGTGTAAGGAGCGTCAACATTATAGATTAACAGTGGCAAAACGTTATGTGGAGTGACGAATCACGGTACACAATGGCGATCCGATGGCAGGGTGTGGGATGGCAAATGCCCGGTGAACGTCATCTGCCAGCGTGTGTAGCGCCAACAGTGAAATTCGGAGGTTGTGGTGTTATGATACGGTCGTGTTTTTCCTGGAGAGAGCTTGCATCCCTTGTTGTTTAGCGTGGCACGATCACAGCGCAGACCTTCATTGATATTTTAAGCACCTTCTTGCTTCCCACTGTTGAAGAGCAATTCGGGGATGGTGATTGCATCTTTCGACACAATCAAGCACCTGTTCATACTACACGGGCTGTGGCGGAGCGGTTGCACGACAATAACATCCCTGTAATGGACTGGCCTGCACAGAGTCCTGACTTGAATCCTATAGAACACCTTTGGGATGTTTTGGAACGCCGACTTCGTGCCAGGTCTCACCGACCTATATCGATACCTCTCCTCAGTTCCGCACTCCGTGAAGAATGGGATGGCATTCCCCAAGAAATCTTCCAGCACCTGATTGAAAGTACGCCTACGAGAGTGAACGCTGTCATCAAGGCTACGGGTGGACAACACCATATTGACATCCAGTATTACCGATGGATGGCGTCACGAACATGTACGTCATTTTCAACCAGGTGTCCGGATACTTTTGATCACGTAGTGTATTTCCATGCACTGTATTATCTCACGTCTTATGTTCTGATTTATTTCTGCTGAATTCTGAGATTCTGGTCACCGGATTAGGTAAGTGTAGCTGGGAGTGAGTCACCAAGCCAGGCTGTTACGTCAGTTAAATCAGCTTCATTCATAACTCAACTAACGCTACGTGTTACATGAGTACCTCTAATACTTCCCCCATTGTTTTGTATGCTTTCATTTAGAAACAGGAAACGCAGTCAAGGTCTATCAAGTACTATAGTCCAGCAACTCTTTAGCGAGACGTACGAGGCAATAGTCTCGACTCCGTTCATTCCTTTCATAGCATAAAGTTAAACACAGCAATCTTCAATAATGCAAAGCTTAAAAGTTTAGAGGTATCTAAAGAGTATCGAAGGTTTATCTCAAAGTATTATGCATATTTGCACACAAGCCCTTATCGAGGTCCCATCCCTAGTGAAAATGCATGTGAACGTATCTCATTTTTACTTTCCACACTACACTGCCGTTTGTGAAAATTGCAACACCGAGAAATAATTTCCCGAATGACCCCAAACTTGGTGAAATTGTACAAGAGTGTACAAGCAATAAGTGATTAGCTATGCAAAGAGATGGGGTACACATAGGCCGAGCAGAGCCTCTCGTGTCGGTCCGAAAAGGCCCATGTTGCGCCCAGTGTATTCAGTGCAGAGCTGCATAACAAGGTGGAAACAATGAAGTAGGTGCCAGTATGGCACATCAACTTCAAAGGGATCCATATCGATATGTGAACGAGTTCGAAGCGGGCAGAATGATCGGTCTCCGGGAAGCGGGTTTGTCATACCGTGACATTTCGGCTCGTACAGGGCATGCTGTTATGACAGTGATGCGTGTGGAAGCAGTGGATAGATGAAGGTCGTACACAGCGAAGAGCGGGTACTGGACCACAGCACGGGATGACCGTCATCTTGTCCGCATGGCTATAACAGACCATACAGCTTCATCCACAGTGTTGGCTCGACGCTGGAGCACTGCAACAGGTGTGAACTTATCTGCATGAACGGTTCGTCGCCGTCTGCTGCATTTTGGACTGGTTGAATGCATGCCATTACGTCGGTTTCCATTGCCCAGAAACCACAAGCTCTTCCGATTTCAATGTGCACGTGAACACCGTCACTGGAGTGCTGAGTGGCAAAATGTAGTCTTTTCGGACGAGTCCCGCTTCAACGTGTCCTACAGTGATGGCCGCATACGTGCCCGGCGGTACCGTGGTGAGCGCAACCTGGAGGGCTGCATTGTTGCGCGGCATAGCGGACAAACACCAGGTGTGATGGTTTGGAGCGCCATTGGTTACAACATCCGATCTCGCCTCCTATGAATTGAGGGCATTTTGAACAGCAACCCGTACCTAACGGTGGTTGTAGAGCCTGAGGTACTGCCCGGTCACATGTTGCGAGGAATGTACAAGCTTTCTTCGAAGAGCGTCGCGTACCATTGCTTCCATGTCTTGCTCGTTCGGCTGACATATCGCCCATCGAACATGTCTGGGATATGGTTGGTCGGCACGGTCCTCCAATAACCAGTGTCACGGATTTGTGAGCTCGAATACAATCTGTGTGGAGGTAGTTCCCTCCGGAACTTATTCAGAACCTTTTTGATTCAATGCCACGGCGTCTAGCAGGTCTAATTGCAGCGCATGGAGACCCCACCAAATACTGAATAGTAGGGCTGAAAGGTCATGTTTAGATTTGAAAAGTTTATCATTTGTTACTTGTCATGTACCTAACCTATGCCTTTATATTCATGCGTTTCCCTTCTTGGTGTTGCAATTTTCAGAAACGGCAGTGTATTTACCTATATTAAGTAATTTGATGCCGTGATTTCACCCGACTTTGAGTAAGTCTATAGAAATGTAGTTATAGAAAAGGTGATTCTATGTATGGACAGCATAACTCTTGAAAAGTCGATTAAATAACAAACTTGGAGTTCCAAGGATGTGACTGCAAGATTTTCAAGAACGTCTCCCGACGGCAAACTAACTTTACACGAAGCATTTTTCGTTATTTGTATTTTCTCATAAATGGCTCTAACAGTTTTGCTTAAAATACCACATGTTTAAGATACGTATTTAACAAATAAAATGTGTATATTGAATAATCTGGAATATCACGTAAAATGCTGTCCATTCTAAATGACTTTTGCATAAATCTCAACCTTAATATGTAGACAGAATCTTGTAACACAAAAATTGTAGATCTCGTTAAAATACACAGTTTATGTTAAATAAAGATTTTTGTAGTGTTGACCACTTGGAGATATTCCTCATTGGTTTGATTTACTGTTTTTTCATGTAAAGAGTTGTCGAATTCCAAAGGAACATGTAATTCCTGCTTTTAAACATTTGACTATTGCTTTGATTTGCCAGTATTACTTTTTTCAAATAGCCTATAGCAATGATTTGTAGAAGATATACAAAGATAATCGTTACTGGGTAGGATGGCTCGGCGGTAACGTCTGTGGCTCAATTGGGAGGTCTTGGCTTCGATTCCCGCGGTCGACCTTCCTGACGCAGGTTTCTTCGGGTCACTAAGCGAATGCTGGAAATGTTGATTACTTCCCCCGAATTTCCTCTCGCTCCATTCTCATTTCACTTCACCTTTCATCTGCTTGATTGTTTTAGGGAAAGTGTTGGAGAGTCTCGTAATTGCATTACAGGGGAAAAGGATACTCTCTGTAATCCTTCTTGCAAGAAATGGGGACGGTCTCCTAGTCCCGGCCCTCTCCTCACAGTGGAGTGTGTCAGCCTTCAGGGGGAGGGGGCCGGTCTCCTAGTCCCGGCCCTCTCCTCACAGTGGAGTGTGTCAGCCTTCAGGGGGAGGGGGACGGTCTCCTAGTCCCGGCCCTCTCCTCACAGTGGAGTGTGTCAGCCTTCAGGGGGAGGGGGCCGGTCTCCTAGTCCCGGCCCTCTCCTCACAGTGGAGTGTGTCAGCCTTCAGGGGGAGGGGGACGGTCTCCTAGTCCCGGCCCTCTCCTCACAGTGGAGTGTGTCAGCCTTCAGGGGGAGGGGGACGGTCTCCTAGTCCCGGCCCTCTCCCCACAGTGGAGTGTGTCAGCCTTCAGGGGGAGGGGGACGGTCTCCTAGTCCCGGCCCTCTCCTCACAGTGGAGTGTGTCAGCCTTCAGGGGGAGGGGGACGGTGTCCTAGTCCCGGCCCTCTCCTCACAGTGGAGTGTGTCAGCCTTCAGGGGGAGGGGGACGGTCTCCTAGTCCCGGCCCTCTCCTCACAGTGGAGTGTGTCAGCCTTCAGGGGGAGGGGGACGGTGTCCTAGTCCCGGCCCTCTCCTCACAGTGGAGTGTGTCAGCCTTCAGGGGGAGGGGGACGGTGTCCTAGTCCCGGCCCTCTCCTCACAGTGGAGTGTGTCAGCCTTCAGGGGGAGGGGGACGGTCTCCTAGTCCCGGCCCTCTCCTCACAGTGGAGTGTGTCAGCCTTCAGGGGGAGGGGGACGGTGTCCTAGTCCCGGCCCTCTCCTCACAGTGGAGTGTGTCAGCCTTCAGGGGGAGGGGGACGGTCTCCTAGTCCCGGCCCTCTCCTCACAGTGGAGTGTGTCAGCCTTCAGGGGGAGGGGGACGGTCTCCTAGTCCCGGCCCTCTCCTCACAGTGGAGTGTGTCAGCCTTCAGGGGGAGGGGGACGGTGTCCTAGTCCCGGCCCTCTCCTCACAGTGGAGTGTGTCAGCCTTCAGGGGGAGGGGGACGGTCTCCTAGTCCCGGCCCTCTCCTCACAGTGGAGTGTGTCAGCCTTCAGGGGGAGGGGGCCGGTCTCCTAGTCCCGGCCCTCTCCTCACAGTGGAGTATGTCAGCCTTCAGGGGGAGGGGGCCGGTCTCCTAGTCCGGCCCTCTCCTCACAGTGAAGTGTGTCAGCCTTCAGGGGGAGGGGGACGGTCTCCTAGTCCCGGCCCTCTCCTCACAGTGGAGTGTGTCAGCCTTCGGGGGAGGGGGCCGGTCTCCTAGTCCCGGCCCTCTCCTCACAGTGGAGTGTGTCAGCCTTCAGGGGGAGGGGGACGCTCTCCTAGTCCCGGCCCTCTCCTCACAGTGGAGTGTGTCAGCCTTCAGGGGGAAGGGGACGGTCTCCTAGTCCCGGCCCTCTCCTCACAGTGGAGTGTGTCAGCCTTCAGGGGGAGGGGGCCGGTCTCCTAGTCCGGCCCTCTCCTCACAGTGAAGTGTGTCAGCCTTCAGGGGGAGGGGGACGGTCTCCTAGTCCCGGCCCTCTCCTCACAGTGGAGTGTGTCAGCCTTCAGGGGGAGGGGGCCGGTCTCCTAGTCCCGGCCCTCTCCTCACAGTGGAGTGTGTCAGCCTTCAGGGGGAGGGGGACGCTCTCCTAGTCCCGGCCCTCTCCTCACAGTGGAGTGTGTCAGCCTTCAGGGGGAAGGGGACGGTCTCCTAGTCCCGGCCCTCTCCTCACAGTGGAGTGTGTCAGCCTTCAGGGGGAGGGGGACGCTCTCCTAGTCCCGGCCCTCTCCTCACAGTGGAGTGTGTCAGCCTTCAGGGGGAAGGGGACGGTCTCCTAGTCCCGGCCCTCTCCTCACAGTGGAGTGTGTCAGCCTTCAGGGGGAGGGGGCCGGTCTCCTAGTCCCGGCCCTCTCCTCACAGTGGAGTGTGTCAGCCTTCAGGGGGAGGGGGCCGGTTGAAGCAGCTGTCATCGAGGAGTTTCATTCTGTAATAGTTAGGGACCCCACCGTGCCTACTGATCCGGCGCCCTCTGTCTCCCTCACCTCACCCCGTCAGGGGTTTATGCACAAAATGTATTGTAGGTCCAGGTGTGAAGTCCCCAACGAGTAGAGAAAGTCTTGTGAGCCTAATAGTAACATTTTAATTCTTTTAGTTGATGTAAAACCCTGTATTTGAGTGAATTTTAATCTAGCAGCTTCGCGTCAAATGCAGTATTTCATGTTTTCGTATTCTAGGTGCAAGGAAAGAAAAACAGTGAGATTATATTGGCAGCTCTGAACACAGGAAAACTATTTTACGTGATGTCTGGAAATCAACGAGAATGTCATGGAAAATGCTGTCTTTGTCTTCTCTTTTTAAACGTTTTGTAAAGCTGCTTTACCACACCGGTATCGAAATGCAATACTTGCCGAGCTCACAGCGTTGGCTCTCCAACGGTCAAATTATCTGTCCCAGAGAACCACATTATGGTTCACACTTTACCGCATTTTATTTCATAATTACGGACGATGTGAGCATGTTTCTCTTGTGAATCACGCCGTTACCCCGCTATTACATAACTATGTACGCTGTGACAGGTAGTTCGCCGGTTTAAATCCATGAAATAGTGTTATTTTTGTGAGTATTTACGTTGTTCACAACACAGTAAGGCGGCCCGCCCAACAGAACAATATGCCTTTGTTTTCTAGCATTACATATCCATCTTCATTTGTCTGGTGTGAAAAGTAGGTCAAAAGTGTCGTTGTAACAAAAGCACTAACACTAAACGTCGGCAGTAGTAGTGCAAATGCTCTCCAGTCTTCTAGAATAAGGACACGAGTGCAGGCATTTTAAAATACATAAACAACACCTGTAAAAAAAATTCAATTCCTTAATAACTAATTTATGTTAACAAATTTTTGCTTTCTACCATATACCAGGTAGCGGAAACATTGTAATCCAACCAAAAAGAATCTGATTTTCTCTACTCCTGTACAAATTATTCTTACAAACGCTTATTCTCCATATGCTTCATGTTAATCGAGATGTTAATCTTATTATTAATTTTCTTGTAGATGCAAGGGGAATATGGTAGGCTTTAAGCGATAGTCAAATGTTTTAAGAGTTGGTTGCTATGTGGCGCATTCCATTCTCTTTGCATGTCCAGGACAAAAAAAAATGAATAACGAATTCCCATTTCAGAAAACGTATTGGAAAATTTAAGGGAATAAGAACCAACATCTCGAAAATGGTTCACTCAACAAACAAAGAAAAAATGTATGGGACATAAATTGTGTATTTTAACGCGATCTAGATTTTTTGTGTAGTAAAATTTTGTCTATCTCTTATGGTTTACCAGTTATGCAAAAATCGTTCACAATGAAGAATACTTTTGGAGACATTTCCAGAAAATTTGAGATATGCATTTCATTTGTCATGAAAATATCATAAACATATGATATTTTAATCAAAATCGTTAAAGCCATTTTTGAGAAAATTAAAAGTTTCGAAAAATGTGTCATGTAAAGGGTAATCTGGGGTGGGGGGATTTTCTTGAAAACCTTCGTGTCGCATCTCTGGAAGATACTGAACCTAAATATCAAGTTTGGTGTTTATCCGACTCTTCTTTTCTGAGTTATGCTGTTCAAAGACAGACAGACACACAGACACACACACGGATATATTTCTAAAAATGCTTTATTTGGATTCAGGGTGTCTCAAAACATATACTTTCAGTGAAATCTCGGTATCGAATTTTTGGGTGGAATACAATACTTTCCCTACTTAGTATACGTAGTAGAGAAAGTAATATGATACCGTGATTTCACAGCAAATTCATGCTTTGAGGTACATCGAATCCGAAAAGTAGTTTTAGGAAAGAATATCTGTGTGACTGTGAACAGCATATCTCAAAAATGAATTATCAGATAAATACCAAACCTGGTATTTATGTTTCGTACTTTGCAAATGTGTGACACAAACATTTTTAAGAAAATTCTTCTTCCCAAAACTACCCTTTACGAGGAAAACTTTTATATTTTCAAATGAGTTTGTTTAAAATACATGACTTGGTCTAGTTTTTCCGCAGTACGTAACATTGCAACAAACCACGTGACCAACTTGCCAGATAACTCTATTTATGTAAAAGAATGTACTGCTTGAAAATTACAATACATGCTATTAGTTTACGTTAGATTAAATACTGTGAGTTTACCATGAGCTGTCGCAATTTGTAATACAGAAAAGGATCGCGACTGCAGGAGCATGTGCAATACATTGCTTCTATTCTGCATGTGTATGTTCTGAGAGTAACAAAGGTAAAACATTAATGCTGTTAATGCAAAGCATAATCTTCGGATCACTCACTAGGGTTTGAACGCAGGGCCCATCTTCTCACTTCGGCGTTGAACACAGGATTTCTACTATCTCTTCTGGTCGCACAATGGAGTGTCTAACTCGGGCTCCTATTCTCTCACTTTATCGCTTGCTGACGCACAGCACAGCACATCTACAATCTCCGAATACACTCGCTTTTATGGTCACAAGAGTTTCGAGAAACTTCTGAACCCGTAAAGGATAGGTAAGATATCGCCACTGCTCTCATTAGCCTTCCCGTTTCTCACTCAAACCGATCTTGCGCCGGCTAGCATGTTCGCTAGCGAAGGCTCGTTTTCGTCACAGTAGCACATGATTAAGACGTTTCCTATGTAAACAAACTGTATGCCTGAATATTTATGGATAGCCTGTAAAATTATCTTTATTATGACTGAATTCTGAATAATTGTGTATAATTGGTAAACTGTAAGAGATACAAAAGAGGTTATTACACAAAATATTCACAAATCTTTAAAACACATAATGTATCTCAACTTTTGTAGCATTAGTCACTTCAGAGATAGTCGTTATCTTTGATGTTTGAATACTTGTCGTTTTTGCATTACATAAAATCTACCAATGGTATGTAGAGGAAGTACTGCATTGCACCCAAAAATTCGCGTGTGTGTGTGTAAAATTTGAAAACGAAACATCGATTATATTCCAAATCTGGTATTTAAGTTTAGTCTTCCAAGGATACGACAACAAGACAGCAGGATTTTTAAGAAAATTCCAACACTACAAACTCTCCTTTATACGGAAAACGCTTTTTTTCCCTCAAAATGGTCTGAATATTTTGATTGCAATATTGTTATCATATTTGGTTATAATCAAACTGCAGATATTTCATTTTCTGCAAAAGTATCTTTATTCTGATTTTAGTTGTTTTTTGTATAATTGAGGCGTTGCGTCAGAGGTAGTCATAAGCCACAAAATCAAACTTTTAAAGGAAAACGTTTTTAAGCTTTGAAGAAATCCTAAAATAAGAATAGCCTAAAACATGACACTATGTTAAGACATTATATTCTCTTATATTTTATGAAACATTTTACACAAAAAATGTTATTTTATTTAATCCGTTTTTATTACTTTCTCTAATACGTACAGTAAGTAGGGGAAGTATTGTATTCCACCCAAAAATTCGTTACCGAGATTTCACCGGAAATATATGTTTTGAGACCCCCTGAATCCAAAAAAAGCATTTTTGGAAACTTGTCCGTGTGTGTCTGTGAATAGCATAACTCAGAAAAGAACAGTCGGATAAACACCAAACTTGGTATTTAGATTCAGTATCTTCCAGAAATGCGACACGAAGATTTTCAAGAAAATCCCCCCACCCCAGATTACCCTTTACATGGTACATTTTTCCAAAATTTTAATTTTCTCAAAAATGGCTCTAACGATTTTGATTAAAATTTCATATGTTTAAGATATTTTCATGACAAATAAAATGTATTTCTCGAATTTTCTGGGAATGTCTCCAAAAATATTCTTCATTATGAAAGTACTTTTGCATAACTGGTAAACCATAAGAGATAGACAACATTTTAGTATACAAATATGTAGATCGCGTTAAAATGCACAAGTTATGTCATATACTGTTTTTTTTTGAGTGAACCATTTTCGAGATATTGCTTGTTGTTCCCTTAGATTTTCCAATACTTATACTTTTTCTCAAATGGGAATTCGTTATTCGTTTTTTTATGTCCTGGACAAACAAAGAGAATAGAATGCTCCATATAGCAACCAGCTCTTAAAACATTTGACTATCGCTTAAAGCCTACCATATTCCCCTTACATTCATAAGAAAATTATCAATAAGATAGTTTCTGCAAATGGTTATCTCGATTAACATGATGTAGATGCAGAATAAGCGTTTGTAAAGATAGTTTGTAATAGAGTAGAGAAAGTCATGTGAGTGCTTCACAGCAGGCTTTTTCAAGTAGTGAGTCGCCATTCATTTTTCTCGTGGTCGTGCACAGATCGTAGTATATCAAAGGCATTACATAGCAGCAGGCTATCGCTTTGTCTACTGCGTCCCACGACGATACGTGTAAATATGGATTATCCGGATTATAAAGAACTAGAAGAATAATAACAATTTTATAAGCATAATTTGCAGGAGCGTGAGTAGAGACAGTTATGTGTATGTAATAGATCACATCCTATAAATGATTTACTTATCGTCAGAATAACAACATTATTTGTAGCACGTGAAAAGTAATGTGTACATTTCGACTCTCGTGACTGTAAGTGTTCGCGATGCAGTATTAACGACTCGGCTGCAGGTGAAGTGTTCTTCCTTGTGTGGCCACAGTAATGAGTCGCCCGGACTTCTCAGAGAGAGCCCTTCATTTCGTGCACACGACCTTTTCAGAATTTAATTTAGCCATGGCACACCGTGTTCTCCCTCTTTTGTTTTGGTATCACTTGCACCGACTTAAACGACGTCACGTGAGCAAAGGAGCAGCCGTGGTCGGCGTTTTCAATAACAAACGACTGGGGGAATGTTTTAACATTCACGTGAGTCTAACCATCCTTCTACTGCCTATTCCTACAAGAGCTTACTTTCCTATCTGCTTCTGTCGAGATAAACCTTTGCAGAAATAGTTTCATTACGCATTTCGTTGGAGAAACGAAGCGAATGGGAGAATTAGATGAATAAAAAGAGGGAAGCAATATGCTGCCTTTGAAACTGTATATTTCTTTTTATACGAATTCGTTTCAAAATGTATTTAAAATTAAGAGCACTTTGCAAGATATTCCCGAAAAATTAAAGACGTTTCATAATGCTTACACAGGAGGGAATATCGTCGTGACGGCCAAGGTTAAATTTACGTGACCATTTCGTTGTACGCGCTTCAAAGGTTTAGTTTCAGCCAGTCCAAACATAGAAAACCTAGTGCCGTCCACGTCGCCATACCTAATAATATTGTGACATTGTCCAGTTTTTCCACTGTCATTCTCTCAGTTGTGATGTTCTCACATTCTCCCTCACTATTAATACGTCTTCAGTTACAGGAAACCATACCGAACAGGAACTTCAAAACAACGGTCTGCCCCTGCCACTGCGCCAGCTCATAAAGGAATCAGCTATAAGCCATCCACCCGGACAGAAACCCTGCAGCAGCATCACGGTAACCAAAGGTAAAATCCCGCCACATCTCTCACTTCGATCACGTGCATGATGTTAACACCTGCGCCATCCCATTTAGTTTTTAAGCCGAAACTCCTTAACGCCTCCCTAGCATTACCACCCTAACCTAACCAGTATTAACCACAGAGCGCCGTGACTTGCGCCGGTAAACCCCATCTGGCACGCTTGCATACACTGCATGCTCGCATGAGTAGTTTAACGTTACTAACCTGGGTGCTTCCGCGGAACCCGATCATCTAACGCACTTCTTCCTACACGCAACAGCACGCCACTACTAACAAAGCACCCCCCTAGCTGCATGTTAGATACTAACAGCATGGGGAAACGATGTAGCCTCTGAGGATGATCGTCACCGGGGGCGGCGGGTGTGGGGCCAACCCTAAAAAAAAAGTTGTCACTGTCACTGCTTCAATAAGTTGTTATATAGTTCAGCTCTCTCACATCTTCACTTCACTTAGTGAACTACTTCAATTCTACGTCACTTCACCTTCTTCATAACGCAGCCTCTTCACGCCGGACGGTCACTTCACTCAGGAGTCGTCGAACACAAGGACTTCCACAACCGTCGCTCCGCGGTACATTCGCTGCTCTTCACAGAAGCCATCACTCGCATCTCACAGGATCGATCTTGATGCTCACTAGACAACTCTTTAGCCCATCGTCGCGACTGACCCACTTCCCACGAGAGCGCTTGCTTATATAGGTGGTGGAATCTTCCAAAGAAAGTTCTTGAACCTTCTAGAACTATTTCCACACACTTTCTGAAGGAGGTGGAGAAATAAAGCTTCCAGAAAGTTCTAGATATCACCCGATAGCGCGCGCAGTGTTTACGCTGGCAAGCGGCGTTATCGTTGTTTACTCGGATCGCCCGGAACCGATCGCCCGATAACTTTGGGTTATAGCCGCTTAATCACAATATGATTATTGTTGTCATTATCGCAATCTTAACCTCAAGAGAGCTACTAAACATATATAAAATGTTTTTTTAATTTCTCTAATACGTATAGTAAGTAGGGGAAGTATTGTATTCCACCAAAAAATTCGATACCGAGATTTCACCCGAAATACATGTTTTGAGACCCCCTGAATCCAACAAAAGCATTTTGGAAGCATGTCCATGTGTGTGTCTGTGTGTCTGTGAACAGCATCACTCGGATACGAACAGTCGGATAAACACCAAACTTGGTATTTAGGTTCAGTATCTTCCAGAGATGCAACACGAAGGTTTTCAAGAAAATCCTCCAACCCAGATTAACCTTTACATGGAACATTTTTCGAAAATTGTAATTTTCCCAAAAATGGTTCTAACGATTTTGATAAAATATCATATGTTTAAGATACTTTCATGACAAACGAACCGTATACCTTGAATTTTCCGGGAATGTCTCCAAAAGTATTCTTCATTGTGAACGACTTTTGCATAACTGGTAAACCATAAGAGATAGACAAAAGTTTACTACACAAAAAATATAGATCGCGTTAAAATACACAACTTATGTCATATACATTTTTTTTTGGGTTGAGTGAACCATTTTCGAGATATTGCTTGTTATTCCCTTAAATTTTCCAAATTCGTTATTCATTTTTTTTTCTATCCTGGACATGCAAAGAGAATGGAATGCGCCACATAGCAACCAGCGCTTAAAAGATTTGACTATCGCTTAAAACCTACCATATTCCCCTACAAGAAAATAAGCAATAAGATTGACATCTCGATTTCTCGATTAACATGAAATATATGGAGGATAAGCGTTTGTAGAAATAGTTTGTAGAAGAGTAGAGAAAATCATATGAGTGTAACACATTAGATTTTTTGGTCTTGGATATGCAAAGAGTATTAATCTGTAAAAAGGGAATGGTGCTGCACCTAGCACCCAGCTATTAAGAGATATGTATGTGCTTAAAGGCTACTGTATTTCTATATTGCCCTTGTAAATATATATTCCCCTTACATCTACAAGAAAATTAGCAATAAGATAGAGTCTCGATTAACATGAAGCATATGGAGAATAAGCGTTTGTAAAAAGAGTTTGTACAAGAGTAAAGATAGTCATGTGAGTGTAACCCATCAGATTTTTTTATCTAGGTATTATGACGTATGACGTGTTGTGTCACGCGCATCGAATCCTACACACTGCAAAATGTAAAAACACCCTTTTTCCATAATGACAGCAAGCATGGCTTAGAACAGGGATGGGCTCTCGATACCGTCGATACCTTCATATTGTGGAGGTATCGAAGTATGCTAATACTTGGTATAAAACTTTGGTACTTTAAAATCTTTAAGTTTTCCATTATTGAAAGTTGTTGTGTTTAACTTTATGCTAGATAAAGAATGAAAGTAATCAGACTTCATGTTATTGCCTCGCACGTGTTCCCAAAGTGTTGCTGGACTATAGTTCTTGATAAACCTTGACTGCGTTTCTTGTGGATGAATCAAACACTCCATAATCTTTTGTGTTTAAATGAAAACATACAAAACAATAGGGGGATAGAGGTGTTCATGTAACATGCAGCGTTAACCGAGTTGTGAATAAATGTGATTTAACTGCCGCACCAAATCACGTTTCTGCAATAGTCTGGGTTCGTGACTCACTCTCAGAGATTACATTTATCTACTCCGGTGACCAAAATCTGTGAATCTAATACAAGCAAATCACAACTGAAGGACTTGAGTGTCATGTAAAATATGTTAGTTCATATTTTGAAGGCTGCAGAATAAAGAAGAATTGCTAGTATCTTTTTTCTATGGATAGAAAAGGCTTTAAAATAAAGTTTTCATCATAAAATATAGTTACATGATAAGCGAAACAAATATTTATTACTATTTACTATTATTTATTCTATAAAAATTGAAGAATTTAAAACAAGAACAATTTCGGAATTACCACACAATACAAAATTGGCCATATGCTATGCCGTCCCCCCTCCTCTTCCAACCTCTTCTAGAAAGGTAACGTCATCCATCGTGATGATGAATGTTCGAGAAAGAGGTCATTGATGACGTAGCACGACATCATGGTCGTCCAGGGCTACCATTGGCTGGTTCGGGTCAGCCCCTGATTGCAGCGCCATGAAACTTGTGGCCAGGATCAGCAACTCCCGGGCAGGTTGGGTCTGCAGTCTACGTACAGGGATCGAGCGGATAGTTTGTCAGAGTTTTGTGCTCTGTTCGTGACGGCGAGATTTTGGCATAATTCACCAAGGGTAACGTCTCGGCCTTTTCTAAATTATTCACATTTCTACTCTTGTGTGTCAAAATTAGTATTTGGTGGAGATGCATTTATATATTATTATTTTGTAAATCGTATTTGTATCACTTGGCTATTGCTACAAGCAATCACGATTTTGGAAATAAAATTAAATGAAGTAACAAGGAGGGAGAACTTTTTATGATTATTGTATTATAAATTGTATTATTTGAAATTGTAAAAGTGTTTAAATTTAAAGCAAGTTGATTTAAATTTGAATGGAATTGTTAACGAATGCAAAGCTCTTCTGTAATAAATTGTTAATATATTTGCTGTGATGCTTATTAAATCTTCGCTCCTTCATAATTATACATGATTCACATTACTTAGGACCTTATGGGTATTGTAAAGCCCAACGTAGCAGTGGTTATTCAGTTTTTTATAATGTGAATATCGAGTATCGACAAATACAACTAGTTTACGATATGAAACTTCATGTCTCTGCACATAGCTATACGCAAGTGCTTGATCATCTCTACACAATCAACTTGCTATGATTCCTGAAGACGCAACACGTTCATCCAGCAGGTCCCTAACGAGCAAACTGTACCAGGATGTTACATCTGTATGCGCAGATCCCTGGGAGGGGTGGAGGGTGATAAATGGCACTTACATGACTTCATCCCCATGTGTACATACTGATCTAATTACAACCACCATAATGATGGTCACTGCGGAAACCCCATACTCCCCTAATTTAGGAGCACTATCAAGTAATGGCAGTTTAAAAATTAAACTGTTCTGTGGAAAAAAAATAAAATAGAGGAGTTTCAACGATGGAAAATAAATAAATTATTGGATTAATCCTTACTTTTAAGTGTGGACATAATAAACTAGAAAATCTGTAGCATTCAAGAAATCCTCTACTTTTAATGAAACATTTCTGGATTTTTTTTATTATCTAAATAATGCCTCCAACGATTTTTATTAACATACCATATATTAAACGTATTTAGATTGCAAATAAAACGTATATCTCGAATTCTCTGGCATAACTCAATTCTGAGATATCCTTATTAACGGTTCGAATTGTTCATTGCTTGGTAGTTCTCTTGAAGTCCTGTCAACATTCAGTTGTTTCTCGCGATGTCATGGAAACAGTATGGAATTTTAAGGCCAGCATATAGCGTCCAGTTCTTTAACATTTGACTATCGCTGTTCTCTTTGTATCTATAACGAAATGTGTAATGTAGCTGTTTCTGTAAAGGTTTATTTGGATGAAAATGTAGTAGATAGAAAGATAACCATCAGTAAGAATAGCTTGTATACGTAATAAATGTAAAGGGTAGAGGAAGTCATGTAGATGTATAATCAGAGTTTTTATTATTTCTCTCGCTGTTTTCCTGTCTCAGTTCCCTTTTCCCTCTCCCTCAGGAACAGAGACAGAAGAAAAAAAAGGTCGTTGCGAGGAATGAATGGATGGGTGTATGGATGAATGGATCTACCCTTCGGTTGACAGACGTACAGACAAACAAAGATAGATATGGTAGGTGTAGTGATTCAACGGAGGGGACACCTCGCGAACTACGACCTACTTAGAACTATTAATTATCATCCCGCAGGAGGAAGGGACAAGGTGAAGGAACCACAGGACCCTACAGGCAGTAGGCAGACGGGCATAAGTCCCTAATATTTCTAGTTTAAACACCCGCGCACCGTAGAGGCGTAGATTCCCTCCCGGGAGAGGGCGACAAAGCGACCTTTTTGGGGGGACAAGGGGAGAAATCTCCCCAATGTGCAAGCAACTACGCCATCTGCTCGATACCGCCAGCACAGCAGGACCCGAAGACAACCTGAAACGGGAAAGGGAGAGATGAAATGAAAGGAAATGGGGGAAAGGAGAAGGTGTGATAGAATAGGGGAAAAGCCAGCGAAAAACCATGAAAAACCACATGGTCAGGATGGACGGTCACCGGGAATTGAACGCGGGACTTCCCGAATGCGGCCCACAGACCTGAGCCATCCCGTTTGGTTTCATTCTAGTAAGCAATATATCGTTTAATCCAGAGCATATCAGTAGAAAATATTGTGACAACGCGCGTTAAGTTACCACGGACCGGCGGTACGAGCGCCTCCCGGCCCATCTACCTGCCGTGGGTTAGGCATATGACCGGTCCCTCTTTAGAACAATGGGCGCTTGGAATAACAGCAACTGTGTGCACTTCCACGCTCCAGAGGAATTCCTTTGAGCCTAACTTATATGTCTTTTTCTCGAAAGTTCCGCTTTGTATGCGATGGAATGCTGACGGCATCACCCACTGGACTCTCAAATACCCGCGAGGCATCGGCTTCCCCCACTGCCTCACCCAACTACGCACGCAGCTAGCAATACCAATAGGACCAAACGGTACGCACGAACTTCAATGCCGCAACACACAACCACATCACCTATCCAACGCAGCACTACAAACCGTCACGGCCGGAACCGTCTCGCCGCCAGCAACTGGAGGAACTCGCCCACCTTGCTCGCCAGGCTTACGCTGAGCGGGCATATAGGATAGAGTACTTTCATCGATACAAAAAATGGCCGCCTGGTGCGCCAAGACACCATGACGGCTATCCATCTTAATCGTGGCCTCTTTCGAGGTCACTCCCAAGCATTCTAGTGCGCAGTACTTGATTTTTAAATAAAGAAATTTCCAATGTATTATCCAAGCTCCAGTCAGGGCTTCGACAGTGTCTGGAGGCTCGGAACCTAGCCTTGTTCACTCCTGTCTTCCCGTAGCAGCAACCTACCACCTTTACTAACGGGGGTGCTTCCGCGGGACCCCGCTAATTCCTTCGATCCTCCTACCATCTCCTAAGATAAAAAAAAAAGTACGAGCCAGTGTTAAATTCAGTGGAATTGAGTCTGTTAGAAGTAACAGTGCAAGATTAAACATCATGAATTTGCCCAAATATGGCTTGTAATGAGGTATCCATCATCCCACGGTGCAGGATCTCACTCCAAGTGTACTGGTCTGGAGAATTTCCTTTCAGACCATCGGACCCGCCCCAAAACGAAAAAACGAGAAACATTTGTTACTCGGTCCTAACATATTCTTTCCTTTTTAAGACGGCCATCTCTGAAAATTGTTATTTTGTATTTTGTTTTGTCCCAAGGATGTGAGATATTATGTATTCTGCTAAAAGTTATATAGTAGATCTACCAAGCTTTCACCGAAAATATTTGTTTTAAGGCCACCTGAATCCAAATAAAACATTTCTGTAAATATGTCTGCGTGTGAACAGCATAAAGCGGGGTAAGTACCGAACTTGCTATTTGAGTTTAGTATCTTCCAAGGATGCGACACAAAGATTTTCAAGAAAATCGCCGACCACAAACTACCCTTTATATGGAACATATTTCGAAAAATTTGACTTTCTAAAAAATGGCTCTAACGATTTTGATTAAAGTATCATATATGAAAGATTTTTACGTGAAAAACAAAATGTGTATCTTGAATTTTTGGGGATAGCCTAGGAAGTCCTCTTCATTAGGAAGGAGCTTTGTATAACTTGTAAACGTTAAGCCATAGACGAAAAAGTACCGTACAAAAACTGTAGATCTGTTTAATACACATAATTTTCTTAAAAAAAAGTTTAGGCATAAGACATTTCTGAAATATCCGTTATTAGCGGTTCCAATTGTTCAATACCTGTCATTCTTTGAAGTCCAGTCAACATTCAGTTGTTTCTCGCGATGTCATGGAAACAGTATGGAATTTTAAGGCCAGCATATAGCGTCCAGTTGTTAAACATTTGACTATCGCTGTTCTCTTTGTATCTATAACGAAATGTGTATTGTAGCTCCGAGGCGTAATCCAAAACTAAGGTCAGTTTGGTCATAATAACAGCATCACTTTTATTGACAGTAATATGTACCTACATATATACTTTACTTTTCCACAAAATCACCGTTCACATCTATACACTTGCTGTAACGCTGCACCAGCTTCTTTAACACCTCGGCATAGAAGTCTGCGGTCTGGGACTTGAACCACTTGGTAACGCTCGTCTTGAGTACATCGTCGGTTTGAAATTGTTGTCCATCCAGCCACCGTTCCAAATGCAAGAAGAGGAAGTAGTCGTTTGCTGCCACGTCGGGACGGCGCGTAGATTTCTCAACGAAATCCTTGAATCCTCTCTTTGCTTTTGGCAGCGGTAGGTAGACGTGCGTTGTCGTGCAGGAGGATGACGCCAGACGACAGTTTCCCGCGGCGTCGATTTTGGATCCCACGTCTCATTTTGGCGAGAGTTTCACAGTATACGTCAGTTGTAATTGTTGACCTACGGTCCATGAAATCAATCAAAAGGACGCCCTTTTCGTTCCAAAACACGCTATCCTTCATTTTGCGATTCGTGTACGGCGATTGCTTACGCCTTTTTGGTTTAGGTGAACCGGAAACGGCACACTGCATTGACTGTTGTTTCGATGCTGCGTTGGTGTACGCTATCCATGTCTCGTCACCCGTAACAATGTGGGAAAACAAACCGTCTCCATCTTGTCTATAGCGCTCCTAAAATTGTCGTACACTACGCATTCTTTGCTCGTTGTGCTGATCGGTGAGCAGTTTTGACACCCACCTCGCACAAAGTTCCCGATATCCAAGCTGCCCAGGGACAATTCTGTAAAGTGAGGTTCAAGCAACATTTGGGAATTCATCAGTCAGACCACTATTCGTCAAACACCGATCATTTCGAAGTTTTGGGTTCACTTGCTCAACGGTGTCGTCGTGTCGAATACTGGATCTCCACTCCGCTGTTCATTTTGCAGCCATTTCAAAATTCTCGACACCAGTGTCGAACCTGTTTGTCGCTCATTATATCCGGTCCATACACGAGGCATAACTCACCATGCCGCAGCTCACGATCCGTTTGCCAGCAAAAATCTAATTACACTGCGCACTTCACATCTACGATTGTTGCGGCCCTCACTGACTGCGTCACACAAACACTGTGGTTCCTCAGAAGTCGGTAGACTGCGCTGCAGGCGCGAAACGTCATTTAAGCCTACAATCCGCTAAATATTATTCACCGGACATTAGTATTGGAATACGCCGCGTATTTTTGAAAATAATTATTTGGATTAATTGCAGTAAGTGTAGTTTGTATACGCACTAATAAAGATACCGGATACAGAAAGCCGTATGAATGTACCATATCAGATTTTTTTGCAGTGATTTTAAATGAAGAGGGAAGAGAAAATATATTTTAAAAAAGTGCACAGCGCAGTTAAATTGTGAGTTGTTTATTTCCGAGTGTGTGTCCAAGCGACTCAGGGTATCTTCTGTGTTAGGTTGCGTGTTCTGTGTTAAATAAAGTGAGTTTTAACACTGTGTTTTCGTTTGTTGCAATATCTATATGAGAAGATGATCGACATAAAATACGGCGGTTTATTACAGACATACTAACATAAAATATATTTCTTAAGTTGGTAAGCAGAAAACATGAACACAAACAGTTCATATATTGAAGCAAACATTTTTCTTACGCGAATATTTTTAAAAGGAGAGCCAACATGCATCTGTTGATTCAGCGGGAGAGTCATAAAACAAGTTTATTCACAGCCTGCGGTACGGACATGCACCCTTTTATTGCGTTTTCCTACACCAGATGCATTTAAGAGATCAATAAATTTCAAGTCCTGCACAAAGCTTGTAATATATATACTTTATTGCACACACAGGATACATAAAAGAACTTGACTTACTCCCTTTATTTATTTCTGTCTATTGCTGCTCATAGAACAGACCGTATTAGTTCAGAAGTAATATTTCGTAATCTAAACTATACCACAGAAGAAGAAATTGTGTGTCTGCTATAGGCAGTAAGATAACTTAAACATTTAAGGTGTCGCATTCTCTACTCACTTCTCTAGAAAGCTTATTCTTCTATCTACTTCATATTAATCGTATTTCCTTGTAGGTGTTAGAAGAATACACTAAGATAAAGCAAGAGCCACATTCTTAAAAAACGTGCCGCTTGATTTCACTTATGTAAAGATGGAGTTTAATTACGATTGCCCTTAACAATGAAACCCATTGCGTTATCTCCTATCTCTATCATTTTAGTTAAATAGCCCTGTCCCTTTAATAATGATCATTTGGGTTTATCAACTCCAGTAGTTCATATCTTTTTCTACACAGCGCTTCGCGTTTGAAGATTATGACAGGCAGTTTCGTCTCTCTCTCTCTCTGAGAGCAGCATAACTCAAAACCTAAACTTGGTATTTGAGTTTAATAACTTCCAAGGATGCGCACGAAGATTTTAAAGAAAATCCCCCCTATCCCAGACTGCCCATTTTTCGAAAATTTCCATTTTCTCAAAAATGGCAGTAACGTCATTAATTAAAATATAACATGTTTCAGATATTTTCATGGCAAATGAAATTCATATCTTGAATTTTCTGGGAATGTCCCCAAAACTCCTCTTCATTCTGAATGACTTTCGCATCCCTTGTAAAGCGTAGAAGATAGACAAGATTTTACTAAACAAAAAATGTAGACCTCCTTAAAGCGCACAGTTTATGTCCCATACATTTTTTTGTCCAGGAACCATTTCCGAGATATTCTTTGTTATTTGTTTGAATTTTCCAATACTTATACTTTTTGTCAAATAGCAATTCGCTATTCTTTTTTTATGTCCTGGACATACAAAGAGAATGGAATGCTCCACATAGCAACCAGTTCTTAAAACATTTGAGTAACACTTAAACCCTACCATATTCTTGCGCCTACAAGAAAATTAGCAATAAGATAGTTTCTGTAAATGTTTATCAGGAAGTAGGTAGAGAATAAGCGTTTGTAAAAATAGTTTTTACAAGAGTAGAGAAAATCATGTGAATGCAACGCATTAGATTTTTTTTTACTTACGTACATAACATTATATACATTTTATGGTATAATTAGTTACAAACAAAAGCATTCCTTTCAAACACTGCTAAATACAAATATAAATTATGCTACAAAGTGATAAGACACTAGTATTTGACATTCTATAAATGAACCCCTTTTTCAGAACTAACTGAAACACAAACCCATCATGCTCTCTACAAGTTTCGGTAACATGGGAATTGAATTTCACAAAGGTATTTAATTCCTGCACATTGGCATAATGATTTCCATCACGATAAACTTATCTGCATAAGATTCCCTATACGTTCTTTACATGGTTTAGCTCTGGAGAAATGGCAAGCCGTTCCATAACACCAACAGCTTTGCGATTTTAAATTGTGGATCCAGCAGTGTGGATACATGCATTGTCCTGCTGAAATATCTCATCCCCTGTTCCAGTGCTCTGTGCAATGTGCGATAGTGTATGGCTTTCATACGACCTATGAGACAGTATTTTTAACATTTAAATGATTTCAGTCTAATTATATAATATATAAATTCAATAACAGCCCGCCTTAAAGCAATATATGTAGGTAACAATATATAAAAAGTGTATATTACAGTCATTCTATATGTTTATAATATTGTATATATGTGTAATAATGTTATGTGAATTAGTACGTAATTTAATAATGTAGGAGCTGTGAGAATATTAGGTTAAACGTTGCTAACAATGAGGTAACCTTGAGGCAATAATGAGTTTGAAAGTTTAACAATACTACTTGTAATTCTTGGAAGCAATAATGTAAATTTTGAGACAGTTTATAAAATAGCCAATCAACAACCAGAAAAAGCTTTAGTTAAATGAAAGTATTCTATTGTACTAGATTTAGCCAATCAGAAACTGAAATATAACAAAAATTTACAAATTCAAAAGTCAGTTGCTTGTAGACAGTGTTCCTAACCGGACGCGAGATACGTTCTCAAGAAATTTAATACGTATTTTCTGTGGGACAAAAATATTTCACGTGTTAAAAACTGCAAGTAATTAATAAAAAAATCTCACAGCTCTCTCTCTCTATATCAGTGAAGTGTTATTTAAATAGTGTCAAGCATTAATAAAAGGAGGGAAGTAAAATTATAATCTGTGTAAGCCTATATTCTTCAGTCGTACCACTCCGTGCTAAGACATTCATGTCTCTAAAAATAAATACTGACGCAGCCGAGGCAAACATAAATATATAATATTTAAAGAAACAGTCAAAATTACAAAGTTAATATATTTGGGGCAAAGGCCACCGGAAAGTACATTTGGGGCGAAGGCTACCGGAAAATTTTTACCATATGTGCGGTTGCAACTACTTCAAGTTCGGCTCCCCAACAGTCGAAATATAATACTCCTCCTAAAAAATTAAACCTTCTTCACCTGCAAGGAATGCAAGTTGTGTTTTCCCTTCATATCCGAATTCATACCATCAGGGATTTTCCCCTTGCTGCCTCTTTGTAAACACTTTCTGTTCTTTGTGAGGCCATGCCAGTGTTATGCACAGCCATAGGGCCTCTAAGTTAAATTTATTTTCATCACTGAACATAGCACACTTCCATTATTCCTTCCATGTGACGTGTTCCTTAGCCCATTCAACACATCTCTGTTTATGGCCGACTATCCAATTGGATTGTGTGTTCTGTTTCTTGTGTTTCAACAGGTTTGTTTGTCTGACTAGCCTGGACAACGTCGATTTGTGAAAAATGATGGTGAGATCACGAACAAGTTATCCCGGCAGTGAATCGTCAGTACCGTGTCTTCTGATCGCTTGCCTCTTCGGTCGAGATGTACATTTTTGAGGTCTTCCAAACAACCTTTCTGTTCCATAATTGTTTCCTAGCCTCAAAAAGTTATTTACTATGTATGGTGACCTGCCAAACATTCTTACTATTTCCCAAGACGAATATCTTTCTTCTTTTAAGGCCTTTACTTGACCTTGCTTGAAGCTGGTCAATCCCGCTTTCCTATCCCTAGTAAATTACTCCTATCCCTACTTAGTTGCCGTGTACTCTTCACAAACACAACTGACATGAAGCAGGTGCAGTATGGCGTATGAGGACGAAGGCCACAGAATATTCAGCCTGGCCTTGTCATTTTTCTGTCTTCGAACCTGTGTGCAACGAATGTGTTTGTTTGTACCTGCCCCGCGATACAAGTAATATAATTTTCTGTGCGTAAGTAAAAAAATCACATGACTTTCTCTACACTTTTACAAACTATTTTTACAAATGCTTATTCTCCATATGCTTCATGTTAATCGAGATATCGAGATATTAATCATATTGCTAATTTTCTTGTAGATGCAAGGGGAATTGGTAGGTTTTAAGCGATAGTCATATATTTTAAGAGTTGGTTGCTATGTGGAGTATTCCATTCTCTTTGCATTACCAGGACAAGAAAATTGAATAACGAATTCCCATTTGAGAAAAAGTATAAGTATGGAAAAATTTAAGGGAATAAAACCAATATATCGAAAATGGATCACACAATGAAGAAACGGTATATGACATAAATTGTGTATTTTAACGCGATCTACATATCTTGTGTAGTAAAATGTTATCTATCTCTTATGGTTTACCAGTTATGCAAAAGTCGTTCACAATGAAGGATACTTTTAGAGATATTCTCAGAAAATTCGAGATATAAATCTTTATTCAGGAAAGTATCTTAAATATAGATATTTTAATCAAAATCGTTAGAGCAATTTTTGAGAAAATAAAATTTTCGAAAAATGTTCCATGTAAAGGGTAATCTGGGTTGGGGGGATTTTCTTGAAAACCTTTGTGTCGCATCTCTGGAAGATACTGAACCCAAATACCAAGTTTGGTGTTTATCCGACTGTGTTTCTGAGTTATGCTGTTCACAGACAGACAGACACACACACGGACATGTTTTCAAAAATACTTTTTCTTGGATTTAGAGGGCCTCAAAACGTATATTTCCGGTGAAATCTCGGTATCGAAGTTTTGGATGGAATACAATACTTCCCCTACTTACTATACGTAGTAGAGAAAGTAATATATTTGATTTTAGCTTATCTCTACACGTGACGCGTTTGATCAGTTGGTTTTATCATTTTGCAAAGCACCTTAGGTGGTTCAACGGGGAGGAACACCTCGGCACCGCAATCTACAAACTCTACATTTTATGATACAAGTTATTTTACAGTATTATATCATGTTATTGGTTATCTTATTTATTGATACCTGTTATTTACATTACTTGCCCTGCCAGGTGTATGTTTGTAAAAAGATTCGAACCAATAACAAACAGTACAATATTATTATGCACAATAATAATAATTAATAATAATAAATTATGATGATAATATACCAGGTGATCTAACCGCGCAGCACTTGACGTGTGCAAAAAGCTCTTCGTGCGTAAAAAGTGTTGCAGAACTCAATGGGGAAATTCCAAATAAACACAGGACAGTGGGGGACTGGCGCATGAGCTCCCAAAAACCCACCACCATAACCGCCACCGCCGCCGCCGCCAGATAACCTACAGCTGATACATGGAGACGGTTGGAACATGGTATCACTCAAAATGGGCAGATTTCGTACACTTATTCAATGAGCAAAGTGAGTATAAGAGTACCGCTAGATAGTGGTGATATAATAATAATAGCAACAACATTTATAATTGCAAGCGAAAACTGGTAGTGAAACACTGCGTGCTGTTATGTTTGTTGCTTATAATCCATAATGTTAGACAAGAACAGCGCAAACACAATTTTAAAAATATTTATGGGCAGATATTTATAGATCAACTTAAGACATTTTAAATATTTGTCAATCAAAAGGTGAGTTTATTCCCTCGAAAATAAAGCCTGATTGACTAAAGTGGAAAATATTTCTAAGATCATTTCCGTCTGTGTTTGTCTACCATTACGGACAGTACACTGTAGAGCAAGTGTCTGCTTTTGTCTATCATCACTCTGATATAAGCCTGGGAATGCCTCTCAATGAGCGTGATTCGGTCATGGTCTTTGCTGATAAGCAAGAGGTGTAGAACAAACCTCGGCTAGTCTTGTAGCCCAGTTCGTTAGAGCACCTGCCTGCTGTGCGAGGCATCCCGGGTTCGACTCCCGTCTAGGGGTAGGGGATTTTTCTCTAGTAAAGATTATTTACTATCCTCCCCACAGTGTGGAGGTATGAATGGGAGTGAATGTGTGTGTGATCTAATGATTAAAGCCCAAAGTTTACTAGAAACCCAAAGAAAAGCAAACACCATTACCTATAGGCAGTAATATGTTCCAAAAGAAAGGCAGCCGGTAACATCTTTGTAGTTAAAGGCAGGTAGAACTGAAACTTTAAAAAAAAGCTTGCTCATACTAATTCGCCAAACGCACGAAGGAATATCTTCACACTTAAAATACAGCGCGTTAGGCCACCTGTACGAATACATAAAACAAATCTTCCGATTACTAAATGCACTTTTAACTCCTGTTTTTTTTTTCAAATCAAATCTTGTTCTTTTAATTTGGCACATGTATCAACATTGCTTCTGGGTTTTAGCCGTGGGTGGTGTATGCCCTTATCCCGGTAGCACTGGGCCGTCAGTGGCGTGCGGGTTATTTAACTCCGCAAATGAGATCGTAATTGTTCATTCTGGCTTTTGTAATCAATGAAAATTCGACACAACAGTAGCTCGCTCTTCTACCATGCCGTGCTTGTTCCGTAATATTACAGAGCGAGGTGGTGCCTCAGTAACGTTTGCGACTCGCATTCGAGAGGCCCCGGGTTCGATCCCAGGCGACTGCCCAAACTGAATCCAGGGTGTATTCGTGGTTTACCCGGTTCGGCAGGTGAATACTGGAGTCGTTCGTCTTCTACCAGACTCTCCTGCCTCTCAAATATCGTATCCATTATCTTCTTTGTCATCTGTTCCAGGGTTGCAGGACGAGGCGACGGTGTTCGAAGGGTTGCGGTTCAACGGTGGCTATATGCTCTGTAGAGGTTTCTTGCTGACGTCGTCCAGGGACTGTTAGGTTGGATACCCTTTTCCGGGTGCTTTCGGAAAGAGTGTCTTCGGGGACTCCCCGGAGACTACGGACCTAGTGGATGGGCTCGGACGGCATTGGAGGCGCCCAATCTGGAAATATTAGAGAACCCGTCCTTACTTCATAACCGCCGTCATCCGGATCTGATTGTCCTTTCGGTCTCTCCCCTCCTCCCTTCCTCCTAGGGTCACGGTAGAAGCACATAGGGGCCGGATGACCACTCTGCCTCGGCTTCGGGGTCCCTTCTGTTTGTCAGTACCTTCACCTTTAAGGGTAATATTGGACATCATACGCCGATGTTCCTTAAATTATTTGTTGAATACTTTTGCGAACCAAAATACATTTATAGTAATCGCAATGCAGGTAAGAGATTAAGGACTAGAATATATATTTGAAAGAGAGATGAATATCCCTACCGAACTGATACCTTGGGTGCATTCTGCGGTTTCCTCCCTGTGTTTCCAATCATTGCCTCCATAAACTATAAGAAGTCTCAAGAGCCCATTAATTAGGTTTCTATGACCACACTCATTTGGATCAGCAGTTCCAAATCTGTTCACTTCCAGTTGAAGAAGTTGATTTGTTATATTGTTATTTGCACCACGCTTTGGGCACCAATTTGAAGAAGTTGTATTATAGTTCAACTGTTGGGGAGCCGAACTTGAAGTAGTTGCAACTGCACGTATGGTACACGATAGCCTTTACCCCAAATTTTTAAAAATATTAACTTTGTAATTTGGGTGTTCTTTAAGTATTAAATATTTATGTTTGCCTCGGCTGCGTCAGTATTATTGTTAAAGACACGTTTCTATTAGCAGGATTGTGGTGCGACTAAGAATGTAGGCTTACACAGGTTATAATTTTACTTCACTCCTTTTATTAATGCTTGACACGATTTAAATTACACTTCACTGATAGAGTGCTGTGAGATTCTTTTATTAATTATTTGCACTTTTTAACACGTAAACTAATTTTCGTCTCACACGAATGCGTATTAAATCTCTTGAGGACACTTTTTGCGTCTGGTTAGTAACGATGTCTGCAACCAACTGAATTCTGAATTTGTAAATATTTCTATTTTCGGTTTCTGATTGGCTAATCCTACTCCAATAAAATACCGCCATTTAACTAAAACTTTTCTGGTTGTTGATTGGTTATTTTTAAACTGTCTCAAAATTTATATTATTGTTGCTCAAATAATGACTAGTAGTATTTAAACTTTCAAACTCATTATTGCCTCAAAGTTACCTCATTGTTAGCAACTTTTAGCTTATTATTCTCACAGCTCCTACATTATTAAATTACGTAATACATTCACATAACATTATTAGACATGTATACAATAATATAAACATATACAATAACTGTAATATACACTTTTTAATTATTGTTACATACACATATTGCTTTAAGACGGGCTGTTATTGTATTTATATATTATATAATTAGCTTGAAATCATTTAAGTGTTAAAACTACTGCCTCACATTGCTTCACACTGTGTGAGGTAGGTTTCTCCTCTACACCACACATCCTCAGGTGTTTTTTAAAATTCTCATGACGGTCATCAGACTTACCATGAGCTTGATCTGCTTCCTGGTTTAGGACTGCAGTGCTCCTTCTAAGACATGGCTTTTGCACCAATAACATTCCATTTCATTTTTCCTGGATATGTTTCCAGTATTCCATATGCTCCAGTCTAAGAGATACGTGCTTGTAATACCACGGTCATTTCTAGTCCTATAAATGGGACGTGTGCTTCCATTTTAGCCATCCTTGGTGCTACACTTTTGAAGACGTTCCTTTGCTTCAAATTTTGATGCAGCTATCTCGAAGTTGGTTCCATTTACACAACGTTTAATGTTACATCGTCATCTCCCAGCTCGTTCTGTCAGCTGCTACAGTGGTATAGCTACGAGTTCCTTGACTCAGTGTATGCGTGAGTGTAGTCTGAAAGGATGGTGCTGAAACATTTAACGTCGATTAAAATATTCTGTTGAAGAGAGCCGACCACTGTTGAATTCAAGAACTAAATTATTTATATGAGACAGACGAGCAGTTTTATTTTCCAGCTCTGCGAGAAACCCCCAACGTTTTCTGTCGGAGTTCTCTCTCCTAGACGGGTGGCTTTCACTATAGCTAAGGAGTCTCGTCTACCACACCTGTTGGTCCGTGGGTGGAACAGTGAGGTACCGCATCTTATAGGGATTCAACAAATATAAGACTGGAATAGGCAAATGTCTAAACCGTGAAGCAAGAGAAAGAAATTATATATAGAATAATAATAATGCTCAGCGTTAGTTGCCGTTAGTACAAGAAATGTTAATCTCTCCAAGAGCCGCTAAATCTTTCTAACTCGAGCGCGTCACTGAGCGCAACACAACTTGAAAATAAAGACCAGAGAACATAGTAAGATTAAGTCGGATTAAGGATGCAAGTCCCTTCTTAACTTAAGCTCCGCCTACCTGTCGCTATCCTTATTCACGCGATCCAATCTTAAAACTCTACGTATGCGTATCTGACACTGTTACTCTGCGGTACCTTACTCGAATATATTTACAGAATTCCTGCCTATGTGACTGTATAACTGTACTGAACTACTTAACTGCATTCCATACATCTTTATACTAATGTGTTCTCTACTCGACTGTTACTAATGGCTTTCTTTAACATAGCTTGCCAATGACCTTCTTCTTCGGGCAAATCCTTCAACTTAGTCTTATTACATAACACATTCATTTAGGCATTCGTTATTCCAATTATTTCTCTATCTTACTATTATTTCTTATTTAATTATTTATATCATCCTGTAAAAAATTACGAATCGGTGTTTGCGTTTTCATTTCCAGTGTGCACAAAGACCCATGCTAGAGTATGTCTATTACATTCCTCTAGCCTTTCCAGGGCTTCTCGACATTCCTTAACGATCGTTGATCTCATGAAGGGTGCTGTTAGTGGCCGCAGTGCCGCTGACTGTCTGAGTGTATCCAAATATTATATTGTATCACTGGCTGTGGTGAAGGTATTCACCATGGTAAGCAATCCCACTGTACGTGGTTATGTAGCTACATACATAATTGCAATTAAAACGATAATATTACTGTGAGAAGTTGAATTAGCCCCACGGTTTGGGCGTCAATTTGAAGCAGGTTATATTGAAGCAGTTGTATTATATTTCAACTGTTGGGAGACGAAATTGTAGTAGTTTGTTTGCAACCGCACATATGGTATCCGGTTTCCAGTAGCCTTCGCCCCACATGTACTTTATGGTGGCCTTTGCCCCAAGTTTAAAAAATATTAACTTTGTAGTTTGACTGTTTCTTTAAATATTATATTTATGTTTGCCTCGCCTGCGTCAGTATTATTGTTAGAGACATGGATTTCTTTGCAAGGCGTGGTGAGGCCGAAGAATGTACGCTTACACAGATTATAATTTTTATTCACTACTTTTTATTAATTCTTGACACGATTTAAATAACGCTTCACTGATATAGAGAGCTTAAGATTATTTTATTAATTACTTGCAACTTTTAACACGTAAACTATTTTCTTCTCACACGAATACGTATTAAATTTCTCGAGGACACATCTAGCGTTCGGTTAGGAAAACTGTCTACAACCAACGCGTCCAGTTATGAGCGCTGTCTACAAGCAACGTGTCCAGTTATGAGCGCTGTCTACAAGCAAATGACTTCTAGATTTGCAAATTTTCCCATATTTCAATTTCTGATTGGCTAATCCTACTCAAATAGAATACTTTTATTTAACTTAAGCTTTTTTTCTGGTTGTTGATTGACTATTTTATAAACTGTCATAAAAATTACATTATTGTTGCTCCAAGAACGACTAGTAGCATTATTACACTTTCTTACTCATTATTGTCTCAAGGTTACCTGATTGTTACCTCATTGCTAGCAACTTTAACCTATTATTCTCACAACTTCTACATTATTAAATTACGTAATACATTCTAATAACGTTATTGAACATGTATACAGTAATATAAGCATATATAATGACTGTAATATACACTTTTTATATATTGTTATATACACATATTGCTTTATTATATTTCTTTATTATATAATTTCACTGAAATCATTAAGTGTTAAAAATACTGCCCCAAGCTGATCCGAAATGCTATGAAAATGCAGTCGCGCGGACAGAGAACGTTAAACGTCCGAGATCCTAACCTTGTACAATAATATTAAATATTATCTCAAGCCCATGAAGTAGCCAAGCGGTGAACAAGATACCAAGTACTGGAAGATAATTTAATCTAATTAATTTTGCAGAATTTTTCAGAGTAAGCACTTCTTACCTTGCGTACATGGACTACATGCCATTGCCTTGTATGCAATGTTAATCGACCTGAGACTCAAAAGTGAGCTTTATGAAGCATTTATATCACTTTCCTATGTTACCATTTTGTGAATTTAAGGTATACAAATACCATGTATATTGTACATTCTGAGGCTTTCACGGCTGGCGTCATAACTAACAAATGAATTACAACTATCCGGGCTTGTAGGCCGTGGTCTAGAAGGCATCGTGGATACCGACGTTTCGCCAAGTACAGCGCTTGGCATCTTCAGGGTGAAGTGATTCTGCGGTGCCTTCTAGACCACGGCCTACAAGCCCGGATAGTTGTAATTCATTTGTTAACCATGTATATTGTTATAACCGTAGAGTATTCTTTACATGTTCAGGTTTGTGTCTTGCCGTTATGTTTTTGTCACCACGTCTGTGATATAATTCCTCCTTTCACCCACAGACACTGAGGAGCGGGCTAGTGCACTAGAATCAATCGAACGCTTCCTTCTTCACAAATGCGGCGATTTCCTCTTATGAAGACGACAAGTGCTTTACAAAGCTTAAGTTCAAAGGTGGAACTTTCTGTTCCAGGAGAGAAAGCGGGCAAAAAATAGTTTACTTAAAAATCTCATGTGTTGCACTCATCTGACGTTCTCTACTCTTGTACAAACCATTTTTACAAACGCTTTTTCTCCATATGTTTCACGTTAATCGAGATGTTAATCTTATTGCTAATTTTCTTGTAGATGCAAGGGGAATTGGTAGGCTTTAAGCGATAGTCAAATGTTTTAAGAGGTGGTTGCTATGTGGCGCATTCCATTCTCTTTGCATGTCCAGGACATAAAAAAACGAATAACGAATTCCCATTTGAGAAAAAGTATAAGTATTGGAAAATTCAAAAAAAATAACAAGGTTTACAAAAATATACGAGTATATGACATAAATTGTGTATTTTAACGCAATCTACATTTTTTGTGTAGTAACATTTTGTCTATCTCTTATGGTTTACCAGTTATGCAAAAGTCGTTCACAATGAAGAATACTTTTGGAGACATTCCCAGAAAATTCAAGGTATACATTTCATTTGTCATGAAAATATCTTAAACATTCGATATTTTAATCAAAATTGTTAGTTACATTTTCGAGAAAATCAACATTTTCAAAAAAAACTCTTTCATGTGAAGAGTGATCTGGGGTGCGGAAATTTCTTGAAAATCTTCGTATGGCATCTTTGAAAGATACTGAACCTAAATACCCAGTTTGGTATTTTCAGATTTTTCCTTTTTGACTTATACTGTTTTCAGACTCAGACAGACACACAGAACCTTTTTCTAATTTTTTTTTTTTTGTTTTTGATTCACGGGGCCTGAAATATCGTTATTGAATTTTTGGGTGGAATGCAGTACTTCCCCAGTAGTAGAGGAAGAGAAAAAACCAGTCTGTTAGTTTAAGCTCCATTAATCACTTAAACCGAGCAGAACGGGTCAGTTGAGAACGTCTGTGGCCCGCATTTGGTGGCTCCCATGCGATCCTCCGTGACCGCCCACTCGTGGTTAATCCGGTGTTGAAGGCGAATGCTAGGGTGGTTTCTTCCCTACCACAAATTCCTTTCCGTCATTTCGGTTTCATTCCGTTACCTTCTAATCTTTCAGTATCCTTCTCTCTCGTGGTGTGTGGTGGTGTCAGACAAATGGCGCGGACGCTTGCTTTACTGGAAACAATACTCCAGACACCAGAGTCTCGACTGGTGTGTCGTTTGCATCGCCCTCTCTCGGCAGCGACACCCAGGTCAGTAAGCTTGGAAAGGTTAGCGACCTCCACGCGTCTCCGCAGCCTGACTACCACCTGTAGCCTTCTGTGTGCTTCCTTCTCTTCATTCCTTCCAGGAGTGTGGTAGGCACACTATATCTGTGTAGATCGGAGTGCCCAGGTGTCCCCCCTCCGTTCAACAACCTATAACACTTAAACGTTTACGTTGTTGATAGGCAGACATCTGCAGCTGACGTCACTGTCGTGTACTTCCCAAAGAATATAGCAGCCTTTTCTGAGAAACCATTTACTGTGTGTATGAAACGTTAATCTTACCTAGAGATGCCGAGTTATGGTTAGATTCTTTTGTTCATAATAATACGTAACCCGAGGCGCGGAAAATGAACGAGGGATTCAAGCGCTCTCTCTGTGTGTTAAAGTAAAACCCATCCAGAGGAAATTTCTGTTGCACTTTGTTCTCTGTACCTTTTGTATGCGCTGTTTCCCATTTAACCAAGTCATTGTCTAGCTTCGGTTGTATTACTCAAACGTAGGTAGAGGATTTTAATTGAAAATGTATATTCTTCTCTTCTGTTAGAAGGCATTTTACTTGGTTAGTTAATTGCTACATTTTCAACAATTTAAACAATATTTTATGTTCAGGACCATAAAATTTCAGCAGTTCGAAAATTTTGAAGCACATTTGCTTGTTCTACATGTTTAATAAATATTTTCTTTACTTTCCCTGCCAGATATATAGTAGGGGGTCGAAACTGAAAATTTTTAGTAACCCATGTTTCTAAATGCTCTTTATATATATTATTTGGCGAAAATTTTTAATTTCTCAAAAACGACTCTAACGATTTTTATTAAAATATCATATACTTAAGACATTTTTATGACAAATGAAATGTGTATCTTGAATTTTCTGGGAATGTCCCCAAAAGTCCTCTTCATTCTGAATGTCATTCGCATAACTCGTAAACCGTAAGCGATAGACAGAATTTTACTACAAAAAAAATCTGATGTGTTACACTCACATGACTTTCTCTACTCTTGTACAATCTATTTTTACAAACGCCTATTCTCCATATGCTTTATGTTAATCGAGATATCGAGATGTCAATCTTATTGCTAATTTTCTTGTAGATGCAAGGGGAATATGGTAGCTTTTAAGCGATGGTCAAATATTTTAACGCTGGTTGCTATGCGGCGCATTTCCATTCTCTTTGCAAGTCCAGGACATAAAAAAATGAATAACGAATTTGAGAAAAAGTATAAGTATTGGAAAATTTAAGGGAATAACAAGCAATATCTCGAAAACGGTTCACTCAACAAAAGAAATGTATATGACATAAGTTGTGTATTTTAACGAGATCTACATTTTTTGTGTAGTAAAATTTTGTGTATCTCTTATGGTTTACCAGTTATGCAAAAGTCGTTCACAATGAAGAATACTTTTGGAGACATTCCCAGAAAATTCGAGATATACATTTCATTTCTGATGACATTATCTTAAACATATGATATTTTAATCAAAATCGTTAGAGCCATTTTTGAGAAAATTAAAATTTTCGAAAAATGTTCCATGTAAAGGGTAGTCTGGGGTGGGGGGATTTTCTTGAAAACCTTCGTGTCGCATCTCTGGAAGATACGGAACCTAAATACCAAGTTTGGTGTTTATCCGACTGTTCGTTTTTGAGTTATGCTGTTCACAGACACACACACAGACACACACACACACAGACACACACACACACACAGACACACACACGGACATGTTTCCAAAAATGCTTTTTTTGGATTCAGGAGGTCTCAAAACATGTATTTCCGGTGAAATCTCGGTATCGAATTTTTGGGTGGAATGCAATACTTCCCCTACTTACTATACGTAGTAGAGAAAGTAAAAATATAGATCTCGTTAAAACACACAATTTATGTAACAAACATTTTTTCTTTGGAGTGAACCATTTCCGAGATATTCCTTGTTATGTGTTTAAATTTTCCAATACTTATACTTTTTCACTAATGGGAATTCGTTATTGGTTTTTCTTATGCCCTTGACATACAAAGAGAATGAAATACTCCACATAGCAGCCAACTCTTAAAACATTTGACTATCGCATAAAGCCTACCGTATTCCCCTTGCACCTACAAGAAAATTAGCAATAAGGTATGCGTTTGTAAAAATAGTTTTTTCAAGAGTAGAGAGAGTCATGTGAGTGCAACACATCAGATTTTTACTTTTTTGCTCTTGTACTATTCGATAAAATAATGAGAATGCACCTTTATTGAACAAAGTTTATTGGAGAATTTATTAAAATTAAAAGTTGATGGAATTTATTAATTTTTGTAAACAATAGATGTATTGTTATTAGAAATGCAAGTTGTTATGTGCATTCTCCTGTAGGCTCTGGATGCCGTTGAATTATTCTGTATACGAATTTGTTACTGCAACAATACTTTGGCAAAAAAAGGTTATATCAGGAGGTATCTTTCATTGTGAACTTACATTGAAACGGGCGACCTAATTTCTTTTGGCAACACTAGCTGGAAGCATGAGGCAGTGTTTTTAACACTTAAATAATTTCAGTGTAATTGTATAATATATAATTCAATAACAGCCCGCGTTAAACCAATATGTGTATGTAACAGTCATTGCATATGCTTATATTATTGTAAACATGTTCAATAATGTTATGTGAATGTATTACGTAGTTTAATAATGTAGGAGCTTTGAGAGTAATAAGTTAGAAGTTGCTGACAATGAGGTAACAATGAGGTAACCTTGAGGCAATAATGAATTTGAAAGCTTAAATTCTACTAGTCATTATTGATGCAACAATAATGTAAATTTTGAGACAGTTTAAAAATTGCCAATCAACAACCAGAAAAAGCTTTAGTTAAATGAAGGTATTCTATTGGAGTAGGATTAGCCAATCAGAGACTTGAAATACAGAAATTTACAAGTTTAGAGGGTCGAAATCAATTCAGTTGCCTGCGGACAGTGTTCCTAACCGGACGCAAGACACGTCCTCGAGAGATTTAATACGTATTCGTGTGAGACGAAAAGTAGTATACGTGTTAAAATGTGGAAGTAATTCATAAAAGAATCTTACAGCTCTCTCTCTATATCAGTGAAGTGTTATTTAAATCGTGTCAAGTATTAATAAAAGGAGTGAAGTAAAATTATAATCTGTGTAAGCCTACATTCTTGTCGCACCAAAACCCTGCTAAGAGAAAGGTGTCTCTAACAAATACTGACGCAGCGAGGCAAACATAAATATAACATTTAAAGAAAAACTTAAATTACAAAGTTAACATTTTTTTAAGCTTGGGGCAAAGGGCACGTGAAAGTACATTTGGGGCGAAGGCTATCGGAAACTGTTTACTATACATGCGGTTGCAACTACTACAATTTCGGCTCCCCAACAGTTGAACTATAATACAAAACTACTTCAAATTGACGCCCAAAGCGTGTTGCAAACAAGTTAAAAGAAAACTACTTATCAAATTAGCGTCCATACCTGGTGCTAATAAAATACATTCTTCAAACTTTTAATTATCAACAGGTAGGCGCTATTTATCGGGAACAATAGATAAATAGATGCCCTAAAATGTAGCGCGGCTGTTCTCAATTGTTTTTGTGAAAACGAGTTATTTATACTGGAAAATGTCTTTCACAGAAAAAGGTGTCGAAAGAAAAATTCAGGGAGATAAAAAACTCGGATGCATTTGAAAACAAGAAAAACCACAGGCCTTGAGCACAAGGAAGCTGCCATACTTAAGCACCAACTTTCACAGCAAAACTTTCGCATAAGTGTAGGTATAGTTTATACAGCGGCGGGGGTCATCTCGCCTTGTGGCTACCACACCCTGAGGGAAGGGGCAAGTGAAGGAATCACGGGCCGCAGACAGATAAACCACAAATACGCGCGCAAGTCCCGAACAGCTCCACACTCGAAGACCTGTCCCAAGCCGTACGACCCCTCGATCAAGCAACCCTTTAGTGTCCACTGGAAGTACTCTTCCGCGTCATCTTTCCGGCAACGCCAGAAGCAAACGGAATGAAAGGTAACTTAGGAAAGGAAATCGTGGTAGATGAGAAACCGTCCCAGCATTCGCCTACCACCCCTGGAAAACTACGAAAAGTTGAGAGTGGGCGGCCGATGAGAATCCAGCTTCCACATAAAGATGGGCTAAAGTTTACTTCCTCTACTCCACACTATGTAGCAGTTGTGATTCTTTCCCTCTGAAATGCCGCAAATGACAGATGCAGTAACATTGTAAAAATATATACTTAAAATATAAGCATTGTGCTTGCATTCAAATAAATATAAAACTAAACACGAAATTGTAATTAGTAAAACTGCGCGAAAAGCTAAAAACGTGATGTGATACATCCACATGGCTTTCTCTACTCTCTATCTAAACTGTTTAACAACTGAACGCTATATGCTGGCCTTAAAATTCCATACTATTTCCATGACATCACGAGAAACAACTGAATGTTGATAGGAGTTTAAAAGAATAAACAATTGGAATCATTAATAACGGATATCTCAGAAATAGCTTATGCTACAACAAATTATGTGTGTTTTAAAGACATCTACATATTTTTGCGTAGCACTTTTTCCTCTATCACTTAAAGTTTACCAGTTATACAAAGTTATACAAAATTCCTTCTGAATGAAGGCTATTCCCAGAAAATTCAAGATGTAAATTTTATTTATAATGTAAATATCTTTAATATATAGTACTTTAATCAAAATCGTTAAGAGGTATGTTTTAGAAAATAAAAATAATAAAGTCTGTAGCCCGCATTCGGGAGGTCCCGGGTTCAAATATTGTGGGCCGACCAATACTTCTGAGCTTTTTTCGTAGTTTTCCTCAGTTGCCAAGGTAAATACCGGATTGGATATTTAATACCAGACCCAAAATTCCACCTTAAGTCTAAAACGATACTAAAATGAAAAATAAGTGGTAATAGCTAAGCTATGCCATCTATCTACAGACAATGTAAGCGGGTAGAATGGACGGCACCCTAACGCCATCTGCGCGCAATGAAGCAGGGGTTACAGGGATGAGACCTAGAAGGCTAACTATCCATCACATATCGTTCAAAGAGTTATCCACCAACAGATCCGTAGCGATATGACCAAGGAGTTAAAGCGACGTAAAATAAAAGAGAGAGAAAGGAAATAATAGTTTGTGGTGAAGGGACTTTCATATAAATCTTCGTGTTGGATCGTTGAAAGTTACTGAACCAAAGGTATTTAGCCGACTTATCGTTTTTGAGTTATGCTGTTCATAATTACACACAAATACAGAACATTTTACTAAAAATGTTTTGTTTTTTACTTTCTCTACTACGTATAGTAAGTAGGGGAAGTATTGTATTCCACCCAAAAATTCGATACCGTGATTTCACTGGAAATACATGTTTTGAGACCTCCTGAATCCAAAAAAAGCATTTTTGGAAACATGTCCGTGTGTGTGTGTGTCTGTGAACAGCATAACTCAAAAACGAACAGTCGGATAAACACCAAACTTGGTATTTAGGTTCAGTATCTTCCAGAGATGCGACACGAAGGTTTTCAAGAAAATCCCCCCACCCCAGACTACCCTTTACATGGAACATTTTTCAAAAATTTTAATTTGCTCAAAAATGGCTCTAACGATTTTGATGAAAACATCATATGTTTAAGATAATGTCATGAGAAATGAAATGTATATCTCGAATTTTCTGGGAATGTCTCCAAAAGTATTCTTCATTGTGAACGACTTTTGCATAACTGGTAAACCATAAGAGATAGACAAAATTTTACTACACAAAAAATGTAGATTGCGTTGAAATACACAACTTATGTCATATACATTTCTTTTGTTGAGTGAACCGTTTTCGAGATATTGCTTGTTATTTCCTTAAATTTTCCAATACTTATACTTTTTCTCAAATTCGTTATTCATTTTTTTTATGTCCTGGACATGCAAAGAGAATGGAATGCGCCACATAGCAACCAGCGTTAAAATATTTGACTATCGCTTAAAAGCTACCATATTCCCCTTGCATCTACAATAAAATTACCAATAAGATTGACAACTCGATATCTCGATTAACATGAAGCATATGGAGAATAGGCGTTTGTAAAAATAGATTGTACAAGAGTAGAGAAAGTCATGTGAGTGTAACGCATCAGATTTTTTTTAAATCCAGGCGCACTCAAAGCATTTATTTCAGTTAAAATCGGGGTTTCGAATTTTTGGGTGGAATACAATGCCTTCTGCACCTACTGCAGAGAAATTAAAAATGTGTATTTCTGCAATTTTAGCAATTTATTTGCCCCTTGAGTCATATAAATCCGGGCTTTGTGAAGAAGTTCATTTCACAAATCGCTATGAGAAAAATAGTAATGAGTTCAGAAAAATACCCAGAGAAGGACACAAAAGTAACAAAAAATGAAGTATTAATGCACGGGGAAAAGTTAAGTACAAAAGATCACTTCATGGAGAATAAAGCAGCGATATCCAGAGATGAGGTAACGAAATAGTGAATGGGGCGTGTTTCTGCGGGCACAAATAAACAAAAATAGCTATACTAATGACGTAAGAATACAATAGAGGGGCAAGAGAAAGGAAGCGAGCTTCTTAAAAGACCTGCCAACCTTAGGATATGCAGCCCATAAAACATGAGAGTCGTTAAAATGCTAGACAAGGTTAAAGGGTATAAGCTTTTATTGCGTCTGAAAGTTTATTGGAAGACAAATTTGATAAACCACACGAAGAGAAGAGGATGCGACATTAAAATCGCGACTTGAATGATGATGGGAAGACAAAAAACGTTAAAGAAGACGGACAAGCGATATGATTGATGAAGTGGAAGAGAGCCCTCGAGATTGAATAACAAAGTGAAAATGTTGAGATATTTCACGCTAACACACTTCAAAGTGAACGTTTTCCAGCTGGATTGTTTAGAGGGCAAGCATTCTAAAACAGAAGCGAAATAATATTTTGTAATCTCTATGAACAAACTGTGAAGTTATCCTTATTCTGAATGTTGTGTTATTTCCTATTATCTACTGGTAACTAAAGACCAGAATTCCATGCAGTACAATTCCCCAAAATATACCTGCATTCATGCACTATGAAGTGAAAAATACGTTAAAATATGTTCGCAATTCATTAATTCACTGTCCTATATAGATATGATTTTTACTTTCTCTACTACGTACAGTAAGTAGGGGAAGTATTGTATTCCACCCAAAAATTCGATACCGAGATTTCACAGGAAATATATGTTATGAGACCCCCTGAATCCAAAAAAATCTGATGTGTTACACTCACATGACTTTTTCTACTCTTGTACAAACTATTTCTACAAACGCTTATTCTCCATCTACTTCATGTTAATCGAGATAAACGTTTGCAGACTCTATCTTATTGCTAATTTTCTTGTAGATGTAAGGGGAAAATATATTTACAAGGGCAATATAGAAAAACAGTAGCCTTTAAGCACATACATATCTCTTAATAGCTGGTTGCTAGGTGCATCACCATTCCCTTTGTCATAGATTATAACTCTTTGCATATCCAGGACATAAAAAAATGAATAACGAATTTGAGAAAAATTATAAGTATTGGAAAATTTAAGGGAATAACAAGCAATATCTCGCAAACGGTTCACTCAACAAAAGAAATGTATATGACATAAATTGTGTATTTTAACGCGATCTACATTTTTAGTGTAGTAAAATTTTGTCTATCTCTTATGGTTTACCACTTATGAAAAAGTCGTTCATAATGAAGAATACTTTTGGAGACATTCCCAGACAATTCGAGATATACATTTCATTTGTCATGACAATATCTTAAACATATGATATTTTAATCAAAATCGTTAGAGCCGTTTTTGAGAAAATTAAAATTTTCGAAAAATGTTCCATGTAAAGGGTAGTCTGGGGTGGGGGGATTTTCTTGAAAACCTTCTTGTCGCATCTCTGAAAGATACTGAACCTAAATACCAAGTTTGGTGTTTATGCGACTCTTCGCTTTTGAGTTATGCTGTTCACAGACACACAGACACACAGACAGACACACAGACACACAGACAGACACACACAAGGACATGTTTCCAAAAATGGTTTTTTTGGATTCAGTGAGTCTCAAAACATGTATTTCCGGTGAAATCTCGGTATCGAAATTTTGGGTGGAATACAATACTTCCCCTACTTACTATACGTAGTAGAGAAAGTAAAAAAATCTGATGTGTTACACTCACATGACTTTCTCTACTCTTGTACAAACTATTTTTACAAACGCTTATTCTCCATCTACTTCATGTTAATCGAGATAAACTTTTGCAGCCTCTATCTTATTGCTAATTTTCTTGTAGAAGTAACGGGAATATATATTTACAAGGGCAATATAGAAATACAGTAGCCTTTAAGCACATACATATATCTTAATAGCTGGTTGCTATGTGCAGCACCATTCTCTTTGCCACAGATTAATACTCTTTGCATATCCAAGACAAAAAAATCTTATGTGTTACACTCACATAACTTTCTCTACTCTTGTACAATCTAATTTTACAAACGCCTATTCTCCATATGCTTCATGTTAATCGAGATATCGAGATGTCAATCTTATTGGTAATTTTCTTGTAGATGCAAGGGGAATATGGTAGCTTTTAAGCGATAGTCAAATATTTTAACGCTGGTTGCTATGTGGCGAATTCCATTCTCTTTGCATGTTCAGGACATAAAAAAATCTGATGTGTTACACTCACATGACTTTCTCTACTCTTGTACAATCTATTTTTACAAACGCCTATTCTCCCGATGCTTCATGTTAATCGAGATATCGAGATGTCAATCTTGATATCTCAGATGTCAGATGGTAATGTACATGTAGATGCAAGGGGAATATGCTAGATTTTAAGCGATAGTCAAATATTTTAACGTTGGTTGCTATGTGGCGCATTCCATTCTCTTTGCATGTCCAGGACATAAAAAAAATGAATAACGCATTTGAGAAAAAGTATAAGTATTGGAAAATTTAAGGAAATAACAAGCAATATCTCGAAAACGGTTCACTCAACAAAAGAAATGTATATGACATAAGTTGTGTACTTTAACGCGATCTACATTTTTTGTGTAGTAAAATTTTGTCTATCTCTTATGGTTTACCAGTTATGCAAAAGTCGTTCATAATGAAGAATACTTTTGGAGACTTCCCAGAAAATTCGAGATATACATTTCATTTCTCATGACATTATCTTAAACATATGATATTTTCATCAAAATCGTTAGAGCCATTTTTGAGAAAATTAAAATTTTCGAAAAATGTTCCATGTAAAGGGTAGTCTTGGGTGGGGGGATTTTCTTGAAAACCTTCGTGTCGCATCTCTGGAAGATACTGAACCTAAATACCAAGTTTGGTGTTTATCCGACTGTTCGTTTTTGAGTTATGCTGTTCACAGACACACACACACACACACAGACACACACACAGACACACACACACAGACACACACACACACAGACACACACACGGACATGTTTCCAAAAATGCTTTTTTTGGATTCAGTGGGTCTCAAAACATATATTTCCGGTGAAATCTCGGTATCGAATTTTTGGGTGGAATGCAATACTTCCCCTACTTACTATACGTAGTAGAGAAAGTAAAAAGCATTTTTGGAAACATGTCCGTGTGTGTGTGTCTGTGAACAGCATAACTCAAAAACGAACAGTCGGATAAACACCAAACTTGGTATTTAGTTTCAGTATCTTCCAGAGATGTGACACCAAGGTCTTCTAGAAAATCCTCCTACCCCAGATTACCCTTTATATGGAACATTTTTCGAAAATTTTAATTTTCCCAAAAATGGCTCTAACGATTTTGATTAAAATGTCATATATTTAAGATACGTTCATGGTAAATAAAATGTATATCTTGAATTCTCTGGGAATGTCTCCAAAAGTATTCTTCATTGTGAACGACTTTTGCATAATTGGTAAACCATAAGGGATAGACAAAATATTTCTACACAAAAAGTGTAGATCGCATTAAAATACACAATTTATGTCATATACATTTTTTCTGTTGGGTGAACCATTTTAGAGATATTGCTTATTATTCCCTTAAATTTTCCAATACTTATACTTTTTCTCAAATTCGTTATTCATTTTTTTGTCCTGGTGATGCAAAGAGAATGGAATACTCCACATAGCAACCAGCTCTTAAAATATTTGACTATCGCTTAAAGTCTACCAATTCCCCTTGCACCTACAAGAAAATTAGTAATAAGATTAACATCTCGATTAACATGAAGCATATATAGAATAAGCGTTGGTAAAAATAGTTTGTACAAGGGTAGGGAAAGTCATGTGAGTGTAACACATCCGATTTTTTTTTCTTTTGTATCCAAGGGGCCTCTATACATATATTTTAAAATACATCAGCCAACAGGAAATAGAATTGGATTGAAAAATTAAACCTTCTCTAAGTCTAGCAAATGAAATAAAATTGAACCGGAGTAAAGAAGCATATACACTTAATTGACGAAGATAAGAAAGATCAGGAATGGCATGGTTTAGACTGAGGGGCTGGAGGGCACAGAAAATGACTGACGATTCTGGCAGGAGAATCTGCCCATTCTGTAATTTGGATGAGGGCTGGTTACATATTTTGGCGGAATGTGCACAGTGCGAGAACCAGCGAACGATTAAACTGAAAGAAAAATTCTTAAGTCCCTCAAGAAAGAAATTGGCATGTTGGGAGCTACTGGCTGACCAGAGGAACTGGCAAAACATGGGCAATTTTTTGGCTAAAGTGCGCGAAGCTAGGTTCAGTTAGACAAAGGTAATTTATCTCTATTTCCCTTTTTCTTGTTCTTTTTATTGTGTTTCCTTTCTCTGTTGTTTATTTTGTCAGCCTATTGTATCTTAAATATGCATGTGCGGTCAATGAGCCATGAAAAAAATATTTGTGAAATAACTTCAGTAATTTCAAACCAATAAAGATACCTTATCTATCTACATATATTTCCGGTGAAATCTCGGTATCGAATTTTTGGGTGGAATGCAATACTTCCCCTACTTACTATATGTAGTAGAGAAAGTAAAAAATGTTTATATCATTGCATAATAATTCTATTAAGTAACGCAGGTAGTTAAATGAAATGCATTTGGTCGTCATTTAAATTTAAATGGCTACAACGTCGGTGTGCCAGCAAGTAAATAAATATTTGAATAACAGAAGTTTTACCGAAAGGGTAGAGACAAAAAAGAAAGGTTAAATACAGCAAATATTTTTACTTCAAAACCAGGCAGGTCACTGGCTTTGTTTAATTTCGATGTAAAATAGGATTTAGCACGAGATTATCAGAGTATATATTATGATAATACTTTGATTCAATAAACCAAATTCAATCGCAGCATAAATATTAACGTAAAACATACAAAAGCCATGTTTTATGATCTTGTTCTATTCAATAATTATTAGTGACGCCTGCTCTTTAAACTCAAAATGGGATGGAAGGGAAGTAAAAATGCCTCACCCTAGGTAGCGCACGGAAACTGCTGCGGCTAATTCTGATTCAAATCGGCTTACCGGATTATACGTCAGTTAACGAGCTAACAAGATCAATATTGCGCGCAGGATTTGAGATATCTCGCCTACTGCTGGAAATCGATAGGGGAGAGGGTCCTAATCATTCCATCCGGATTTATTCTGTAAGCCTGTCATCATCCAGGACGAATTTGATAATCTCATTGTACGGCATTTTGGTTTAAAATGCAGAGCCGCGAAAAAACTGCACCTGAAGCAACTTATGTTTCTGAAATTCTGAATTTTGTGACATGTTTTACTTAAAGACCGTCTTTTTTCTGTTAGATTTCCATTTAAAAAAATATTTTGCGTTACATTCACATTACTTTCTCTACCCTCTATCGTGTATTAGTCGATATACAATTTTTTCTTACGAAAGTTTATTTTTCTATCTGCTTCATTTTAATTCAAAGAAACCCCCACGGAAATATCTACATTACACATTTCGTTATAGATACAGCGATAGTCAAATGTTTAAGAACTGGACGCTATATACTGGCCTTTAAATTCCATACTGTTTCCATGACATCGCGGGAAACAAGTGAAAATCAATGGGACATAAAATGACAAAAGTTTTAAAAAATGGAACCATTATAAACGGATATCTCGGAAATAGCTGATGCTACAAAAATAGTTATTTGAAATCAATTGTAAGTTTTAAAAGATCTACACTTCTTGTGTAGTAGGTTTTTGTCTATCGCTTAACGTTTACCAGTTATACAAGATTATGCAAAATTCCCTCCGAATGAAGTGGACATTACAAAATATTCCTTGAAAATTTAGGATATGCATTTTGTTTTCCTGTAAATATGTTCAATATACAGTATTTGAATCAAAATCATTATAGCTACCTTTTATAAAACAAAAAATTAGAAGAATCTTCCATGTGAGGGGTAGTTTGGGGTGGAAGGATTTTCTTGAAAATCCTCGTGTCGCATCTTTGGAAGATACTGAATGTAAATACCAAGTTTGATGTTCATTCATCTTTTCGTTTTGGAGTGATGCTGTTCACAGGCACACCGCAAACGGACCTTTTTCTAAAATTCTATTGAGATGCATTCACGTAATTTTCTCTACCCTCCATCTTTATTAGAGAATATATCAACTACTCTTACAAAAGCTTATTTCTCATTTTTTTCATTTTAGTCCAAATAAACCTTTACAGAAATACCTACATTACACATTTCGTTATAGATACAAAGGGAATAGCGATAGTCAAATGTTTAACAACTGGACGCTATATGCTGGCCTTAAAATTCCATACTGTTTCCATGACATCGCGAGAAACAACTGACAGGACTTTAAAAGAATGACCAAGTAGTGAACAATTAGAACCATTAATAACAAATATCTCAGGAGTGCCTTATACCACAAAAAACTTATTTGCAATAAATATTTTGTTTTAAAGAGATCTGCATTTTTGTGCAGTACCTTTTCGTCTATCCCCTGGCGTTTACCGTTTATGCAACATAATAGAAAGATCCTTCCGAATAAAGAGGAATTTATAGGCCATTCCCCGAAAATTCAAGATATATGTTCTGTCATGTCAATATCTTTAATATATGATATATATATTATAACATATAGTAGAAAATAAAGGTTTCGAAACATTTTCCATGTAAAGGGTAGTTTGGGGTGGGGGGATTTTCTTGAAAACCTTCATGTCGCACCTATGGAAGGCATTGAACCTAAATGCTAAGTTTATTACTTAATCGACTTTACGTTTTTGAATTATGCTACAGAAGAACATTTTTCCAAAAATGCCTACAGGTACGTGTTAGAGAAACTAAAAAATGCTACTTTAATGTACTATATTCACATGACCTCTACTCACCCCTTCTGCTTATTAAGGGTACCTATCAGAGATATGTAAAAAGTAACGTAAGGGTTACATTAAACGGTTACGTTAATGTAACGGTTATCAAGGTAATTAGTACCTGAAAACGGTTACCAAAGTAAGGAATACATGGTAATTGGTTGGTTACCCAGTAACTGTTACGAAAGTAACAAAGACAACTGCTGATCGCGTTAACAGCTGCTAAGGTAATGCGACAGTTACCGATCCTGGGTGACATCATTCACTGTATGTGTATAGCTTATCGAGAACTAGTTACTTCAACTCGTTTACAACTTGAGTCATCCTCGCACGGAGTTGTAAGTACACATTTGTTTACTACTGCGCGTGGCTTATCGTTTCGAATATAGGTCACAGAACGCAGATGACAGGTCATTGAGTGCTGCATTGCATTAAGAGGGCAAGAGTTTTTATACATAGCGTGTGTATGGACATGGATAAATAATTAATGCTGTTTAATAGTAAAGCATGTGCGGGCTGCTAACATTCAGGAGGAGCAGATAAACATCGCACACATCTGTTATGGAATAGGTTTAGTGCGGTAAAAGAAACGTTCAGATTCCTTGCTTTCCACTCGAGGGCCTCCACTTGGTGTGTTTTTGGCCGATAATTTGGATACTGTCGTGAGCATATAACTACAGGAGAGACCATCGTGTTCACTTTAGATGAAGAATGCCATTAGGTTTATACAGTAAGTTTACACTCACATGTGTGATTAAACGTTGTTTTGTGATGTTCGGGAGCACTAGGAAGTAACCAATAATTACCCACTTTGACTTTCTCTGCAAATGGTGTTACTCTTGGTTTATTTCCTGGAAATGGATCGTCATACGAGAGTGGATCGAAAAATAACACACAAAAATTCTGTTACAAAAAAGTTTAATAGTTAAAACAACAACAAAAAAATCATAAATGAAATTACACCGTTCACCTACTTTTCGACATGGTCACAAAATTTCTCAACACATTTCTCCCATCGTGATACCAGTTTCAATATGCCCTGTTCGTAGAAGTTCGTTTCCTTGGAGTATAGCCATCTGCGGACTGCTGATTTCACTTCCGCAAAGCGTTGGCCGGCCAGGAATTTCTTCATGGGATCAAACACATGAAAGTACAAGGTCTGGTGGATACTGGAGCACCTCCCAACCAAATTTGGTGACGAATTGTCATGAAAAATTCATGTTTTGGCGTTTGTCACGAAGGGCAAGATGCAACTTCGCCAAAGTTTTCATGTAGGCTGCAGCATTCACAGTGGTACCGTGTTCAGCAAAGTCCACCTATACAACACCATGCATATCCCAGAACACCGTCACAAGCACTTTCCTAGCAGATTGAGTCACTTTGAATTTTTTCTTCACTGGGGAACCAGCATGTTTCCACTCCATACTTTCCTGCTTGGTTTCGGGCGTATAGTGGTACGCCCACGACTCATCACCAGTGACGATTCCTTTCAGAAAGTCATGCCCTTCTGCGGTGTACTGCGTTAGGTGATGTAAGGTCATCATTCGCTGACCCTTGTGGATGTCTGTCAGGTTCTTAGGCACCCAGCGAGCACCATATGAAATTTCTACGTGCTATGAACAATATCGTACACTGCACCATAGGAAATGTTGAACTGTTGTGATAAGGTTCACAGTTGCACACGCCGGTCGTTCAAAATAGCCTCCTCATTGCCTCTGATATTCTGCGGGGTTACAGCTGTTACCGGCCTCCCGGATCGTGGGGAATCACTAAGGTTCATACGGTCCTCTAGGAAGAATGTACACCACCTGGAGACGTTGCTACGATCCATACAATCATCCCCATACACGCCACGCATGCCCCTGTGAATACCACTCGGTTTATGCCCTTTGGCCCACAGATATCGAACCACACCACTCTGCTCTTCACACGTGGACGACAATAACATGCGTGCCATATTTGTTGCGTAGTTCACGCTTCTCTCGCTAGAGCTGCACATGAAACATAAACTTCAAGCTTTATCTGTGTGAAATTGCAACATTCTAGCGCTGCAATACCAAGGCAGAAAAAATTATTGTACGTTACTTTCCGATCCTCCCTCGTAGATCCCAATTAAGGCGAACTACCGTAGACATAATCTTCGAATTCATTAATGTGAATATTGAGTGTGTTCTAAACATAAGCATGCCAAAGTTCTCCGATGCACGCTATTATTGTTTTCTTCTGCTAGTTCTATGTTAATTTTAATTATTTGTAAAGGAAGCATATGTACAGAGTGTTTCCTTGTTGATGATACAATCTTTCAGGGAAGACTAAGAAGGACAAAGGCATGAATTTGATATAAGCAACTCCGGTCCGCAAATAATTCCGTCGCCAGTTGTAGGCCAAGGTTGTTTTGAGATACCAATCAACATCAAATTATGGGAAATTACGAATATCTGTATTTTACTTCACTGTACTATTTAAAAAATCTCTACTCTTGTACAAACTATTTTACAAACGCTTATTCTCCATATGCTTCATGTTAATCTTATTGCTAATTTTCTTGTAGCTGCAAGGGGAATTGGTAGGCTTTAAGCGATAGTCAAATGTTTTAAGCGCTGGTTGCTATGTGCAGTATTACATTCTCTTTGCATGTCCAGGACAAACAAAAAATGAATAACGAATTTGAAAAAAGTATAAGTATAGGAAAATTTAAGGGAATAACAAGAAATATCTCGAAAATGGTTCACTCAACTAAAAAAATGTATGTGACATAAATTGTGTATTTTAACGCGATCTACATTTTTTGTGTAGTAACATTTTGTCTATCTCTTATGGATTACCAGTTATGCAAAAGTCGTTCACAATGAAGAATACTTTTGGAGACATTCACAGAAAATTCGAGATATACATTTCATTTTTCATGAAAATATCTGAAACATATAATATTTTAATCAAAATCGTTACAGCCGTTTTTGAGAAAATTAAAATTTTCGAAAATTGTTCCATGTAAAGGGTAGTCTGGGGTGGGGGGATTTTCTTGAAAACCTTTGTGTCAGATCTCTGGAAGATACTGAACCTAAATACCAAGTTTGGTGTTTATCCGACTGTTAGTTTCTGGGTTATGCTGTTCACAGATACACACACAAGGACATGTTTCCAAAAACGGTTTTTCTGGATTCAGGGGGTCTCAAAACAAGTATTTCCGGGGAAATATCGGTATGGAATTTTTGGGTGGAATACAATACTTCCCCTACTTACTATACATAGTATAGAAAGTAAAAAGCCGTGATACTACAACAGGTATTCAAAACGGCGACCTTCAGCTCTGATGCAGACATGACAACGTGGAAGTTCTGTCGTAATTGTGCGAGGAACCCTGACGACGTCACAGGCAGTGAGAATTCCATCCTCAGTTCCCTGGGTGTTTGATTTTCACCGATGAAGCCTGTTTCACCAAACATGGCATACTATATAGTCATGATGATACAATGAGAATCCCCACGCTACAGTTGTAATATGCCATCAAAACAGTTTTGTAGTGAACGTATGGGCGGGCATAGTCAATGATGGCTTAAAAGGCCCATTTTTTCTTCCACCACGATTAACTAAAGCAGTGTATAGTGTGATTTGGAGAGGCATACTTCCTAGGTTGTTGTAACATATGTGGTTTCAACATGATGAAGCCCCAGCTCACTATTCACATCATGCTCGAGAACACTTTAAGTGAATAGGAAGAGGAGGTTCTGTTCCATGGCCAGCTCGTTCGCCTGATATGATTCCACTTGATTGTTCTTTTGAGGTCATGGGAAAAATCCTGGTAGGGGAAAGGTCCCTAATTTGAACCGCCTCTTAAATTGAACCGCTCCGATATTTTCCAATCTATTCGACAGATTGCACTATAATCGTAGCAGAAACGTAGCGTATATAGCTATGAATGCTTGGAGTTGTTGACTTTGCATTCTGAGCTGTGGTTTCAGTTGTATGAAGTGTTGTGTGTTTTTGGTGCTTCATAATTATTATTTCACTCGTCTAGTTAAGCTTATAGACCAACTAGGCAAGTATGAGTTGATCTATATATATATATATATATATATATATATATATATATATATATTACATGTTATGAAGTGTTTATTTTGCAACAATACTCATGCATACATTTTTTCAAACAGCGTCTCTCCTTAACACATAGATGCTAAAGCTTCAAAAATGGGTTGGCTTGTAAATTGAACCACTGTTTGAACCCTATATTGAACTGGTCCAATTTAGGAAACCAATTGAAGTTCTAGGGTTGTTCAACTGCGAATAGTATATCCTGTGAGTAAATATCGATATAATATGCTCAGTCAAAAAAAAATCATGTTAAAAACAGTGGCTGACATGAGCATGTGAATGTGAATTGTGTGAAATGATGGACATAATCCAGTGTATGAGTTGTAGGATATGGCTTCACCAAAAGTGTGCAAAAGTTAGTGCCAAGAAGAAAGTGTTTTATTGTGAAGACTGTGTATAATTGGACTCTTTTGTATGAGAGTAAAAATTATAAAAAAAACTCTATATTTCCAAATAATACCTATTCCAAAAAACAAGTGACTGTCACTATATAAACATTCAAAATGTTTAAGGAAATTGTTATTCTTATCACAATTTTGGACTCTACTTTTGTTGCCGATAGCACATTTGTTTTGAATGTACGATAAAATATGTGTATTTTGTATTAATAAAAATACTTTTAAACTTAGAAGTATGTGGTTCATTTTAACACAGGGGTGGTTCAATTTAAGGACCACGTTCCTAATTTGAACCGATTTACACCATCTCACTTTTTAAATGTTATTTATTGATAATTGTATTAATTTTAAATTGTGTTGAGGATATTGATAGAGCAAGGATTTGTCACTTTAACGCTTGTATTTCTGAAAATGTTGATATGAAATTATAATTATTATTTACTATTTAGGCCTAAGTGGTTCGATATAGGGACCTTTCCGCTACATCGTCAGAGCGACTCCAAGGTTGTTCGCTCAAGTACGGCAGAAGTTCGTCCAACGTTGTCATGTCGGAAGGATGCCACTTTGAACACCTGTTGTAGTATAGTGTTTGTGTATGTGGTACTGCGAAGTAAAATACAAATATTCTTAAGTTCGCATCAGTATACGTTCATAGGTATCCCAACACAACTTTCACCTATAACTTGCAATGGAGTTGTTTGTGGACCGGGATTTATGATATCCATGTATTTGTCCTTCTTAATCTTCCCTGAAAGTTTGTATCACCTGTATATCCTTTCGATTCAAATATCGTAACAAGTATTTCTGCCACATGAAGCAAATTCATTTTTACTCACAGTCATGCTCCTATCTCTCTCTTCTTTTTAGCTGATTACCCTCCTGTTTGTAGGATTTACACCCCCAAGAACTTATAAGACAATGCCTTGGTCCAGTAGCTTGTCGAAGACGAAGCAAACTCTGGATCATAGCATATGCAGAATGCGTGATCAGCCCAAACCTGGTTTGGCGGTGAAGAAATGAAATGAAATATGAAGCCGAAATTATAAAATCAATAATTATCTAAATAATCTGGTAAGGATAGCGAAATAAAATAAATAATAAAATATTTCACATCAGTAAATGTATTAAAAGGAGAAGCATTGGGAAAATTGTTGACTGTTAAAAGCGACAGAAAGACCAGACAGGCACAGTTTAGCTGATTAGGGGCCAGCCCCAGGTATAAAGAGTAAAACCGCTGAAGCCAGTTTCTCCTGGAAATAATGGGTGCAGTTGCACTGGCCAGGACGTGAAGGTCACTAGAAGCTTCATGACGCTCATTTTTGGTGCGAAATGTTTAAGGGGAGAGAGGGGAAGTTAGGAGTCCTTTCTTTGTATCGCGCGTGTGGTGAGGACATTCTCGCTGGGACGCTCGTGTGGTGAGGAACAACGATCTCGTCGAGGTCCGAAGACTGGGTGCGAACTTGCAAGAGGGTCGAACGATCGGATGTAATTGATAATCTTCGGTCTTGGAAAAGACACAGTAACATCGTAATAATTTAAAAGTGATCGGCAAATCAAAAGTGTTCCAAGAAAGCGTTTGTGTTTTTATGTACATACACTCACGCATACCCGGTGATTAAGATCTCACGTTCGAACAGCCGTGGCAAAGTAAAAAAACGAACTAGGAGGAGAAAAGCAGCAATCGTGAGGCAAAGGTAGTGCTTCATTGATGGAGGACATAGCGTGGCTGCGTCAAATGTAATGATGAAAGGCATGTTAGGACATTCGCGGATACATTATCCAACGGAACATTCGCCGAGAAAAAAAAAAGACTTTCAAACAGATTCGCTCAAATTACCCCGGCGGCACCACAATCATATTCACAATAAGTAAAACACCATTGGATTACGACAGAATGGAGAGCCTGTTAGCAGCTTGCCTGCCACTAGTGGATGACGTAAGGGACGGTCACGTAAAATACATAGCAATTTATGATGTTGCAGAATAACGACTTGTAAATGGCCGTAACACGTACTGTAACAATTATGCTGCATCCAACAGTGCCGAAAACTCATATTTTTATCTTCCCACTACGGAATGTTTGCTTGTAAGCTCAAACAGCGGTACATAAATTGTAACAGTAGCGAATAAGTATCCAGTGGTGCATGATTTATGTAAATCTACCCTCTAAGATTGTTTAAAAAACGTGAAATTTCTCAAACTTAAGAATTCGAAAAGCATGTGTGAAGGTTCTGGACTTGTTGTCATGGCTTTCACTTTTGATGGCAAAGAGTAATTAAATCAATAGTTCCCGAATCAAATCTTGAAGTCAAAACGGCTGCCTCATTTCCAAACATACCGTAGTTATGCAATCAAAATTCTGACCAGCTGGAGAAATTTCTTTTTAGATTGCATCCAATAAGAAAGTAAGTCTGTATCGAAATTGTTCATATTCAAACGTAGTTACTGATTCAATGTCATTACAAACGTGATAACTCTGAAAACTATTGATGCGGCGATACCACAATTTCTCGGTATTCCATACTGTGGCGTGTATGTGTGTGCATTATTGCTTTAGCGACCACATTGTTGGGTGTAACTCCTTTCGGCTGGGGTGACGTGATATCTCTCCCCACCTCATGGCCAGAGGTGGAGAGAGGAAAGTAGGGAAACGAGCGTTACTGGTTTCTTTGTCTGATAGCATGGCGTCAGTAGTAGCAGCCAGTCGTGGTGTGTCTCTTCAGGGCGAGTGTTGTGTACGGGAGCGTGCGTGTTTCGTATGTGTGTGGAACATCTCCCTCCAATGGCTGTTCTTTAATCCTTTGTGAACGATGTAAAGACACCAAGTTTAATATTTACTAAACCACAGGTAATGTGCTAATGTGAAAACCCGTGTATTTGTGTGATCATTATCCCACGCCTGCTCTAAAATGTGCAGCTAAGATCCTGGTTCCTCTCGTTGCCTCTGAATCTATGCCTCCCAATGTTTGTGCTAGGGTATCTAAATTTAATAACTGGCTGCAAAACCTTTTGGCCTTAACCCGGTATATAACATAACGATACCACCATTTCTCGATACCAATACTCATTTTTGACCACCGATACTCCATATTTACTTTATAAAAAGCTGAAAAGCGATAGCTTGTTCACTGAATTATGTTCTTATTAGCAGTTTTAGTATATAAACACATGTAAGTAGTTTTGTATTGTATGCTAATTCCAAAATCGTTTCTTTGTTGACATTTTATCTTAATAATTCCGTAAGTTATATATACCATATTGAGGCAGTATTTTTAACACTTGAATGATAAGTCTAAAGTTGCTAACAATGAGGTAAGAATGAGATAACCTTTAGGCAATAATGAGTAAGGAAGTTTAAAAGTTACTATTCATTATTAGAGCAGCAATAATGTAAATTTTGAGACAGTTTATAAAATAGGCAATCAACAACCAGAAAAATCTTTAGTTAAATGAAGGTATTCTATTGGACTAGGACTAGCCAATCAGAGACTTGATATACAGAAATTTACAAGTTTAGATGGTTGAAATCAATTCAGTTGCTTCTAGACAGTGCTCATAACCAGACGCGAAATGTGTCCTCGAGAAATTAATTACGTATTCGTGTGAGACGAAAATAATATACATGTTAAAAAGTGTAACTAATTAATAAAAGAATCTCACAGCTCTCGATATCAGTGAAGTGCTACTTAATTTGTGTCAAACATTAATAAAAAGGAGTGAATTAAAACTTAATATCTGTGTAAGCCTACATTCTTGTCGCATCACAACCCTGCAAAGGGAAACGTGTCTCTAACAAATACTGACGCAGCCGAGGCAAACATAAATATTAAATGAAGCTGTAAAAAATACCTTTGGGGCAATGGCTACCGGAAACTATTTACTATACGTGCTGTTGCAACTACTTCAAGTTCGGCTCCCCAACAGTCGAAATATAATGCAACTCCTTGAATACATCTACTTCAAATTGGCATCCATACGTGGAGCAGCAGTAAATATCTTTCTCAAATTGACAATTAACGTAAATAAATATCTACTTCAATATTTATAGTCAAGGGTGGTAATAATAATAATAATAATAACAATAATAATTTATTTGCTTCCCTTAACTACATTTGTGCTGAACACTTTCTTTTAGAGGACTTTTTGTCCACATTATGCAAATTAGTCGTAGGGTATAGCTGTAAGCTACGCTCGTGGCCCAAGTTTGACTTGCGAAAATGCAAACTAACAGATGGAAGGAAATAACAAACATTTCCATGCATTGTATTATCTCACGTCTTAAGTTCAGATTTTTACTTTGTCTACTACGTATAGTAAGTAGGGGAAGTATTGTATCCCACCCAAAAATTCAATACTGAGATTTCACCGGAAATATATGTTTTGAGACTCCTGAATCCAAAAGAAGCATTTTTGGAAACATGTCCGTGTGTGTCTGTCAGTCTGTGAACAGCATAACTCAAAAACGACCATTCGGATAAACACCAAGCTTGGTATTTAGGTTCAGCATCTTCCAGAGATGCGACACGAAGGTTTTCAAGAAAATCCCCCCACCCCAGGTTACCCTTTACATGGAACATTTTACCAAAAGTTTAATTTTTTCAAAAATGGCTCTTAACGATTTTGATTAAAATATGATATGTTTAAGATATTTTCAAGACAAATGAAATTTATATCTCGAATTTTCTGGGAACGTCTCCAAAAGTATTCTTCATTGTGAACGACTTTTGCATAACTGGTAAACCATAAGAGATAGACAAAATTTTACTACACAAAAAATATAGATCGCGTTAAAATACACAATTTATGCCATGTACTTTTTTTTGAGTTAACCAGTTTTGAGACATTGCTTGTTATTCCCTTAAATTTTCCCATACTTACACGTTTTTTCAAATGGAAATTCGTTATTCATTTTTTCCTGGTAATGCGAAGAGAATGGAATACTCCACAAAGCAACCAGCTCTTAAAACATTTGACTATCACTTAAAACCTAGCAATTCCCCTTGCATCTACAAGAAAATTAGCAATAAGATTAACATCTCGATTAATATGAAGCATATGGAGAATAAGAGTTTGTAAAAATAATCTGTACAAGAGTAGAGAAAGTCATGTGAGTGTATCACATCATATTTATTTTTCTGCTGGATTCACAGATCTTCGTTACTGGAGTAACTAAATGTAATGACTTAGAGTTAGTCACTAAGCCAGGCTATTGCAGTAACATAATTTAGTGCGTCAGCTAATTCAGCTTTATTTTACGAGGCGTATTCCAAAACTGAGGTCCGTTTGGTCATAATAATAACAGTGCGCATGAGACAAGGCTTTTATTGACAGTAATATGTGCCTACATATATATTTTACTTTTCCACATAATCGCCATTCACATCTGTACACGCTCGTCTTGAGTTCATCGTCGGTTTGAAATTGTTGTCCACCCAGCCACCATTTCAAATGCAAGAAGAGGAAATGGTCGTTTGGTGCCAGGTCGGGACTGTACGGAGGGTGGTCAAAGAGTCACCAACAAAACTCTTGAATCTTCTCTTTGGTTTCGGCATCGGTGTGAGGGCGAGCGTTGTCTTGTAGGAGGATGGTGCCAGACGTCGGTTTGCCGTGGCGTCAATTTTGGATCGCATGTAAGCGTGGCACAGTACACGTCACCTGTAATTTTAACCCACGGTCCATGAAATAAATCAAAGGACGCCCTTTTCGTCCCAAAACTCGTTAGCCATGATTTTGCCATTCGTGTACGGGATTGCTTAAATTTTTGGTTTGGTTGAGCCGGAACGGTGCCACTGCATTGGCTGTTGTTTCGATTCTGCGTTGGTTTTCGCTATCCATGTCTCGTCGCCCGTAACAAACCATCTCCATCTTGTCTATAGCGCTCCAAAAACTGTCGTGCACTACCATCCGTTGCTGTTTGTGCTGACCGGTGAGCAGTTTAGGCACCCACCTCGCACACAGTTTCCGATATCCAATATCCTGTAAAGAAATGTTCCAGCAACATTTAGGGATTCATCAATCAGACCACTAATCGTCAAACGTGGTTCACTTGCTCAACGATGTCCTACCATTCCGCTTCTCAGCGTGCACATTTGTGCGGCCATACCAAAATTCTCGACACTGGTGTCGAACCTATTTGACACTCATTATGTCCGGTCCGTACACGAGGATAACTCACGATGGAATGCTGATTTGCTTCATCTTCTACCACGACCTTCCTGCACCTCATTTCCTGTATCCACCATCTTCCTTCCTTATCTATTCTAGGACCAAGCGAGGTTGCACTCTGTAAAGGTTTCTTCCCTGACGTCGCTGCAGTACCGTTCAGTTAGGTCTCTCCGCCCGGTTGGACTCTACCCCGTTGGCTCCGGATGTGTTAAAACCGGAAACGTTAGGGACCCCGTCCATGCTTGCGCCCGTCGTCATCCGGTCTGGCCGCCTTTCGAGCCTCTCCCGTCATCCTTCCCTCCCAGGGGTTGCTTTTGAAGCAAAATGGGCCGTTATGGCTTTCTTGCGGTGCTCACCCCTGTTCCGGGAGCCACTTCATGATATGTAGCTTCGCCTTTATGTGTGTATTCGTAGAGGAATAGCTTATATAAGAGTGACTAGAGAAAGTCATTGAATTCAACACGTGTGACATTTTTAAAGATTAATTTATATGAGAAATTTGGTAAAATTTCTTCTAAATATCAGAAAGAAGGACACAAAATATTGCGAACGCAACTGAAATGAAACGCTATTAGGATTTTGTTTTAAAATGCGTATATTTGCACAAATATCATCGCCAATATCGACAAACGTGCGAACTCATTTATTAATGCACGGTCGTAACAGAGTAGTTATGAAGAGGGAATTTCATTTGATCCGCATTTTTTGGTCCATATGAGCAGCATCCATCAATCTGTTGAACATATCAATGTACGAGGGGGGCGTATAAAAAGTGTAACTGCCACTTTCACATTTGTCTGTATCCAGGTCCGGACGGTGACGTTTTGTTTGCGGTTTGTTTGTACGTTCCGGTGATTTTGGAATTTAAAAGCATTTTAATCCTCATCACAGAGCCTCTAAATTAAACACGAATCCAGTGAGAGTAGGTTTCCAATGTGACGTGAGTTAAGTAATGAAATATTTACAACCTCACATGGACTTCACTTTACGCACAAATTCCCCCAAAAAGTGCAGTTTTCAAATTCCACTACAAATCAATACTGTTAGCTATTTTAGAGCATGGCTGCAGTTGTGCTTTTTACAGCCATCTGGACGCTTTCTATCTGACGGAATAATCTGAACATTCACCTGACACTCTCTGGCCACTATCGTTCACTGTTATGATTATCCAACAAATAATATGATTTAGTTCGGTTTTCACTGTTACTCCAATATGAATTAGTTCAGTTTTCATTGTCACTTCACTAATGTGATTTAATTAGGTTTTCACTGTCACTTCACTAATGTGATTTAGTTCAGTTCTACTGTCACTTCACTAATATGAATTAGTTCAGTTTTCATTGTCACTTCACTAATGTGATTTAATTAGGTTTTCACTGTCACTTCACTAATGTGATTTAGTTCAGTTCTACTGTCACTTCACTAATATGAATTAGTTCAGTTTTCACTGTCAATTCACTAATGTGATTTTGTTCAGTTTTCACTGTCACTTCACTAATGTGATTTAGTTGACTTTTCACTGTCAATTCACTAATGTGATTTAATTAGGTTTTCACTGTCACTTCACTAATGTGATTTAGTTCAGTTCTACTGTCACTTCACTAATATGAATTAGTTCAGTTTTCACTGTCAATTCACTAATGTGATTTTGTTCAGTTTTCACTGTCACTTCACTAATGTGATTTAGTTGACTTTTCACTGTCAATTCACTAATGTGATTTTGTTCAGTTTTCACTGTCACTTCACTAATGTGATTTAGTTGAGTTTTCACTGTCAATTCAGTAATGTGATCTCGTTCAGTTTTCACCGCCACTTCACTAATGTGATTTAGTTCAGTTCTACTGTCACTTCACTAATATGAATTAGTTCAGTTTTCACTGTCAATTCACTAATGTGATTTTGTTCAGTTTTCACTGTCACTACACTAATGTGATTTAGTTGACTTTTCACTGTCAATTCACTAATGTGATTTTGTTCAGTTTTCACTGTCACTTCACTAATGTGATTTAGTTGAGTTTTCACTGTCAATTCAGTAATGTGATCTCGTTCAGTTTTCACCGCCACTTTACTAATGTGATTTTGTTCAGTTTTCACTGTCACTCCTCTTTTCCTCGCGACGTGGCAATGCAATAAATCACTTGCAAAACAGCTTGTTCTTTGTTTCGGTGTACTGGCCTGGAAGTAAAGCACAATACCTCTCTAATCTTTCGCAGTAGCAGCTCGCATTTTTGTCGCAACTTCACTCGCATAGGCCAATAACCAACACGTTAAGTAGCATCAGAAACGCACAGGTGAGTACGTTCGATTGTATATCACTACAGGAGTTTATAGAAGCTTCAAGTGAGATGGGGGGAAAAGCTTCCAGAATTATCTCGTTACCTCCGGAGCGCTCCTCCATATCTCTATCTCTTCAACCGGTCAGTCGGTAGGCGCCATCCACTTGATATCCTCGGCATATATCTGCTTCGCAATACATATATGGTCATGATATAACACTGCTGCAAACAGAAGACAGAGTTTAAAAGGCGGAAATCGATTCCTTTTATATCAATACAAACCTTATGCTATATTTATTCCTTTAATTGCCATTTATCAAAATACACTGCAGATGTGTGTATGTAATGAAACGTGTTAAAATTTCTGAATAACCTTTATTCCGAGTCTTTTGATGTATGCAGTGAATTTTGTGGATGCCAGAAGCTTCTAATAATCCTCATGAAGGATATTTTTGCTTTATAATGTTTATATGTATGTTGTAATCAAATTTATTAGCAGGCGATAGTAAATGTTATAAGCAGAGAAATAGTAGATTATGATACAAGGGGTACAACTAGCGTCGTGTTTCGCGTGTAGCTATGTTTGTGAAACTGAGGCAGCATTTTTAACACTTGAATACCTTTAATTAAATTATATAATATGTAAATTCAATAACAGCCCGCCTTGGAGCAATATGTGTATGTAATAATTTATAAAAATGTATGTAACAGTCATTGGATATGCTTAGTTTTATTGTAAACATGTTCAATAATGTTATGTGAATATATTATGTAATTTAATAATATAAGTGCTATGAGAATAATACGTTTAACGTTACTTACAATGAGGTAACAATGAGGTAACAATGAGGTAACCTTGAGGCAATAATGAGTTTGAGAGTTTAAATGCTACTAATCATGATTAGGACAGCAATAAAGTGAATTTTGTGACAGTTTAAAAATAGCCAATCAACAGCTAGAAAAAGCTTTAGTAAAATGCAGATATTCTATTGGACTAGGACTAGCCAATCAGAGACTTGAAATACAGAAGCATACGGGTTTTGGACGGTTGAAATATGTTCAGTTGCCTGCAGACCTTAGTAGTGACCGGATGGAAGATGTGTTCTCTAAAGAAATATTACGTATTCGTGTGTAACGAAAATTAAGTATACGTGATAACAAAGTGCAAGTTTTAAATTAAAGAATCTCAAAGCTCTTCATATCAGTGTAGTGCTATTAAATTTGTGCCAGGGATTAAAAAAAAGAAGTGAATTTAAACTTAAAATCTGTGTAAGCCTACATTCTTGTCGTACCACGCCCTGATTAAGAGAAACATGTCTCTAAAGTAAGACGGACGCAGCCGAGGCAAACATAAACATAAATCCTATCTATAGAAGCAGTTTAATAACAAGTTAATCTTTTTTAAACTTGGAGTGTAACAACAAAAATACATCTTCAAATCAGCTTCTCATACGTAGCAGCATTTTACGTAACAATCAATCTTCTTAAAAAATTTACCTTCATACAAGGAGCTAAATAAATAAACAACGTAAACAATAACTACTTCAAATTAACCCCAAAGCGTGGTGCAAACTTCAACTACAAACTCCTAAAGACAATAACTACTTCAAGTTGGCTTTCCAAGCGTGTGGCTAATAAATAACTTCAAAACCAACAACAACATATGAAGAGCACAACTTCTTCAAAACTAAGGCCGCAAGTGGAGTAAAATGAAAATAATGTAACACTGGTGACTTGTACTTTTTTAGACAGCCCTCGATTTTGTAAAATATCAATAATATTTTATTGATTGCTGAAACCAACAGAGCTCACGTATAGAACACGTTTTTGAAACGAGAAATGACGTTAAAAAAGCGAGACGTCAAATGTTTTGTTGATTCGCTAGCAGTCATTTTTAGTGAAATTATTTTCAACGTGTTTTAACTAGGCAATGAAGCGACTAAGTGCTACATCACATTGCTTTCTGAATTTTTTGGGAAAGTACTTCTAGTGTTATACTTTCTGCTTCTGTAATTTTACTTCCATTTCCGTTCCTTCTGAATTCGTAATTTCCGCCATTTAATCTGTATGTAGGTTATATAAATGAGTAACGTTTTATATCCAAGAAGGCTACCAATATAACGTATAGGTTAACCTAGCTACTGTGAACAGACAAAGCGAGCGCCATGAGAAATTAATCATGTAAATCCGGTATTTACCTTGGCGAGTCAGGAAAACCATGAAAAAAACCCAGACAGATTGGTGGGCCCACGGGATTTGAACCCGGGACAACCCGAATGCGGGCCACAGACTTTACCGCCTGAGCCATCGGTAATGTAGATCTTGTTAAAGCACATAGTTTATGTCATATACATGTTTTTTTTCAAATGAACCATTTCCGAGATATTCCTTATTGTTTGTTTGAATTTTCCAATATTTATACTTTTTCTCAAATGGGAATTCGTTATTCGTTTTTTTATTTCCTGTACACACAAAGATAATGGAATGCTCCTCATAGCACCCAGCTCTTAAAACATTTGACTATCACTTAAATACTACCATATTCCCCTTGCACCTACAAGAAAATTAGCAATAAGAATGTGTAAGGTATAACATTTCAGCCACTATATTTATTCAAAATCCTAGTGGAACTTTCCAACCGAAGATTTTTCCACCACAAATGGATAGTGGCTGTCGGGGGAGGTTAAGGATATCAGACGTTCCGCCTATGTTTTACATTGTTTTGCGTCAATATCAAGGAATTTTTCATCCGTTATTAGGAATAGCAGGAGCGAAGTTGTTGAATTTTGTTCTCGATATTTTACGTTGTTATTTGCCCCTCGCTTTGGGAGCCAATTTGAAGTAGGTTGTTGCTTCACGTATGGAAAGCTAGTTTGAAGAAAGTGTATTGTAGTTCAACTTTTGGGGAGCCGAACTTGAAGTAGTTGCAACCACACGTATGGTACCCGGTAGCCTTCGCCCCAAATGTACTTTCCGGTGGCTTTTGTCCCAAATGTTTAAAGAATATTAACTTTGTAATTTTGACTGTTTCATTAAATATTATATATTTATGTTTGCCTCGGCTGCGTCAATATTTATATTTTTTTAGAGACATGGATGTCTTAGCAGGGAGTGGTGCGACTGAAGAATGTTGGCTTACACAGATTTTAAGTTTTTCTTCACTCCTTTTATTAATGCTTTACACGATTTAAATAACACTTCATTGATAGAGAGCTGTGAGATTCTTTTGTTAATTACTTGCACTTTTTAACACGTAAACGATTTTCGTCTCACACAAATACGTATTAAATTTCTCCATGACACATCTCGCGTCTGGTTAGGAACACTGTATACAAGCTACTGACTTGATTTCCACCGCCTAAGTTTGTAAATTTCTGTATTTCAAGTCTCTGAATGGTTATTCCTACTCCATACCTTCATTTAAGTAAAGCTCTTTCTGGTTGTTGATTGGCTATTTTATAAACTGTCTCAAAAATTACATTATTGTTGCTCCAATAATGACTAGTAGCATTATTACACTTTCTTACTCATTATTGGATCATTGTTAGATACCTTGAATCTATTATTCCCACACCTCCTACATTATTAAATTACGTAATACTTTCACAAAAAATTATTATATATATCCAATAATATAAACATATATAATAACTGTAATATACACTTTTATACCTTGTTAGATACACATATTGCTTTAAGGTGAGCTGTTATTGAATTTATATATTATATAGCTAGACTGAAATCATATAAGTGTTAAAAATACTGCCTCAACCACCAATGGATACTGGCTGATACATTGTTCACCATAAAATGTACCAGGTGTCGTACAATAATTTCATAAAGAACTGTGGGAGGTAAATTTAATTATCTAATTCGTAATCCAAATTTAAAAATCTATCCGTCCAACATAGGGTAAGACAGTCAATTCGGTATATTTTATAGATGACTTAACAAAAGGAGGACAGGGCAGCCAACACTACACACTCCTCCACAGCACAAGAACACACCCACATATCCCTCATTTGAGTGACGTCATCCAACTCTTGAGTGACAGAAGGTCAAAAAGAATGTAATTTCAAAGATTTATCGGCGTGCAATTGCAAAATAATTTGTCAATCATGTTGTTTGTGGGGGTGTGGATCTGTTTCCTGGAGATGTAATGGACCGATAAAGATCGCAGTTGTAATGTTGGCAACGACAGCGCGTGAAAAATATGCGCTTGACATCATACAGATATAATTCTTTAAGGCGGGTTTTGGCAACGTTCCTAAAAATGACTCTGCATAAATTCACTGGCCAGATGCGCATTCGTGACAACCACAACTCTTTTGTTTCCTAAAATACTTCAAAAATAAAACGAGTTTGTTAAATCTGATGTGATGTATTTACATTACTTTCTCTACTCACTCTTCTAAAAACTAGGCTTATTCTTCTATCTATTCTTATTAATACAGATAAAATTTCATTACATGTTTCGTTGTAGCTATAAGAAGAATACAGTAGGATAAAGCGATAGTCAGATTTTTAAAGGCCGCGTTTGAAATGCACCCTACATGACCGTGAGAAAAATTCTTATGTTATACGTTCACATGACTTTGTCTGCCCTCTATCTTTATTAGGGTATACAGTATTCGTACTAAAGCTTATTTTTTCATCTACTACATTTTAAACCAAATAAACCTTTACTCAAATAGCTGCATTTGAAGTAGGTTGTTGCTTCACGTATGGAAAGCCAATTTGAAGTAGGAGTTGTATTGTAGTTGAACTGTTGGGGAGCCGAACTTGAAGTAGTTGCAACCGCACGTATGGTGAAAATGTTTAAAAAAATATTATATATTTATGTTTGCCTCGGCAGCGTCAGTATTATTCTTTTAAAGACATGAATTTCTTAACAGGGCGTGATGCGCCTGAAGAGTGTAGGCTTACACAGATTATAATTTTTGGTTCACTGCTTTTATTAATTCTTGACACGATTTTAATAGCACTTCACTGACATAGAAAGCTGTGAGATTCTTTTATTAATTACTTGCACTTTTTAACACGTAAACTATTTTCGTCTCACATTGAATACGTATTAGATTTCTCGAGGACGCATTTTGTGTCCGGTTAGTAACACTGTCTGCTAGGAATGCGTCCAGTTATGAGCGCTGTCTACAAGCAACTGACTTAATTTCTACCGCCTAAATTAGTAAATTTCTGTATTTAAATTTCTGATTGGCTAATCCTACTCCAATAGAATACCTTCATTTAACTAAAGCTTTATCTGGTTGTTGATTGGCTATTTATAAACTGTCACAAAAATTGCATTATTGCTTCCAAGAATCACAAGTAGGATTGCTAAACTTTCAAATTCAGCATTGCCTCTAGGTTACCTCATTGTTACCTCATTGTTAGCAACTTTTAACCTATTATTCTCACAGCTCCTACATTATTAAATTACGTAATACATTCACATAACATTATTGAACGTGATACAATAATATAAACATATACAATGACTGTAATATACACCTTTTATATATTGTTACATATACATATTGCTATAAGGCGGGCTGTTATTATATTTTATATTACATAATTTAACTGAAATCATTTAAGTATTAAAAATACTGCCTCACACTACACATCTCGTTTTAGATACAAAGAGAACAGCGATAGTCAAATGTTTAACAACTGGACGCTATATGCTGGCCTTAAAATTCCATACTGTTTCTATGACATCACGATAAACAAATGAACGTTGACAGGACTATAAATAATGACCAAGAATGATAAATTCTAACATTTAATAACGGATACTTCAGAAGTGACTTGTGGCACAAAAAAGTTATTTGGAACAAATTGTGTGTTTTAAACACATGCACATTTTAGTTCTATTACGTTTTCATCTATCGCTTAACGTTTACCAGTTATAAAAGATTATATAAAATTCCTTGTGAATGTAGAGGACTTCACAGGATATTCGCAGAAAATTCAGGATACACATTTTATTTGTCATGTGAAGGTCTCTAATACATTTATTTTAATCAAAGTCATTAGAAAATCAACATTTTTTAAAAAAATTTCTATGTAAAATGTAATTTGGGGTGAAAGATGTTGAACATAAATACCAAGTTAGGTACTTATCCGAATTTACGTTTTTGAGTTATGCGGTTCGTACACACACACACGTCTTTTTGTAAGAATTCTTTCTTAGATTCAGGGGGGCTCAAAATATGTATTTTCCTCGAAATATTGGTATCGAATTTTTAGTTGGAATGCAGTTCCTTCTCTACCTACTGGGTACGCGGTAGAGAAAGTAAAAATGTTAAATGGCAAATGTTTAAAAAGGGGTAGCTATATGTAGCCTTTGAAATTCCACTCCCTATATGATATATTTGGGGGGATAGCCTGTAAAGTCATCTACATTCCGAAGGAGCTTTGTATAATCCTGTATAATTGGTAAACGTTAAGTGATAGACGAAAACGTACTACACAAACAATTTAGATCTCTCTAAAGGAAACAGTTTATTTCAAATAACTTTTTTGTGACATTAGCTATTTCCGAGATATCCGTTACTAGTGGATCGAATTATTAAATACTTGGTGATTCCTTTAAAGTCCCATCATTTTCAGTTGTTTCTCGCGATGTCATGGAAACAGTATGGAATTTTAAGACCAGCATATAGCGTCCATTTTGGCTTTGAAGCAGCTGCTTGATACTGACACTTTGTAGATGTAGTATGATTATTTCTGCAAAGCATAATTTTATAATAAACTACTTAAGTATAATTTCTACTTAAAATTAAACCAATACATAATCTCTTTTTAAAATTAATAAATTTAAATATCAATAAAGAGGATAATATTAATAAAACAACTAATAAAACGTAACGATAAATAAATCATAACATAAAATTATTAATTTATTATAGCCATTACCACTGTTCTCTTTGTATCTATAAGGAAATCTGTAATGTAGCTGTTTCTGTAAAGGTTTATCTGGATTAAAATGTAGTAGATAGGAAAATAAATTTTCGTAAGAATAATTTGTATACCCACTTATAAGAGATCGAGGTTAGAGAAAGTCATGTGATTGTAACACTTCAGAACTTACGTTCTGACAAAGTGTGAGTGTGTGATTTGAACGTTTAGCCTGAGAAACCTGAAGATCGCCTTGTAGGTACCTCTTGGTGCTCTATGGATATCGTCTTTAACTCGAGTCAGGTGGTGCGGTCGTGACGGAGACAAATATGACGTCACAAAAACCAAACTTCCTCCTCCACCTTTTTGTGTGCAAAGTTGAAACGATCGCCCTCTATATTCCACTATACAAACGATGTTCCTTATATCTCTGTACTGGCCTCTCTGTTTCACTTCTTGCTACAGCGGCACTGCTCTAGTGTTACGAAATTTTATTTTATGCACTTTTATTATACCTATAACTTTTACTTTCATGCTATACAACTGATACCATTTGTGAAATATGTGCCGAAATTGACAAAATTCATAAACATAGATTTTAGTGTTATAAAACACCAAAACCTTCTAATTTAATTCAAAGTAGTTGTTATAGCTAAACAACCTTTTACATCATGTGATACAGTGATCTTAAATACTTGCCTGTAAGTGTAGCTTCCTATAAAATTGTATTAATAACGATAAGTTTTGCCAACATTAAGGTAAAAAACCATTCAAGAGTTGACCACAAATACTAAATCTCTACAGAGGAACAGAAAAGTCAAAGGAGGGCTTGCATTCACAATAAATACTTTTTCAATCATATAAAGTCAGAAATAGTGTAAATTTAGTATTATCATTCTTAAACCTACTTTTCTTGGGTTTTGATTTGTCGGCATATTCTCATTTTCAAATTGTTTTACACGACGTACTTTTCAGTTCAAATCAATGAAATAACGCACACCTTCTTCTCACTAACAGATAAAAAATTATGCGATACGTCTTTGTTAGCATGCCTAGATGCGGCATAATTAAACCACAATATTAATATTCTGTCTATTTTTAAGGAAAAGTTGACGTTCACAATTAACAATTTTTTTCTCCCAAACATGTACAACAATTAAAACCTGATATAATACATTCGTATGATTTTCCCTGCCCTCTATCTTTATTAGTGGGTATACAAATTATTTTCATAAAAGTTATTAAGTTCTCTACTACGTATAGTAAGTTGGGGAAGTATTGTATTCCACCCAAAAATTCGATACCAAGATTTCACCAGAAATACATGTTTTGAGACCCCCTGAATCCATAAAAAGCATTTTTGGAAACATGTCCGTGTGTGTGTGCCTGTGTGTGTGTGTGTGTGTGTGTGTGTGTGTGTGTGTGTGTGTGTGTGTGAACAGCATAACTCAGAAACGAACACTCGGTTAAACACTTGGTATTTAGGTTCAGTATCTTCCAGAGATGCGACACGAAGGTTTTCAATAACCCCCCCCACCCTAGATTAACCTTTATATGGAACATTAACGATTTTGATTAAAATATCATGTATATAAGATATTTTCATGACAAATTAAATGTATATCTCGAATTTTCTCGGAATGTCTCCAAAAGTATTCTTCATTGTGAACGACTTGTGCATAACTGGTAAACCATAAGAGATAGACAAAAGTTTAAAACACAAAAAATGTAAATCGCGTTAAAATACACAATTTATGTCTACACATTCTTTTTTGTTTGGTGAACCATTTTCGAGATATTGCTTGTTATTCCCTTAAATTTTGCAATACTTATACCTTTTCTCAAATTCGTTATTCATTTTTTTTGTCCTGGTAAAGCAAATAGAATACATAGCAACCAGCTCTTAAAACATTTGACTATCGCTTAAAGCCTACCAATTCCCCTTGCATCTACAAGAAAATTAGCAATAAGATTAACATCTCGATTAACATGAAACATATGGAGAATAAGCGTTTATAAAAATAGTTTGTACAAGAGTAGAGAAAGTCATGTGAGTGTAACACATCAGAGGTTTTTTCTATCTACTATATTTTAATCCAAATAAACCTTTACAGAAACAGCTACATTACACATTTCGTGATAGATACAAAGAGAACAGCGATAGTCAAATGTTTAACAACTGGACGCTATATGCTGGCCTTAAAATTCCATACTGTTTCCATGACATTGCGAGACACAACTGAAAATAGATGGGAGTTTTAAAGAATGACAAGTATTGAACAATTCAAATCTTCAATAACGGATATCTCAAAAGCGCCTTATGTCGCAGAAAATCTTTGTGTTTTAAAGAGATGTTCACTTTTTGTACGGTACGATTTCGTCTATCGCTTAACGTTTACCTGTTATAGAAGATTATACAAAATATCCTTTCGAATAAGAGGACTTCATAAGCTATTCCCGAAAACTCAGGATATATATTTTATTTGTCATGTAAATACCTTATATATATGATATTTTAATAAAAACGTTAGAGCCATTTTATGGAAAATGAAAAAAGTTTTGAAAAATGTTACATGTAAAGGGTAGTAACATCCCTGATAGGTGAACCTAAATACCAAGTTTGGCGTTTATCCGTCTTTTCGTTTTTGAGTTATGCTGTTCACCAGTGCACACGCATGCACACACGACACACACACATGGACCCTTTTCTAAAAATGATTTCTTTTTTATTCAGGGGGACTCAAAACATATATTTCCGGTGAAATCTCAGTATCGAATTTTTGGGTGGAATGCAATACTTCCGCTACTTACTATAGGTAGTAGAGAAAGTAAAAATGAACCTCTATAATAATTAGTTAAAGTAGTATTAAAGAGGTTAACTATAAGCCTACAGTTTAAGCTTTCACGGCCGGCGTCAATCCAGTAGACAGGAATCACTTAATCTAAAGATGCCCGACCGAGTTAGGGACGAAAGGTCAGGTGATATCAATTGACGAGACCACGGCCTACAAGCCCGTAAACTACATTCTACTGGTACAAACTGTTAATTTTTTCCAAAAACAATGTCATCGTATGGAGGAATGTTTCAAAACAGTAAACAAAATAACAAAAAAAATCTGATGTGCTACACTCACATGACATTCTACTCTTGTACAAACTATTTTTACAAACGCCTATTCTCCATATGCTTCATGTTAATCGAGATATCGAGATGTCATTCTTATTGGTAATTTTCTTGTAGATGCAAGGGGAATATGGTAGGCTTTAAGCGATAGTCCAATGTTTTAAGAACTGGTTGCTATGTGGAGTATTCCATTCTCTTTGCATTACCAGGACCAAAAAAATTGAATAACGAATTTGAGAAAAAAATATAAGTATTGGAAAATTTAAGGGAATAACAAGCAATATCTCGAAAATGGTTCTCTCAACAACAAATATGCATGTAACATAAATTGTGTATTTTAACGCGATCTACATTTTTGTGTAGTAAAATTTTGTCTATCGCTTATGGTTTACCAGTTATGCAAAAGTCGTTCACAATAAAGAATACTTTTGGAGATATTCCCAGAAAATTCGAGATATACATTTCATTTGTCATGAAAATATCTTAAGCATATGATATTTTAAACAAAATCGTTAGAGCGTTTTTGAGAAAATTAACATTTTCGAAAAATGTTTCATGTAAAGGGTAATCTGGGGTGGGAGGATATTCTTGAAAACCTTCGTGTCGCATCTCTGGAAGATACTGAACCTAAATACCAAGTTTGGTGTTTATCCGACTGTTCGTTTCTGAGTTATGCTGCACACAGACACACACACGGACATATTTCCAAAAATGGTTTTTTGGATTCAATGGTCCTCAAAAATATATTTCCGTTGAAATCTCGGTATTGAATTTTAGGGTGGAATACAAAACTTCCCCTACTTACTATACGTAATAGAGAAAGTAATATACATACAATTTTGTCGATATCTTTATATATCAAACCCAAGTTTTATATTAAATTTTGAAATTAATCGAACTGAATCTTTGAGTTTTTCTAAATTTCATACATGTGGATATTTTTGGTGGAAGAGAAGGCATTACATTAATTTAAACCAGTTGTGGATCTCATTATTTGGAACACATTTTATAGCTTCCAGCAATCGAGAACAGGCCGCCCAGGTTCACCTGTGCGGAATGTGATCGCCACAGCACCTAGCCGCATATGCTGTTTTACGTGTGCGATAAAGAAGGTTTTTAAAGTATATACACAAGCTTTTTGATAATTGTCAACTCGTCTTGGGCGGAGTTTAGCTTTCTGCACTACCATTGGCTGGGTCTCGGTGATCCCACATGGGCGGACTAGCGACCATCTGGTGACCAAGCCCAATACTGCTTAACTTGGGCGACAGTTTGTGTGGTCGTCAAGCCAGCAGGATGGGAAAATTAGGAAATGGGATGGGGGCATCCAAGTTAGCAGCAGGGCGGGTCCCTGCTAAATGGTCACTCATCCAGCTAGCGACCAAGCCCGATGCTGCTTAACTTGGGGAGCTTTTGATGTGAGGGATTGGCAGACCTCAGCCTCGGGGGCCCAAGCCGTCCTTTGGCAACCGGTAACTCTTTCTCCGCCTTGGCGCTTTGTGGTCATAGCGGCCCAGAGAGTTCACCAGGTGGCTGGTGTGGTAAGTTAGTTTCGTGTACATGGTACGGGTTCTCTCCCGCACCACGTCCACGATGTATGGGAGACTGGAATGGGTGTGTAGGATGTGTGACGGGAATCTACGCCCGGTATCATAGATCATCTGAAGCGCCCTGTTCTGGACGGTCTATAACCTGCGGATGGTGGACGCTACCGCCGATCCCCAGACCTCGCAGCCATACAGAATCAGGAGCGGGATAATTGCCTGATATTGGCATTGTGGAGAGGAATACAGGGTACAGCTGTCTGAGCGCGGAGTGGCCCAGGCCGACCTTTGCCCTGACATGTGGAGCTAAAGTGAGGCCGCGGTCGAGCGTGACTCCGAGGTATTTGGCAGAGGTAACCCAAGGTATTCTCCTCCACCGCAGCCTCAGAGACCGCTCGGGCCGCCACCGACAATCCTTCGCCAGGAGAAGCGCAGAGCTCTTCTCCGGGCTGATGTCCATCCTCCACTTTTCGCTCCACCTGGCAATGCCTCTGAGCTGTCGCTGTAGTGGAGGGAAACAGAATCGGGCATTCTTGTTCTGTGCTATTATGAGGACATCGTCGGCATATTGGCACGTAACAGTCGTGGGTTCCGTGGGGAAGTCCGACATGTAGGCCGCGAAGAGAAGCGGGAACAGTACACTGCCTTCCGGGACTCCGGCGGCTATGGGACGGACTGAGGAAACCTTCCCCTCCACTCTCACCCTGAATGTGCGATCCCGGAGGAAACTGCTTATCAGAGCGAGTTAGGCGGGAGGGATGTCTGACTCTTTGAGTTTGTACAAAAGGCCTTGATGCCACGTTGTGGCAAAGGCCTTTTCTACGTCCAGCAGCACTGCTGTGGTCTTGAAGTTCTCCTGGAAGCCTAGGGAGGCCTTCTCGCCCAATCGCAGTAGCTGCAGGGTTCTGGAGTGCCCATGGCGAAAACCAAACTGATGATCCGGGAGGAGGGTTTTGTTCTATGACTATTTAATGCTCAGATATTTTAGACTTTTCGAGAATATAAAATAGACTGCTGGCAACATTGCAAGGGGTGCTGACACATAAGAACGAGAGTCTCAGTTTCATTTTCAAAAAGTTGCAGTACACCACATAAACAGGTTTCTCTTCCGCTTTTAGTGGTGTGTATCTCATGAGTCTAAACAAACAAACATTTCCTCCTATTAATTGCATCTGATTCTTCCAGTAATGCATTTTGTAACCTAAACTCACAATCTACAAATATTTTTACCAGCTCGTTCAACGTTAAACTTAATGCGTTTTGTAATTGATATTGCTGTAATGTAATTAACCAAACCATCTTTCTGACAAATAAACACATCGTTCGGACCTTACAAAGTCTGCTAAATGGTACTTTTAACATGGGTAGCAAAAGAATAAACAATAAATGATTCGTTCGCTTCATAGATTTACCATTTGCGCACCTCCAAGTTTCACACCTTCTTAACCAAATTACGCCGTACTGTAATAATGACACCCTCATTGTTACGTGTTTCCTCTGCAGCCAGATAAACACCTTCTCTCAAAGATTGGACGTCAGTAATCGATGATTTGCAGACCCAGCTTTTCCTATTGGACACTGAAGTCATTGCTTCCATTTTATACTGCCCTAGTGTAGGCCAATAGTTTGCCATTTGTGCTTTTTATTTCATTACATCAGTCATTCGTCGTGTTAGTTTGGATTAAGAGGCATATAGAAAACAAAACCGCTAGTCACCCTTCAGATAAAGGAAAAGAGTGGTAGACTATGTTTTGTTTACGTCTGGAAACTGGTTGAGTTTTACAGCAACATTACGTCTGCAAAAGACTGTTCGGAAAATCCTTTTGAATGGTTAATTATTCAAAAACCCTGCGTGATGTCACAAAGTTACTACCGAATGTATGTCAGAAATAGGCTACCCTACTCATGCTACAAGTAACAGTCTATCATCTTCATACATTCTCTATGAAGTAACCATCTAATTTGGAATAAAGTTTTTTTTGAAACCAGGTGATTAAAGAACAAAATTCTATTGTTGTTTGTTGTTTATAATACTTCTATGAAGCCCATATTGTAAGGAATGTAGTGCGTTCCCTTCTACCCTTGGTCCAGCCTTTGGTCCTGTACCATTTAGGTAAACCACCCCGTTGACCTTTAAAACTCCGTTTTTATCAATTCCTTCTCACTTTCTCTACCACGTACATAATAGGTAGAGAAGGTATTACATGCAATCAAAAAATTAGAATTGATATTTCACCGGAAATTGAGGCTCCCTGTAATCCAAAAACAAAAAGCATTCTTAGAAAAAGGTTTGGGTGTGCTTTTGTGTGTCTGTGACGAGTATAACTCAAAAACGAAATCTTGGACAAACACCAAACTTTGTATTTAAGTTCAGTACCTTCCAAAGATGCGACACGAAGATTTTCCATGAGATTACCAAACAGCTAACTACTCTTTACATGGAAACTTGTTCGAAAGATATTATTTTCTAAAAATTACTATAAAGTTTTGATTACATAACCTTTATTTTTGTGGCATAAGCCGTTTCCGAGGTATCCTTTATTAATGGTTCGATTTATTCAATAATTTATCATTTTTTTTAAGTCCCGTCGATTTTCATTTGTTTCTCGCGATGTCATGGGAACAGTATGAAATTTTAAGACCAGCATATAGCGTCCAGTTGTTAAACATTTGACTATCGCTGTTCTCTTTGTATCTATAACGAAATTGTAATGTGGCTATTTCTGTAAAGGTTTATTTGGATTAAAATGAAGTACATAGAAAAATACACTTTCGCAAAGATAATTGAATACCCACTAATAAGTGATAGAGGGTAGAGAAAGTTATGTGATTGTAGCGCATCAGATTTGTCATTTTGTTGTCTTTTCCACGTCACTTCCTTTTTCTTCCAAAACTTACACTGTTCTTTTTTTTTGTTCCATTGGGGAAGTTTACAGAATCTTCACCCCAATGTAGACATCACAGAAAGAGAGCTTGTGTGGCCAGGGATGGATCCCTTAAGAATCCTAAAATGTTTGCCATATAGCTACTTCTGTTGTTGTTAAAACAGCTATATCCTTCCCTTTCAAGGCTTCTCCCCCTACTCCACCTGCCTGCCTCAAGAGGTTGGTTTTATGGTCCATTATAGGGAGGCTGCGCGTGTGTCCAACACTGTACCTCTTTACAAAAGGTTTCAGTTGGAGAATTATATAGACAAAAACAATAACTTGTAACGTCAACACAAATGAAAGATTCTAAGAAATACAAATCTCATTTTGCAAGATAAAAGTATTTCTTTTGTTTCCTCGTTAGATTCCCTCTTTGTTTTAGAAATGATAATGATAAAACCTAAACGGAAGGGAAAGCAAAGGGCTCTTAAAGATGCTAAATTCTAACTTTTATAACACACACAAAGAAACTTTGTTTTCTATGTATTTTAATTTATAAATGGAGTAAAAGTCATTGAGGAATTGTTTTGGCAGAGAAGAATTTTTCATCTATTGGATACCGAGGGCGATTCAAAGCACAGCAAAGTGGTTATTAATTAAAAAATCTGATGTGTTACACTCACATCACTTTCTCTACTCTTGTACAAACTATTTTTACAAACGCTTATTCTCCATCTGCTTCATGTTAATCTTATTGTTAATTTTCTTGTAGGTGCAAGGGGAATATGGTAGGCTTTAAGCGATAGTCAAATGTTTTAAGAGCTGGTTGCTATGTGGAGTATTGCATTTTCTTTGTATGTCCAGGACAAAAAAATGGAATAACGAATTTGAGAAAAAGTATAAGTATTGGAAAATTTGCGATGGTATTAGTGTTTGTTTGAAAGAATGCTACTGTTTATCTGCCGCACGTATAAAAAACAATTTGTCGCGGTCACTTCGTGTTATCTTTTACTGAGCGCCTGTTATTGTATTTAATTTTTGGTTCACTGTCCTCCGGCTAGCTATGATCTCTCGGTCAAGCACTTATCTTATACAGGTGTGTAAACGGAAAGGAGTTTTTATCCAAAGATAACACTGATGAAAGAATTTGTTTTACATTTTTATTGTCTTAACACATTATTCACTTTCACCTATTAATCGTGACACTCGCCAAACTGAAACTGTTATAATAACTTCTTTACTGCCCATTATTAATTCGCATAGTTTAACTTTTTATGTAATTAACTTTACGACACTTGAGATTTTTCATAACTTTGCTACGCGTAACCTGCGAATCGATAAACTATGCTATGTATTCACCATGACTGTTACTGTTGAACTCAGCGACGTGAAATGTACAAATGTTTCCGATGAACTGGAGCCGACGTGTAATGTATAAATGTTTCCGATGGACTGGAGGAGTCTACCTCTGACTTAGCTCTTTTTATACTCCCACACCCCGATATGCCTAAAGATTATAACCGAGCTGCAATTGGTTAATAAAACGCGCCAACATTAGCGTCTATTTTTATATCCAATGAAAATTATGAACACATATGCTCTAGGGAAAACGTTCCCCCAAATTCCTAAGAAAAAGCACCAATATTACGTCATTTGCTCGTCTCTAATAATGGTAAACAGCTCACCCCCTCGCTACATTATTGCACGCTATTATTGTCAGTTTCAGTAAGGCCGTATAAACCCACTTCTCAACAATGCTTACAATCATCAAACATCTCAAATCAATGTTACACAATAATGCATATTCACACTATAATCACTCTTTACATTTACATAATTTGTGATACAAATTACTGCGTCAAATTTAAGGGAATAACAAGCAATATCTCGAAAATGGTTCACTCAACAATAAATGTATATAACATAAATCGTGTATTTTACCGCGATCTACATTTTTTGTGTAGTAAAATTTTGTCTATCTCTTATGGTTTACCAGTTATGCAAAAGTCGTTCACAATGAAGAATACTTTTGGAGACATTCCCAGAAAATTCAAGATATGCATTTTATTTTTCATGAAAATATCTTAAACATATGGTATTTTAATCAAAATCGTTACAGCCAATCGTTAAATTTTCGGAAAATGTTCCATGTGAAGGGTAATCTGGGGTGGGGGTATTTTCTTTCAAACCTTCCTGTCGCATCCTTGGAAGATACTGAACCTAAATACCAAGTTTGGTGTTTATCTGATTGTTCGTTTCTGAGTTATGCTGTTCACACACACACTCACACGGACATGTTTCCAAAAAGGCTTTTTTTGGATTCAGGGGGTCTCAAAACATGTATTTCCGGTGAAATCTTGGTATCGAATTTTTGGGCGGAATGGAATACTTTCCCTACTTACTATACGTAGTAGAGAAAGTAAAAAGGGGAACATATCATCAATAGCGCTTTGAATATTCTCATGAATGTGCATTAGTGATTAGAACATGCCAATTCGATTCTCGACCTCCAACTTCATTACAAAGGCTACAATTTTGGTGCGGAGATGCAAGCTCCATTAAACATTTCTGCCTTACGCTGCAGAAGATCGAGCAAGGTTACCCTGCGGTAACATGTGCACTCGCATTAGGGAGCTCCCAGGTTCGACTCTTGGCGACCGTCCGCTGACACATGGGTTTTTCGAGATTTCCCCGGGATCGGCAGGAGAATGCTGGTTTGTTTCTTCTCTACCACTATTTTCTTTCAATCATTTCCATTTCATTCCGCTTCTTTCTCATTTTTCATGTGCCTTGCTAGGTTAGGTATGGCGGTGCCGGACAGATGGCGCGAATGTTAGCTGAAAGCCAACACTATTCCGTGTGAACGCCAGATAGCTGCTTGGTTGTTGGGTCGTCCGTCGTCCTCTCTCGGCGGTTCCAATCATGGGATGGGTCTGTGAGCTTGGAAACGTTAAGAGCTTCCGTGGGTCTCTGTTGTCTGTCTCCTCCTGTATTTCCTTCACCGCGTCCCTTCATCCTGAGGCGTGGTATATTCGTAGCCAGGTCAAGAAAAGAGTAAATGTATTACTCCGCGATTTCCCGTCACCTCTCCCTCACACTCACTACTTGCATCAGTTGGCTCTCGGCTGGATCCAGAAGCACGCCCGTTAAGAAACAAAATTATATTTTCATCTAAAAGCTTTTCGAAATTGCTTTATTTTCATACAGCACTAAAAGTTTCCGATAACAGCAAACAAGGAAAGAAAATTAATTCATAAACAGCGAAACATTTCTAAATTAACGCAGTATACCTAATTGTATTTTGCCTCTAAAGTCTAACAAAGCGTATTTGAAAAGGTATTATTCGTTGTGCGTAGCTCTTTTGTATTAAATATGTTTCCTTTTCGGGTTTAAACAAAGCTTACCAAGTATGAAATGAGTGCACAACAATCAATACAGTATAAATGGTAAACGCTTGACGTTTACTTTTTATTGTTGTATTTTGCCAGACTTTCGTTACTGTATGCACTGCATTCGCCCAAGTTTCATCGCGAAAATATATTCGATGGCCCTCGATCCTCAATGACGAATACTGCGTATTTATGTCGCCACTCAACATCGCCGCACTCTAAAAGAACTGCTGCTTTGCCGGTTTTTTTTAAATGATTCCTAAATGTTTCAGTCATCTTCGAACAGCGCTCTCGCGGGGGTCACTTAAAGTTTTGAGAATGGGCAACATGAGTAGTGGTAAGACAAAGCAGTTTTTCCTAACTTCAGATAGCAACATGTCAAGTCTGGGGGGGCTCCAACAATGTGCATCGCGTGTGTATATATAGCAGGTTGAAGCAGGTAGTTTCAGCCCCACGTATGGAAGCCAATTTGAAGTAGGTGTATTATATTTCGACTGTTGGGGAGTCGAACTTGAAGTAGTTGTAACTGCACATATGGTACCCGGTGGCCTTCGCCCCAAATTTTTTTTAAAAAACATTAACTTTGTAATTTGACTGTTACTTTAAATATTATATATTTATGTTTGCCTCGGCTGCGTCAGTATTTATATTTTTTTTAGAGACATGAATGTCTTAGCAAGGAGTGGTGCGACTGAAGAATGTAGGCTTATACAGATTATAATTTTACTTCACTCCTTTTATTAATTCTTGATACAATTTAAATAACACTTCAGTGATATACAGAGAGAACTGTGAAATTCTTTTGTTAATTACTTGAACTTTTTAACACCTAAAACTATTTTCGTCTCACACTGAATACGTATTACACTTCTCGAGGACGCATCTCGCGTCCGGTTAGGAACACTGTCTACCACCAACTGACTTCTGAATTTGTAAAATTTTGCTGTATTTCTGTTTCTGATTGGCTAATCCTAGTCCAATAGAATACTTTCATTTAACTAAAGCTTTTTCTGGTTGTTGATTGGCAATTTTTATAAACTGTCACTAAAATTACATTATTGTTTCCAAGAAGCACCAGCAGCATTTAAACTTTCTAATTCATTATTGCCTCAAGGTTATCTCATTCTTACCTGATTGTTAGCAACTTTTAACCTGTTATTCTCACAGCTCCTACATTATTAAATTACGTAATACATTCACATATGTATACAATAATATAAACATATACAATGACTGTACATATACGCTTTAAGGCGGGCTGTTATTGTATTTACATATTATATAATTAGACTGAAGTCATTTAAGTGTTAAAAATACTGCCTCAAGGTGTTGCTACTCCACAAGCTAGGATGGATCTCAAACGAGAGCATTTCCGTGCTATGATTTTCTATGACTTTAAAATGGATGCCTTGAAAGACTGCATTTGAAGATCTTTGCAATCCACCATTTATAGGTGGTATGTAGAGTTTAAAAGAGGAAGGGATTCCCTCGAGGATGAAAACCGAGCAGGACGGCCGGCTACGGCAACAATGGATGAAGATGTGGTGAAAGCAGAGCACATGTTGCAGGAAGATCGTCGTTGTACGGATGGTCAGATTCAAGAAGTCATAAATATTGTATCGGTAGCAGTGAAAACAGTTCTGAACGAAACACTTGACGTCAGGAAGCTTTGCAGAAACAAGCACGTGTGCAATGGTGTCAGGAATTGATTGAAACATTCAATGGAGGAAGATCCAAAAACATATTTCACATTGAAACAGGTGAAGAAAGCCTGGATTTACAAGTAAGATCCAGAAACTAAACAACAGTCATCGGTCTGAGTCGTCTCAAGAGAATATAGCGCAACATAAGTGAAGCTAACAAGAAGATGATATGTTCCTTGTTCTCAGCAAGAGGCCACGTTGTGACGATTCCACAAGTGTTCAGTAACCGAGAAGACTGGTCTGCGTGGAATTTTGTTGCACCATGGCAGTGACTCTGCCCACACTGCACAAGAAACAACACAATTTCTGCAGGAGTCAGATATTTGTCCCATCCTCCCTACAGTCCGTATCTGGTCCCAAGCGACTTTTTTCTATTCTCCAAAATAGAAAAAAAAATCTACGTCAACGATTTGAGCCACCTGAAGCCGCAGGACCTGCTTACGAAGAATGTATTTGCACTCTCTCCAAAGAAGAAGGGCGTTCAGCGCTTGAAAGGATATGACAATATATAGAATGCAAGGATCAGTCTAAGTTTTTAATGTTTTATTGCGTCCATTCTCAAAAACGTTTTGCTGTTGAATCTTGCAGACTTTGTTACTGCATTCGCTCAAGTTTCATCGGGAGAATACATTGGACGACCCACGACTCTGCATGACGAATATTGAGTAAGTATTTATGCGGCCACTCAATATCACAGAAATGCTTCTTGATATTGTCCCTAAATGTTTCAGTAATCTTCGAACAGCGCTCCCGCTAAAGCTTGGAAAATCATTGTCAAGTTTCCTAACTTTCAGAATTTCATTTTTCCAAAACAATGAACTCCACAAAATGCGATTTAGCACATGTTCGGAATATTTGTTTTTGCGCACTCTCTTACCTTGGGCTGCAGGACGTAATTACCATACACTCTAAAATTGTGGAAACCGATACTCGCATTAATAAAGCTGTCTTTTGCACAATCTCGTCCATAGTCCAGTTCTTATTTACTTCTGATAGCCATTCAAAACAATGTGTTTACACTTAGAACTTAATTTCACACCACTCCTGTTTGCTTTAAAATACCGAGCGGGGAAACTCATCACACCGCACATGGTTGTTGCCATATGGAACTTTCAGCAAGTTCACCAACCTATGAGATAACAAAGGATTTCCTAAAACTGACGCTTAACGTACAGATATGACGTATATTGTATCAAAATAATTTATTTTATGAATACATATTACAATTTCTATCACACATTACTGTTAGCGACCTTATATACGTATAAGGGTCATTTATGAAGAACTGACACATTTATTTCTTTAATTGTTTCAAAACCAGTTATGCTGGAAACAACTTATTATACCTGAAATGCAGAGGAATTTTGCGATATTATTTACCTCTATAGCAAATGTTGAATATGTCCTCCATCCTGCATAAGACACAACTCAACACGTCGTTCCATGTTACTGGCCACTCGGAGGACACTGTTGCCAATAGCTTGAATCCCTGTGTAATGAATAGCTGTGTAATGTTGTGCTTCAGATCGTCCAATGTCTGGGAACGTGTGCCATAAACCCTGCCTTTTAAGTAACCCCATGGAAAGAAGTCCGGCGATGTCAAATCCGGAGATCTTGGTGGCCATAGGTTCTAAATATTCCGTTCGTCAAATAAACTTGCAATTAGTGCCTTGTATTCATTTGATGTATGGCAAGTAGCGCCGTCCTGCTAAAAATATCTTTGACTCAGCTCTACATCGTCCAAATGCTCGGTAAACTTCATAAAAATCTGTCGGTACTCTGCAGTGTTCACATTGTTTAAAAAAAATTGGTCCCGGTATTCTCAGATCGGATATTGCGCACCAAACTCCGATTTTAATCGGGTGCATAGGTGTTTCATGAATAACATGTGGATTTTCGCTGGTCCAATAGCGTGAGTTATTTGAGTTTACATAGCCGGATAAATGGAACCATGCTTCATCTGTGAATCATGTGATGGACAATATGGCAGGATTTTCCACAATGAACGCCTGAAACCAACGACAATAATTCAGTCGTCTATCCTTATCTGTTTCCTGTAACTGATGGACAACCGTAATCCTATACGGCTTTAGGTCTGCACTTTTCACAGCTCTCTGACACATTGAGTAGCTGCACCGTGTCTCCTGCGACAAACGTCTTAATGATTTTTTGGGTGACTGATCCAGTCGTGCTCTACGTCAACAACCGTAGGAAGCCTAGATGATCGAGTTTTGCCATTTTCATTCACCAGAGATGCAGTTGTTTCCAATTTGTTTACCAGCTCCAGCATTGTGTTTCTTTGGGGAGGATTCCGAACACTAAATTCTCTCTGGTATGCCCTTTGAGTAGCTGTAATTGAATTCGTAACTCAGTATTGCTTTACAAGGAAGATTCGTTCATTTAATGTGTATTCCATTTTCACTTTGACTAGAACAAAATATCAAAACCAGTTGGCGACAATAAAACTAACAAGCACGAATAAAATATGAACATTTGCGCATCTAGTGACAAGCAATCGAAACTCCAGAAAATTCTGCTTAATTTGGGGCTAAAATTGGGACACTGGGTGAATTTCGATCAGAATAATTAAAGAAAGAAATGTGTCCGTTCTTCATAAATTACCCTGTATTATACCATTGCTTGCATCTTTCAGGATAGTTGTGTAAACAGTTAACGTTGGCATCACTTTTCATTAAAATAATTTAACATTAACGTACTGTATTGCAAAATAACTACAACAGTTTATTGCTGTGTAGCAGCAGCTTATATGCTTCTCTTTTGGCGTGTAATGAAAGTTCTACGGGGGACGACTACTTTTGGCCTCAGCACAGCTACGAGTATAGCCGCAATAGAAGGTGTCCCTTTCCGTTGAATCACCTATATCCATACGCTGAAGAATTGCACGTGTTACATTCACATGGCTTTCTCAAACTGTTGTATAGACTCCTAATACAAAATGTAGGACTGCAGATGTGTTCCATTTAAAGAATAGTTTGGTGTGGAGGAAATTTTGTGTAAAAACCTCTCACTTGAAGATACTAGACTTAAATCTAAAGTTTTGCATTCATCTGCCTTTTCGTTTTTGGATTACATTGTCCACATACACACACACAACTGTATACAGCTATCTGCGGATACAGACGGAGATTTTCTGAAAATGTTTAATTTGGGTACTAGGGGCCTTATAAGGTGCACGTGAAATATTGATAATGAAGTTTTGGATAAAATAAAACCTTCCTCCACCTAACATGCCTAAGAGGAAGAGAGAATACAAATCAAATTAGCTTCACATCAAGCTTCGAGGCGGCATCGACAGCATTATATACGCTCTGAGTAGAATGCAATACCTCCTCCACTTAATATAGGAAGTAGTAGAAAAAAAATCTGATGTATTACACTCACATGACTTTCTCTACTCTTGTACAAACTATTTTTACAAACGTTTATTCTCCATATGCCTCATGTTACTCGAGATATCGAGATGTCAATCTTATTGCTAATTTTCTTGTAGATGCAAGGGGAATATGGTAGGTTATAAGCGATAGTCAAATCTTTTAAGCGCTGGTTGCTATGTGGCGCATTGTATTCTGTTTGCATATCCAGGACATAAAAAATTGAATAACGAATTTGAGAAAAAGTATAAGTATTGGAAAATTTAAGGAAATAACAAGCAATATCTCGAAAATGGTTCACTCAACTAAAAAAATGTATATGACATAAATTGTGTATTTTAACGCGATCTACATTTCTTGTGTAGTAAAATTTTGTCTATCTCTTATGGTTTACCAGTTATGCAAAAGTCGTTCACAATGAAGAATACTTTTGGAGACATTCAAGATATACATTTTATCTGTCATAAAAATATCTTAAACATATGATATTTTAATCAAAATCCTTAGAGCCATTTTTGAGAAAATTAAAATTTTCGAAAAATCTTCCATGTAAAGGGTACTCTGGGGTGGGGGGATTTTCTTGAAAACCTTCGTGTCGCATCCTTGGAAGATGCTAAACCCAAATACCAAGTTTGGTGTTTATCCGACTGTTCGTTTCTGAGTTATGCTGTTCACAGACACACACACAGACACACAGACACACAGACAGACAGACAGACACACAGACACACACACGGACATGTTTCCAAAAATGCTTTTTTTTGGATTCAGGGGGTCTCAAAACATGTATTTCCGGTGAAATCTCGGTATCGAAATTTTGGGTGGAATACAATACTTCCCCTACTTACTGTACGTAGTAGAGAAAGTAATAAACAGTAAATGTATTTGACAATTGAAACCAATAATAACAATACCTCTAAAATTGGTAATACATAAAAAAGTGCACTTGGTCTAAATTGTCGTTTTTAATGAGATATGTGGGAGCGATACTGAAAATTTTTAGAATGGCATATTTCTAAAAAACAAATGAAGTTTCTTTATATTTAACAACTACTTTCTAATGTTTTGCGAGTAAATTGGGTCCGTTTAGGAACACTGTCTACAAGCAACTGAACTCTGAATTTTTAAATTTTGCTCCATTTTAGTTTCTGATTGGCTAATCTTAGTCCAATAGAATACCTTCATTTAACCAAAGCTTTTTCTGGTTGTTGATTGGCTATTTTACAAAGTGTCACAAAAATTACATTATTGTTACTCCAAGAATTACCAGTAGCATTTAAACTTTCAAACTCATTATTGCCTCAATGTTACCTCATTGTTAGCAACCTTTAACCTATTATTCTCACAGCTCCTACATTATTAAATTATGTAGTACATTCACATAACATTATAACACATGGATATATAATAATATAAACAATAAACTGACTGTTACATACATTTTTTATATTATGTTATACAAATAGTGCTTTAAGGCGGGCTGTTATTGAATTTATATATTATATAATTTGACTGAAATCATTTAAGTGTTAACATTTTATTTTGCAAGGAAGGAGCTTAAACATAGGTTGTTTTAATTAAAATCGTTGGAGCCATTCTTAAGAAAAGAATAAAATTATAATTTTTTTCACTGCAAAGGGTAGTATGTAGTGGAGAGATTTTCCTGCAAGAATTTGTGTCGCATTGTTAGAGGATGGTCAACTTAATATAACTTTGCTCTTTATCCAACTTTTTCTTTTTTGAATTATGCTTTTCAGAGACACATAATATATACTTGAGATGGCTAAATGTTAATGCGTGGAAATGAAATATCGGACCAACTAGCGCAGGAGGCAGCAAATGGCAATCAACTAGATGTATGCTACATCAAAATACCAAACTGTGAAATACGAGGTGTGTTTTTAAAGTAAGCACCTGTAATTTTCTTTTAAATATCAGAATATTATTTTATAAATACTCTATTACCATTATATTACTTCTCCACATAGCCACAGCCACATAGCCAGGCACTTGTAACGGAAAATAGTTTTTGAATGCCTTCGTCAAAGAATGATGCCGCCCGTGATGAAATCGAAATCTGCACTTCTTGTTTCACATTATCATCGTCGTTGAAATGTTTTCCACCAAGGAATTTCTTCAGATGAAAATCGCTTGGTGCCAAATCCGGACTGTAGGTAGGGTGGCCGAATTGTTCCCAAATAAATTGCTGACGTACCATACCTCACATTCGAAAAACGAATCACTCATCTGACTTCAGTCAGCGAGACGTTCTATTCTTTTGAACATTTTGAAAGGCTCTAACGATAGGAAAACACAAAGTGACGATCGCTCAAGCTCAAAGTCGCAGCTGTAGCGCTGCAGTGGCAAAATATTAAAACGGTACTTACTTTAAAAACGGATCATGTATACTACGCTTTTTCTTGACACTGCGGCCACCGGACGGTGCCTCGCGCAATGACCGCCGCAGTACGGAATTCCGCCGAAACAGTTAATAAACCCCGCTAGCCTTCCGCTTTCTCACAGTTACAATCACAATAAGCTCATACCTTATCTTAAGAGATGTTGTCGTTCTCTATCCATATATTTCTGGTATCTTCTCGGGAGGTTTTCATTTACACCCGAGAGTTCAGTATAAGAAACCGAGTGCATTTCTCACCTGAAGTTTTCTTTTATTCTTACAGATTATGGCGATTTGTGGCTTACACCTTATTTTTCAAGTGATCATTAGAGTTGAATAAATTTCTGTCATTGGATTTTGTAAAATGCCAGAGTAATTGGCCCAAGTTTGAAGTAGGTTGTTGCTGCTACGTATGGTAAAAAGTTCCGGTAGGTAGCCTACACCTCCCCAAAAAAATGTTTAAAAAAATATTAACTTTGTAATTTGACTGTTTCTTTAATATTATATATTTATGTTTGCCTCGGCTGCGTCAGTATTATTGTTAGAGACATGAATGTCTTAGCAGGGAGTGGTGCGACTGAAGAATGTAGGCTTACACAGATTATAATTTTTAATTCACTCCTTTTTATTGATTCTTGACACAACTTAAATAACACTTCACTCATATAGAGAACTGTAAGATTATTTTATTCATTACTTGCACTTTTTAACACGTAAACTAGTTTCTTCTCACACTGAATACATATTAAAGTTCTCGAGGACACATCTCGCGTCCGGTTAGAAACACTGTCTACCAGCAACACGTCCAGTTATGAGCGCCATCTACAAGTAACTGAACTCTGAATTTGTAAATTTTGGTATATGTCAGTTTCTGGTTGGCTAATCCTAGTCCAATAGAATACCTTCATTAACTAAAGCTTTTTCTGGTTGTTGATTGGCTAGTTTATAAACTGTCACAAAAATTACATTATTGCTTCCAAGAATCCCAAGTAACATTAAACTTTTCAAATTCATTATTGCCTCAAGGTTAGCTCATTGTTACCAACTTTTGACCTATTTCTCACATCTCCTACATTATTAAATTACGTAATAAATTCACATAATATTATTGAACATGTAAACAATAATATAAGAATATGCAATGACTGTTACATACATTTTACAAATTATTACATACACATTTGCTTCAAGGCGGGCTGTTATTGAATTTAAATATTATATAATTTGACTGAACATCATTTAAATGTTAAAAATGCTGCTTCAAGTTTAATGTTTTTCTCTGACGAAGTATGGCTCTGTTTTTATTGCAATCTTTCATCGTAAAATAACATATTGGAGCACAGAGAAATCCGATTTAACACTCGTGATTCCTTTGCAGGACGCTAAAATTGGTGAGCAGTAAATGTATAGAGAATAATAAGACCTATATCTTTTTTTAACAAACAATAAATGCAGAGAGGTACAGGAATATCATACTGACCGACATTGAATATCAGCCTGGATTTTTCCAACGATACTCTTCTACCGCGCATACAGCTGATGAGTGGTTAAATCTAATTCGGGAAATGTTTGAATAGAGGGTAATTAGTAAAGGATTATGACCCTCACGATCCTCTGATTTAACTGTAGGTATGCGAGTTTTATCTATGGGGGAACTTGAAAATTAAAGTGAATGCAACAAAGCTTTATAGAAAAAGAAACATCAGGCCAGAAGTTCACTCAATTTCGGAAGTTGAACCCTAGACATTTCTTGAGAGAGTGCCAGAAATATGTGGATGGGGAAGGACAACATTTGTAACATCTCTTATGATAAGGTATGTATTTATATTGTAATTGCAACTGTGAGAACGTGAGACGTTTGCGGGGATATTATGGTTCTTTCGGCGGTAGATGGAGGCTGCCGATTGGTGGATACAGTGTAAGGTAAATCATTCCACAATCAAATGCAGAATTTAAGCTAAGAGAAAGGCAATTAACATCAAATAGCAAATAACGAAGTCCTATTTGAAGTAGAATTGTTCTTTACGTTGTTTGCTTCCAGGTATGAAAAGCCGATTTGAAGAATATGTATTGAAGGACTTGTATTATATTTCAACTGTTGGGGAGCCTAACTTGTAGTAGTTGTAACCGCACGTATGGTAAACTGTTTCCGGTAGCCTTCGCCCCAAATGTACTTTCTGGTGGCCTTTGCCCCAAGTTTAAAAATATTAACTTTTTAATTAAACTGTTACTTTAAATATTTAATATTGATGTTTGCTTCGGCTGCGTCAGTATTTATTGTTAGAGACATGGATATCTTGGCAGGGTTGTGATGCACGATGCTAAAACTCCTGACTCCATTTTCCCCTTACTTTGGCTTCATTTCTACTAAATTATATCACTGTGCTAAGTTATTCGTGCTGGTTATTTTGAAGTATATATTTTCGTGAATTGTGAAAATTGGGTGATATTTGTAACGTTGATAATGTGGTTGCGTGTGTGAGCTAGTTTACGTAACATTCCATTTATTGGTTGCGTCATCTTGTAAGTATTAACGACTTGAAAGTGCAGCAAATATTTCAAAATTCGTGTGTTGCGTGTTTAAAACTTGCGTGTGTATAAAAAGTGTGGTGCATCTGTTTAGAACAATAAAGTAATAAAATGAAAGAAGTCGAGTATATATATATATATATATATATATATATATATATATATTGAACATTTTTTGCATTGTACACTCGCGGAAAAATAGTGGTAAAGATAATGATGATAATTTTGCTTCACCGTTGCCATGCTTGGTTTATTTAGTTACGCAATGCATATTTTGGGGGAAAAATGTTTTACAATTACTCATGTAAGTAAAAGTTTCAGGAGCTACTACCAGCCTTGCCAGTATCTTCACCTAATTAGGTTTAATGTGCCTCTGATATGGACCAGTACGATGTGGATGTTGATGAATCAGCCATATGTGTGTTACCAGATTTTGGGAAAATTGCACTGGAATTTTGTGGTAAAAAGAATAAGAAAAAAAACATAACCTGTAAGTATGTGTACATTGTGTGTGCTAAAGTTTGGATGAAAGAAACAGTTTCACAACTCACACAGGTATGCTAAATTTTTATTGTTTCACTGACTGATGCTTAATTAAGCTTTACTTTTCAGGAATAATGTGTGATATGAATGTCTCTGCTAAACTAAAAGTATATTATTATTTTGTGTAACTTAAAATTTTGACTTCTGTTTTGGGCATTGCAAATTATTTGTTTTGTTGTGTTATGCTGCAGGAATGTGTTTGGGTACCGTGTGCTTAATTGAGCTTTGATTTTCAGGAATGTCATGTGACAGTATTGTTTTGAGTAATGATGTGATTTTGTTTTGTTGCATGTGATTTGATTTGATTTTGGGTTTCATTATGATGCTGTGATCTTTTATTTGCAGAAAATTGTTGCATGAATAGTGTGTGTATGTATGTGTATATTTGAGGTTATGTGATATATGTGAGATTTGCCTCGGTGGAAGTGCCTAAGAGTAACCCCGATGGTGTAGTGTGAGGTTATGTGAGAGATATGAGTTGATATTTGCCTCGGTGGAAGTGCGTAAGAGTAACCCCGATGGTGGTAAAGAGATGAGATGATGTCAGCTTCGGTGGAAGTGCCAAAGTGTAACCCCGATAGTTGAAGTGTAAATGTGTTGATTTTTCAGGAGGGCTACATGTACTTGCAAAGTTGATTTGATGTGATGATTTGGGAAATTTTGCTTATTGGTGTTGCTGAAATGTGCCCAGTATAGCGTGTGTGATGTATTCACACGAGGGAGTTAAATGCATTGAAGTGAATGCAATGAGAATATTTTTTTGTGTTTATGCAACAAGTTTAGTACCATCTTAGATAGCGAATTTTAATACCACCTGTTTTCCAGCTTAATTTTGATTCGGAGGATGTGGATGCAACAGTATAATGTCATGTTATTTGTGTCATTCCTGAAATGTTAATGTGATTTCTTTAAGGTTATGCCTATATCAGATATTTTTGACTTTGCAGCATGTTAAATGAGACACGTCAGTGAAGATATTTTGTTTTCGCAGTAATTACTGTCCAAGAGAAATTTGAAAGTTGAGATAAAGATGATGATGATGACTGAAGTAATGATGATGATTGAAATATTGATGATGATGATTATGATTGAGATTGAGATGATGAGGACAATAATGAGATGAAGAAGTTAGTAATGTAGAGGAGAATTTGTGTTAGTGATAGTAGAGTATGATTATTGTAGTTTGAATATGTACTGTGTATTTATTATTTTTGAAGTTTGTAGTAATGCATACAGTAGTTTTGAGTAGCTAGTTAAGTGAGTGTTGTGTATAATTTGGGCCATGGTCAGTGTGAATGAGTTCATTTCATTGTCATGTATGAATGTATTGTAAGTGCACTTATTTTCTCTTCATTAATGGTACTAGCTGGTTAAGAAACAATATTGGGATCCCAAATAAGTTTATATTGTTTTGTCAGGTTATTGTATGGAAATAATGAATGTTATTAATATAATGTTAATGTATTATGGTTCTTTTGTCATTTTGTGTTTGGATTTTAGTGTTTTGTGTGTTAAATTTTGGATGGTAACCCCCTATAAAATTGAGTTCTTATGTCAATATGTAGTCATTTTTTTTCTTTTCTTCTCTCTCTTTGCCCCATGTTAAAACAATTTTGAGTGCAAACCTTCTAAACATTTTAAATATTTGATTGTACATGACATACTGTTTTTTATGTGTGATTGTTTGTTGGAGCACCCTTTCTACGTTTTTGTGGTTTGTGTTGTAGTTATTTTGCTGATGGCGGAGCTCGAGCGGATAAGCTGAGCACCCCCAATTGTCACGCCAGAGGTACCAGAGACACCACAGGAAAGATGCCGTGCAGCCACTACACTGCAGTGGCATAAGGAGCCACTATTTTGGGGGGGCAGTCCAAGCCAGCGACTGCCCACCCCTTCTTCATCTCCAACGACCTGCGGAATCAAAAACTTAACATCCAGGATAATTCGTCGTTGTGGGTGATCTACAACCTTCACCCACAAACAGTTACGTCGGACATCAATCCCAGGTGCAGTGTAGTGTGCGTGTGGCAGAGGCAGCGTGGTGTGTGTGCGTGTGCGGGGTGCTCGAGCATAAGTGCTCTAAGGATACATTTTCCGTAAAGACTCGAGACTCTTAAAAAAGCCCAGTACGATTCCTGTTATGTCTTGGTGTGGGTGTTCCATACACATGTATAAATATTTCTTTGTATGTCATTTTTGCTTTTGTAATTGTTTTATGTAATATTTGCCTTGTGTCGACGAGGGCGTCGATCTCGGTGGCCAGGGGGAGATGTGACGTATGCAGAGAGTATAGAACATACGTCTTTCTTGGCACCGGGATTTGAGTTGGCAGTTGGAGCTTGGGGTAGGGGGAATTAGGAACCTTAGGTGGGAATAGCGTCCCCGACGCTTCAGAAAGTGTCGTTTGAGACAGAGAGTCAGTGACCTTCGAGCTTCAAGGACGTGCAACTGCCTTCTCCGTGCCAAGCATGGTGGCCTCGCCCGGCGGACATGTGGGCTAAGAGTGTAAGCACTACGATATCTATCTTTATCTATTAAATTGTGAGCCATCCATTCTCTTGAAGTTTTAATTATGCTAGTGTAGAGTCCTTTCCTTCCTTTAAGCCATGTAACGTTTCTGATTAGGAATACTTTCTGTACTTTGTTTAGCTACGTCCCTCGTCGTAGCCTCGCCATGTAAGAGGTTGATTAATTTTCCGGTACACCTCTGCAAGCGAGTAGCTCCCCATCATTTTTGAGTATTAATAAGAAGAGGCTACGACAATATTTAATATTTATGTTTGCCTCGGCTGCGTCAGTATTTATTGTTAGAGACATGGATATTGATGCAGTAATTTGTATCACAAATTATTTAAATGTAAAGAATGATTTCAGTATGAATATGCATTTTTATGTGACATTGATTTGAGATGTTTGTTGATTGTAATTATTGTTGAGAAGTAAGTTTATACTGCCTTACTGAAACTGACAATAATAGCGTGCAATAATGCAGCGAGGGGGTGAGCTGTTTATCATTATTGGAAACGAGGAAGTTACGTAATGTTGGCGCGTTTTTCTTAGAATTTGCTGGAACATTCTCCCTAGAGCATATGTATTCATAATTTTCATTGGATATTAAAATAGACGCTAATGTTGGCGCGTTTTATTAGCCAATTGCAGCTCAGTTATAATCTTTAGGCATATCGGGGTGTAGGAGTATAAAAGGGCTAGGTTAGAGATAGACCCCGTCAGTTCGTCGAAAATATTTGTATGCTATATGTTGCCTTCAGTCCAGCAGAAATATTACACGTCGGCTATCGATTCGCAAGTTACGCGTATAAGAGTTATGAAAAATCTCAAGTATTGTAAAGTTAATTATACAAAAGTTTGAAGTACGCGAATTAAGAATGATCAGTAATGAAGTTATTATAACAGTTTCAGTTTGGCGAGTGTCTAGATCAATGTGTAAATGTGATAGTGAAAGTGTTCGACAATAAAAGTATAAAAGAAATTCTTTCATCAGTGTTATCTTTGGATAAAAGATTCCTTTCCGTTTACGCAACCTGTATAAAGAGATGTGCTGGACCAAAAAGATCATAGCTAGCCGGAGGACAGTAAACAAAAATTAAATAAAATAACAGTCGCATTCTTTCAAACAAACACTAATACTACCGCAAATTACTAACACCAGATGGAGCTACAAACCTAACAAAGAATCACGTCACAAAATGGCTTCACCACGTGAAGTAAACACACATACACAAACATTATAAGTAATACCACTGCAAATTGGCTCCCAAACGTGGGGCTCAACAAAGTAAATATAACAGAAGTAAACCGCTTCAATATCTTGGCAGGGTTGTGATGCGACAAGAATGTAGGTTTACACAGATTATAATTTTACTTCACTCCTTTTATTAATGTTTGACACGATTTAAATAACACCACTGATATAGAGAGAGAGCTGTGATATTCTTATTATTAATTAATTACACTTTTTAACACGTAAACGTGTTTTTCGTCTCACACAAATACGTATTAAATCTCTAGAGGATTTGTCTCTCGTCCGGTTAGGAACACTGTTTGCAGGCAACTGACTTGATTTCTTCCGCCTAAACTTGTAAATTTCAGTATTTCAAGTCTCCAATTGGCTATTCCTAATGCAATATAATACCTTCATTTAACTAAAGCTTTTTCTGGTTGTTGATTGGCTGTTTTATAAACAGTCACTAAAATTACATTATTGTTACTCTAAGAATTACAGTAGTACTGTTAAACTTTCTTACTCATTATTGACTCAAGGTTACCTCATTGTTACCTCTTTTGACCTATTTCTCACAGCTCCTACGTTATTAAATTACCTAATATATTCACATAATATTATTCAACATGTATACAATAATATAAACATATACAATGACTGTTACATACATTTTACAAATTATTACATACACATATTGCTTCAAGGTGGGCTGTTATTGAATTTATACATTATATAATTAGAATGAAATTATTTAAGTGTTAGAAATACTGCCTCATATTTCCCTACCGTGGAGAAAGAGATGTAACATTAATGTCCAATATAACATTTTTCACAGGTCATAGAAGAATAAATGTATACTTCCGTAGATTTAAAATAACTGTGTAACTGCAAACAGAACTGCAAATTATAGAACACCTAATATATGAATGTAATTCATTAAATATGAAAGAATGTGCTTAAACAAAAAGGAACAGAAGTAAATGGAATGTGACTACTTCCATTAAAAGATTTAATAGAGAAAACAATTTATCACATTTGCTAAAAAGACTAATTTTGAAAAATTAGAAACTATGTAAGTTATTTACACTAGTATTGGAAGTAAAGCTGAGTCAGCACTTGTATTTGCCTTGATCCAGAAAGAGGACAATGTCATCATCGGTAGAGCATGGTAGAACAACGTCACGGTTGTCCGTGCCTTAAAATTGGTCGAAGGTAGTCACCTCAACGATGCCAGCGCTCCTACTGGCTTCCGTGGTGAGGAAGAGAAGAGGGAAGACGGAACCGCGAACAGAGCAAAACCAGCCAGCAAGAATTATATCGCGGCTCGGCTTAGGCGAGCTTTCTGGCCAATGTGTATGCATAAGGTTTTCAGCCTCTTCTAAATTTGGATCAAATCTTTTGGCAAGTTCATTCAAAATTCTATTTCCATTATTCTTACTCGTCTAAATAATTTTGCTTATCATTGAAGAAGCACAGGAAGATATTTATAATTATTGTGTGTGAACGAAAACTTGTATAACATAAAGATCAAAGGGAAACCATTTGTTAAGTTTTCAATGTCTGCTATTCAAGAATTGTTATTATTCAATATATAAAGTGAAGGGAATTGCCGCAGTTAAGTACTTAGAACCCGTTATTCAAGGCAACATATATAAATGCATAGAAATGCAGGATGCTTATTAGTTTCTCTACTGCGTACAGTAAGCAGGGGAAGTATTGTATTCCACCCAAAAATTCCATACCCAGATTTCACCGGAAATACATGTTTTGAGATACCCTGAACACAAAAACAGCATATTTGGAAACATGTCCGTGTGTGTGTGTCTGTGAACAGCATAATTCAGAAACGAATAGTCGGATAAACACCAAACTTGGTATTTAGGTTCAGTATCTTCCAGAGATGCGACACGAAGGTTTTCAAGAAAATCCCCCCATCCCAGATTACCCTTTACATGGAGCATTTTTCGAAAATTTTAATTTTCTCAAAAATGGCTCTAACGATTTTGATTAACATATCATATGCTAAGATACTTTTATGACAAATGAAATGTATATCTCGAATTTTCTGGGAATGTCTCCAAAAGTATTATTCATTGTGAACGACTTTTGCATAACTGGTAAACCATAAGATACACACAAAATTTTACTACACAAGAAATGTAGATCGCGTTAAAATACACAATTTATGTCATATGCATTTCTTATGTTGAGTGAACCATTTTCGAGATATTGCTTGTTATTCCCTTAAATTTTCCAATACTTATACTTTTTCTTAAATGGGAATTCGTTATTCATTTTTTTATGTCCTGGACATACAAAGAGAATGGAATGCTCCACATACTAACCAGCTCTTAAAACATTTGACTAACGCTTAAAGCCTACCAATTCCCCTTGCATCTACAAAAAAATTAGCAATAAGATTAACATCTTGATTAACATGAAGCATATGGAGAATAAGCGTTTAGAAAATAGTTTGTACAAGAGTAGAGAAAGTCATGTGAGTGTAACACATCAGATTTTTTTATATTTATTAACAATATAACAAAATCAAATCATTTAATTCTGTATTTCAATTACGCCTTATTATTCCTACTCTTGGAGACTAGCTTACAATAAAAATCCACACCCTTAGCGATATTCAGTATCATATTATTAACTCATTAGGGCGGTAAACTCCACTATTACTGAATCAATTTTTTTGGAAGACATGTTCTACAAAGTTTATTATGTTTTGTAAAATATTGATTCAAAGAAGCAAACCCTAGCAAACCCTAGTATGTAGTATTTTCAAAATAATGAAATGTGCTATAATTAATCATAATACATAATTGAAACACACACACACACACACACAGGCGCTGTTATTTTTCTAATCAACCTTTTTTTTAATCCAGGTTGACTCAAAACACGTATTTCTCAATGTTTTGGTGTGTAATGCAATACTTCTTATGCTTACTATAGGTTAAGAAGTGTGGAATTTAGTTGTGGTAATACTGTTGTAACATTTGTGGATGGCAACATTGTTTGGTCTATTTTAAAACTGGCAACACAGCCCGGTAATGATGTAATAAGAGTGGGGGATAAACCGGTTCTTCTGAGTAAGCGGTACCATACTCTACCCCCTGTGAGTTTTTAAAAGTAGGGGTTACGACAGAAGTTAATAACTTGCCTGCTGAAATGAGTATCAATTATTTGACTATCCAAAACAATAATAAAGAATATCTCGGAAATGGTAAAGAAAAGTTTATTTCGCATAAACTGTCTACTTTATCGAATTCTACACTTTTGTTTAATAAGTTGTTTATCGCTCACGATTCACAAATAACATGAAATTCGTTCGTGATGTAGAATGTTATCGTTGTGTGTTCCGGGCAGTCGGAATAAACAGCAATACCTGCTGCTCGGCAGCGTGAACACACGCGCGGTATCGGCAGATAACTACAATCCTCTGGAAGCTTCTTCGTCCCTCCTCCTCCTCCTCCTCCTCCTCCAGAAAGTGTGTCGAAATGTTCTATAACGCTCGAGAACATTGTGAAAACATTCTACTGAATATATAAGCGAGCGCTCTCGCGGGAGTCAGTCAGCGAATACGTTTCTGGTGCGACATCAAGAGCGCTTATCCGAGCGAGTTGGTGCCGACTGTTGTGCGAGAGATTGAAGAAGTCTTGTGTTCATGAGTGAACCGTTGGGAAGAAAAAGCTACGTCACAAAGAAGTGGCTGGAAAATTGAACCACTGCATATTACTGAAGTGCTAAAGTGAACATTGGTGAACTTCCAGTGAAGTTAACTGGATAGGAACAAAACAGTGACACTGAAAACTGGACAAAGCCACATTATACTTTAATCGAAATTGTTAGAGCCATTTTTAACAAAATCAAAAATATCGAAAAATTTTCCACATAAATAATAATTTGGGGTGGAGCAATTTTTTTGGAAATATTCTTCTTCTACCTTCGAAGACGCTCAACCTAAATACCAAATTTGATATATAACGGACATTTCGCCATTGAGTTATGCTGTTCAAACACATACAGATATTGGCAGCTTTGCAGGAATCCCCCTTCTTCTGTACTCAAGGAATTTTAAACGCGTTTTTACTTTCTCTACCACATACATAGTAGGTAAAGAAGATATTGCATTCCACCCAAAAATTCCATACAGATATACATGTTTTGAGGCGCCCGAATCCAAAAAAGAGCATTTCTAGAAAAAGGTGCGTGCATCTGTGAACAGCATAACTCAAAAACGAAAAGCCATAGAAATGTCACACTTGGTATAAAGGTTCAGTACCTTCCAAGGATACGACATGAAGATTTTCAACAAAATCTCCCAGCTCCAACTACCTTTTACATAAGACATTTTTGGAAATTTTTATTTCTTAAAAAGTGGCTCTTAAGAATTTTCATTAACGTACCACATTTGCATGAGAAATAAAATGTACATCTTGAATTTTGTGAGAATAGCTTGTGAAGTCCTCTTCTTTAGGAAGGAATTTTGTATAATCTTGTATAACTTGTAAACGTTAAGTGATAGACGAAGACGTACAGTAAAAAAATGTAGATCTCTTTAAAACGTACAATTTACTTCAAATAAACTTTTCTGTGGCATAAATCCTTTTTGAGATGTACATTATTAAAGGTGCGAATTATTCAATACTTGATATTAAAGTCCCATCGTATTTCAGTTGTTTCTCGTGATGTCATGGAAACAGTATGAATTTTAAGGCCAGCATATAGCGTCCAGTTGTTAAACATTTGACTATCGCTGTTCTCTATAACGAAATGTGTAATGTAGCTGTTTCTGTAAAACTGATTTGGATTAAATTGTAGTAGATAAAGCATTAGTAAAAATAGTTTGTATGCCCACTAATAGAGATAGAGGGTAGAGAAAGTAATGTGAATACATCACATACGACTTTATTACTATTGAAATCTGGATATCAAATTTTTGGCTGTAAGGTAAAATTAATAAACAATGGAGAAAGTAAAACATCTCGCCAGCTGCTACTTGAGTGGTTTCGTGTGTGCAGTCCACTAAAAGTGCCCCAGGACTTTGATCTGGCGGAGTTGACGACTCACAAAAGCAAGTAAGAATAAGAATCAGAAAGGTGAATGTTGGATTAAAAACAGAAGTGAGTTCTGGGGGAGAGCTATAAAAGATACGGAGTTAAGTAAAAGGAGACACGGATTTGCCACCCTCGCCTCGCTGCTCCGGGCTTATCAAATATTAACCCATGAAAAGGATCCTGCTATGCGACCTTTACCAGTTAAGCGCGTAACCAGAAGCTCAGGGCTTGAAAACGCTCTCGCAGTGTCTGTCCTCGGGCAGATCCAGTTGATTTAGAGAGAAGGTGTAAAAACAAGGTAGAGATCGCTTTGTTCTTTCCCCGAGTAATCCTGCATATCATCACAGAATATCTGACCTTAAACGTTTAAGAGAAGAACTCGTCCTGGAGAACATGGGCATTGTGAAAAAAGTGACACTGAAAATAGAATGTTATGCAACAAGAGTGTAATGGTAGCAATTAAGACACGAGTATGTTTTTTATTAATGATTGATACGATTTAAACAACACTTCCAGTTATGAGCACTGTCTGGTAAGTCTCTGATTGGCTATTCCTAATCCAATGGAATACCTTCCTTTAACTAATGCTTTTTCTGGTTGTTGATTTGCCATTTTTATAAACTGTCACTAAAATTACATTATTGTTACCAATAATGACTAGTAGCATTTAAACTTTAAAATTCATTATTGCCTCAAGGTTACCTCATTGTTACCTCATTGTTAGCAACGTTTAACTTATTATTTCTCACAGCTCCTACATTATTAAATTACGTAATACATTCACGTAACATTATTGAACATGTTTACAATAATATAAGCATATGCAATGACTATTACTTACATTTTACAAACTATTACATACACATTTTGCTTCAAGGCGGGCTGTTATTGAATTTACATATTATATAATTTGACTGAAATCATTTAAGTGTTAAAAGTACTGCCTCAATTACCGTTATAGTCAAGTTGCATGACAGTTTTTGTTCGACCACACTATAATTTCAAAACCTTTGAGCTTTTACAAAAGGTTTCTTACCTTGTTAATAGTGTGTAATTAAATGCTGATAGGATGGCAGGACCTTGAGTGTGTTTGCGAGTAGTGCAATATATGACAGCACTTTTAAGTCCACGCCGTATTCATTGATTTTGCAGGTAACGTGAAAGAAACATATATTGAAATGGACTAAAATTACAATAAACATAATTTATTTTAAATACGCATTGTTTACCTGGGGAATGGATCCCAGTGGACCGCTGCTTTGAAGGTGTAAAAAGGTATGGGCCATAGGGGATACTAATGAGTTGCTGAACTATTATACATGCCATAACAGTTCCGTTACGTCACTTGTAATCAGAGTATTACAGTGTGGTCGACCAAAATCAAAATTAATAAAACAGTTAAAGCATTACTATAGACAAATCGATATATTTCATGACCTTCTGTGTGTGTGTGTCTGTGAACAGCATAACTCAACAACCATAACTCGGAGAAACATCAAAGTTAGTATTTTAATTCAGCAGTTTTCAAGGATACGACATGAAGATTTTAAACAAAATCTCCAACCCAAACTACGCTTTGCATGTAAAAGTTTTCAAAACTTTGATTTTCTCAAAAAGACTTACGATTATGAATCAAGCACAATATATTATATACGTTTCATTCACAAATGAAACGTATGTCTTAAATTTTCTGGCTATTACGTCTTCGTAATTCGGAATGAATTTTGTGTAACTTATAAACTGTAAGAGATACACACGGGAAATGTATATCCCCTTAATCTATGTCAATTTTAGTGGAGTTAATCCTTTCTGAGATATTCCTTATTGTCGGTTTGAATTTTTCAAAACCCTTGTCACTTTTAAGCTGCTGTCGCTATTCAGTTATTTCACCTATGTCATGGAAATTATGGCATTTTTAGACCAGCATGTGATTGTCCACTACTAAACATGTGATTTGTGGCAGTAATTTGTATCACAATAATGTAAATGCCAGAGTGATTGTAGTGTAAATAAGCATTATTGTATGACATTGATTTGAGATGTTTGTTACTTATAAGCATTGTTAGGAAATAAGTTTACACGGCCTCACTGAAACTGACAATAGGAGCGGATAACAATGTGCGAGGGGGTGAGTTGAATATAAATTAGAAGAAACAAACAAATGACGTCAGATTGGCGCGCTTTTCTTAGAAATAGCGGGAATATTTTCCCTAGAGCATATGTTTTCGTAATTTTTGATTGGATATAAAAATAGACGCTAATGTTGGCGCGTTTTATTAACCAATAGCAGCTCGGTTATAATCTTTAGGCATATCGGGGTGTGGGAGTACAAAAAGATAAAGTCAGAGGCAGATTTCGTCAGTCCAACAGAAGCATTCGCGTGTAATACGTCGATCAGTTCAACATAAGTATTCGTGAGTTATACGTCGCGTAGTTCAACGGAAGCATACATAAAGTACAGGTTACGCAATTCTACAGAATCTCTCGCGTCTTAAAGTTTGTTATAAATGTGAAACACGCGAATTAATAATGTGCAGTAAATAAGTGATTATAGTGATATTAGAAAATATAACAGTTTCAGTCTGGCGTGTATCAAGAGTCAATATGTGAACTTAATTAATTGTCACGGTAATAAAAGTGTAAAAACAAATTCTTTTATCAGTGTTATCTTTGAGTAATAAATCCTTTCCGTTTACACATCTTGATCAAGAGATGTGCTCTACTGAATAATAATAATAGCTAGCCGGAGGACAATGAACCCAACATTCAAAGTAGTAATACAATAACAGGCGCCCAGCAAAAGATAACACGAAGTTACCGCGACAAATTGGCTTCCATACGTGGGGCAGATAAACATGAAGTATCTTCCAACTACTAACACAAATATACCACTTCAAATTATCGATTCGGTTTCCTCTTTACCCCGTGTATCTACAAAGAAATGTATAATAAAATTATTTCTGCAAGAGTTTATCTAGATTAACATCAAGTCGATAGAAATAAACACATGCATATACACGGATAGTATCAATGAATATCGCAAAGTGAAACGGTTGACAGTATGCGATAATAGAAGCAAAACATTTCAGGTAAACATGCGTCCGCAAACAAGCCGTGTGGAGTTATGAGCGGCCACTGATGTTCCCATTGAGCAACGTCGGAGTATGTGATATATGCATGTTGGAGCACTGGCTATTGTAAGAAGACATCTAACGTGGATATTTGGTCCTTGACCTCTACGATCACCCAATCTCTATCCTTTGGATTGTTTTGTATGGAGTCACCTCCAAAGTATGGTTTACGCGACAAAAATATTTTATTTGATACAAGTTGTTTAAAGAGATTTTGTCTATCTATTGTGATTTACCAGTTACATGAAAGTCATTCAGAACTAGCACGTCCTGATACGCTGTTCGCAACAAGTACATTTCACTTGTCGGGCAGATATCTTAATCATGTGATATATTAATCGAAATCATTAGTGTCATTTTTGAGGAAGTAAGGAATAACGAGTTATTTTTCATTAAAAGAGTACGAGGGCGACACTAAACATCTTTAGAAAACCAAAATAGGGTTACCTTTTAGATATTTATATAATTTTATTATTTTTCAAGATATTCCCCTGTAACGTCAATACATTTTTGTATTCGATGAAACCAGCCCTTAAAGCAATGATGCCACTCTACCTGAGACACTTCAGAAACAGGTTTTATAATGTTTCACTGCTTCATCTGTTGACGAAAAAGTGATTGCACACATTTTATCTTTACTTTTTGGAAACAAAAGGAAGTCACAAGGTGCTAGGTCAGGAGTGTATGGTGGAGGGTCCATGGTGCTGACCTATAGGACATCCATATCCTCAGTTGTTAATTTTGCTGTATGCAATGATGTGTTGTCATGATGAAACATCACTCCTTTTTTCGGACAAAAATTTGCGGTAAACAAACATTTATGTACCAATCGGCAACAACGGTACATATATCTAACAGTGGTACCAATATGACCCGTTTTACAAGACAAAAACTCAAAAATTAGCGACCATCTTCTTGTCAGCACTGCGAATTCTTCGGACTTTTGTAGGTTTAGATTCTGTTCGAAATACCCATTGAGTCGATTGTCTTTTATTTTCAGGATCATAACAATAAATCCAAGATTCATCACCAATAGCGGCATTCCAAACCGAACTTGAAGTACCGCCTTGAAATTTTTCCAGAGTTTTTCTGCACCAATCAATGAGTTGTTTTTGATCGGGAGTCAGTTTATGTGGAATCCATCGACAACAAAGTTTTCTCACGTCTAACTGCTGATGTAAAATGTTTTGTATTTGACTCATACCAATGCCCAATGCCGCCCGAATAAATCCATAAGTTATCTGTCGAGCTTCTTCAAGCATTGTTCGAGCAGCGGCAATGTCTTCATCAGTAAGAGCAGTTCTTGGGCGTCCTTCACTAAATTCATCACAAAGAAAAAACCGATCTCTTTTCAATTCCCTGTACCAATTATAAATTGTTGCTTTAGATGGGGCTTCTTCACCAAATGCATTTCTACGCCGATCTTCACATTGTTCAAGTTTTAAAGGGTTTAAAATCGTAACAAACCATAGCCCAGAAATATTCTCTAGTCAGTCATTTTTGGGTGAATAGAAATTCTTTAAATTATGATAATTAACAAACTATTAGAGTAAATAGAACAATCAACTCGCAAAGCATTTGAAAGTTGCTGTCAAATACAAAACTATTTCATTTGTTTTTAGAAACACGACATTCTAAAAAAATAACTTCAGTATCGTCCTCGTAGTATAGTTTGGGGAAATTTTCTTGAAAACCTTCATGTCGAATCTGAGGCAGTATTTTTAACACTTAAATTATATAAGTCTAATTATATAATATAGAATAAAATAACAGCCCACCTTAAAAGCAATATGTGTATGTTACAGTCACTGTAGTATGTTTATATTATTATGTACAAGTATAAAACGTTATGTGAATGTATTACGTAGTTTAGCAATGTAAGAGCTGTGAGAACAGAAGCAAGTTGCCTTCCGTAGCAAAGAGAAGTACAATTTAGAAGCCGAAAGTTGCTAATAATGAGGTAACCTTAAGACAACAATAAATTAGAAAGTTCAAAAGGGCTACTAATAATTATCGGAACAATCATAATTAATATTCAAAACAGTTTCTAAATACAACAACTAGAAAGGCTAAAAGTTAAATAAAAGTATTCTATTGGAGTAGGCTTAGCCTACTTAGAGACTTTAAATAGAGAAATTGTACAAAGTCAGGCGGTGGACGCTACAAGATTGCGTACCCGAGCAGTTCGGTACGGGTTCAGTGTGTGACATAAACATTTATTGCGGTGAGAATAATATAAAGTTTACGTATTTAAAAGTACAGACAACGATAATCTCACAGATTTATAGTAGAATATATCACTGAAGTGTTATTTAATCGTGTGAAGGATTAATAAAGGGAGTGGAGTACAATTATAATTTGTGTAAGCCTTGTTCTTTAGCCGTAACAGCCCTGCTAAGAGATACGTGCTCTAAAAATAATAACAACACAGCCGAGGTATGCATATATAATATTTAAATAAACGTTAAAATACAAAATTGATTTTTAAACGTGGGGCGAAAGCCACCGGAAACTTTGTACCGTACGTCGGGTGAACACTCCTAGGAACAATTTCCCGCAAGTTTGGCATCCATAACGTGGTGCAACCACCCCTACAGCAATTAAACCGCTTCAAGTTTGGCTGATATACGTGGGGCAACAACTGTAAATCCTTGGAAATCTAATTATCACTTTTGCCTACTGCATTCTTCTTATACCCACAATGAAGTGTGTTAACGTGTAATGATGCAAGTTTACTTAGATTAACAAGAAGTAGACAGAAGGATAAACTTTTTTAAAGAATATTTTGTGGAAGAGTGAGTATAAAATAAGATACGGCCACAAAGGTTACCATTCCTGGCTCCCACGTCACGTCAGATCGAGTCTTGCTCACTCCCAGCTGACACAGACATACGATCGAGCAGAAATAGCCCAGAGAAAGGGAACGTCACTCAATGGAACTGAAGTAGATAAGTGGAAGTCTACCATACAAGTAAATAAGTAATGCTTTGAGGCAGTATCGAACTCCACAACTTCGGAAAAGAAACTAGGTCGACCTTACTGAAGAAAACATTCGGCAACTTCTAAATCAGCAAAGCGTTTCCTTTCGTACACATTTCTATGTTCTTTTGCCATGGTTTACTGAGCAAATGATTGGAAATCAACAAACTAAGAGTTAGTGATGCCATATTTTTATTACCTCTACCCCTTACAGGTAGGTAGAGGAAGTGTTGCACTTAATATTGAAATTATTGAGTTTACGATTTGAGACAGTATTTTTAACAGTTAAATGATTTCAGTCAAATTATATAATATATAAATTCAACAGCAGCCCGCCTTAAAGCAAAATGTGTATGTAATAATTTGTAAAATGTATGTAATAGTCATTGCATATGTTTATATTATTGTATACATGTTCAATAATGTTATGTGAATGTATTACGTAATTTAATAATGTAGGAGCTGTGAGAATAATAAGTTAAAAGTTGCTAACAATGAGGTATCCTTGAGGCAATAATGAGTTTGAGAGTTTAACAATACTATTTGTGATTCTAGGAAACGATAATATAATTTTGAGACAGTTTATAAAAATAGCCAATCAACAACCAGAAAAAGCTTTAGTTAAATGAAGGTATTCTATTGGACTAGGATTAGCCAATCAGAAACTGAAATATAGCAAAATTTTCAAATACAGAGTACAGTTGCTTCTAGATAGCGCTCATAACTGGGCGTGTTGCCTGCAGACAGCGTTACTAACCAGACGCAAAACCTCCCCTCAAGAATGATAATATGTATTCGTGCGGGACGAAAAAAAATAAGTTTATGTGCTAAAAAAAGCGTAATTAATTCATAAAAAGAATCTCAAAGCTTTCTATATCAGTGAAGTAAAATTAAAATCTGTGTAAGTCTACATTCTTGTCGCATCACGCCCTGGCAAGATATCCATGTCTCTAACAAATATATATTTGGTGCGAAGACTACCGGAAACTGTTTACTATACATGCGTGCGGTTGCAACGAATTTTAAGTTCGGCTCCCCAACAGTTGAAATACGATACAACTCCTACAATAAAAAACTCCTTTCTCAAATTAATACTTTATAAACACATAATACGGAGATAAATAAATAATTGCAATAAATAATTTCTACGTATTAAATCAATACATAAGGTAAGAAGAAGGAGTTACAATTCTGCCAGTGGGTAGGAGGCAAGTTACATGTTGGGACAAACCAATTAGATAGAAGTTAGAGTAGCTAAGGCACTTACGTGTTGTTGTCATCCTCCGTGGTGCAGTTATTGCCATGCTAGCCTCTTGTTCCCGAAGATGCGTGTTCAAACCCGGTAGAGAGCAATGGCTTTTTTCGGCCGTAAAAATCCAAGGCATGGCTTCCTTCAGAAGTGAAGTATAGCCGGTGGTCCCGTGTCGTAGATTTATGGCACGAGAAAGAATCTCAAGCCCGATAAGAGGCCTAAGACCAAAATCCCCGGTCTTTCACGCCCAATACAGAATACGCCTTTTTAAAGTTTCACCTTTCCGTTTCGACATGACTACATCTCACAATGCACACTAGGAGAGTACTGAACTGTTTCCACACAATTTCAAACTAACAATGAATGCTAAACTAACTGAACGCAAGGCAGCCAACAATAAACGCCATAATAACTGAAAAACAAGGCAGCCAACAATGAATGCTATAATAACTGAAAAACACAAGGCAGCCAACAATGAATGCTAGAATAACTGAAAACAAAGCAGTCAACAATGAATGCCATAATAACTGTAAAACAAGGCAGCCAACAATGAATGCTATAATAACTGAACACAAGGCAGCCAACAATGAATGCCATAATAACTGAAAAAACATAAGAGAGCCAACAATGAATGCTAGAATATTTGAAAAACACAAGGCAGCCAACAATGAATGCTATAATAACTGAATAACACAAGGCAGCCAACAATGAATGCTAGAATAACTGAATAACACAAGGCAGCCAACAATGAATGCTAGAATAACTGAAAAACACAAGGCAGCCAACAATGATTGCCATTATAACTGAAAAACACAAGGCAGCCAACATAAAACTTTCAAGATCCAGAAAATTTTATGAGACATCAGCTGCTATGAGGGGTCCAAGTGGGCCCCAATTAGTATTTTATTTTTTTTACAATAGCATTTATTGAAGATTTTATGGAAGTATTTTATTATAATAAACGTGATTTAATTTGCAACAGATTATAAAGCTTTCAAAATTCTAAATTAATTATTTCACTCAGAAAAACTAAAAAGTTTACCACTGGGGTCCAGTCGGACCCCTTATAGCAGTCTGAAGGTTAATTATGTCTTTAATGGTTAAATCTGGATAGTTTTCACAAAACCTTATGAACACATTCAATACAATTGATTTTTCATAGTTTTCCCTCACATATACATTTTGATTACTCATGGTAACCACTCTGTAATAAACGATTTGTAAACAAGCGAGCGCCGCAACAATACTGACCACTGTGTTTTAGTAATCTAGATGATCATATATATAATATACGAGGCGTATTCCAAAACCAAGGTCCATTTGGCCATAATAGCAACGTCGCTCATTAAATAAGGTTTTTATATGTGCCTATATATATACTTTACTTTTTCACACAATCGCCGTTCACATCTATACATTTGCTGTAACGCTGCACCAGCTTCTTTAGCACCTCGGCATTGAAATCTGCCGCCTGGGACTTGAACCAGCTGGGAACACTCGTCTTGAGTTCATCGTCGGTTTGAAATCGTGGACCACCCAGCCACCGCTTCAAATGCAAGAAGAGGAAGCAGTCGCTTGGTGCCAGTCGGGACTGCACGGAGGTTGGCCAAAGAGTTACCAACAAACACTTGAATATGATGATACCAGACGACAGTTTCCCGCAGCGTCAAGTTTGAATCACACGTGCCATTGGTAAGCGTTGCACAGTACATGTCAGCTGTAATTGTTGACCCACGGTTCATGAAATCAATCCAAAGGAAGCCCTTTTCGTCCCAAAACACGTTAGCTATCATTTTGCGATTCGTGTACGGCGATTACTTACACCTTTTTGGTTTGGGTGAACCGGAACAGCGCCACTGCATTGACTGTTGTATGCTATTCATGTCTCGTCGCCCGTAACAATGTTGGAAAACAAACCATCTCCATCTTGTCTATAGCGCTCCAAAAGGAGTCGTTGCTCTTTGTGCTCATCGGTGAACGGTTTTGGCACCTACCTCGCACAAAGTTTCCGATATCCAAGTTTTTCAGTGACAATCCTGTGGAGTGAGGTTCAAGCAATATTTGGGAGTTCATCAGCCAGATCACTAATCGTCAAAAGCTGATCACTTCGAAGTTTTGGTTCACCTGCCCAACGGTGTCGTCGGTCCGAACACTGGGCCTATCATCGTGCACATTTGTGCGGCCATTTCGAAATTCTCGACACCAATGTCGAACCTACTTACCACTCATTATGTCCGGTCCATACACGAGATATAATCACGATGGATGTCCGCAGCTGACGATCCTTTTGCCAGCAAATATCTTCACAACAGGCGGGATTTACGATTGTCGCGATCTGTTCTCACCGACTGGAAAACGCATACTGCGTCACACCAACACTGTGGTAAGATTTTCAGGACTCGGTAGACAGCGCTGCAGGCGTGAAACGTCATTCAGTCCAACCATCCAGTTTTTTAATAAAATAAACTCCTAAAGAATATAAAACAAAATTAATTTCTTAGCCTGGCATAGAACTACGTTGTTGTAATCCGCGGTCGATGCACGGAGATTGCCACCTGCTCTTGTTTACTTCGGGTTCCCTTCTAAGGACGGCGGGACGATGACAGAGTGAACATGTGTAATGTAACCATTTCTGCAAATGTTTATCTGGATTAACAAGAAGTCCATAGAACAACAAGCTTTTGTAAGAATATTTTAGAAGAACGGTACCGAAAGCCTTATGAATGTAACAAGTAGTCTTTTTTTTTCAGGAACCATATTCACCGTTGAGTGTAACCAGACACACGTTTTAAGCCTGCCTCACGTCTTCGGCTCGAGCAGTAAATTATGCATCAGGCTTGCCATTACAAAGTGATAGAGTTATAGGGAGGTTCCATCAGATTTAATTTACATGCTTTATTTATGTCGCCGAGATATTAGGGAGCGATCTCAGCAGAAAACTCACACGCTGCTGCTGCTGCTGCATCTGGTTACCTTAGTAACTAAATCTTGACGATCGAGACCAACTTGCCATGTAGGATAATATACTGCCAAGTTTAGGATCTTTACAGCTTCTAACTTCTTGCAAGTTTTACTGCAGGTACTTCATCAAACATGACGATGGCGTACAATGGTTAATTTACTCTCTTATTAAATCGCAACCCTACATTTAATAAAACTGTATCAATGTTTCCGTTAATTTCTATTATGGATAAATGTGTAATATTAACCTATACAAACTATTTTTGTAAAAGTTTGTTGTGCTGACTACTTCCTGCTAATAAAGAGAAACCTACGTTATAGATTTACAAATTTCCTTACAGGTGTAACAAGAATACAGTAACAGAGTGGGATGGCTCAGGCGGTAAAGTCTGTGGCCCGCATTCGGGGGTCCCGCGTTCAAGTTCCGTGAGCCGACCAATCTGTCTGGGGCTTTTTCGCGGTTTTCCTAAGTCGCCAAGGTAAATACTGAATTAGGTATTTAATACCACAACCCAAAGTTCCACATTAAGTGTAAAACAATAGTAAATTGAAAAACAAGTGGTAATACCGAATGCTATAACATCTATCTACAGGCAATGTAAGCACTTAGACTGGACGGTACCCTAACGCCATCTGTACGGCATGAAGCAGGAGTTACAGGGATGAGATCTAGAAGGCTAACTGTCCCCCTTTCTGTGTGGGGGCGGCGGTTAGACTGGACGGCACCCTAATGTCATCTGCACGGCATGAAGCAGGTGGTTACAGGGATGAGACCTAGAAGGCTAACTGTCCGCCTTTCTGTGTGGGGGCGGCGGTTGGACTGGACAGCATCCTAGTGCCATCAGCACGGCATGAAGCAGGTGGTTACAAGGATGAGACCTAGAAGGCTAACTGTCCATCACATATCGTTCTAAGAGATATCCACCAACAGATCCGTCGCGATATGACCAAGGAGTTAAAGTGACGTAAAATAAAATGGAATAAAAAAGCATATATGGAAATTACTTATTGCAATTATTTCTGTCGTTATTACTTATTTAATTAATTATATTTTCCTGTAAATAATTACGGTATCAGTTGTGGTTAACTTCGTTGAACTGCCCCGAGGTAACCCAGTGCATCGGGCTGTCGAAGGTTCTGGAAGCTGATTACGTGAGTTTCCACATGACTATCCAGGTCCGACTATTCTGGAAGGTACGGTTTCCCTGATACACGTACTTAGAAAACATATGTGGACATATTAAATTCCCCAATGTCGTACCGGGATGTTGCCATGGTAACTCAGTGGCTAGAGCAATCGAACGGAGACCAGGAGATCCGTGGTTCAAATCCCGGCTATGGCATTCAATTTTTAAGTCGTCTGATTCTATTTTTCCAAAACTGTCCAACACGTCTCGTGTTGAAGAACAATTAAGACGTATTGTGTTTGTCCGGTCCACAAACATCGCATGCTCTTTACTCAAATATTGCTTCCGACAGACTCTAGCACTAATGTTACCAATGTTTCCTGTCTTCGCCGTTCTTATTTCTGATGCATATAAACATTTACCTCAAGCCACATCTATAACACTAGTCTGCATTTTCAATATTATTGTCAGATGATTTCTTAAAAGTAGGTGTTCTTGAATCAAGTTTATATCTTGATTCCAGAAATAACGTCCGTTTTTTCTATTACGTCATGTTTTTACACAAAATAAGTAATGTTTTGACAATTTTGCTAATGGGCATAGAAAAGTATTCAAATACCATTTCACACAAGGTAAGTTTTTATTCAAGAAAAATTTTAAGAATACTCTCAAGAACTCCCCTAATTTATTTTATGACTGCATTTTAACAAAATAAGAAGTCAAAGTGTTTCATTTAATTTTTTTCAAACTTTTTCTTCTTTGACTTCCTTGCAGATCCTTGAAGATGACTGTCCCTCCTCAACATCCAACAGTAGTCGGCCATCATAGTTTCATTCCATCTCCCCTGGTACTTCTCTATTTAATTAATATCTTGCTGAAAACGTGTCCCAGATTTTCTGGAAAGCAGTCGATATGTGAATGCAGAAAATGCACCTTTACACTCATGTTACAACCCATTTTTTGAAAATTTCCAACATTGTTTCGACAATGGCCTTTTAATTAGGATCTTCGTTATTGCCTAAGTAACTGATCGCAAGGCGGTCCATGCTTCTATTTCTCTCTCATTCATTGTCTTCTCAAAATCGTCATCCTTCGTCAATTTCTTTATTTGAGGACCAACAAAAATGCCAGCCTTTCATTTGACTTGTGTAATGAAGGGAAATTTCTTGGAAAGGTATTTGATGCAGGGTCCATCCTGTGGTAGAGCCCTTACAAATTGCTTCATCAAGCCCAATTTTATGTGTAGTGGCGGAAGTAATATCTTCATATCTCTATATTTTTATAGTGAAATTGTGAAAAAACTGTACGTAATAGAAAAAAAAACTAAAAGCAGTTCCGAAATCAACATAAAAACATGAGTCAGAATTATTTATTAGTTTTTAGTCATCCATATTATGCAGACTAGTGTAATTAATAATAATAATTGTAAAAATTACTTCAAATATGTGTTATAAGATGGAAAATTCTAGAAATTAGGTGTAACAAGGTAATAGGGTGCATAGCTTAAAAGGGGAGAGATTAACGTTAACAGTAGACAGCAATCAGAAACAAGTAGCATAAGTTTCAAATGTTTTGTATCTGTGAGAAGTGAAGCATCGCTAACATTGTTGTAACTGTCAGAGCGGTAACCCGAACACCTTCTGGTGTTCCCCCGGGTCGCTAGGTGCATGCTATTTCCTGTCGCTCCATTCTCATTTCACTTCGCCTTTCATCTGCTTGGTCTGTTTCAGAATTTAAAGTGTCGGTTAAAGTCTCGGCACTGCATGGGAGGGGAAAGTGCTCTAAGTAACCCTAACGCCCGCGGCAATGTCGGGAGTCTCGATGTCCCACGTTCCCACGGGATGTGCAAGCCATCAGGCGGAGAGGAGCGGGTAGCACCAGCTTCCATACGAGGAGTTTCAATCTGTAAAAGGTAGGGAAGTCTCGTTCTGCAGTTAGTCTTAGTGCTTGTTGTAACCATTAGGAATTCACTTCCAGCACAGTCAGTGTGGGTCATTCAACAAGTGTCCTATTTTAACATGTGATAGCTGCAGTTCTTATTGAGTTACAACAGTCATTTTTTCACGTTGTTACAACTGCTATGGAAAAATAGCCGTGGAACGTTACAGCATTTAGCAACGCGTAGAAATTGTGAAAATTTATTATCAAAATGGATTATCTGTTCGCCAAACCTTCCGTGTATTGCGTGAAGTTTACGGTGTGCATAATCGTCCCTGCGAGAGAACGATTTGGTGTTTGATCGATAAATTTGAAAGAAGTGGTTCTGTCAGCGACGTAAGCGCTCCAACGAAAACATAGACGCCGTTCGTGAGAGTGTACGCGAGAACGGAAACAAATCAATTGCTCGTCGAGCGCGAGAATTGGGGTTTTCACCAACCATAATTTGGTGAATTCTGCATCTGGACTTAAAGTTTCACGCTTAAAAAATGGTATTAACTCAAGAACTAAAGCCCAACGGCCATAGGTTGCGTCGTGTATTCCCTGACTGGACTATGGAGCAATTGGAAGCTGATCCGGATTTTTGTCGAAAAATCATCTTCAGCGACGAAGCCCACTTTTGGATGGATGGTTGTGTTAACAAACAAAATTGCCGCTATTGGAGCAATCGCAATCCAATGCAGATTCAAGAACGACCACTTCATCCCCAAAAGGTTACTGTGTGGTGTGGATTTTGGTATGGTGGAATCATTGGTCCATATTTTTTCCAAGATGAAGATGGAGAAGCTCCAACTGTCAATGGAGAAAGATACCGGGCTCTTATAAGGGACTATTTCTGGCCTCAGTTGGATGGTATGTATCTCAGAAACATCTGATTCCAGCAAGATGGTGCCACATACCATACTGCTCTCGAAACAATCGATCTTTTGAAGGAGAAGTTCAGAGGTTTCATTATTTCTCGTGGTGGTGATGTTAACTGGCGCCCGAGGTCATGTGATTTAACGCCGTTGGATTACTTCTTGTGGGGTTATGTTAAATCTCGAGCTTATGTCAACTAGCCAGAAACAGTAAATGATCTTATGAATAACATCACGCGTGTTATTCGTGAAGTTGGACCTAATTTACGTTCTTCTGTCATTGAAAATTGGGTCAACCGTATACGCGCAACCCAACGAAGACGCGGCGGTCACTTAACTGATGTTCTCTTCCACACGTAATGACATTAATTGTGTTCCAAAATAAAAAAGAAATAAACCTCTATCATTTATAGAACGTGTTTTATTTAAGTTCAAAGAGAGGACACTCTTGTTGAAAGACCCTAAATGTTTATTATGTGCGTGTGATAATTAGTAAAATTAACAGTTCAAAATTTCGGACTATGCTAACATAAACCGATGCTTATGTAAAACCAGCTTGAGCTGTTAGTTGCTGAGCTTTCGAGGTTTCTTTAAATCGTATTGGAACACGAGCTAATTTGTGTGTAAAGCACATTAAGATAACTGTTCAGTAATAATAACGAGAAGCAGTTTGCTTCCGCTGTTATTTACACAAACAAATATAACTCCTTACCAGTTACACGCCCTGCCAAGACATACCTGCTCAAATGCTGAGTTTTAATAAATAGCCGGAGCAACCACACGTGAGGCAGTATTTTTATCGCTTAAATGTTATCAGTCTAATTATATAATATAAAAGATAATAACAGCCCCCTTAAAGCAATATGTGTATAATGTAACATATAAAGTGTATGTAACAGTCATTGTATTATGTTATTTTTATTATGTACCTGTATAAAATGTTATGTGAATTATTACGTAGTTTAACAATGTAGGAGCTGTGAGAATAGAAGTAATCTGCTTTCCGTAGCAAACAGAATTACAAAGTAGAAACCGAAAGTTGGTAACAATAAGGTAACCTTGAGACAACAATAAATTATAAAGTTAAAAAAGACTACTAATAGTCCTTGGAACAATACTAATGTAATATTTGAAACAGTTTATAAATGGTCTCGTGAATGTGAAAAGCAAGCAAAAGTAAAATAAAAGTGTTCTATTGGAGTAGGATTAGCCAATCAGAAATTAGAAATAGAGAAATGTACAAATTGAAACGGTCGACGCTAGAAGATAGCGTACCCAAGGAGTTCGTTTCGGTAAGGGTTGAGTGTTTGTATGTGAGACATGAAAATGATGAGGATAAGATATGAATATTTACCTGTTAAAAGTGAAATTAACAATAATCTCACAGCTCTATAGCAGGATACATCAGTGAAGTGTTATTTAACAGTGTGAAGGATTAATAAAAAAGTAAAAATACAATTATCATTTGTGTAAACTTTATTCTTCAGCCGTACCAGCCCAAGTAAGATATACTTGCTCTATAAAATACCACTGACGCAGCCAAGGCATATATAATGAATAAATAAGCATTAAAAATAAGTATTGCAAATAAAATAACTCACGACATCGCTGCAAAATTTGGTTCCTATACGTGGGGCGAAGACCACCGGAACGTTTGTACCCAAAGCGTGGGGCGAACGCTCCTAGAAACATATCTCCCGCAAATTGTCATCCATACGTGGGTCCATAATTTGCTTCACACGTTAATATCAAATACGTAATATTACTGTACCACTATAAAAACCTCCCTGCGCTGAACACGCCGCCATCAGGAGATTCTGAAGGGAACGAATCAGCAGGAAGCGTCATCATTGACGCAAGCATGGTAGAACAACGTAATGGGTTGTCCATGCTTGCCATTGCTTGTTTCGAACAACGTCAGGGATGACGGCGATTTATTAGACAAGAGAAGGAACGTGATTCTCTCGGGCGGAGGCAGCGAACAGTGAACGAAGCTTCGGCACGTCGGGCAGACCTATCAAGTGAGCTTGTTTGGGCACATTCGATAACAAGTGTAATTTGTGGACTTGTCTAAATTTAAGTTCATATAATTATATTGTAAGCATTTTCAAAATTCTATCCATTTCCCTTGTTTCTAAATTGTTCAGCTTGTGGGAGAAACGTTCAATTTAATACTTTGTAACTTGTACTAAATTTAATTTTGCAGTTGAACCAAGCAAAAACCCTTTGTGAAGATTAGAGATTGTTATCAAGTAATTGTCGACAGAAAAGCGAAAACTATTATATATTTAAAGGTGGAAAATGGTTCACAATTTTTATCTATTTTAAAGCAGCAGGCATAATTGAAACTATATAACTGTTTAACGCTACATAACTGTTCTTGCTATAGTAAAAAGTCCAGTAATTAAATCCTCAGCTCCTTTGAGGCAATAACATGCCATTATGGTTAAATGAGCCAGCAGCTTCAGTACTTTCATAAAATGTTAGCGAATGCTTTAATGGGATAATAAAATAATTAGCAAAGCATCCATTACATTACAAAGCAAGTAATATCATAATAACAATACATAAAATAAACTTTCCGCCTTAATTGCAACGCCCACTAAATGAATAATAAAACCAAGAAATCGGTGCAAATGCTATATATTTTAATTTCCTATTCAATTTTATTGTAAATTAACATAATTATTTCACATACATATACAACAATTTAAAAATGACCAAATAATGAACAATTCGAACCATTAATAACGTACATCTCGGAAATGGTTTATGTCACAAAAAGTTATTTAAAATAATTTGTGTTTTTTAAAGAGATCTACATTTTTTGTGTAGTACGTTTTCGTCTATCACTTAACGTTCACCAGTTATACAAGATTATGCGAGGGGCGTTCAATAAGCAATGCAACAGATTTTTTTCTCGGACAGTTTCGGTTGAAAAAATTCTATTTTATTTGGGACATCTTCAAATATTTGCGCTATAATTAACCTTCAAAATGGCGTCTGTAAAGGATGTTCGTTCCAAACAGCGACTAGTTAATGAGTTTTTTACTTTCTCTACTACGTATAGTAAGTAGGGGAAGTATTGTATTCCACCCAAAAATTCGATACCGATATTTCACCGGAAATACATGTTTTAAGACCCCATGAATCCAAAAAATAGCTTTTTTGGAAACATGTCCGTGTGTCTGTGTGTGTTTGTGAACACCATAACTCAAAAACTAACAGTCGGATAAAACACCAAACTTGGTATTTAGATTCAGTATCTTCCAGAGATACGACACAAAGGTTTTGAAGAAAATTCCCCCACCCCATATTACCCTTTATATAGAACATTTTTCGAAAATTTTAATTTTCTCAAAAATGCTTCTAATGATTTTGATTAAACTATCATATGTTTAAGATATTTTCATGACAAATGAAATGTATATATCGAATTTTCTGGGAATGTCTCCAAAAGTATTCTTTATTGTGAACGACTTTTGCATAACTCGTAAACCTTAAAAGATAGACAAAATTTTACAATACAAAAAATGTAGATCGCATTAAAATACACAATTTATGTCATATACATTTTTTTGTTGGGTGAACCATTTTTTAGATATTACTTGTTATTCCATTAAATTTTCCAAAAGTTATACTTTTTCTCAAATTCATTATTCATTTTTTTATGTCCTGGTAATGCAAAGAGAATGGAATACTCCACATAGCAACCAGCTCTTAAAACATTTGACTATCACTTAAAGCCAGCATATTCCCCTTGCATCTACAAGAAAATCAGCAATAAGATTAACATCTAAATTAACATGAAGCATATGGAGAATAAGCGTTTGTAAAAATAGTTTGTACAAGAGTAGAGAAAGTCATGTGAGGTAACAGATTTTTTTTCTTTTTTAGCAGAAAACCAAAGCATATAGATATTCATAGGCGCCTGCAGAATGTCTACGGAGACCTGGCGGTGGACAAAAGCAGGGTGAGTCTTTGGACGAGGCGTCTGTCATCATCACAACAGGATCTAGAAGACCTGTCTGATTTCCCGCGTGCCGGCCGGCCGCACATACCTGTGACCCCTATAATGTTAGAACGTGTAGACACTCTTATTCGAGGTTAACGGCGGGTCACAATCAAACACCTCGCTGCTCAACTTCTGGTTTCTGTTGGTAGTACTGACACACTTGTCAACCAGTTGGAGTACTCAAAGGTTTGTTACTGCTGGGTTCCTCGACGTCTAACTGAAGACCACAAAGAGCAAAAAAGGACATCTGTGCGGAATTGCTTGCTCGTTATGAGGTTGATACTGACAACTTTTTATGAAACGTTGTTTTTTTTTCGAGTGGAGGAGAAAATGATTTAATCACTTACCCCAGACCCGATGGGAGTCGGGACTGAGAGTGTGGGACTCACCGAGGCGTCGGCATACCCACTAAAAACTCCTCCGCCGGATTGAAAGGAAAGGTTTGCTGCGGTACCGCCTAAAGCACCCGCGCAGTCCGAGGTGATGGTTAAAACTGGGCCGCAGTGCGGTCGCCAGTGGAGTAAGGATGTTTGCTAGGATACAGGCTTGACCAAGGCCCAGCCTGCCCCCTAGCGAAGTGAAGGAAATGATGTTGGGTATTCCTGGTGATAGTGTGTTAATGGCGTTTGGGTTTACGTTGAGGATGAGGTTGGGAAGAGGATTGGGAGGGGTGTGGCATCACATTGGATTCAAGGAAGTTCCGGATCAGGATGTATCCTTCGTGCAGCTGGTCGTAGTTGGCGCTGAGCGCCTTGAATTTCTCTGTGATGGAGTTCCTGGTGCTGGTATGCAGCTCTCGAATCCCTTCGACTGAGGCGCCGAGGGCGCCCAGTCTCGTGGACCGGTCGTCGCTGCCGTCGGTGTAGGGTTCGACAAGGTGACACTCGATTCTTCCCAGCTTGCGCTGGGCCGACGCGAGAACCCCATCTTCGTCCTGAAGCTTGTGGATCTTGTTGGTGAGAGCAGTGATCACCCTGGCCGAAGTTCGCTGCTTGGCCTCCACGGCCGAAAGGCGCGTGAAGGTTGCACGGCTCAGCTCAGCCAGTTGTGAGGTGAGGTCCTTTATGCCTGCCTGTATGGCTGACAGGAGGCGTTGAAGTCCATGGTGCTCTTCGTCGGTGATGCCGCTGGTCAGGTGCTGAGCCCTCCCTGAGGGCTGCGTCAGGTGGCCGTCTGAAGTTGCTGGCGTCGTTCACGGTGCTGGTGTCGTTGAAGTTGCTGGTGTTGTCGTCGGTCTGGTAGGTTGTCTGCTCCGGGGATACAGGGGGCAATGTGCCTGCCCTGTAAAATGTGTGTTCCCGGAGCAGGTGGCGCAGAAGCGTCGGCGTCGTCTGAGGTCGTGATGGGTGCAGGCTGACGTAAGGGAGCCTGACCCACAGTAGTGACATCTGGGCGCAGCGTTGCAAGCTTCTGCTGTGTGCCCAAAGGCACAACAGCGTCGGCAGGGCACCGGACGTTCACCTCTAGTGGCCTCTGCGCGCAGGGTCCTCCCAAGTAGAGGCTTTGGCCGCTTCCACGTCCGATGCGGCTCCCAGATGCAGGCGGACCAGCAATGTTGGGCCTCTTGCAGAAGAGATGCGTGAGGCCCGTATTGCGGAGCGCCATTGTTGTCGTGCCGCTTCCAGCACATAATGAGGTGGCAGGACTCTGGGCACCCCACAGATAACGACGCTGTGGCGTCCATCTATCCGGGAGTGCGCCGGCGTCGTTTGTTGTCCCAGATCAGTTGCCGGGCGGGCAGCTGGTGGCGTCGGTGGGTTCTCCGTCGTTGAAGAGGCAGAGGTAGCGGTGTTTGGCCGCTGCGCTGCTTTCTTTGGAGAGGCACGGTCAGTAGCTGGCGGCGTCTGCGTAGTGGCGGTGACCATCTGCGGCCTAGAAGGCCGAGTGGCCGGGTCAGCTAATGGCGGCGTCTGTGTGCTCGACTCCCGAGGAGCCGAGGCGGCGGCGGTCTGCGTTGCAGTACAGGCCATCTTCGGCCTAGAAGGCCGAGAGGTCTGAGTCGCAGAGGATGTCAGTTTTGGCTTAGGAGGCCGAGGCGATCCTGATTGGGCCGGCTCGAGAGAGAGGGCGGAGCCTGCTGCGGCCGGCTGCTCTCTCTACTGTGGCGGCGGAGGTTCGGCAGTTGCCGGTGGGTCTGCGGTGATCCCCGTGGCCCAGTTGTTCATTTCGGCGTTGAGGTGCTTCCTGCGTGGTCTCTGGAACAGAGAGCTGACATCTCGAAGTCCACAGGCAATGAAACATGGATTCATCACTTCGAACCTGAAAGAAAACGGCAATCCATGGAGTACACCACACCAACTCTCCTCAAAGCCGTGGCTAGGGACTTCTGTTTGATGCACTCCCTCTTAGTGAAACGATTATCTCTCAAGTGTATTGTGCTACTCTAAGGAAACTGAAGAAAAGACTTCAGCGTGTTCGTAGCCACAAAAATACGAGGGCTCATCAATAAAGACTGAGACTAATTTTTTTCACAGATATTTATTACTTCAATTCAATGTTGACATGGTCTTTTTTAAAGTAGTCTTCTCCTACTTGAATGCACTTTTTATACCGTCTCTGCCAGTCCTCGAACACATGGTACAGGCCATTCATTGTCAGGTCTTTGAGAATCGCCTCACTTTTCTTCAGCACTGCTTCAGTGCTCTCAAATCGAATGCCCCGGAGCTTTGCTTTTAGTGATGGGAATAAAAAGAAATCATGGGGGACAAGATTGGGGCTATAAGGCAGATGCGGCACACGGGTAATGTTGAATTTAGTCAAAAATTCCTGAACTTGATTTGCAACGTGAGTCCGCACGTTGTTGTGATAAGTTCTGGATGTTTCCTTGCAATGTGCTTCCTCGGTGTAGCCAATAACTGACGTGTAGTACGCTGCTGTAACAGTGGTGCGAGTGGGAACAACAATCACAGCAGCTGTGTTGATGTTGACTTCAGTCATAGCAGAAGCCGAAACACCAGGCCCACCTTGCTTAGCACAGAGGACTCGCTCTTCTTTGAAGTCCTTGAACCACCTAAACACTGTTGCACAAGATAGTGCATCTTCACCCTATGCTTGCTTCAGCTTTTCCAAAGTTTCAGAGGCTGTATGATTTAAACGAAAACAAAACTTTATTGCTCCTCTTGTGTCACCTTCATTTTGTGGTATGCGAAATTCAACTAGGGTCAACAATATACAGCATTACTACCAACCTACCGATACAGGAGTGCTGCCGCCTATGGACATTATACATGAAACCCCGCTCTTTTCAAACATTCATGGTAGAGACAGGAAACTCTCAAGAAAGTTACAGGAAAAAATCAATCTCAGTCTTGATTGATCAGCCCTCGTACAAACGAACTTTTCCTTCTCCATGATAACGCAAGGCCTCACACAAGTCTCCGCACCCGATAGGAGCTCACAAAAATTAAGTAGACTGTTCTTCCTCATCCACCCTGTAGCCCGGATCGCGCACCTTCTGACTTGCACCTGTTTGGCCCAATGAAGGATTGCACCCCGCGGGAAACACTACGTGGATGATGGGAAAACAATTGATGCAGTAAGACGTTGGCTGCGACATAGAGTGGCACCATGCAGGCGTACACTCCCATTAAGGTGACGTAAGGCCGTACCATTCAACGGAGATTATGTCGAAAAATCTGATGTGTTAACACTCACATGACTTTCTCTACTCTTGTACAAACTATTTTTACAAACGCTTATTCTCCATATACTTCATGTTAATCGAGATATTAATCTTATTGCTAGTTTTCTTGTAGGTGCAAGGGGAATATGGAGACTTTAAGCGATAGTCAAATATTTTAAGAACTGGTTGCTATGTGAAGTAGTCCTTCTCTTTGTATTACTAGGACATAACGAATTCCCATTTGAGAAAAAGTATTAAGTATTGGAAAATTTAAGGGAATAACAAGCAATATCTCGAAAATGGTTCACTCTACAAAAAAAATGTGTATGAGATAAATTGTATATTTTAACGAGATCTACATTTTTTGTGTAGTAAAATTTTGTCTATCTCTTATGGTTTACCAGTTATGCAAAAGTCGTTCACAATGAAGAATACTTTTGGAGACATTCCCAGAAAATTCAAGATATACATTTTATTTGTAATGAAAATATCTTAAACATATGATATTTTAATGAAAATCGTTAGAGCCGTTTTTGAGAGAATTAAAATTTTCGAAAAATGTACCATGCAAAGGGTAATCTGGGCTGGGGGAGATTTTCTTGAAAACCTTCGTGTCGCATCTCTGGAAGATACTGAACCTAAATACCAAGTTTGGTGTTTATCCGACTGTTCGTTTCTGAGTCATGCTGTTCACAGACACACACACGGACATGTTTCCAAAAATGCTTTTTTGGGATTCAGGGGGCCTCAAAACACGTATTTCCGGCGAAATCTCGGTATCGAATTTTTGGGTGGAATACAATACTTTCCCTTCTTACTATACGTAGTAGAGAAAGTAAAAATATGGGTTTGTAACCGAAAGATTGGGGAATAATATGGTGTATTTGAATCCTGAATACAACCAGCCTGCTTTCAGAAAATAAATGTGTTGCATTACTTATTGAACGCCCCTCGTATAAGCTGCTTCCATATGAAGAGAACTTCACAGGTTGTTCCCAGAAAAATTAAGATATACATTTTATTTGTCGTGTAAATATTGTTAGTATATCGTACTATAACTGTCAGTTTTTCAACCTTCAGGCCTCTCACTTTCACTGTCACTATGTAGTGTTTCTGTAGTTCAATTTCACTAGTTCACTGCCTTCACACTATCTCTTCACTAAGGTGAACTACTTCAATTCTGCGTCTCTTCACTTCTTTCGTGATGTAGCCTCTTCACGCCAGATCATTTCACTCGGAAGTCGAACACAAGTCCTCCATAACTCATCGCTCCGTAGTAGCGCTCGCTCCATGTCACCAACTCGCTCGGAGAATTGCACTTGATGCCGCACCAGAGACAAACTCACTCGACTTGCTTACTGTCGCATCTCAACTCGAGGGAAGATTGGACAGAATCTTTCAACAAGGTTCTCGAATGTTCTAGAACTATTTAGTCATAGCTTTTGGAAGAGGGGTAAGATGAAACTTTTAAGAGCTTCTAGTTATGTGCCAATAACGCGTTCGATGTTGACCGGTCGTTATCTTGTTTACACCGACCGCCGAGCGTCGACCTTCCAATAACGATGTAATATAATAATTAGACTAATCTCTAGCTCTATGAAAGAGATTATTTTAAATGCTCAAGTCATTTATTTGAACATAGAATACGAAATTGTCACATAATTTTTGTACTAGTTTTAATTAGAGTAAATAAGAATTAAAGTAATATATGTTTATATACAAGCAACAAAAAATATTTTAATCAAAATCGTTGGGGCTACTTTTGAGAAAATGAAACATTTTGAGACAGTGTTTCTATTGCACAAATGATATCAGTCTGATTATATAATATAAAATATAATAACAACCCGCCTTAAAGCAACATGTGTATAATATGATATATAAAATGTATGATACAGTCATTGTATTAATGTTTATATTATTATGTACATGTATAATAATGTTATGTGAATGTATTATGTAGTTTAACAATGTAGGAGCTGTGAGAATAGAAGCAACCTGCCTTCCGTAGCACAGAATTAGAAAGTAAAAGCCGAAAGTTGCTAACAATGAGGTAACCTTGAGACAACAATAAATTAGAAAGTTTAATAAAGGCTACTAATAATTCTTGGAACCTTAATAATGTAATATTTAAAACAGTTTATAAATAGCCAATCAAAAACTAGAAAACCTAAAAGTTAAATAAAGGTATTCTATCGGAGTAGGTTTAGCCAATCAGAAACTTGAAATAGAGGAAATTTATAAATTCAAACGGTAGACGCTACAAGATAGCGTACCCAAGCAGTTTGGTTCGATACAGGTCACTGATTGTGTGTGAGACATAAAAGTTCGTTGCAGTGAGGATAAAAGTACAATTAAGAATATTCTCATATCTCTACAATAGGATACATCAGTGAAGTGTTATTTAATTGTGAAGGAATAATAAACAAAGTAAAATACAATTATAATTTGTGTAAGCCTTGTTCTTTAGCCGTACCAGCCCTGTTAAGAGATACGTGCTCTACAAAAATACTACTGACGAAGCCGAGGCATACATAAATAACTAAAAATTAAAAAATTGGTTTTTAAACGTGGAGCAAAGACCTCCGGAAGGTTTATATCCAAAGCATGGGGCGAACACTCCCAGAAACATATCTCCCGCAATCTTGAAAACTATCCGTGGGAAGTTTTGGGTAGCTCGATTTTCTTGAAAATTGTCTTGTTCCATCTTGAACTTAAGCGATTTTTCATTTTTGAATAGTGCTAACACAGCCACACACACGGACATTTATCTAAAAAGGTTTCAATACAGGGAGCCTCAAAACGTGTATTACCGGTGAAATCTCGTACAGAATTCTTCTAAAGAAATTTAATACGTCCACTACTTGGTTTAGATTATCAGTAAGCACCTGACAACAGTACATTTATCTGTAACATATTCACTTTAGGAATAATCCAAGGGCTCACACGAGCAGAACGGATGCACTAACAACGTTATGTTTAGCTAACATCGTGGGAAGGAGCGTCTAGTGCGAGTCTAACCCTAAGTCTACTTAGTTCAACAAGCAAGTTCGTCTGATAATTGAGTCTGACAAGAATAACAAGATGAAACAGAGCAGAAAATTATCCTTGCTCGTGTTGGTGATAATCACACCTCCAATAATCAGAGAGATCGTTTTCTCTAATTTGACGTGCAGAGCATTTGCCTGATACACGTAACCACAGTTTATTAATCGTTAACTTCTTTTGATGATAAAGGTCCACTGTCACATTGATTGAAATTTTTACTGAAAGTAGATCGAAGATAAAAAAAAATCCGCTTTCTCTCCTATACGAACAAGATTGGCAAGACAGAAAATATTCGTGAATACAAAAAGTATTAAACGGGATAACTTACAAAACTGTCAGGTTTTTGCTTAGAGGCACCCAACACTGGGGGAAAAAGATCCGATGTGTTACATTCACAGGGCCTTTTCTATCCTCTATGGTTATTAATGGGTATACAAGCTATTCTTACGAAAGATTTTTCTCTGTTTACGTCGTTCTAATGGAATAAACCTTTACAGAAATACCTACATTACACATTTCGTTATAGATACAAAGAGAATAGCGATAGTCAAATGTTTAACAACTGGACGCTATATGCCGCCTTAAAATTCCATACTGTTTCCATGACATCACGAGAAACAACTGAATGTTGAGATACAGTACACATTTCGTTATAGATACAAAGAGAACAGCGATAGTCAAATGTTTAACAACTGGACGCTATATGCTGCCTTAAAATTCCATACTGTTTCCATGACATCACGAGAAACAACTGAATGTTGAGATACATCACACATTTCGTTATAGATACAAAGAGAACAGCGATAGTCAAATGTTTAACAACTGGACGCTATATGCTGCCTTAAAATTCCATACTGTTTCCATGACATCACGAGAAACAACTGAATGTTGATATACATCACACATTTCGTTATAGATACAAAGAGAACAGCGATAGTCAAATGTTTAACAACTGGACGCTATATGCTGCCTTAAAATTCCATACTGTTTCCATGACATCACGAGAAACAACTGAATGTTGAGATACATCACACATTTCGTTATAGATACAAAGAGAACAGCGATAGTCAAATGTTTAACAACTGGACGCTATATGCTGCCTTAAAATTCCATACTGTTTCCATGACATCGCAAGAAACGTTTTCTTTCTTGTGAAAAACAAAAATGTCCTCTCCAAGGAAGCATACCAAGGTGCTTATTATAGCCCACAGTTTTATTTATATAATTTTACTATTTGCCAGGATACATCAAAGCTCTCGCAAAGTAAACAAAGAATCTGATGTGTTACACTCGCATGACTTTCTCTACTCTTGTACAAACTGTTTTTACAAACTCTTATTCTCCATCTATTTCATATTAATCGAGATAAACATTTGCAAAAACGATCTTTTGACATGCAAAGAGAATTACATTTTACACATAGCGACCAGTTCTAAAAATATTTGACTATCGCTTAAGGCGTACCATGTTCCCCTTGTTTTGTATTTACAAGGGCAATATAGAAATACAGTAGCCTTTAAGCATAGACATATCTCTTAATAGCTGGAAAGCTAGGTGCAGCACCATTCCCTTTGCCACAGATTAATACTATTTGCACATCCAAGACAAACAAATCATGTGTTACACTCACATGATTTTCTCTACTCTTGTACAAACTATTTTTACAAACGCTTTTTCTCCATATGCTTCATGTTAATCGAGATGTTAATCTTATTGCTAACTTTCTTGTAGATGCAAGGGGAATATGGTAGACTTTAAGCGATAGTCAAATGTTTTAAGAGTTGGTTGCTATGTGGTGCATTCCATTCTCTTTGCACGTCCAGGATATTAAAAAAAGCATAAACGAATTCCCATATCAGAAAAGTATACAAGTACTGGAAAATTTAAACTTATAACATGAAATAGCTTGGAATTGATTCAGTAACAAAAAAGTGTATGCGACATAAATTGTTTGTTTTAACAAGATCTACATTTTTTTTGTACTATACTTTTGTCTATCTCTTGCAGTTTACCAAAGGCATTCAAAATGAAGAGGACTTTCGGGGAAATTCCAAGAAAAATCAAGATATACATTTCATTTGTCATGAAAATATCTTAAACATATGATATAATAATGAAAATCGTTAAAGCCGCATTTGGGAAAATGAAAATTTTCTAAAAATGTTCCATGTAAAGGGTAGTCTCGGTTGGGGATTTTCTTGAAAATGTTAGTGTCGCTTCGTTGGGAGATACTAAACTCAAATACCAAGTTTGACATTTATCTGACTTTTCGTTTTTGTTTTATGCTGTTCATAGACACACAGTCATGTTTCAAAAATGCTCTATTTGTATTCAGGGCACATTAAAACATGTTTTGCGGTAAAATCTCGGTATCGAATACAATACCTTCTCTACTTGCTACACCCAGTAGACAAGGTAACAAGGGGAAAGTCATGATGTATTAGATGATGAACACAGCTGTGTTGCAATGCTTTCATATCAGCTGATACTGAGAATTATTATGACCTCCTGCAACAGAGATGAAACAGCGTTAAAGCCGGCTCTATGTTTCGGGTCCTATACCAAAATACTTCTTCTTATTACTTTCTCTACTACGCATAGTAAGTAGGGGAAGTATTGTATTCCATCCAAAAAATCGATAGTGAGGTTTCACCGGAAATATGTTTTCATACATCCCTGAATCCAAAAAAGTTATTTTTGGAAACATATCCATGTGTGTTTCTCTCTCTCTCTCTCTCTCTCTCTCTCTCTCTCTCTCTCTGTGTGTGTGTGTGTGTCTGGCTGTGAACAGCATAATTCAGAAACGAACAGTCGAATAAACACCAAACTTGGTATTTAGGTTCAGTATCTTCCGGAGATGCGACACGTATGTTTTCAAGAAAACCCCCCACCCAAAATTACCCTTTAAATGGAACATTTTTCGAAAATTTTAATTTTCTCAAAAACGACTCAAACTATTTTGATTAAAATATCATATGTTTAAGATATTTTCATGACAAATGAAATGTGTATCTCGAATTTTCTAGGAATGTCTCCAAAAGTATTCTTCATTGTGAACGACTTTTGCATAACTGGTAAACCATAAGAGATGGACAAAGCTTTACTACACAAAAAATGTAGATCGCGTTAAAATACACAATTTATGTCATATACATTTTTTGTGTTGAGTGAACCCTTTTCAAGATATTGCTTGTTATTCACTTAAATTTTCAATATCTATTTTCTCAAATGGGAATTCCTTATTTATTTTTTTTTATCTTGGATATGCAAAGAGTATTAATCTGTTGCAAAGAGAATGGTGCTGCACATAGCAACCATCTATTAAGAGATATGTCTATGCTTAAAGGCTACTGTGTTTCTATATTGCCCTTGCAAATACAAAACAAGGGGAACATAGTACGCCTTAAGCAACAGTCAAATATGTTTAGAACGGGTCGCTATGTGTAAAATGTAATTCTCTTTGCATTTCAGAAGATCGTTTCTGCAAATGTTTATCTTAATTAACATGAAATAGATGGAGAATAAGAGTTTTAAAAATAGTTTGTACAGGAGTAGAGAAAGTCATGTGAGTGTAACACATCAGATTTTTTTGAAGATGTTTTATTGCTGTAACGTTATTTGTCACACACTTTGGAAGCCAATTTGAAGTAGTTTTGTTGCTGCTACGTATGGAAAGCCAGTTTGAAGAAGATGTATTTTAATGTTTCTTTAAATATTATATATTTATGTTTGCCTCGACTGCGTCAATATTATTGTTAGAGCCATGGATTTCCTTGCAAGGCGTGGTGCGGCTGAAGAATCTAGGCTTATACACATTATAATTTTTAATTCACCCCATTTTTTAATTCTTCACACGGTTTAAATAACACTTCACTGATATAGAACCCTGTGAGATTTTTTTTTTTTATTATTTACTTGCACTTTTTAACACGTAAAACTATTTTCGTCTCACACTGAATACATATTCAATTTCTCGAGGACGCATCTCGTGTCCGGTTAGAAACACATCTACAACAAACGTGTCCATTTATGAGCGCTGTCTACAAGCAACTGACTTGATTTTTACCGCCTAAATTTGTAAATTTCTGTATTTCAAGTCTCTGATTGGCGAATCATAGTCCAATAGAATACCTTCATTTACCTAAAGCTTTTTTTTCTGGTTGTTCATTGGATATTTTTATAAACTGTCACTGTAATTACATTATTGTTGCTCCAATAATGACTAGTAGTATTATTAGACATTCTAATTCATTTTGTGTCAAGGTTACCACATTTTTACCTCATTGTTAGCAACTTTTAACCTATTATTCTCACAGCTCCTACATTATTAAAACATAATACATTCAGATAATTTTATTAGTTGTATACAATAATATAAACATATACAATGACTGTAATATACGCTTTTTATATATTTTTACATACACATATTGCTTTAAGGCGGGCGGTTATTATATTTAGATATTATATAATTATATTTAAATCATTTAAGTGTTAAAAATACTGCATCAATTTTCTGTTTTTACTTCCCTTTAATTAAATTTAATTTCCAAGAAAGTCTATAAAGTGTGGAGTTAATAAAGTTTTCCTATTAATTTATGGTAATTTACGTTCCAGGAATACTTATTAAATACTGCAGATTGTTTTCAGAAAAACATAAACTAAATTATAAGAAATAGTGTAAATCTTATCTGTTCAGTAAGTGTTGATACACATAAGTAGGGCAAATTTAAATATTTTGTGATTTAATTAGGCATTTCATAAACGTCCGTTGCAATATTTAACATATTCATGAAAATGCACTCTAAAACTGAACACCTCCATACATCCGTTCCAAAACTCAACATGTCCAAAATACTTTGGTTATTTTACCCATTAATATATTGTGGCGTATCAGTAAGTTCATTATCATTACCAAACGCATTGTTGTGTTGTATTGTTGCTACTAGACGTAGCATTACTGGGTCTCTTTAGTTATATTTCGGCTTATCGGTCTCTCATTTTGGCGGGGATCACGGCAAAGGGAGGGATCTGTTTGAAATTATCTGGTATGAGTCGACCCTGCCTGGCTTCCTTTGTAAACCATGTAGGGAATCCAAACGTTTTCGTGAATAAATCCCAAGTAATATGTTGTTATGTAATATAAAACCCACACCTTTCCCTTAATTACACACCAAGGTCTCGGACTTCTAGCTGCTAGCGAGTTGCCAGAGGGAGGCTCTGCGTGTTGGGGTGATCTAAATTGATCATTTTCTAGTAACCCTTTTGGCCTTCACCGCAGCATGAAACAATATGTTTCGGATTTTAGCACTTATTCCACTTGATTTCACATATGACCAGCCTTTAAATTTTTGTTGAATAGTATTACTCCTTAAACACACAAGAGAAACTTTTTTTACGTTTAACTCAAAACACGTTGAAGTGGACATGTTCATTTCTGGAAATGAGCTACACGTATAGTATTAAAATATGCATTACTTTATTTACAAAAACTATTTCATAGGCAACCTAAAGACAACTATTGATACTGCCGTAATTCCGGTTAAGTATTGAACACTGTAAAAGGTTTGCAATGTGTTTTCGATTTCTTCCATAGACAGCTAACATAAAGTGTTATGTGCCGGACCCATTCTAGAATATGTTCCATCGGAAGTGCTACACCAGAGTAATAATTAGTTTGTTTTACAGAAATGACCTGAATGGAATTAAGGCAAGGATTAAACACACTTCTCCAAAATAAAACTACAAATATTCTTGCAGCTGAACAACATCAAATATACTTATATGAAAATTTAACAACGTTAGCAAAATTGCACTTACCACAGTTTAAATATTTCTTTGTTTTTTCCTTCTTGCAGCATGTTCGCCATTTAATATAATTTAACAGAATTTCAATATTTCAAAACAGGCATGATCTCGCTCAAATAAATATAAATCCGCCACCCCACACATAAATATTAAACTTTGAAGTTAGTTACGAACTAAAAGAATGTCTATATAATTTTGACTAAGCCGAAAAGTGTGGCGACGGTCGCCTCCAAGTCGCGAAGCCCAAAGAAGTCTTTCCTAGTCAAGTAGCCGAGGACAAAGTCACCCCACTTCTTTCAGGACGAACGCTCTTGCTCGAGGCACACATGGAGAGATCACGTGATGATGACGTCACCTCAGTGCCGTCTAAGCTGGCTGAGCGTTGCAGTAATGGGTTGCAGCCGATAACGAGACTTGTTATACTGGGCCCAAATCTTATACTCAATAACTCCTGAGTGTTGTTATATGACTGCGGCCCACATCTGCTGTAGCAGCTATTAAACTTTGGGAGCTCAATACGAATTTCTGGTGCTTCTTACCCCTAATGCTTTGAATCCCTCGTCCGCTATCGGCTTCTAGTTCCTATACAATGTTTATTACAACACGCTTTCTTTTCGCTGACGTCTTAAACACAAATAAACCACACTGACCAACACCAACGGTATTAACACTTGTTATAACGGTATAATATAGGGTAGTTAAATCGGAGCCTGTACTGGGGGTGTCCTACAGACCAGTGAAACAGGCTATTAAGTGCTGGGCTCAAGCAGAACACAAGAACTACTGGAACTCCATTGAGGGTTGCAGACATTCCAAGTTGTTTATTACAAACCTGGATAACAGGCGGGCAAAGTACTTGCGCGGTCTTAGTAGAAGAAGACTTGCATGGGCAACAGGATTCATTACAGGACACTGTGCCCTAAACTTTAATCTATAGAGAATGGGATTGTTTAACAACTCTATCTGTAGTAGATGCCAAGAATAAGATGAGACTGTTACTATGTGATTGCCCTGCTCTTGCGAATCAAAGAGAAAGTATTTTTGGCAATCACTTTCCAAAGATAGATGAACTATCGAAAGTCTCAGTTAGCAGTCTGGTTAGGTTCATAACGAGCAACAGACTACTTAACTGATGAAAGGGGGGATGCTCAATAGATCTTTAAGCTCGCAGTGCTTGCGCATAAAACTCACCCCTTTTTCAAACTAAAATACAATATTTCCCCTACTTACTGTACGTAGTAGAGAAAGTAATAAAGGGTAGTTAAATTATATTCGAACCCACTCGCGGCCTCTCTCTACTGCGCGAGACAGCCGGCAGTCGCCGGGGAAATTACGCTGGCAGAAGCAGACTAAAATCCTTACCTTATAATAGATGCTGGAAATGTTGACCTTCTGCTCTCCAACAGGCAGCATATCTCGTGTAAATATTCTCGTTCACTCTCCGAAGATTCTTGTGCTGAAACGCCTCATTATGATCAGAAAATTGGAGTGTGGTGTGCGATAAATGTTAGAAGAATAATAGGGCCCATATTCTTTGATGAAACAATAAACGCAGAGCGATATCAGAGGTTAATTCTGAGGCCATTTTGCAATCGCTTGACAGAAGAACAGAAATCGTGTGCTTGCTTCCAGCAAGATTCTGCAACAGCACATACGTCTGCCGAATCATTACATGCAATAAGAGAGGTATTTGATGACAGAATAATTAGTGTTGACTTGTGGCCCCCTCGTTGTCCTGATCTAAAGAGCTGTGATTTTTATTTATAGAGTTCTTTAAAAGACCAAGTGTGTCGTTCCAATCCTCGCACACTACAGGAACTTAGAGAAAACATTGTGCAAGAAATCACAAGAATTGTTGCTGCTGAGCTTTGGAGAGTGAGCGAGAATGTTTACGCGAGATATGCGGCCTGCTTGGGAGCACAAGGTCAACATTTCCAGCATCTATTATAAGGTAAGGATTTTAGTCCGAATCTGCCGGCGTTATTTCCCCGGCAACTGCCGGCTGTCTCGCGCAGTAGAGAGAGGCCACGAGCGGGTTCGAATATAATTTAACTACTCTATATTTCTTGGAATGTGGGGCAGGGGTGAGGATTAACAGCACACATTACGTTGCCGGCACGACTTTGAACATTTGGTATATTTTTGTTCATTCTTTCTTATTTTTTTCCCTTCTGCTGTTTAGGTTAAGCAGATTTTACATTAATTTAGACTGCCTCCTATCCACAAAATCCTAAAATAATCTTTAGTGACGCCCTTTTGATTTGTTTTAATTTCTAGAATCATGAAATGTGTTTATACTCTTTTGAGATGTTAGCTTTAAGCTTGGCGGATAAATCTTTAGATCTCTTTTAGTATTAATTCTAAAAGCATCTCTCAACACAGCCTTGTCGCTTCCTGTATATAAGTACGTCTGAAAACAAATTTTTGAATTAAACGGCGATGTGATGTTTTCCCCGGAAGGTTAATTAAAGCACACACATCCGGTGTGAACGAGAATGCGTACCGAATTTAAAACCCGGATCATTAAAAACGCTATCAAAGGGAACAATATTTGCGCATCGGGAATTCTGCAGTCGTTTTTCTCTGTTCTTCCTAAATGAAATCAAACGCGTGCACTAACAAAAACAGACCGGCAATCAATTGTGATGATGAGTGAAAATTAATTTTTGCATAACTTACGTATGAAATACGATTCAAAACAAAAAAAAAGAACCCACATAAAAATTCGCTGCGCAGCAAGTAAATTAGTACAAAAACAATGTTGTAGAAACCTCTAACCAGGCACGAGGAAAGTTGTTTGGAAATTTTATAATACCTTTTGGGTGTACACATTATTTTCAAAGTTTTTATTTATCACCGAATCTAGTAGCAAGTTTTGCAAAAACATAAACATTTTTACTTTCTCTACTACGTATAGTAAGTAGGGGAAGTATTGTATTCCACCCAAAAATTCAATATCGAAATTTCACCGGAAATACATATTTTGAGACCCCCTGAATCTAAAAAAATCACTTTTGGAAACATGTCCGTGTGTGTGTCTGTGTGTCTGTGTGTGTGTGTGTCTGTGAACAGCATAACTCAGAAACGAACAGTCGGATAAACACTAAACTTGGTATTTAGTTTCAGTATCTTCCAGTATAGTAAACCATAAGAGTTAGACAAACGTTTACTACACAAAAAATGTAGATCGCGTTAAAATACACAATTTATGTTATATATTTTTTTGAATGAACCACTTTCGAGATATTGCTTGTTATTCCCTTAAATTTTTTAATACTTATTTTCTCAAATGGGAATTCGTTATTCATTTTTTGTCTTGGATATGCAAAGAGTATTAATCTGTGGCAAAGGGAATGGTGCTGCACCTAGCAACGAGCTATTAAGAGATATGTATGTGCTTAAAGGCTACTGTATTTCCAAATTGCCCTTGTAAATATATATTCCCCTTACATCTACAAGAAAATTAGAAATAAGATAGACTCTATAAATGTTTATCTCGATTAACATAAGGAGATGGAGAATAAACGTTTTTATAAATAGTTTGTACAAGAGTAGAGAAAGTCATGTGAGTGTAGCACATCACATTTTTTATAAAGTATCGAATATCGCAACGTTATCGAGAAATAGTGGTTTTGTCCAATCACTAGTTTTAACTCCTAATAATTTTATCATTTTTAAAGTGGTGTTGTTATTCAGTGGTTTCTCACGATGTCTTGGAAAGAGTAAGAAATTTGAAGGACAGCTTGTAGCTACCCACTATTAAACATCTAACAATCTATTAGGTTTCCTACATTCCCCTTGTACATACAATGAAATTTGCAGTGAAATCATTTCTGCAGACGTTTATCTCGATTGAAATGAAGTAAGTAGAAGTATATCCAAGCTTGTAGAAGATTTTATGTAGCACATCTTTACAGTAACACATTTTAATAGTTTAGAGGTGTAAGATTTCTGTAGGATAGAATAACATTTTCTAAACTCGCGGGGGTTGTAGCAGAGAAGACATAAACGCAAGTAAGGGTGGAACACCCGTGTGGTAGTGGGTAGAGAATGCAATATCGACAGCAGGACCCCGTGGAACGCTTCATACGAGACCTGCGTTTCAATTTGTTCGGTTTCTGTATGGCAAAACAGCAATAAGAGAAGGCATGGCTTGATTGGAATTCAAGAAGACCAAAGACAACGGCTCGACGCACGACAAGACTCGCAGCTCGGAATCTTTGTTTATAGAAAGAAAGTTATAGATATGTTTGCTCATGCGAAGTCGAGATAGATTCAACAACCATACTACTTATATGTTCTATTATTATGTGTAGTTATTGAAATTAGGTATACTTTTATGACGAATGTCCGGGTAGTGATTGTTTTAATGCAGAGCCAGTTAAAAAATTCAGTCATAGCCGGGATTTGAGCGCAGTCCTTCGGGGTTCCGTGCAGTTGCTCAAAGCATTGAATACTGTGACAACACGCCGGTTGCTGCCTCTGCGAAGGAGGTGTCTACACTTGCACTAGCACTAAGGTCTGTGTAGACACGAAGCTGCCATCTGCTCGACGCAGAAGCGCCGGTTCAGTTTTCTAGCTTAAGGCCTCTGTGGTCACGTGACGAACTTACAGGGATGAGATCTAGAAGGCTAATTGTCCGTCACACACCGAACTAAGAAGTATCCCCTAACATATCCATTGCGACACAACCACGTATTTAAAGCAAAGTAAAATAGATTTCAAAAATCTGATCTGTTACATTCACAGACTTTGCTTACCCTCTGTCCTTATTAGCGCGTATACAAACTATTCTTACTAAAGCTTATTCTTCCATCTACAGTGTTTTAATCGAGATAAACCTTTACAGAAACAACTACATTACACATTTCGTTATAGAGAACAGCGATAGTCAAATGTTTAACAACTGGACGCTATATGCTGGCCTTCCATACTGTTTCCATGACATCGCAAGAAACAACTGAATATTGAGAGGGCTTTAAGAAGCAGATCAAAAAATGAACAATTCAAAGAGTTAATAACGGATTTCTCAGAAATAACTTATGTTACAAAAACTTTTTAAAATAAATTTTATGTTTTAAAGATATCTAGGTTTTTTTCTCTGGTTTTATTTTCGTTAGAGCAATTTTTTAGAAATAAAACATTTAGAATATGTTGAGGCAATATTTTTAACACTTAAACGATATAAGTCCAATCATATAATATAAAATATAATATCAGCTCGCCTTAGAGCAGTGTGTGTACAATGTAGTATATAAAAATGTATATAACAGTAATTACATTATGTTTATATGGTTATGTATATGTATAATAATGTTATGCGAATGTATTATGTAGTTTTAATAATGTAGCAGCTGTAAGAAGAGAAGCCGAAATTTGCTAAGAACGAGAAAACCTTGAGACAACAATAAATTATAATGTTTAATAATGCTAATAATAATTCTTGAAACAATAATGTAATATTTAAAACAGTTTATAAATAGCCAATGAACAACTAGTAAAGCTAAAAGTTGAATAAAATTATTCTTCTGGAGTGGGCTTAGCCAATCAGAGACTTGAAATAAAGAAATTGTACAAGTTCAGAAGGCGGACGCTAGAGGGCAGCGTTCCCGAGCAGTTTTGCTCGGTACGTATTCAGTGTGAGACATAATACAGTCGATAAGGCGTGAATAATACAATATTTACATGTTTAAAAGTGCAAATAAAAAACAATCTGATGTGTTACACTCACATGACTTTCTCTACTGTTGTACAAACTATTTTTACAAACGCTTATTCTCCATCTACTTCATGTTAATCGAGATAAACATTTGCAGACTCTATCTTGTTACTAATTTTCTTGTAGATGTAACGGGAATGTATATTTACAAGGGCAAATTAGAAATACAGTAGCCCTCAAGCATATACATATCTCTTAATAGATGGTTGCTAGGTATAATACCATTCTCTTTGCCACAGATTATAACTCTTTGCATATCCAAGACAAAAAACCTGATGTATTACGCTCACATGGCTTTCTCTACTCTTGTACAAAATATTTTTACAAACGCTTATTCTCCATATGCCTCATGTTAATCGAGATATCGAGATGTCAAACTTTTGCTAATTTTCTTGTAGATGCAAGGGAAATATGGTAGGTTATAAGCAATAGTCAAATCTTGTAAGCGTTGGTTGCTATGTGGAGTATTCCAATCTCTTTGCATGTCCAGGACATAAAAAATTAATAACGAATTTGAGAAAAAGTATTGGAAAATTTAAGGGAATAACAAGCAATATCTCGAAAATGGTTCACTCAACAAAAAAAATGTATATGACATAAATTGTGTATTTTAACGCGATCTACATCTTTTGTGTAGAAAATTTTGTCTATCCCTTATGGTTTACCAGTTATGCAAAAGTCGTTCACAATAAAGAATACTTTTGGACACATTCCCAGGAAATTCAAGATATACATTTTATTTGGTATAAAAATATCTTAAACATATGATATTTTAATCAAAATCGTTAGAGCCATTTTTGAGAAAATTAAAATTTTCGAAAAATCTTCCATGTAAAGGGTAATCTGGGGTGAGGGATTTTCTTGTAAACCTTCGTGTCGCATCCTTGGAAGATACTGAATTTAAATACCAAGCTTAGCTTTTATCCGACCTTTTGCTTTGAGTTATGCTGCTTACAGTCGCATATTTCCAAAGAAATATCGGAATCGAATTTTTTTAATGGAATTGAATACCTTCTCTACCTACTCTGTACCTGTTGGGAGAAAGTAAAGAAGCAGTTTTTTATAAAACAAAACATTTTTAATAATGTGGTATAAAAGCCAGCATATCTAAACGTAACATGTTTTTCAGCATATTAAACATTATTGTTTTATCTATGTTAACTTTACATATAGCTTACTTTAAAATGGAGTAAGTGGAATAGCTGTGGTGGTCAGAGGGAACGACAACATTTTTGCTCGTAGCTGCACATGAATGAATGACGGCAACTTGATAAACGTGTTTCTAATTATATTTGAGAGAAAGCCCAAAGGTGTATGTTATTTTGCATTTTAGAGTTTGACTCCCTTGCGGAAGTATCATGCACTAGGTTGGAAAGCATAATTAGAAAACAAATCACTATCACAGCGCCACCAACAGGTTGAATTACAGAAGCCAAGAGCATCTTTAAGATTAATTTTCTCTCAAAGCAAGCAAGTCTGTGAGGTAATAGACCTGCAGCAGCTCGGCTTCGAATCCCACTCAGGCTAAACTGCATCATGAAGCTATCTTGCGGGGGTTTTGCACATCCATCAAAGACAAATGGCGGGTAATTCACGGCCGACTGAAGCTCAGGATAATTTCCACATTCATCACATCGTTCCAGATTCATCATTCAATATATCATCGCACTGGGCTGGCCTAGATCTTGGGATACCCGGCTCTATCTCTCCCAACTTACAGATCAGGAGGCCTCTATTTAATTCACGATCCTGGATGTACCAGTAATTCCATCTCCAAGCATCTGAAGTGTTTCATTCACACGAGTTTCTCTTTCCACTATCGTTTATTCTTATATAACTTCTACACCGTATTCTTACGAACGCAATTTTCCTAGAGGGAGAGGAAACCGAATTGACAGGGGACCAGCTGATGAAAATTGCAAAAAACTGATATTTTTGGTTCTTTGTGCAGACTTAGTAATTAAAATTTGCGGTTTAGTTTTATAAATAATCACTTTAGGAACAATACTTGTATTTTAAATCGATTTTAAAACATTCACATGGCTTTCTCTACCCTCTATCGTTTATTAATGGGTATACAAACTATTCTTACTAAAGGTTTTTACTTTCTTTACTAGGTATAGTAAGTAGTGGAAGTATTGTTATATACCGGGATGAGTCCGAAAGATTTGCAGCTAACATATTACTTTAGTTACCCCGGCATAAACATTGGGGGACGTAGACTCAGAGGCACACAAAGAGATACCAAGAACTTGCTGCACAAACCTAAAGTGGACGTGGGATATTTATAAATAATACATATAAATTCACATTTAACTCTGGTTTATTATAATTAATAAGGTGCCCTAGATTGTACACTAAAGGTTACAGACAAACACTGGAGAAGATGTCCCACGTACACACACGGCAACACGCACTCCTATATACTCATACAAACCACACACTCAGAAAACCTACTCTAGACCGACGCTATTGGAGACGCCACGCTCTCAGACAAAGAGGTTCTTCCCAAAACTTGCCTTCACCCCCCTTGACTAGGAATTGGAGGTAAGTATGTCGCGTCGAACAAGAATTCAAAGTTACAAACGAAATAATTATTTCAACAATATCGCTATACACAGCAATAATGTGTTCGACGCGACAATACGCACACATACGCTACAGTATTGCATTCCACCCAAAAATTCTATATCGAAATTTCACTGGAAATACATGTTTTGAAGCGCTCTGAATGCAAATAAATCAGTTTTGGAAACATTTTCAGGAAAATCTCCCCTCCCTATCTAGGCTTTACATGGAAAATTATTCAAAAATTTTGATTTTCTAAAAATTTGCTAACGATTTTGATTAAAATACCATATATTAAATATATTTGCATGACAATAAAATGTATATCCTGAATTTTCTGGAAATAGCCTAGGAAGTCCTTTTCATTATTCGGAAGGAATTTTGTATAATGTTGAAAAACTTGTAAACGCTAAGGGATAAATGAGCACGTACCACATAAAAAAAAACATCTCTTTAAAACACCTGATTTAAATAAGTTTTTTGTGGCATAAGCCGTTTCTGAGATATCCGTTATTAAAGATTCGCAATGTTCAATACTCCCTCATTCTATTATGTCAACATTCAGTTGTTTCTCGCGATGCCATGGAAACAGTATGGAATTTTAAGGCCAGCATATAGCGTCGAGTTGTTAAACATTTGACTATCGCTGTTCTCTTTGTATCTATAACGAAATGTGTAATGTAGCTGTTTCTGTAAAGGTTTATCTGCATTAAATATAGTAGAGGGAGAAATAAGTTTTAGTAAGATAGTTTGTATACCCACTAATACAGACATAGGCTAGACAAAGTCATGTGGATGCATAACATCAGATTTTTATATCTACTTCATTTTAATCCAAATAAACCTTTACAGAAACAGCTACATTACACATTTCGTTATAGAGAACAGCGATAGTCAAATGTTAACTACTGGACGGTATATGCTGGTCTCTGTATCGTGTTTTTGGGTAGAATGCAATACTTTCTCTACCCGCCATATACGCGGTAGGGAAGGTAAAAAGCGTTAGTCATATGAGTGTAATATACCTTATTTTGTAGCATTCCTCAAGTATTTAAGCTGCATGGACCTCTTAAATATGTGATAAATGAATAAGAAATGCTTGATCTACATTCCTAGTAGCGTTTTTGTCCCAGATATGGAACACCACACACGCAGATAATATTTGCTACGTACAGATGTCGCGAGTGTAAATCACGTCATAAAGCACTGTTCCGTTACAATGAATAATAAAACGGTTTGTAATGACTTGGTTTTTTGGCGACTTCCTCAGCCGCAAGCAGATGGTTAGGACTTAGTAAAAGATTTCAATCACGGCGAAGTTAAACCTCAAGAGAGCGAGAGAGGCTTTCACGAAGACAAAAACAATACGAGAGAAAGGAAAAGCGGAAAATTAAGAGGCTGATGAAAGATGGAAATTCTGATAGACTTTTCATATTATGGTGAGAGTTTCATTGGCCGTTATTAGAATGGAAGTAATGCAATGATGGAAGAGAAGTAACAGATCGCTGACTTTGGTTTCATGAACGAGAGCGTGTCGATATGTATCTTGTTTCCAGAAAGCTATATACAGGGTTATTCTAAATTAGTTACCTGATAATAGAGCTAAATTATACATACTTAACTTACGTAGTTTATTTCCATTCCCATTGCATACATTAACATTAACATTAACATTAAGTTTTATTTGCAATGTTTACAAATGTTCAATGTGACTCCCTTTTGTCACTCGGCAGATACTCCCACCTGTACGACAGTTCTCTCAGATACGCGTGATCATGTCCGCATCTACCCGAGCTACCACTACGTTAATTCGTTGACGAAGCTCATCGAGATTGGTCGGCAGTGGAGGGTTGTACACGTTATCTTTAATGTAACCCCACAGACTAAACTCCAGCGGTGTTAAATCGGGAGATCGTGGAGGCCAAGCTGTGTTCCCGCCACGTCCAATCCAAACGGGAGTGGTGTGGGACCTCATGGCGGTAATGAGAAGGTGCTCCATCTTGTTGAAAAATGAAATTATCTCTCATATCTTCTTGCAGCTGTGGCATCAGGTAGTTTTCTAACATATCTAGATATGTGATGCCAGTCACACAGTCCTCTCATAAAAAACAATGGTCCATAGACTTTCAGTTTCGGTGAGTCACGTGTATGTTCCGTCGGTTTCTGTGTACCCCATATCCTTACATTGTGTCGATTAACTGTACCACTAAGGTGAAAAGTTGTCTCGTCACTGAACTATCGTCTTCTTCCATCGTGTTCAGCATGTCCACACAGGACTCATAACGTTTAAGCTTGTCATTAGCACTCAATGCCTGAACCAGTTGCAACTTGTACCCCTTACACTGCAGTCGTCGTCGTAAAATTCTCCATACCGTAGGTTGTGGAATGGTCAGCTCCAAACTTGCTCTAGTTGTAGACTTCTTTGGACTTCGTGCATAAGTTCTTCTCACGGCTTCCACAACGTGGCCTGCTACAGGAGGGCGTCACTGTCCTTTCTCTTGGTGTCCCACACAACCTGTTTCTATGAATCTATCATATCATGTTTTGATAGTTTTCACCTGCGAGGGAGTTTTTGATACCTTGTACGAAAACGACTTTGTGTGGTAATTTGCGATTTAGTTTCATGAAACCACAGACAACACTGCGCGCGCTCCGCAACACTGTAAGACTCCATGGCGACTGCTTATTAGGCTCCAGATGTTGCGAGTGCTTCACATTTTCCCCGCCAGACGAGCGAGCGAGTGCATGTAGCGAAGTCTGCCGACCATGTTTAAAACTTGATGATATGACATAAGGTTTGATGAACATCGGAATAAATTTCCGCCAACAGTTTCGAAATAATTCATTCATACTTTCAGGCAACTAATTTAGAATAACCCTGTATTACGAGACCATACAAATATTTAATACTCTCCCTAATGATCTTAAGGGAAAAGTTGACAATTTCAATGTCTTTAAAACTGCTGTTAAAGAATACCTATGCTCAAAAGTATATTATTCTGTACAAGTTTATCTGAATGACAAATTATCCTGATGATAATACTTATATAGCTCTGTAAGTAGTACTAGTAAATATTAATGACAATTGCCAGTTATATTTGACGCCTGCTCTAGAATTAATGCAGCTATTTAAATGTATGCATATTAAGAACTGACAGCAAATGCTATGCATTACAAATCACATAGAACAAAATGATGAGACGTACAAAGGTAAAATCCTAGTGAATGTTAAAATAACTGTTCTTGCCTATACGTATGATAACCTCATAACGGTAGGGAGGTATTCAACTCTGTACAAAATTACACTTGATTTGTTCACTTTGTATATAATATGTCTATTTTATTTTAAATGTTCTGTATACTATGTAATATTTGTGTATATATGTAACTTTATTGTACATTTCCTTTATATGCATATAGTATGTGTTTATTTTATTTCAAATGCTATATATTCTGTGTAACATTTCTGTTTATATGTAAGTTTTGTACATTTCCTTGACATGGTCTATGTTCACAAGCCTTTATGGCTGCTAGTGAACTCACAGAATGCAATCCAATCTAATCTAAGCTATCCACTCGTACAGCATCAGTCGTCAAACACTTTGCCAACCAGAAACCACAGCTCTTCTTCCGCTGTCTGGTTATCAAGCCATACGTGCAGGTATTTATGCGTAAAAGCAGATGTTAATGGCCGATCTTTCGGTAAAACGTCAATCATAGCAAAGCATCTACTCCTTCAGTGTTAAATTTGCTTTTTAAACCTGGAATGACGATTTAACTAATTTAATTTATCCACGCATATAGCTTATTACCTTATTACCTTATTATCTTACTTGATGTCGAGATTTCACCAGAAATATTGTTATACAGCGGGGTGAGACCAAAAGTTTACAGCTAAAATATTAAATTTAGTTACACCGGCAAAACATTGGAGGACGTAACTCAGAGGCACACGAGAAATACCAGAAACCTGCTGCACAAAAACTAAGGGGGTGTGGGATATTTAGAAATTAAAAATACATAAGTTTACATTTAAACCTGATTTATTATAATTAACAACGTGCCACATTATATACAAGAGGTTACAGACGAACACTGGGGGAGATGCCACACGCATACACTCACTCTCACGCACAGACAACCATTACCTTTGAAGAACTACATTAGACTCACTCTATCACTCTGCTAGACCCACGCTGTCAGACAAAAACTCTTCCCTCAAATGTCTTCACCTGCAACTAGCAAGATGGAATTGCCGCGCCGGACAAGAACTTAACACAAAAACACAACAATTAGCTCAACAATATTATACACTGCAATAAGGTGTCCGACGCTACAATACACACACATACGCTATAATATGTATCCGTATGCGTGTGTGTCACAAAGAGAGAGAGAGACTGTGAACAGCATAACTGAAAAATAAAAAGTCGGATAAACACCAAACTTGGTATTTATATCCAGTACCTTCCAAAGATGTGAAGTAGGTTTGTTGCTGCTACGTATGGTAAAAGGTTTCCGGTAGCCTTCGCCCCCCCAAAAGGTACTTTCCGGTGACCTTTGCCCCAAATGTTTAATAAAATATTAACTTTGTAGTTTTGACTGTTTGTTTAAATAGTATATATTTATTTTGCCTCGGCTGCGTCAGAATTTATATTCTTTTAGAGACATGAATGTCTTAGCAGGGAGTGGTGCGACTGAAGAATGTAGGCTGACACAGATTTTAATTTTACTTCACTCTTTTTATTAATGCTTGACACGATTTAAATAACACTTCACTGATATAGAGAGCTCTGAGATTGTTTTATTAAATACTTCCACTTTTTAATATGTAAACTATTTTTTCTCAGACAAAATGCGTATAAAATTTCTCGAGGACGCATCTCGCGTCCGGTTAGGAACACTGTCTACAACACACTGACTTCTGAATTTGTAAATGTTGCTATATTTCAGTTTCTGATTGGCTAATGCTACTCCAATAGAATACCTTCATTTAACTAAAGCTTTTTTGGTTGTTTATTGGCTATTTTATAAACTGGCACAAAAATTAAATTATTGTTGCCCCAAGAATTACCAGTAGCATTTAAACTTTCTAATTCATTATTTGTCAAAGTTACCTCATTGTTATCTCATTGTTAGAAACTTTTAACCTATTTTTCTCACAGCTCCTACATTATTAAATTACATAATACATTCACATAACATTATTACACATGTATACAATAATATAAACATATACAATGACTGTAATATACACTTTTTATATATTGTTACATACACATATTGCTTTAAGGTGGGCTGTCATTGAATTTATATATTATATAATTTGACTGAAATTATTTAAGTGTTAAAAATACTGCCTCAACACTGGGGGAAATGCCCCACGCATACACTCCCTCTCACGCACACACAACCATTACCTTTGAAGACCTACATTCGACTGACTCTACCACTCTGCTAGGCCCACGCTATCAGACAAAGACTCTTCACTCAATTGCCTTCACCCCCATCTAGGAAGATGGAATTGCCGCGCCGGACAGTAACTTAACACAAAAACACAACAATTAGCTCAACAATGTTATACACAGCAATAATGTGTCCGACGCTACAATATGTATCCCTATGTATGTGGTTGTGTGTGTGTGTGTGTGTGTGTGTGTGTGTGTGTGTGTGTGTGCGAACAGCATAACTCCAAAACTAAAAGTTGGATGAATACCAAACGTGGCATTTAAATTTAATATATTCCAAAGATGCGACACGAAGATTTTCCAAGAATTCCCTACCCCAATTAAAACTTAACTGGAACATTTACGAAAATGTTTATTCTCTTAAAAAGATAGCTCTAAAGATTTTGATTACAATACTATAAATTGAAGATGCTTATATGACAATCGTAGATATATGTTTAATTTTCTGGGAATACCTGTGAAGTCCTCTTCGTTTGGAAGGAATGTTATATAATCTTGAATAACTGGCAAACATTAAGTGATAGACGAAATACACGATACAGATAGAGCTCTTTAAAACACACAATTTATTTTAAATAACGTTTTCTGTGGCATCGCTGTTTCCGATATATTCGTTATTTATGGTTCAAATTTTTCAACATTTAGTAGTTTATTAAAGTCCCGTCCACATTCGGTTGTGTCTCGCGATCTATAATATAATTATATATGGATGTATAAAATGTATTGTATTCAAGATGCCTGAAAACATGTATTTACGGTGAAATCTCGGTATCGAATTTTTGGGTGGAATACGCTACCTTCTCTATCAATGTACGTGTTAGAGAAACTAAAAATTACTAGTCAGAAAAATAGATTTCTGTGGAGAGAAGCAAGGAAATGAAGATTAGATAAATTAGAGAGATTATGGAATGCGGGGTTAGAGAGTTTTTGGAGAAAAAGAAGAAGGGGAAGTAATGGGCCTGGGAATGAACGTCAAAGATTTGGTTATAAATGTTAGACCTCAAAATTCGCCACAGGGACCGGAGAAAGGCGCTCAAGCCGAGGAAGGAAATGGAGATTAGTCTCTCCTTCCCCCTCCTCTATTTGTCAGGCTGAGTAGCGACCGTCCCTAGGCTCATATAGATCCATATCAAGGTGGCGGTGAATCTCACACCGGACACTGACAGTGATGTGATAACTTTAATTACTGCCGCAGTCCTGAATAGAGTAGGCCAAGAAACTGCATCCCTCCCTTAAAGCCCTCATTTCCTTTGTCTATATCTATATTAAGTTATCAGTATACAAAATTTGTGTATATTTAAATATGTGCATGTAGGGTGATCTCGAAAACCACTCAACCCAGTGTTAACATTTCTTACACCATTGATTCTTCCAGATGGTCATAGGCTATATACGAATGCGATATGGAAAATGTTTAGAATGTCATATTTCTAAAAAAAATTAAAGTTGTTTATATTTGGCAGCTACTTTGTAATGTGTTGCAAGCTGAAAGCCGTGTGGTTTGTTTGATTTCTCTAATAGTTTCTTAATTAACATCATTTAAAGGTTTTGTGTTCATCCAAAAATTAATTTGACTGGACAACATTTGGAGGCTATGATGTTTTACGATTTTAAATCGTCATTAACGTCTAAACAATGTAAAGATCGGCTTAGAAATGCATTTGGCAAAGAAGCCCCATCTAATACAACAATTTATAATTGATGCAACGGTGTTTTCTTAGTGGTGAATTTCGTGAAGGGCGCCCAAGAACTGCTGTTATTGATGAAAATATTATCCCTATTTGAATAATGCTTGAAGAAGATCGACGGATATTTTACGCAATTATTCGGGCGACATTGGGCATTGGTATGAGTCAAATCCAAAACATTTTACATCAACAGTTAGACGTGAGAGAACTTTGTTGTCGATGAATTCCACATAAACTGACTCCCGATCAAAAACAACATGGCATTCATTGGTGCCGAAAAAGTGTGCAAAATTACAAGGCGGCACTTGAAATTTGGTTTGGAATATCGTTAGTGGTGTTGAAACTTTTATTTGTTGTTACGATCCTGCAAAGAAAAGTATATTGACTCAGTGGGACATTCGAACAGAACCTAATCTACAAATGTCCTACGAATTCGCAGTGTTAATAAGAAGATGGTTGCTTAGTTTGTATTTATAAAACAGGCCACATTGCTACTGTAGCATTAGAAGATAGACGTACCGTTACTGCCGATTGGTACACAAATGTCTGTTTACCGTACATTTTTTTAAAAAGTTCGTGAAAAACGCCCAAGAGAAAAAACAATTTTGCATCGTACAGCGAAACTAACAACTGGATTGGAAAGGTAGAGTCAGACAACTGAAAAATTCAGTGCCATAGCCGGGATTTGAACCACGGATCTCCCGATTCTCCGTCCGGTTGCTCTAACCACTGAGCTACTATGGCAACATGTCGGCACGCCATTAAATTCTCCAGCTGGCTCGAATTTTTCCCAGTAAACCACAAGGAGATCTCAAATGTATTGAGATGTCATACCCCAATGGCCACTTACATTCTATGTAAGTACTCAAGTCCCGGGCTTTTAGTTTCAACCACTATTAGGCCAATTAATGGAAATAAATTGTTCTTTCAGCTGGAAAATTTAATGGCGTGCCGGCATGTTGCCAAGGTAGCTCAGTGGTTAGAGCAACCGGACGGAGATCGGGAGATCCGTGGTTCAAATCCCGGCTATGGCATTGAATTTTTCAGTCGTCTGATTCTACCTTTCCACCCCTGTCCACCACACGGCTTGTGTGAAAGAACAATTATTTCCACTAACAACTGGATGTTCTAAAGGACACCACGATACACTCCTCACTTAGCACCGTGTGATTTCTTTTCGTTTCCACAAATTAATGATAAAATGCGTGGAATCACTGTTTCGTCATCTGATGACGAAAAAGTAAAACATTATAAAAACCTGTTTCTGAAGTGCCTCAGGAAGATTGGCTTCATTGCTTTAAGGGCTGGTTTCGTGGAATGCAAAAAGTTATTGATGTTAAAGAGAATTTTTTTGAAAAGCAATAAAATAATTTAATTTTTTTAAAACTAATTATTGTTAAAATTTCTAAAAGCTTTCAGTGTCGCCCTCGTAATGTTTCCAAACATTTGGAGGACTTATTTTTCAAACTGTAACCAAATTTTAGTCCCGTTTCGTTGAATATGGATAACACAGGCTAGGTTTGGCACTATATTGCTAATATGTCAGAGTTTTAACTACTTCGAGCCCAAAAGGAGTAAATGGGAAGACTTAAAATATTTTAAAAGTGTATTACTTTAAGTAGGAGTTATATATCATCACATTTCCCTCCTGTTTCACTATTTTTCATAACCGAGCAAGTTGGCACAGTATGCTACTCGCATTCGGGAGGTCGCGGGTTCGATTCCCGGCCACCACCCAGTCTGACACATGGATTTTTCGTGATTTCACCGGGTCGGTAGGCGAATGCTAAGATCTTCCACCTGGCCCTCATTTCCTGTACGCATCATTTCCCTTCTCATCTATTTCAGGGTTGTAGGATGGTGTTCGTTGTGTATCGGCTGGGCAGTGGATTGCGCACTTTAGAGGTTTCTCCCTGAGGTCGTCGAGGGACAATTCGGTTGGATACATGCCCTTGAGTACTTTCAGGTAGGCGCTTCTTTGAGAACTACCCAGATTCTCGGGGCCCAATGGGTGGGTTCGGGCGGCGTTGGAGGCTTCAATCTGAAAACATTAGCAATTATAAAATCTAGGTTTGAATCGTTAAATAGCACATTTCAAATGATGTCTGGAAATTTTATACAAATCAGAGCCAAACTGAAACTGAGGAATAACTTCCATGCGCAAAAATGTAAAACTGAGAAAAACGCATATATAGAAGGGGTCTAGTGGAGTTAAAAGAGTACGAGGGGTAATTTAAACATGTCGCTCCGCTTTTAAAAATGGCGGATTGGAAATGTTTCACAGGTGTCTACAGAATTTTTATACTTAATAATTTAAAGATAGAAAATTTTGTCATTTTTAACTAAAAACTCAGTTCTAGTGTCCCTTTAGCAAGAAGTATATGGAATAATAATTCTTTTAAGGATAGTCTTTATGTGTGAATGCAACACACCATATTCTTTTTCTATTTTATACCTTCTTTATATTTAAATGTAGTGTTTCTTATGTGTATACATATTTCCTCGTATACATATAGATTTATAATGCTTTGAAGTTTGAGGCGACATTATAACGTGTGACCCAAGGTCACTTGAGAAATGGCAACACTACGGAATGTTACCAAACTCCCAAATTACCCACTTTACCACAAATAAACGCATTTTACTTGGAATTTAATAGCTTTATATACCGTTACATTTTGTTATTCTTACAATCAAGGTTCTTTAGATATTTTAAAATCTAATTATTTACAGCAACAGGAATTCAGTAACAAACAATAATAACTAACTCAGATGATGAAAGTGCTGTCCATTAACCTGGAGACAATGCCTCAACCGATTCTACAGTTCATCAATCACACTTGGAAGGTAGCTGATGATCCGTTCTTGTAGGTCTTCCACAGATGCTAGTTGAGTCTCAAAAACCTGTTTCACATACCTCCAGAAAAAGAAATCTAGAGGTGAGCGGGTAGGGCAAGACCCCGTCCAATTCATTGACGACCAAACAAGCCATCCAGTCCTCATCCAACCACATAGTGTGCGGAAGCTCCGTCTTGCCGAAACCACAATCTCTGTCGCCTGTCTAGTTACATGGCATCTAGGGAACCTAATACGAGGAACCTAGTAATTCTCTCTATCAATACTTGCTCAGGTTACCTTTAAAGAAATGTGGCTCATCACTACATCAACTAAAAGACCACAATACACCATAACTGTAGGAGTACCGGGCTTATTAGTCACACGCATCCAAACTGGATTTTGCACATTTGGAGTATGGACATGACCGTCCAGGTAGAATAAGAACTGTCACTACTAGAATGTATTTTATAAAATCATGTTGATTACGCATGGGTCAGTGATCCAATTGCAAAATTGTTGCCTGTGTAGAGTATCATTCTCTGGCATTGTGTAAACATATTGCAACCCTATGAACGAAATTGTGCAGCTTTTAAAATTCGCGGAACAGATACTTTTCTCACTCCACTCTGCCATGCCACAATTGATCTGCTGGGGCTCACCGTGACTTTTGCTACCACATTAATGGTAATTCATTCATTAATTGTCGACCTCGGTCTAACACAACGTTTTAAATCCAGCCCAGAGAAAGTCCTCTTAAATTTATTTAAAATGTTATTTACTGCTGGAAATTATGGTTTTCTAATTTCAGGATGTCGCCTATGAAACTCCTCTGCAGCCTGTTCTGTGATTATCACCCGTGGCAGTAATTTGTATCACAACAGTGAGTGATTGTAGTGTAAATAAACATTATTGTATGACATTGATTTGAGATGTTTGTTAATTATAAGCATTGTTAGGAAATAAGTTTACACGGCCTCACTGAAACTGACAATAAGAGCGGCTAACAATGAGCGAGGGGATGAGTTGTTTATTAATTATTAGAGACAAGCAAATGACGTCAGATTGGCGCGCTTTTCTTAGAAATGGCGGGAATTTCTTCCCTAGAGCATATGTTTTCGTAATTTTTGATTGGATATAAAAATAGACGCTAATGTTGGCGCGTTTTATTAACCAATAGCAGCTCGGTTATAATCTTTAGGCATATTAGGGTGTGGGAGTATAAAAAGCTAAAGCCAGAGGCAAGTATTGTCCAGTCCAACAGAAACATTTGTGCATTACACGTCGCTCAGTTCATCAGAATCATTCGCGGGTTACACGTTGCGTAGTTCAACGTAAGCATACTTAAAGTACACGTTACGCAATTCTACAGAATCTCTCGCGTCGTAAACTTAGTTATAAATGTGAAATACGCGAATTAATAATGTGCAGCAAATAAGTGATTATAGTGATATTAGAAAATATAACAGTTTCAGTCGGGCGTGTATCAAAAGATAATGTGAAATGAATAAAGTGTGACGGTAATAAAAGTGTAAAAACAAATTCTTTTATCAGTGTTATCTTTCAATAAAAACTCCTTTCCGTTTACACACCCTGTTCAAGAGATTTGCTCGAATGAGTAGTAATAATAGCTAGCCGGAGCACAATGAACCCAACATTCAAAATAGTAATACAATAACAGGCGCTCAGAAATAGATAACACGAAGTGACCGCGACAAATTGGCTTCCATACGTGGTGCAGATAAACATGAAGCATCTTCCTACTGCTAACAAATATAAGCCACTTCACACCACAAAGGAAGCTGTTCAGGCGTGAGTATGATTAATATGAAATGGTTTAACTGAAACCCATTCCTTGTGTAAAACAACACAATCTGTCTTCTGTATTTGTTTTACTATTTTCGTTTCTTTGCTGACAAACTAGCCATTGTTATCATGTTGCTAACTGATGTAGGCAACAGTCACTACAGTTAATCAGATTCTAGAAGGCGCCCAATAACACTCCTAATACTGCCATTTGTCAAGTAATTTTTGGACCACACTGTACTTCCATGTGAAATTCGACGGGCAAAAGAACCTCGCGTTTTTGTTTGCGTTGTAATTTTGTCTATTAATAAGGGGTGCTAAGGAAGGCATATTTATCAAATATCATCTAAAACCCAAAGGTTTTCAGGTTATTGAACGATAAATGTATCATATTAATTCAGTTTGTTGCATTTTAAGTGCGCATAGCTCCGGAACCCTTTATTTCAGAATATTGTATCAAACCTCATTTTGTAGATAAAAGCCCGCGTTTCATTACAGCATACACTAATTATTTTTATAATATTCAAAAATGTATATATACAGTTTTTACTTATTTTAAGCGTCTCCATATTTTTATAAAACTAAAATAATACCTTGAGAATAACCCATAGCGTCATTAGGAGAAGTTGGCAATGTTGGTAAAGTGTTTATGTTTGGATGTTCGTAGTTATAACACGATTTACGTAGTTGATCACGATCACCAAGCGCTCTGTGAATCTGCGAGGAAGTACTCGGAACCGCGTACTACTGAGTAAACGTTTTCATTCCTTAACCATACACAGCAGCTTGCTGGACTTTCAAAAAGTGTGAGAGCGACCATGAGCGCGTAAGGTAATTTAATTCTTTAGTATTTCAGAAGAAACCTTATCAGTAACCATTACAGTAAAATATATGTTTTATTTTGATTAAATTATGGACAATTTCAACACATGCTGTGCGACATGGGGAGCGAATTCTACAACATTTCAGAATGTATCTAATTATATAAAACCCATACCACAAATTTAGAAGATTTCTAATGACAGAACTAAACGGGAGTAATCTGTATTATTAAAGGATTAACACATTTTAAACCAAAATATTAAATTTATTATATAAAAGAAAGCTCAAAAGTGATGCCTAAGCTTACCCGTTGTTCGGGAGAGGACGTGTGCTAGCACGCATTGTGCTCCTATGATTGCCGTTACTCAAGAGGAGGAGTTGCTAGCCAGCGCAATATATAAAACCTGTTTTTCCAGTCAACAACTCCCATGATTCCTTACGATCCTACTGGTACACGGAGTCAATCTATAAATATTCAACTATTCCAGGTATAAGCATACAATAAATGCCACAATAGAATTGTTTTTCTGAATTCGTAACCGCCTACATATGAAAAAATAGATATTTATTCACTTAAATAAAAGTAAGAACATGTTTACCTATCAGTATGAAATAAAATTGTACGGAATTAAAATAAAGCTCGATTTAAATAATTATATTTAAAGGTTTCAGAGTTATAACAGCTTGAAGTTGGAAATGTTAGGAAGATACGATACATTTGAAAAAAAAATTTAATTGCAAAGTATTGTGTTCTAAATTATAAGAGTTTGCATAAAGCATTGTATAGGGCTTGTCTACAAACACAAGAGGTTTTGTTTAAAAATTGCAATCTATTTTCCTTCTAATTGGGACGATTTGAAATGGATTGCCTCATACCCTTTCAACCAGATGATATTCCGGTACATCGGCTACTTGCAGTATCAATATAAACATCTTATTATCAGCCCTTGAGGATAAAGCTGATAGGGTTTAAATCCTCCTAGGCCGTCATGGAAATGCGTGACGACGCAACGCTTGTGATGAAGAGACGAACGTGTCCAAGGGGCTGAGGAGGCAGCAGGATGTCCTCGCACCTAATTATGTGTCCTGAGACAGGTCCTTATTAATTAGTTGTCTCTCCTTACACACCGTCGCCGCAGCCAATATTCTCTGTTCCTTCAGACACTTTCACAAGGACGAACACATGAAACCACTAAGGAAAATAAATGGTAGCTTAAAAATGAGAAATGCATCTAAGATGTATTATTAACTGCATATGGGTTACCGATCAAAATTACGAATTTGGTTTTTGTTTTAATTCACTCATTCACTGTTTAACCTCATCTTCTGTAGGACTTACACCCCCCAGGACTTACAGGCGAGTTCCTGGGGTCAGAGGCCCGTCGAGGAGGAGACACTCTCATGGAGCAGACAGAATGGCCAGGATGGGTGATCAGCCCGAAGCCCGGTATGGGGATGAAGGAAGTAGATGACACGAAATGACGGCGAAAGGGATGGCAGGAAAGGTAATGATGGAGCAGTTGGCGGGGGAAACCGGAGAACCCGGAGAAAACCCGCCCAGACGCCGCTTTGTCCACCACAAATCCCACATGCGGGTCCCTGGGATTGAACCTCGGTGAGAGGCGAGCGGTCTAACCACTCGGCTACGGCGCCGCCTTTCATTACTTTCAATAAATAAAACAAAATTTAACTGTTAATAGCTGCTATAACTCTGTATGGTATACCGCGTCAATGTAAAGGGTACTTTATCGAGAGGGACGGCCCAGGCGATAACGTCTGTGGCTTTTATTCGGGAGCTCCCGAGTTCGTTCCCGGCGATCGCCAAATGGTTTTTTTCGGGGTTTTCCCCGGACGTCAGGGCAATGCTGGAGTAATTTTTCATCTCCCGAATTTCCTGTTCCTTCATATTGTTCTATTGATCATTTCGTTCAATTTTTGAGGGTTGGAAGAATCGGCGACGGTGTTTCCGTTCAGTGTAGTAGCAGAAAAGGATATTCTCTCTGAACCTGCTCCGTCCCCGAACTTGGGCTGTTTACCGGGATAGAAGCACGCCCCCCCTTGGGGGCGCTAGAACCTGTGTGAGAGCGGGGCCCCAGTTTAGCTATACGATTGCCGGGGCGTGTATATCTGGAAACCTTAGGTACTCTGTCATTGCTGTGCCGTCATTTCTGGTTCTCCTGGTCTCCCTTAACTTCATCTCTCCCTTCCAGGACGCCCCCTTGAGGAGCAAAGATGCAATATCATCATTGTTGGATCGGTGCCGAATCTCCTGTATTTTACAATCCAATATAAGGGGCAGTTTGGTTTGAGGACATTATTTTGAAAATCTCCGTGCCGTATCTTTGAAAGGTACTAAAATTAAAAACTAAGTTTGTTGTTTATCCGATTATTTTAGTTATGCTGTTCACAGACACACACACTCACAACCCGTTCTTCTACAGAATATTCTTACAAAAGTTTATTTTTCTGTCTACTTCTTCTTCATCCAAATATATTTTCATTGCAAATTTCTTGTAGGTATAAGAATACGGTAGGTAAAGCGATATCCGCTTCACGCCAGAGCAGTCGCCACTAACTCGCTCGGAGAACGGCACCCCTCGTTGAACCGAAAGCGTACCTGCGAACTCACTGCAACTGACTGACTGAGTAATTATGTCCTCTCGCGAGAACGTTCGCTTATACAGCTGATGAAAATATCCACAGCTTTCTCCAACGTTTGAGAAGGAGAAACAGCCAGAAGAGTCCAGTGTTTCTGCTGGCAGGGCTACTTATCGTTGTTTATCTCCGATCGCCACCTGTCGAGCTTGGCTATAGCTTGGCTATAGCCGCTACGTCACAGTATTCACGTAATCTTCTCCAGTGTTCATTCTAAACCTTTTGCTTCTGGTTAGACATGATGAACTTCCATTATAAATGTACACAGAATACAGTAGGCTAAATCACTGGTCAATAGGACGTCTGCGGCTCAAAACCCGCCAGGACCGTCTTCCCTAACTGACGCTTTTCTCCACACTTACCTCAGTCTCATAACTGGAAGATACTCCACACTTAGACGTGGAACGTTTCCTTCCAAAATTTCGTTTCCCTATATATAACATAACTTCATGTATCAGTGACCACCACCTGTGGGGTCGTATGTAATAAGAACAGGCATTAAACAGAATTGATAAAAATACACAAACAAAGAAAAAGTACAAAGCATCTCGGAAATGGTTAACGCTACGAACAAGTCTATTTTATTTAAATTGTGAGTTTCAAAGAGATCTATATTTTTGTGTAAACCAATCATTCAGAATGAAGACGGCTATTCGCAGAAAATTTAAGACACAGGGTAACAATAAAATTCATTCATTCATTCATTATTTGTTTACCCTCCTCTTATGTAGGACTTACACCCCCAGGACTTACAGGCGGGTTCCTGGGGTCAGAGGCCCGTCGAGGAGTAGACACTCATGGATCAGACAAAACATCCAGGATGGGTGATCGGCCCGATGCCTGGTATGGGATGAAGGAAGTGGATGAAGCGAAATGTTGGTGAAATGGATGAAAGGAAAGATGATGATGGAGCAGTTGGTGGAATGAATGGCGGGGGAAACCGGAGAACCCGGAGAAAACCCGCCCAGACGCCGCTTCGTCCACCACAAATCCCACATGCAGATCCCTGGGATTGAACCCGTCCGCCTCGGTGGGAGGCGAGCGGTCTAACCACTCGGCCACGGCGCCGCCCGGTACAATAAAAAATTTAGAAAATTAAGCAAGGATTATTTTTATAAAATGTAAATGATTTTATTGTTGTGTGCCATTCACCTCCTCCCCCTTGGTCATGGCTTATGCAACCAGCTCAAGAACGGCCCAATGCTTCGGAAATGATGACGGGGTCATCGAGAGAAACACTTAACATCCGAAGCTTTGAGAAAGAAGGCATGCGTTATGTATTTCGTTATTCCACAACTTAAAGCGTCATGCTTCACGCCATTGACACCAGCGCCATCACGCTCGTGGATAACTTCAGCAACTCCTGGGCAGGCATCAGAGGCACTCTTCGGCCAGGGACCGAGTGGATAGCACCCAGACTCGTGTTCTGTTTTGTGACGGTGAGATTTGGCGTAAACCACCAAGAGCAACCTTTTGGCTTTTCTAAATTATTTTCAACTGTTTAGTAAGCTACAAAATTTAACGTCTTTACTTTTGGTGTTTCTAAATTCACATTTACGGAGAAGCATTTATATTTTTCACTTCGTGTAACATTGCATTGTATTAGTCGCTGTTTCAGAAATATTCTCGATTTGTATGGCAACTTAAATTGTAAAAAGGTGAAAGAGTATATTAGATTGTCGTCTCCGAGCATATTATTTGTAAATGATATAAGTTTTAAAATATTGAAGCAAGCTGAGGATGGAATTGTTAACAAATGCCACACTTTATAATAAATTAACATATGTGCCAGTGATTCTTTCCAATTCCCAGCTCCTACACAATAGTCCTTTCCACAATATTTAGCACCTCTGGGTATGGGAAAAGCCCAGTGGTGCAGTTGTCCAAAATATTTCCCTTTAACATCAATACATTTTTCATTCGATGAAACCATACTTAAAGGAATGATGCCACTCTTCCTGAAGCACTTCAGAAACCAGGTTTTATAATGTTCCACTGCTTCATCTGATGACGAAAAAGTCATTCCACTCATTTTATCTTTAACTTTCGGAAACCAAACGAAATCACAAGGTCAGGGCTGTATGGTGGAGACCTTTAGAGCATCCAGGTACTCACTTATTAGTATTGTTGTATGCGACGATGCATTGTTGTGGTTAGTATTGGTTTTCCTTTGGGCGCTTTTCACGAACTTGTTCAAACATTATGAGGTTGTTATTATTTATTACGATTATTTTTAGCACCACGCTTTGGGAGCCAATTTGAGGAACGTTATTTTGTTGTGTTGTTATTTGCCCCAAATGTACTTTCCGGTGGCCTTTGCCTCCAGTTTCAAAATATTAACTTTGTAATTTGAATGTTTCTTTAAATGTTATATATATATTTGCCTCGGCTGCGTCAGTATTTATTTTTAGAGACATGAATGTCTTAGCAGGGAGTAGTGCGACTGAAGAATGTAGGCTTACACAGGTTATAATTTTACTTGAATCCTTTTATTAATGCTTGACACGATTATTTACATAACACTTCACTGATAGAGAGAGAGAGCTGTGAGATTCTTTTGTTAATTACTTGCACTTTTAAACACGTAAACTATTTTCGTCCCACACGAATACGTATTAAATTTCTCGAGGAAGTGTCTCGCGTCCGGTTAGGAACACTGTCTACAAGCAACTGATTTCTGAATTTGTAAATTTTGCTCCATGTTAGTTTCTGATTGGCTAATCCTACTCCAATAGAATACCTTCATTTAACTTTCAGCTTTTCTGGTTGTTGATTGGCTATTTATTAAACTGTCTCAAAAATTACATTAATGTTGCTCCAAGAATTACCAGTAGCATTTAAACTTTCTAATTTATTATTGCCTCAAGGTTACCTCATTGTTAGCAACTTTTAACCTATTATTCTCACGGCTCCTACATTATTAAATTACGTAATATATTCACATAGATCCGTGGTTCAAATCCCGGCTATGGCATTGAATTTTTCAGTCATCTGATTCTACCTTTCCAACAAAATCTTCAAATTATGATAATTAACAAACTAAGAGAGCCAATCGAACAAACTACACAGCCTTTAACTCGCATAGAACTGGAATATAAACGTGGTGTAGTGGTTATCATGTTAACCTCTATTTCGCTGGTATAAATCCGTCGGAGTGTGATGGATGTTTTTCGGGCGTAAAAAATCCTTAGCATGGTTTCCTTCGGAAGGGAAGTAAAACTGGTAGTACCGTGTCGTAGATTTAGGGCACGTAAAAGAACCTCAAGCCTGATAAAGAGGCCTCTGAGCAAAATTACCGGTCTTTCACGCTCAATATATGTAGAATGGTTAAATTTAGCTTAGTTTAGAAAGTACGTTTTGGATATTAAAATATTTCATTTAGTTTTAGAAACATAGCATACTAAAATTTTTCAATGTCGCCTTCGTATAGGTACCTAAATTTTACCGAGCGAGATGGCTCAGGCGTCAGCGTTTGTGGCCTGCATTCGTAAAGCCCCGGGTTTTATCCCCGACGACCGCCCACTCTGATCCATGAGTGTTTCGTGGTTTCTCCGGGTCGATAGGCGAATGTTGGAGTTGTTTCCTCTCTACCACGATTTCCTTACCGTCATTTCCGTTTCATTCCATTTCCTACTCATCTTTATACGTTTCGTGGTGTATGGCGGGGCCGAATGTATGCTCACTAGAAACAATACTCCCCGTGGATATCAGAGGGCTGTTAATGGTTGGTCGTTCATCGCCCTCTCTCGTCGGCATCAGTAGTGGGACGAGTCTGTGAGCGTCTCTGTAGCCTGTTTGCTTTAGTTTCCCGTGGTTCTTTCACTTCATTCCTTCATCCTGGAGGGCTGGTAGGCACAATAGGACTATGCAGGCTTCGGTTCACGAGTTGTCCCCTTTAGTTCCACTACCTATACCTACCTAAATTTTATTTGGCATGCAAGTAAGTCAAACCTATTTTATCATGGGTTTCTTTACATGGCCATAAACATTAATGAATGTTAATACAAACTTTGTTGAAAGGTGCGAGAGATGAGTGGACATCACCAAAATATGCGGTTATTGTATTTGCAATTTGCATGGGAAACCTTGGTGCTTGAATTTGAGAGACTATGAATATATGACTTAAACAGCTGTTTTCCGGTGTCAAGAAAATTCCCGTTATTTCGGCCACGCGTCCAAATGTACGCACTGTAATACAGAACGTAAGAATGTACTCCCTCTTTTTTAAAGGTGAGACATTGCTATAGAAGTTCTAAGGCAACCCATCGGTGAAAATACTAAAAATGTACAAACTCTTACCCATCAACTTCAAAGCTTAATGTGATAATTGACATGTGCTTTAAAAATATAGTACCAAATTTGAAAGCTCTAAGACGAAGTATTATTAGACACTGGGGTGAGGGCCAAAAGGTTTCCAGAAAATAATAAATTTAGTTCGCCCCAATACGCAACTCGCTACAGAGCTTAGAGCTCTCGCTGGCTGTCTGCTCAATTCCTCCTTGTTGACTAACTGTCGTTCTGCCGGGGGAGATTAGTAGTGGTACCGTTGATGTAGATGCCATAGCGAGCGATTACGTCAACTTGCCTGCTAATCATGGCTCCTGACGGCCTTAATGTCGTGCTACCAGAATCACGTCATGGGCGACGACATCTTTCATGAAATTTCTCGCTGTAATGAGCTGGTCTGACATCAGGCGGTGTAGGAGGGGAAATGGCACATGCTATTTCCTATTTAATTTTAATTGAGATAAACTTTTTTCAGAAATAGCTACATTATACGTTTCTTTATAGAAACAAAGGGAAGAGCGACAGTCAAAGTTTAAGAACTTTACGATATAAGTTAGCCTTAAACTGTTGTATTGTTCCCACGACATCACGAGAAACAGCTGAATGTTGGCAGGACCACTAAATACAGAAGAATTCGAAGAATTAATAACGGATAGAGGAAAGGTCCGTATATTAACCACTTGAGGCTAATTAGTAAATAATAATTACACTTTCAAATAAAAATTTTTAGAAACACAAGCGTTAAAGTGACAAATCCTTGCGCTATAAATATCCTCAATACCATTTAAAATTAATACAACTATCAATTAAATAGCATTTAAAAAGTGAGATGGTGTAAATCGTTTCAAATTACGAACATGGTCCTTAAATTGAACCACCCGTGTTTTAAAGTGGACCGCATACTTTTAAGTTTAAAAGTATTTTTATTACTACAAAATACACATACTATATTGTACATTCAAAACGAATGTGCTATCAGCAACAAAAGTAGAGTCCAGAATTGTGACAAGAATACAATTTCCTTGAACATTTTGAATTTTTATATAATGACAATCACTTGGTTTTTGGAATAAGTATTATTTGCAAATATAGATATTTTACTAATTTTTACTCTCATACAAAAGAGTCCAAATATGCACAGTCTTCAAAATAAAACCCTTTCTTCTTGTCACTAACTTTTGCACACTTTTGGTGAAGCCATATCCTACAACTCATACACTGGATCATGTCCATCATTTCACACAATTCACATATTCGTGTCATCCGCTGTTATTAACATGATTTTTTTTAACTTAGCATATTATGTGGATATTTATTCATAAGATATACTATTCCAGTTGAGCAATCCTAGAACTTCAATTTACGAGCCACGCCATTTTGGAAGCTTTAGCATGTCTGTAACTAGGAGAGACGCTGCTTGAGAAAACGTATGCATGAATATTGTTGCTAAATAAACACTTCATAACATGTAATATATATAGAGCATCTCAAACTTACCTAATTGGTCCTATAATCTCAGCTAGATGAGTCAAATGTTACTTCTGAAGCACCAAAAACACACAACACTTCATACAACTGAAACCGCAGCTCAGAAAGCAGTCAACAACTCCAAGCATTCTTAGCTGTACACGCCACGCTACTACTAGGATTATGGTGACATGTGTTGAATAGTTTGGAAAATATAGGAGCGGCTCAGTTTAAGAGGCGGTTCAAATTAGGGATCTTTCCTCAACCTAAAAAATGACTGATGCCACAAAAAAATCTGATGTGTTACACTCACATGACTTTCTCTACTCTTGTACAAACTATTTATACAAACGCTTATTCTCCATCTACTTCATGTTAATCGAGATAAACATTTGCAGACTCTATCTTATTGCTAATTCTCTTGTAGATGTAAGGGGAATATATATTTACAAGGGCAATATAGAGATACAGTAGCCTTTAAGCACATACATATCTCTTAATAGCTGGTTGCTAGGTGCAGCACCATTCCATTTGCCACAGATTAATACTCTTTACATATCCAAGACAAAAAAATGAATAACGAATTCCCATTTGAGAAAATAAGTATTGAAAAATGTAAGGGAATAACAAGCAATATCTCGAAAATGGTTCACTCAATAACAAAAATGTAAATGACATAAATTGTGTATTTTAATGCGATCTACATTTTTGTGTAGTAAAACTTTGTCCATCTCTTATGGTTTACCAATTATACGAAAGTCGTTCACAATGAAGAATACTTTTGGGGACATTCCCAGAAAATTCAAGATATACATTTGATTTGTAATGAAAATATCTTAAATATATGATATTTTAATCAAAATCGTTAGCCATTTTTGAGAAAATTAAAATTTTCGAAAAATGTTCAATGAAAAGGGTAGTCTGGGGTGGGGGGATTTTCTTGAAAACCTTCGTGTCGCATCTCTGAAAGATACTGAACCTAAATACCAAGTTTGGTGCTTATCCAACTGTTCGTTTCTGAGTTATGCTGTTCACAGAGAGACACACAGACAGACAGACACAGACAGACACACACGTACATGTTTCCAAAAGTGCTTTTTTTGGATTCAGGGGGCCTCAAAACATATATTTCCGGTGAAATCTCGGTATCGAATTTTTGGGTGGAATACAATACTTTCCCTACTTGCTATACGTAGTAGAGGAAGTAAAAATTGTATATATACATTTTCGTCTATCACTTAACGTTTACCAATTATACAAGATTATACAGAATTCCTTCCAAATGAAGAGGACTTCACAGGCTCTTGCCAGAAAATTCAAGATATATATATATATATATATATATATATATATATTATTGATGATGTAAATGTCTTGACTATGTAGTATCGTAATGAATGTCGTTAGCGCCATTTTTTAGAAATTCAAAATTTTCGAAGCTTTTTCCATGTAAAGTATAGTTATGGGTGGGAGCATTTTCTTAAAAGTCTTTATATTGTATCTTTGAAGATACTATAACTTATATACAGCTTTGGTATTTATGCGACTTTTTGTTTTTGAGTTATATTGTTACACGCGCGCGCGAACTTTTTTCTATTTCTTTTTCATATCCAGGGGGCATCAAACCATGTGTTTCCTGTGAAATCTCTGTATCAAAATTTTGGGTGGAATGCATCCTTCTCTATCTGCTCCGTGCATGGTAGAGAAATTTAAAAGACGTTTGAAAATTATATCACCAAGCAAATGTACATGAGCACCAACATTTAAATTGCTGGATTGCTTCGTAAATGTTACAGCTTTTCGGATTTTGGAAGCATAATGTGAAACCAGAAAGTATAAACAGAGTGGAATACCAAAAATCTGAAAAGCAACTTTTTGACCACTTTTGGACATATGGGGTTGCCTCAATGAAATAGAATTTTTCCCTACTTACCAAAGGTAAGTGGTGGAAAAAGCAAAGTTTGTCAGCCGTGCATATGAAAATGCTGTGTGGTTTTGCACACATGAACATTTGAAGTTGCCGTCACCTCCAGGCACCCTCGCTGTTCACACCCGCCCGGAAAGACAGTTCATTATTCTTGTACTCGGAGTCATAATTTGCAGGTCCGAGCGCCAAAGTTTCGGGTCTGCTTTGTGTGCCGGGCTCACGTTTTCTATTTTTCGAGAGCCCATGGTCCCCGTGTCTGCACAGAAGACAAATGAAATCTGTTTCCACTTAACACAGCTTCTGTAACCATGGAAAACTGGCTCCCTTAACACCTATATTCACAAAAACGGTGTTACATTCACATAACTTTCTCTAACCTCTATTTTTATTAGAGGAACATAAAAAATTACGAAGTATTGAACAAATCGAACCATTAATAACGGATATCTCGGAAATGGCTGATGCCACAAAAAAGTTAATTTTAATAAGTTGTGTCTTTTAAATAGATCTACATCTCTACTCTCTGTAACACGTACATAGTGGGTAGAGACGGTATTGCATTTTACCCAAAAATTCTTTGCCGGAATTTCAACGGAAATACACTTTTGAGCCCTCCTGAATAAAAAAAACATTTTTAGAAATATGGTTCGTGTGTAAGTCTGTCTGTTTTCTGTGAATACAATAAAGAGTAGGATAAACATCACACTGGATATTTGGTTCCAGTATCTTCCAAATATGCCACACGAAGTTTTTTTTTAAGAAAATACCCCACCACCCCAAACTAAAGTTTACATATAAGATTTGTCGAAATTTTTTATTTTCTAAAAAAATGTCTCTAACTATGTTGATCAGACTACCACATACTAAAGATTATTTACATGACAAACAAAATCTTTATCCTGCACCTTCTAAATTTGCACATCCTATCAAATCCCATTCATTCGGAAGGAATTTTTGTGCAATCCTGTATAACTAGTAAACGTTAAGCCATAAACGAAATCGTACTTCACAAAAAAACTTCACTTTAAAACACACAATAAATTTCAAATAACTTATTTTTTGGCATCCACCCTTTCCGGGATATCAGTTATTAACAGTTCTAGTTGTTTAATACTGCAATCCTTGAAGTTGTTATTTTGTTGTATTGTTATCTGCCCTACGCCTTGGGAGCCAATTTGAAGTAGGTTTGTTGCTCCACGTATGGAAAGCCAGTTTGAAGAAGGTGTATTATATTTCGACTGCTGGGGAGCCGAACTTGAAGTAGTTGCAACCGCACGTATGGTAAAAGATTTCCGGTAGCCTTCGCCCCAAATTTAAAATATTAACTTTGTAATTTGACTGTTCATTTAAATATTATATATTTAAGTTTGCCTGGGCTGCCTCAGTATTATTGTTAGAGACATGCATTTCTTTGTAGGGTGTAGTGCATCTAAGAATGTAGGCTTACACAGATTATAATTTTACTTCACTCCCATTATTAATACTTGACACGATTTAAATAACACTTCACTGATATAGAGAGCTGTGAGATTCTTTTATTAATTAATTGCACTTTTTAACACGTAAACTATTTTTGTCTCACACAAAATACGTATTAAATTTCTCGAGGACACATCTCGCGTCAGGAACATTGTCTACAACCAACACGTCCAGTTATGAGCACTGTTTACAAGCAACTGACTTGATTTCTACCGCCTAAATTTGTAAATTTCTGTATTTCAAGTATCTGACTGGCTATTCCTAATCCAATAGAATACCTTCATTTAACTAAAGTTTTTTTTTTCTGGTTGTTGATTGGTTATTTTTATAAACTATCACTAAAATTACATTATTGTTGCTCAAATAACGACTAGTAGTATTATTAAACATTCTAATTCATTATTGCATCAAGGTTACCTCATTGTTACCTCTTTGTTAGCAACTTTTAACCTATTATTCTCACAGCACCTACATTATTAAATTAGGTAATACTTTCAAATAACATTATTACACATGGATACAATAATATAAACATATACAATGACTGTAATATAAACATTTTGAAGTGGAATATTTGTTAGTAGTTGGAAGATGCTTCATGTTTATCTGCCCCGCGTATGGGAGCCAATTTGTCGCGGTCACTTCGTGTTATCTATTTCTGGGCGCCTGTTATTGTTTTATATTTAGTTCGAATTTTGGGTTCTTTGTCCTCCGGCTAGCTATTATTTCTCGGTCGAGCACATCTCTTGAACAGGGTATGTAAACGGAAAGGAGTTGTTACTCAAAGATAACACTGATAAAAGAATTTGTTTTTACACTTTTATTGCCGTCACACTTCTTTAATTTCACATATTATTCTTGATACACGCCCGACTGAAACTGTTATATTTTCTGTTACTATAATAACTTATTTACTCCACATTATTAATTCGTGTACTTCAACTTTTTTGTAACTAACTTTACGACGCGAGAGATTTTGTAGAACTGTGTGACGTGTAACCCGCGAACGATTCTGATGAACTGGACAATACTTGCTTCTGGCTTTAGCTTTTTATACTGCCACACCCCGATATGCTTAAAGATTATAACCGAGCTGCTATTGGTTAATAAAACGCGCCAACATTAGCGTCTATTTTTATATCCAATCAAAATTTAGAACACATATGTTCTAAGGAAGAAATTCCCGCCATTTCTACAGAAAAGCGCGCTAATCTGACGTCATTTGCTTGTCTCTAATAATTGATAAACAACTCACCCCCTCGCTCAGTGTTACCCGCTCTTATTGTCAGTTTCAGTGAGGCCGTGTAAACTTATTTCCTAACAATGCTTATAATTAACAAACATCTCAAATCAATGTCATACAATAATGTTTATTTACACTACAATCACTCTGGCATTTACATTGTTGTGATACAAAATTACTGCCACAATTTTATATATTGTTACATACACATATTGCTTTAATGCGGGCTGTTATTGAATTTACATATTATATAATTTGACTGAAATCATTTAAGTGTTAAAAACACTGCCTCATCCTGTCAACATTCAGTTGTTTCTCTGATATCATGTAAACAGTATGGAATTTTAAGACCAGCATATAGCATCCAGTTGTTAAACATTTGACTATCGCTGTTCTATTTGTATCTATAACGAAATGTGTAATGTAGCTGTTTCTGGAAAGATTTATCTCAATTAAAATGAAGGGGATTCAAAAAAACTTTAGTAAGAATACTTTGTATACGCACTAATAAATGATAGAGGGTAGAGAATGCCATGTGAATGCAACGCATCTGATTTTTTTGTGTAGTACGTTTACGTCTATCGCGTAGCGTTTACCAGTTGTACACGATTATACAAAATCCCTTGCGAATGGAGAGGACTTTAAGGCTATTCTCAGAAAATTCAAGATATACATTTTATTTCCCATTTAAATCTCTTTAATATATGGCATCTTAATCAAAATAGTTATTTATTAGAAAATGAAATTTTGTAAAGCTGTTACATGTAAAGGTAGTTTGGGGTAGGCGGATTTCTTTGAAAATCTTCCTGTCGCATCTTTGGTCCGTACCGAAACTAAATAGCAAGTTTGGCATTTATCTGACTAATGAATTCTGAGTTATTCTGTTCATAGACACACACACAGGGGACTTTTTTTTATAAAAAGGCTTTTTTCTTATTTAAGAGGCCTGAAAGCATATATATCCGGCGAAATCTCCGTATCGAAAGTTTGGATGGAATGCAATACTTCCTCTACCCTATGTACGTGTTAGAGAATGTAAAAACAGCATATGCAACTGTCATTCCACTTTTCCAAAACATTATTTGTTCATTGTTTTCATAAAAAACCCGCACCTTCTCTACTATTTATAGTAACTAGGGAAAGTATTGCATTCCTCCCAAAAATTTGATAACGAGATTTCAGCGGAAATACATGTTTTGAGGTGCCCTGAGCCCAAATAAAACATTTTAGAAACATATCTATGTGTACGATTGTAAACAGCATACATCTAAAACGAAAAGTCGGATAAATACCAAACTTGCTATTTGAGTATAGTATTCTCCAATAATACCACCCCAAACTGACCTTTACACGGAACATTTTTCGAGAATTTTAATTAAAATACAATGTGCTTAAGATATTTTCATGGTAAATAAAATGTATGTCTTGAATTTCCTGGGAATGTCTCCAAAATTATTCTTCATTGTGAACGACTTTTGCATAACTGGTAAACCTTAAGAGATAGAAAAATTCTACTACACAAAAAATGTATATCTCGTTAAAAGGAACGATTTTGTCATATACATATTTTTGTCGAGTGAACCATTTCAGAAATATTGATTGTTATTGGTTTAATTTTACAATTCACTTTTTTTATAATGGAAATTCCTTTTTTCTTTTTTTGTCCTGGACATGCAACCAGCTCGCTTAAGTCTGTCGCTTAAAGCCCACTAACATGAACCAGGTGGAGAATAAGCGTTTGTAAAAATAGTTTGTACAAAAGCGGAGAAAGTCATGTGAGTGCAACACAACAGATTTTTTTCCTAGAAACCCTTTGGCAGATAGACTATTGTATACTAAAAATCCAAAATCGGCATTTCAGTATATAAAGTGTATTATAGTTCAGTAACATCAAATGTGTTCAGGGATATTCTGATAACGATGTGTTTTCTTTGCGGAATCCAATACAGCTTCTACCCAATGAAATTAAGTGGTAAATAAATTAAACGCAGCTTTCAAAACATCACATAACATGTAAGTTGCTCGGAGAGGGGAGAGGGGGATGAAGTCTATTGAGTGGGAGATAGGAACGGAGAGGAAAGGAGGAGAAATGCAGGGAGAGAAGAACCTGCCCATAACGTACTAACTGCTGGTTACTTACCTACCACTAAACCCAGGCCCTATAAAGACATTAAATAAGAAGGTATCGAGGAACGCAACCAAAAGGAAGCCCCTACGAGGCATCGAATGGGTGCCAAGAGACCGAGTGAAATCGATCGTTCCCAGGCACCGCTTGAGAAACACTCGTCTCCCATGTGTGGTAACACAAGCTTGCAACATTATGTTGGCGAACCAGCCGCTCGGAAAATCGTATCAGCCACCAGGCGTCATGTGGCCGGCCAGATTGTTTGTGTTCATGTGAGCAATTCTTGTTCATACAATTACTCTAATTATAATATTGCACTACAATCCTCATTATATGTGCTTCACAAGGGGATAAAACATGTCTTTCTTTGTCAAAAGATTTACCTGCATATCGCTGCTGGTGGCCTAGCAGGTGTTGCGTTGAATAACCTCGCTCTGCAGTAGCCTAGCTCGCGCTGTTGCGCTTGGTGTTATACTACGGAACAACGTGTGTTTATTGTATTATGTCAGGGGTAGCCAACCTATTTTTACCTTAGGCCAGTAAACCATTTTTGAATGGTCTTTTAACTAAATTTGTATTACTAATTGTTTTGAATCTGAACTAAAGTATAAAATGGTGGCGCCGTAGTTCAATCGGTAGAGCACCTGCCTCTGTCCGAGGGGTCCCAGGTTCGATTCACAGGGGTAGGAATTTTTCTCTAGCCAAGATTATTTCCTATCCGTCCTAGGTGTAGGTGATTCAACCGAATGGTACACCTCGAGTACTGAGACCTACAGAGATCTTTTGCGGCTGCCATCCCCAGGAGGGGGGATGAGGTGAAGGAACCATAGGAGGTTATATGCCACAGAGATGCGCGGAGGTCCCTAAAATTTCCAAGCTCGGAGACCCGTCCCTCTGCTGGAGTCGCCGAGAAGGGGCGATGAGTGAACTACCAATCAAGCAGTCCCCGAGCGCCATCTGTCAGGCAACACCATACGCCACCAAACGTAGAGACACTCGAGAAAGATAACAGAAAAGGAATGAAACGGAAATATTGGAAAGGAAATCGTGGTAGAGGAGAAACCACCGTAGCATTCGCCTGCCGAATACGAAAAAACCATGGGTCAGAGTGGGTGGTCGCCGGGGATGAACCCGGGACCTCCCTAATGCAAGTCGCCCACGTTACCGCGGTGCCACATCATTGGGTGTATCCTTCCCAGAGACTGAAAGTGTGCGCGCGCGCGTGTGTGTGTGTGTGTGTGTGTGTGTGTGTGTGTGAGGTCTAATGTATAAAACCTAAAGAAAAATGCAGAAATACAATGACAACTGCATACGAATTAGGCAATACGTTCCAAAAGTAAAAGATCGCCGATATGGCCACTGCGGTTAAAACGCGAGGTGTAAATGAAACAATGAAGTATGAATTCAGGCGTTGATCGTCACCTTTGAATCCGCACGATGATGCTACAATTTTGAAGCCCTTTGCTTTATCTGCTTCGTTGTTGAGCTCTCCGAAGTCGTTTCGTGGCTCGTTCTGTTTCTCGTGCGCCTACTAATCCAGTGGTATGGCTATGAGATCTTTCTCTCAGGATATGTGTGGGCATAGTGAAAGACTAATACAAGTTTAAATTGACTGTTATCTAATACTTGAGCTATTGAAGCGAGTTGCATACCGTTTTAAGATAAACAATGAAACTTATGAATTGTAGCACTGCAAGCTATAACAAGCGTATTATTGTACCTATTAACTCCTGCAGTAGCAATTTTACTGTCTGAAATAACTGTTTTCGCTATAAAATAAATTATAAGCGTAACTTGCCATGAGTCGCTAAAATATTTACCGGCAATATCGCTGCGATGGCCGCTAAACCACAGAACGCGTCACAGAACAAGACACGAGTAATCACCAGATTAAATGACAGAGGGTTACGAAAGTGTGCACGAACAATTGTGTCTCTCTTTAGAATTGCACTTCCTTGTGTTAACTCAAGCTCCACCTACCTATATGCGCTAGAATCTCAAAACTAACATGTACGACTGTTACTATGGGGTAACTCCCCGAATCTAAGAATTGCCTTCCCTTTCTCTTTTGCAGAATTCTGGTCTACGTGACTTTAGAAACGTTATTAACCATAACTCTAACTGCATACAAAGAATCTTTATACTAGCACGTTCGCTCCTCGGCTGTTACTAATGACTATGTTCGCTAATTACGTTTTTCTCAGGACAGATATTTCAACTCTTGCTATAATTTCTGTATTTAATCATCTATATCTTCCTGACAATAATTACGTTATCAAGTGCGATACTATATAACCGAGTGAGATACGGTAGCGTGTGAGTCTCCATTCGGGAGGTCCCGGATTCGATTTCCTTCTGGCCAGCCATTCTGATCATAGAGTTTTTTGTGGTTTTCCCGGGTCATTCACAAAAAAAAAGGTTGTTCAAAGCCAACATGAATAAAATAAATTCGAATATGTATGCAAAGAAAGAGACCACACATGGCTTAAGTACACAGAAGCACCCATGTTTAGTAGTAGTAACAATTCGTAGAGCAAAACTTTCCCACAGAAATGGGCTGAGCTTAACTCCCTACTCTGGAGGGTGTAGAGTTATAATACTTTTCTGTGGAGTGGTATAAAATTCACGATAAAAATGACAGATACAGTGCCACTTTAAAAAATGCGTTTAACATATAAGTATAAATATAAAAAGCAAAGGAATCGCCGATTACCCACCCCTCAAAGGACTTACAAGTCAATGCCTGTGGTCAGATCCTTGTCAGGGAGCTGAAAGTCTATGGATCAGAGCGTGACAACCAGGTTGGGGGATCAACTTGATGGCCGGGGTTAGAGCGAAGGAAATGATGCGAGAGATGAATAACAGGAAATGTGAGGATTGAGCACCGGTGGAATGATGAAGGCTGGGGGAAACCGGAGAAATCCCACCCAGACCCCGTTTTGTCCACCACAAATCCCACAAGCGGGTCCCTGGGATCGAACCAGGACTGCCTTGTTGGAAGGTGTGCGGCGTGACCACGGCGCCGCCTGTAAGTATAAATATAACTACTCGTGTATAAAATTAAAGAAAAAAATAACATTTCAATAAATAAGACCACAAAAAATGCCATTTTTGGCAATGTTTGCAGTAAACTCTACCCTTAAATGCTCAGAAAAGCAAACTCTAAATTGATTCGGATTTTACAATGTTTGAGAATCCTTCCATTAAAGGTTTAAAAAATCTATTTACTTTTTTCCAAATCTCAAACATTCAGTATCGAATACCTTTAAATACATATTTTAGATCATCAACATTTCATGATCATTCATCATCAGCGATTACTTAATACGCAAAATTGCAAAATTATCTTGCAAAACCTGTCTATACCATAAATAATTTCGCTTTTGAGTGTTGTCACAGCCTAAAAATACTTAAATATGATTAATACTATGTGTGCCATACAATTATTATGATGATCAGAAAAAAAAATCCGATGTGCTGAATTCACGTTACTTTCGCTACTGTCTCTTCTACAAACTATTGTTATTACTTTCTCTACTACATATAGTAAGCAGGGGAAGTATTGTATTCCAATCGAAAATTCGATACCGAGATATCACAGGAAATATATGTTTTGAGACCCCCTGAATCCAAAAATAGCATTTTTGGAAACATGTCCGTGTGTGTGTGTGTGTGTCTGTCTGTCTGTCTATGTGTATGTAAACCGCATAACTCAGAAACGAACAGTCCAATAAACACCAAACTTGGTATTTAGGTTTAGTATCTTCCAGAGATGCGACACGAAGATTTTCAAGAAAATCCCCCCACCCTTTACATAAATATTATTTCGAAAATTTTAATTTTTTCAAAAATGGCTCTAACGATTTTGATTAAAATACCATATGTTTAAGATATTTTTATGACAAACGAAATGTATATCTCGAATTTCCTGGGAATGTCTCCAAAAGTATTCTCCATTGTGAACGACTTTTGCATAACTGGTAAACCATAAGAGATAGACAAAATTTTACTACACAACAAATGTAGACCGTCATGTACATATTTTTGTTGAGTGAACCATTTTCGAGATATTGCTTGCTATTCCCTTAAATTTTCCAATACTTATACTTTTTCTCAAATGGTAATTCGTTATTCATTTTTTTTTGTCCTGGTAATGCAAACAGAATGGAATACTCCGCATAGCAACGTATAGCTTAAAGCCTACCAATTCCCCTCTCATCTACAAGAAAATTAGCAATAAGATTAACATTTTGATATCTCGATTAACATGAAGCATATGGAGAATAAGAGTTTGTAAAAGTAGTTTGTACAAGAGTAGAGAAAGTGACGTGAGTGTAACACATCAGAATTTTTTCTATCTACCACATTTTAATCCAAATAAACCTACAGAAATAGCTACATTACACATTTCGTTATAGATACAAAGAGAACAGCGATAGTCAAATGTTTAACAACTGAACGCTATATGCTGGCCTTAAAATTCCATACTGTTTCCATGACATCGCGAGAAACAACTGAATGTTGAAAGGACTCCAAAAGAATGTCCAAGTATGGAACAATTTGAACCATTGATAACGGATATCTCAGAAATGGTTTATGTAAAAAAAAACCCTTGTTTGAAATAAAGTCTTTTAAAGAGATGTACGTTTTCGTCTATCGTTTAACGTTTACCACTTTTACAAGATTATATAAAATTCCTTCTGAATGAAGAGGACTTCACAGACAATTCCCAGAAAATGCAACTATAAAATTTCGAAAAATGTTGCATGTAAAAGGTAGTTTGGTATGGAGAGGATTTTCTTTTTTAAATCTTCGTGTCGCATTCTTTGCAAGATACCGAACTTAAATACCAAGTTCAGTATTAAATCCAGCTTTTCCTTTTTGAGTTATGCTGTTAAACATACATACTCGTGGACCTTTTTTTAAAAAATGGTTTTCTTTCATTCAGGGGGTGTCAAAACCTATATTTCAGGTGAAATCTTGGTATTCAATTTTTGGGTGGAATGCAATACCTTCTCTACCTACCACGTTCGTGGTAGTGTAATTAAAAATATATATTTGTAAATGAGCAAAGTATAAACAATTTGTAATTTCGAACAATGTTTTGGAAATGCTTAACATCACAAAAATTTCGTTTATATAAATGGTGTATTTTAATCAAAATTTGGTTCAGATAAATTGGGAAAATATAACTAAGAAAAAATAACCGGGAAAGCTTAAAATAACGAACTTTTAGCTATATATTTGGTAGTTTAGGGTGAGGGGACTTTCTACAAAATCTCCCTGTCGCATCTTTGTACAACTCAATTAAATACCGAGTTTGGTGTTTAACAAAGTGTTCGTTTTTGAGTTATGGTGTTCACAGACACTCACACATTGACATTTTTCTAAAAGAGCATTGTTTTTATTCAGAGAGCCTCAAAACGTTATTTCCTGTGAAATCTATGATCAAATTTTTTACTGCAATACAATAGTTGCTCTTCTTACTATAGGCAAGTAGTAGAAAAGATAAAAAAAGTGTTACAATGGGAAGAATCTGTAGATGGGTTTTGAAAATGAAGGTATTATAAGTGAAAGTCGTATGAAAGTTACACCTACGTAAAAGAATGCCAGGATATAAATTTTCCCCTTCACTAGATGCTTATCCGCGCTGCGTAAGGCAAAGACGGAATCGAGGAACCGAAGATGCGAGCTGATAATCGAAAATGAAGAGGGGGAAGGTCGGGTCCCGAACCCATAGCCTTCACTCAGGTAGCGTCCCATGGGAATAGTGCACTTAGACCGTTTGACGTACCGGATTGATATATGGGATAATCCATCATCTCGACTTGAAAGGGCCTACACACGCCCCTCTTCCTTCCTGCACCCCCTCCCCCGGGGGCTGCTTACAAATATGCGCTTCGGTAACATTTTGTCTGGCATCAAATGATACCAGCGTCTTGTACAGAACACGCGTTCGGTGAGTAAATAACCTTAAACGTATTCATTTACATCAGGTTGTAAATCAGAAGGCGCGAGTCATTTGTTACCGCACTAACGGTTCATTTAGGGGGCCCTGGATTCGTTTTCTGGGATAGTTACAGCTGTTTTACATGGAAACAAATACACTTGTAAATTAAAGTTATAAACACACACAACATATTGATTCTTAATTGCGATAAAAGTGTATTAACTGGAGTTGATTTTTCACTCGTTAGTTTTCCCAGAAAATGTTACTGTAAGCATTGTTATTTCGGTGCATCTAGTGCAAGTCACCATTCTAAATAATCTAAATATCCCCATAATCCTAATTTTCACCTACTCTACAAAACGTTATTTTAAACAACTATTCGTTCTAGGGCTCGTCTCGTTTACATATACTGTTATTATTCTAAAGTGATATAAAACGATCGGAGTGGCTCTGGCGGTAGCGTCTGTGGTCCGCATTCGGGAGGTCTCGGGTTCAAATCCACGGGGCCAATTTGACCAAAGGTTTTTTCAGGAATTTTCTTGGTCGTTAGGCGAATGTTGGGTTGGATAATTCGATGCGCGAATTTTCCAACCTTACCTTTCATCACCCTATTTCATTTCCTTCTTGTTCACCGCCATGCTAGGCTTATAGGTCCTTGGGGGGTCTATGTCCTACAAAGTGGAGGGTAATCCGTTAAATTATAAGATATTACAAAAATTTAAAAGTTCTAAGTGTATGCATGTTTGTATGCTAATCTAAAAGAATTATCCAACTGATTATGATAAATCTTTCACCACTGAAATCCCTATTCTTTCTGACGGACATAGGCTATAAGAAACACAATTTGAAGAAGTATTGTTATTATTACGTTATTTGCACCACACTTTGGGCGTCAATTTGAAGAAGTTATTTTGTTGTCCCACGTATGGAGGCCTATTTGAAGAACGTGTTTTCTTTTAACTTGTTTGCTACATGCATTGGGCGTCAACTTGAAGTAGTTTGTATTGAAGGAGTTATATTATATTTCAACTGTTGGGGAACGGAACTTGTAGCAGTTGCAACCGCACGTATGCTAAACAGTTTCCGGTAGGCTTCGCCCCAAATGTACCTTCAGGTGGCCTTTGCCCCAACTTTAAAAAAAAAATGTTAACTTTGTAATTTGACTGTTTCTTTAAATATTATATATTTATGTTTGCCTCGGCTGCGTCAGTATTATTGTTAGAGATACATTTCTCTTAGCAGGGTTGTGGTGCAACTAAGAATGTAGGCTTACACAGATTATAATTTTACTTCAGTCCTTTTATTAATGCTTGATACGATTTAAATAACACTTCACTGATATAGAGAGGGAGAGCGCTGTGAGATGATTTTTTATTAAATACTTGCACTTTTAACACGTAAACTATTTTTCGTCTCACACGAATACGTATTATACTTCTTTCGAAGACACTTTTTGCGTCTGGTTAGTAACGCTGTCTGCAGCAACTGACTTCTAAATTTGTAAATGTCTCTCCTTTTCAGTTTCTGATTGCCTAATCCTACTCCAATAGAATACCTTCATTTTACTAAACCTTTTTCTGGTTGTTGATTGGCTGTTTTTATAAACTGCCACTAAAATTACATTATTGCTTCCAATAATCACAAGTAGTATTGTTAAACTCTCACATTTATTATTGTCTCAAGGTTACCTCATTGTTACCTTATTGTTAGCAACTTTTGGGCTATTTCTCACAACTCCTACATTATTAAATTACGTAATATATTCATATAACATTATTACACAATAATATATACAATAACTGTAATATACACTTTTTATAGATTGTTACATGCACATATTGCTTTAAGGCGGGCTGTTAGTGAATCTTATAATTAGAATAAAATCATTTTAGTGTTAAAAACACTGCCTCAAATTCCAACTGCTAAATCACCAATACAGTAAAAACACTTATGTGTTACACCCACAAAACTTGCTCTACTCTCTATCAAATTATCTTACGAAATATTATTTTCCTATTTACTACATTTTAATTCAGATAAGCCTTCCAGGGAATGATTATAATTATAGCCTCTAATTTGAGGGTTTACTCAATAAATTTATTGAATAAAATTATCCTTCCAATTTGAAAAGCTACCCTTGTAACGTATAGTAAGCAAGCTAATAATGATATAAAGAGTGAAAATTGTGACCAGCGTAAAATCAGAAGCTACTAAAATTATATTTATACTGTGACGCGGTAGCTACGATCCAAGTTCATCGGAGTCGACGCCGGGCGGTCGGAGTAAACAACGATAAGCACCACTCGCCAGCGTAAACACCGGCCACTTTCAGGAAGCTTTCTCTCTCCAGTTCTACATCGCGGTCGTTTTAAACTGGGCCCACAGAGCAGCTATATGCGTAGCCGCTTACTGTAGTGACTTCGGTACTTTCCCGATACGCAACTGGCGGCGCACGACGCGCTCAAAGTTATTTTTATCAGTTGTGCTTCAGTCACTGCTTTGTGTTCGTGCTGTAAAGAGAGTTGTGCATCTCAAAGTTGAAAGTCTATTGAGGACATCTGTGTTGTGTGTTGCTTTATGAGAGTTAATGTCTTGTTATTGGTCCACTGCAATCCTGCCAACGCTTGAACAAGAAATTTTTGTGCACGATACATAGGTAAAAATTTGATGTGTTTTTCTATCTCCTTCTAACAGGACTTAAGCATTTTTCTGAAAATATAATTGTTTGTTGGTTCTCACACTGTGCGCATTCCCCAAAATATACACCCAAGTTTATATTCAAACCACAGAATCGGCACATTCTCCTGACAGTCACTTGCTGTGCCCTTCAGCCTCCCAGACTAAATTACGCCCTTCCTGGTGAGGCAGTATTTTTAACACTTAAATGATATCAGTCTAATTATATAATTAAAAAAATAATAACAGCCCGCCTTAAAAGAAATCTGTGTATAATATAACATATAAAGTGTATGTTACAGTCATTGTATTATGTTTATATTATTATGTACATGTATAATAATGTTTCGTGAATGTATTACGTTGTTTAACAATGTAGGAGCTGTGAGAATAGAAGCAAGCTGCCTTTCGTAGCAAACAGAATTACAAAGTAGAAGCCGAAAGTTGCTAATAATAGCGTAACCTTGAGGCAACAATAAATTAGAAAGTTTAAAAAGGCTACTAAAATGCTTGGAACAATAATAATATAATATTTAAAACAGTTTATAAATAGCCAATCAACAACTAGAACAGCTAAAGGTTAAATAAAACTATTCTATTGGAGTAGGCTTAGCCAATCAGAAACTAAAAATAGAAGAAATGTACAAATTCAGGCGGTAGACGCTACAAGGAAGCGTAACCAAGCAGTTCGATTTGGTACTGGCTCATGTGAGACATGAAAGTTCATTGCGGTGAGAATAATATAAATGTTTACCTGTTAAAAGTATAATTAACAATAATCTGACAGCTCTATAGTACAATACATCCGTGAAGTGCAGGATTAATAAAAAAAAGTGCAATGCATTTATAATCTGTGTAAGCCTTCATTCTGTAGCCGTACCAGCCCTGTTAAGAGATACGTGTTCTGCAAATTACTACTGACGCAGCCGAGGCATACATATATAATATTTAAATAAATAACATTAAAACAGTTATTACACATAAAGTAAACGTGGGGCGAAGGCCACCGGAAAGTTTGTACCTTACGTGGGGCGAACACTCTTAGAAAGAATCTCCCGCAAATTGGCATTCATTGCGTGCGTGGTATAAAACAGCTTCAAATTGTCGCACCTTTACCCAATTTAAATCTGATCATCAAGGAGTATATGCAACGGTTACAATTTCATCGATTGTGATTATCTAAAATTTACTCGACTATTTCGATAATTTTTGCACCACCAAATATGCTTATATCTTATATAATGTTTCTAGGATATAAAAAGAAAAGGAATTAAAAACATTTTGTCGCCTGTTTTTAGAAATATTATATAGCTAAAGTGGAGAATTCACTACAAAAAAGTATTAGGTCATTTCACAGTAATTCTGGGAAAGTAAATAGAAATATTGTCTTACTGTGATCAAAACTTCAAGTTTTCTGTCGAATGTTTACATTTTAATACTTTCAGAAATGCACTTGCTTCATCTTCTGATGAAACGTGTATAACAAAGCGACAGACAGAAGGAGATATTGAACAGAAACCTTCATCACAATCAAGCTTTACTTTGATTGATTCTGGAACACTACCTGTAGTGGATTTCTTTGATCGTCTTTTGCTTTTTATTCCATTCCATTTTCATAATTGAAAGTCTCACACCAGTTTTTCATATCCTAGGTTTTGTGTAGTGAAGTACTCTTGTAAACGTATCTCATAAAAATACCAGCTTTATCCATTTTACTGTAGCTCCTGCCCCATTAGACTTATTACAACGGGATTCCCAGATTGTGTGTACACCGTTGCCAAATCGACAACATGACGCCAATTTTCAGACCTGAAGATATCCTGTTTTTTTTTATCCATGGTAAGGTCCTGTTTTCTTGGCCATAAATCTAAAAGCTGTCAGCTGATCTCTGGTGCAATGTCTGCAAAATGGACGCAAGTGCCTTCGATCTCTTTTGAATTTTTTATGATATTGCAGATGATGTACGGTTGGTGTTCTGCAAACAAGATTCCTGCAAACCTTATTCCTGCGTTAAATGTCTGATATGTTGCTTTCACATGGTTTACTCTACTCACTGTATTCTTACAAAGGCTTACATAGAATCAGATTGTAAAATTAAACTTTCTCTAAGTCTAGCGAATGAAATAAAATTGAATTGGAGTAGAGAGGCATATATACTTAGGAAGAAAATAATGATCAGGAATGGAACCGTTTCGGCTGGGAAGCTGGAGGGCACAGAAAATGACTGACGATTCTGATAGGAAAATCTGCCTATTCTGTGTTTAGGATGAAGCCTGGGTACATATTTTGTCGGAATGCTTACAGTGCGAGAACCAGCGAACAATTAAACTCAAACAAAAGTTCCTAAATCGTCCTAGAAGATGGGCATGTTGGGAACTACTGGCAGGCCAGAGGAAGTGTCGAAACATGGCCAATTTCCTGGTTAAAGTGTGCAAAGCCAGATCAGATTTGTTCAGTTAGTCAGAGGCAATTTACCTCTACTTTTATTTATTGTTTTCTGTTTCTTCGTCACTTTTAACTTGTACCTTAACTTAACCTAACCCTAACCTAAACCCAACTTCACCCCCCATCCATCCATCCGTCCGTCCATCTATCATCCATCCACCCACCCACTCACCTACCCACCTACCTATCTGCCTGCCTACCTGGCTATCTACTTATATATATCTATATACCTATCTATGTATCTATCTGTCTATCTATCTATCTATAAATCAATATATGCATGTATTTATGTATGCATCTATCTACAAAAGCTTATTCTTTTATCTGCTTTCTTGTTTGGGAATGCATCTGTGAAATTTGGCAAAAAACGTGAAAATTTTCCATTGTTTGTTATTTGAATTTATATTATTAGCTACTTATAACTTGTGCTTTCATGCTACACAATTTAATATCAACAGTTTCAAAATCACAAATGGATATGTAAATGGTCATTTACTATTTATGTAAAGCACCGTGTAGAACTTCGAACTCCATTTTTCTGAATCCTTTTCAGCGTTTTTCACTATTCAAAATGATCCATGGACCAGCTTCATAATTTTTTATTTTGAAATTTTCAGGAAAGCTTCAGGAATTGCGGATTTAAAAATTTTTGTATACCATTTAAAATATTAAACGCCTCAACTGAAATTAATTATATTTCATAACGCATTGAAAAATATAAAAACATTTATACAAAAACATTTCTGTCTTTAACTACATTTAGAAACGCCTGCAATTTCAATGCCAATGATTCCTTTATGTTCGTATACTAATTGATAAACGTAGAGTCCAAGAGATATTTCGTTTTATCGTATCAAAAAATCGTCATTATTATTACAAAATTAATATGTTAACACGGTTTGATATTGCTGAACAAAATTGTTGTGTTCAGTGTGTTTTATTTTCTGAGTGTGTGGTAAAATCGTAAAACCAATCGGAATGAAATTTTGATTCTTTATTTTAAAAAATTGTAGCAATATTTCCGCATGAGTACACCTGCACAAAAAGGAAATAACTAATTATGGTTTATGAGTTATTAATGACTAATTAACGCTTCATTTTCTACAAATTTAACGTAATTGGCTTAAAAACCATATTAATCGGGTGCCCTTTAAAAAGTGTAAACATGTTCTAATTTTGTAAACATTTATAAACAAATATAGTCGCAATTGCATAAGAAAATCTGCAAGATTTAGGCGAAATACAGCGCTTCGCTTCAAAATGTTCTTTGTATTTCGAGGAGATGAACCAAGTTTCAAGAGAAAGTAGACGCTGTAGGTAACGGTCTCTTCTTACCGTTTATGCTTCGAATTTTCAACCGGAGAGCCAATAAATATACAGGCTGATTGTTAGCACCAATGGCTTTATGTTCAGAAATCCGGAGGCGAGTAGTGACTTTATATATGTGAAACTAAACGTGGGGTTTACACAGTTTGTCATGATTCCTCGCTGAGGGAAAACGTAGTACACGTTATAAAATGTCGCTGAGCTTCTAAATATGTTAAGTAACGCACAATTATGTAACTACAAAGTGATTTCTGTGGAATATTTATCTATTGTGGTAGTAGTATCTGTCGATATAAATTTACCCAAACTTATAATTAATTTAATATTTGTCAAGTTAACGCGAGTTTAAAGAAAGGTGACAGAGCACCAAAGTATTGAGTAACTAGCCGGAGCAGGCATTAGTGAACCAAGAGATATTCGTGGGAATACGACGTTAAAGAATCGCACGTGTTGGAGACGACAAGAGAATCTTGCAGCATTTCTAGCACCGGAGTGAGAAAAGTAAAACCGGTGTTTCTTTCTAGACAATATCCTGCTGTTACCACTCCTGCATACTGCCCTGACATAATCACTGTAGAGAATTTCAGATCGATTTGCCAACAGTTGAGCCCTTAGATGATAATAAGTGCTTCATAACTGACATCGATGACATAGATGCCCTAAGTCGACCCCTAAGACGTAGCGACGAGATCTACGATGACGAAGGTAAGGCGACTACAACGATGATAAAGAGAATCGTTACATACCTAGCACTGCCAACGTGGTACTCGAAATATTTCCAGACCTACATCGCAGAGGACATCTACGACTAGAAACTGCAACCTAGGAGCTTCAGACCCACAGGAGGCACAAGATTTGAACCCGGGACTACTATAACTTCAGCGACAGTTACTGTAAACCATTACCCCCAAAAAGTAAGACAGTGCAAAGCTTCTAGGTGTGCATCCTCACATGTTTTTGAGAAGCGGAAAATCTCTATCCGATCTCACAATCATGCAAGGTCAAAGAAATTGTATAATGTACACGACAGAAAGTAACAGCTGTCAGGGTAACCAGGGTAATGACCTCAATTCTCCACAAACGTCTCCCGTTAGTGAGCCAAGTGATAATCGTGGGAACACGAATCGTGTCACGTGTTAGTGACAAGAGAATATTGCAGGATTTCTAGTATAAAGACGCGGAGACAGAGTGAGAAAAGTGAAAACACAACACAATCTTTGTAGACAATATCCTGGTGTTACCACTCCCGAATCTTACAATGACACAATCACAGTAGGGAATTTAAGATCGATTCGCGGACAGTTGAACCCTGAAATAACGACGTGTGCTTTCTAACTGACATCGATTCTTAAAGTGGACCCCTAAGACGTAGCGGCGAGATCAACAAAGACGACGACGAGAATCGTAACAAGATGCATTGCCTTAATCGACATAAACCATCGTTACTCATTTCGTACCCATAGGCTAAAGCAATAGTCAGATTTTTAAAAAGCGGGTCGCTATGTGAGGACTTTGAAATTCGATGCTCTTTAAATGACCTAAAGAATTTAAATTAAAAACTATAATAAAGATATTTCTTTCACATTATCTGTACGCTTTAAGGAGATTTTTACTTTCTCTACTACGTATAAAAAGCAGGGGAAGTATTGCATTCCACCTAAAAATTCGATACCGAGATTTCACCGGAAATATATGTATTATGGCATCCTGAATCCAAAAAAAGTATTTTTGGAAACATGCCCGTGTGTGTCTGTGTGTCTGTGAACAGCATAATTCAGAAACGAACTGTCCGATAAACACCACACTTGGTATTTAGGTTCAGTATCTTCCAAAGATACGACACTAACGTTTTCAAGAACATCCCCCACCCCAGATTACCCTTTACATGGAACAGGTTTCGAAAATTTTTATTTTCTCAAAAATGGCTCTAACGATTTTGATTAAAATATCATATGTTTAAGATACTTTCATGACAAACAAAATGTACATCTTGAATTTTCTGGGAATGCTTCCAAAAGTATTCTTCATCATGAATGACTTTTGCATAAGTGGTAAACCATAAGAGATAGACAAAATTTTACTACACAAAAAATGTAGATTGCATTAAAATACACAATTTATGTCGTATGCATTTTTTTTAATTGAGTGAATTAAAATCGAGATATTGCTTGTTATTCTCTTAAATTTTCAAATACTTTTTCTCAAATGGAAATTCGTTATTCTTTTTTTTTTGTCCTGGACACACAAAAAGAATGGAATACTCCACATAGCAACCAGCTTAAAACATTTGACTATCGCTTAAAGCCTAGCAATTCCCCTTGCACCTACAAGAAAACTAGCAATAAGATTAACATCTCGATTAACATGAAGCATATGGAGAATAAGCGTTTGTAAAAATATTTTGTACACGAGTAGAGAAAGTCATATGAGTTTAACACATCAGATATTTTTATCAAGAATACAAAAAGTAATTTCGATTGAAGAGGACTTCGCAGGCTATTCTCTGAAAATTCTAAACATACATTCTATTTTTCGTGTAAATGTTTTAAACTTGGTATTTTAATAAAAATTTTAGAGCCATTTTGAGAAGATAAAAAAACAAGGAAAACCTTTCTATCCAAACGTAGGCTTGGAATTGGGGGATTTTCTTTAAAATCTTCGTTGTTAGTTATCCGACTTTGGTGTGAAACCTGGATATAGAACTTTTGGAAGGAATAGGTAAGGAGCTATCGAGTGACTGGCTCCGCGGTAACGCAAGATACTTGCATTCGGAAGGTCGCTCCCCAACGACCACCCACTCAGCAAACATCCATGTGTGAGGTTATACGGTAAGCAACAATGCTTGGCCACATCCAGCAAAACAAACCCAAGATCTGATCGCATCATTTGATTGGTAACAACTCGACCACCCTCCCTACAGTCCGGATTTAGCACCAAGCGATTTAACCTTTTTTTCATCTCAAGATATTCCTTGGTGAAAAACATTTCAACGACGATGTTGCTGTGAAACAAGAAGTACAGACCTAGCTTTCATCACGGGCGGTATCATTCTCTGATGAAGGCATAAAAAACTGGTTTCCCGTTACAATAAGCTCCCGAATAACGGCGGTGATTATGTGGAAAAGTAGTATAAGGTAATGAATGATAATAAAGTATTTGGAAAATGTTGTTATATTTTGAAAAGAATATCGATACTTGCTTTAGAAACACGCCTCGCATAAAATATACAAGCACACCGGAAAAACTAAAGCGTGGTAGAGAAGAAAATATCACCCAGCATTCGCATGCCGATCCCGAGGAAACCACGAAAAACCCAGTCGCCGGGAATTGAACCCGGAACTTTGCGAATGCGAGTTCACGCGTTACCGTAGCGCCACCTCCTTTTTTAGTTCGTGCTTGCTCATTGAAAAGAGGTTATTCCCGTTTCCGCCAGAGAGAGGCCTTCTCTGAGCAACCCGCCGGTGTGCGGGTCATCAAGCTTAGGGGGCTCAGTGCGTCTTTCTCGGACGATCTGCGTGTGGTCTATAGCCTCCTGCGGTTCTTTTCTCCTGAGATGCGAACTGTCCCCTCCGCTCCCTGATCATTATCATAGGTAAGGAGTGGTGAGAGTGAAGACAAATATAGGACATTTTCACTACTAATTTACAGTCTATATTGAGAATTTCTAACTTGCGCGTCTAAATATACTATATAAGGAGAACTGTAAACCTTCCCAAGGCGGTTGTGTGGGTTTACGAAGTAGTACTCTTTTTTTCCTTCCTTTTCCCAGAGGATGAAGGTAATCGAAGTGTGAAGCTGAGGGTCCTATAGAAAGTGTCCTGTAAGCCCCTTCCGGTAACCTGCTTTTCTCCATCACATCCTCTCCTGCTTCCTTCCCATGCTTTTTTATCTTCTTTTAGCTTTTACAGTTTTTTTATGTTCCATTCTTAAAATGTGTTAATTTCACAAGACTTTCTCTACCTCTATCGCTTATTAGTAGATATACAAATTGTTCTTACGCACGTTTATTTTTCCATCTACTCCATTTTAATCCAAATAAACCTTTGCAGAAATAACTACATTGCACATTTCGTTATAGATACAAAGTGAGACAGTATTTTTACATTTAAATAATTTCAGTCTAATTATATAATAAGTAAATTCAATAAAAGCCCGCCTTAAATCAATATGTGTATGTAATAATTTGTAAAATTAAGTAACAGTCATTGCATATGCTTATATTATTGTATACATGTTCAATAATGTTATGTGAATGTATTACGAAATTTAATAATGTAGGAGCTGTGAGAATAATAGGTTAAAAGTTGCTAACAATGATATAACCTTGAGGCAATAATGAATTTGAAAGTTTAACAATACTACTTGTGATTCTGAGAAGCAAAAATGTAAATTTTAGTGACAGTTTATAAATAGCTAATCAATAACCAGAAAAAGCCTTAGTTAAATGAAGGTATTCGATTGTACTAGGATTAGCCAATCAGAAACTGAAATATAGCAAAATTTACAATTTAGATTTCAGTTGGTTGTAGACAGTGTTCCTAATCGGACCTGTTTCTAAAAATGTTTTTAGGATTCAGAGGACCTCAAAACTTGTATTTCCAAAGAAATCTCTATATTGAATTTCTGGGTGTAATTCAACATCCTCTCTATCATATACGTGTTAGAGGAGCTATTGCATTTCACCCAAAAATTAGATACCCAGATTTAACCGGAAATATACGTTTTGAGGGCCTCTGAATCCTGAAAACATTTTTAAAAAAAGTTCCGTGTGTATGTGTGACTTTAAACAACATAACTCAAAAACGAAAAGTAAAATAAATACCACACTTAGTATTTAGGTTCAGTATCGTCCACGTATGCGACAGGCAGATTTTCAAGAAAATTCCCCTAACCCAAAATACCCTTTACATGGAACATTTTTCAAAGTGTTTTATTTTAAAACAAATGGCCTTAACGATTTGGATTAAAATACTAATTATATTAAATATATTCGCATGGCAAATAAAACGCATATCTTGAATTTGCTGGGAACCATGCCCGTACCCAGAAAAAAATTTCGGGGAGGGTTTTCCACAAGTATATCTAAACTTAACAGTACCCCACACAGTTACCATGTACCTACTCCGTAGTATATAACGTCACATGGATAATAAAATTGCTTGGAGACATTATATAGACAAGAAAACTCACCAGAATGAGGATATTCCACCTTACAGCACAAAACATAGAGACTGCTTGGAAAACCAGAATGTATGGTCACCTTACCTATGTAAGTTGACGATATTAAGTCTCCCATTTTCTTGTAAATGTGCTACTAGCTATAGACCTACTGTTATCTAACGACATTTTCCCATAATGGTTTGCTATGAATTTAAATAAATAAAACTGTCAGAAGTTTCGCGGGGGAGTTTGAACCTTAGAAACCCCCCTCTAAATACGGTCCTGCTGGGAACAACCTGTAAAGTCCTCTCCATTCGGAAGGAATTGTGTATAATCTTGTATAACTGGTAAACGTTAAGTGATAGAGGAAAACGTACCACACAAAAAATGAAGATCTCTTTAAAACATACAATTCATTTAAAAGTGGGTTTTTTTACATAAGCAGTTTCTGAGATATCCGTTATTAAATTTTGTCATTGTTCATTACTTGGTCATTCTCTTAAAGCCCGTCAAGTTTCAGCTGTTTCTCGCGATGTCATGGAAACAGTATGGAATTTTAAGGCAGCATATAGCGTCCAGTTGTTAAACATTTGACTATCGCTGTTCTCCTTGTATCCATAACCAAATGTGTAATGTTGCTGTTTCTGTAAAGGTATATTTAGATTAAATTGTAGTAGATAGAAAAAGTCTGTGTTACACTCACATGACTTTCTCTACTCTTGTATAAACTATTTTTACAAACGCTTATTCTCCATATGCTTCATGTTAATCGAGATGTTAATCTTATTGCTAATTTTCTTGTAGATGCAAGGGGCAATATGTTAGGCTTTAAGCGATAGTCAAATGTTTTAAGAGCTGGTTTCTATGTGGAGTATTCCATTCTCTTTGCATTACCAGGACAAAAAAAATGAATAACGAATTTGATAAAAAGTGTAAGTATTCGAAACTTTAAGGGAATAACAAGCAATATCTCGAAAATGGTTCACTCAACAAAAAATGTATATGACATAAATTGTGTATTTTAATAGGTTAACATTTTTTGTGTAGTAAAATTTTGTCTATCTCTTATGGTTTACCAGTTACGTAAAAGTCGTTCACAATGAAGAATACTTTTGGACACATTCCCAGAAAATTCAAGATAAACATTTTGTTTGTCATGAAAGTATCTTAAATATGTGATATTTTAATCAAAATCGTTAAAGCCATTTTTGAGAAAATAAAAATTTTCGAAACATGTTCCATGTAAGCGGTAATCTGGTGTGGGGGAATTTTCTTGAACACCTTCGTGTCGCATCTCTGGAAGATATAGAAACTAAAAACCAAGTTTGGTGTTTATGCGACTGTGCGTTTCTAAGTTATGCTGTTCACACACTCACACGGACATGTTTCCAAAAATATTTTTTTTGTGGATTCAAGGGGTCTCAAAACATATATTTCCGGTGAAATCTCGGTATCGAATTTTTGGGTGGAATACAATACTTCCCCTACTTACTATACGTAGTAGAGAAAGTATTAAGCTTTAGCAAGCATAGTTTGTATACCCAGAGGGTAGATAAAATCATGTATACATTTCTTAAATTTATTCAGGGGGGCAGAATATGTATTTTCGGGAAATTTCGATATCAAATTTCGAACGTGGTAAAGTAAGTAATAAGATGTTGTGATTTAAATTTTTGTCGATGATGTCACATCCTGTACAACAATGGCTCAAAGTTATATTTCTGTTTTGTAAAATTTTCCTTTTAAGGTGTTAAATTTGATGTGCACCAACATGTTTAAAAATTAGTTAATTTAGTCTTATTTGCATTAATTGTTACCTATGAAGGAGCCTGTGTATGGTATGCTTATAACCGGCCAACCCTGCAACGCTTATCTTAGAGTCACGACGTCAGATAATATGACCCCCTCCCCGGTACAACCCTCAGAAGATTTAGAGCTGACCTTATGAGATATACAATTAATTTCTTAGTTCAGTGAAAGTTTTTTTCTTTAAAATATTTCATGTATTCCACCTGAGTTTTATTACTCGAGGGTAGATTCACTGTTAATTAAGAAGTACCAGGAAGGAGCCCCTTTGAGAAAGCTGCCCCCTCTGGATGAGACACTTTATATTACAAGGAAGGATATATGGGTGAAACTTTTAACAAGGTTTTCATTACGTAGACTTCCAACTTCTTTTCATCCCCTGCTCTTCTTCAACCACATAAAAATCGATTTTAACCAGAGCTGAATGCGTATCTTTTCCAACGAGGACATCAGGGTCTGCTCTTTCAGTCTATTGGTCCTTTTAAAGTGGCTCTGAGCAGACGGAGAAAACGAAAACCAGAAGTATTCTCCGTCAGACAAGGAGTGTAGATACCATAGCAACTACAAACCGTGTTTGCTAGAGCTTATTATTTCACTACCACGTACATCTCGTAGTATTGCATTCCATTCAAAAACTCTATAACGAGATTTCATAGGAAATAGATGTTTTGTGGCGCTCTGAATCCAAATAAAGCAGTATGTGCGTGACTGAAAAGCGTAACTAAAAAACGAAACGTCAGATAAATACCAAACCTAGTATTTGAGTTTAGTATCTTCCAAGGATGCAACACGAAAATTTTCAAGAAAATTTCCCACCCCAACTATCTCTTACATGGAACATTTTTCCAAAATTTTGATTTTATAAATAACGATTTTTGTTAAAACAGCATATATTAAAACTATTTAAATGACAAATAAGACGTATACCTTAAATTTTCTGTAAATAGCCGATAAAGTCCTCTTCATTCCGAAGAAATTTTGTATAATCTTGTAAACGTTAAGCGATAAACGAAAACGTACTACATAAAAAATGTAGATCAATTTAAAAAACACAATTCATTTAAAATTATTTCTTTTGTAGTTATCGTTATTAAAGGTTTGCATTTTTCAATACTTATTATTTTAAAGTCCAATCGATTTTCAGTTGTTTCTCGCGATGTCATGGAAACAGTATGGAATTTTAAGGCCAACATATAGCGTCCAGTTGTTAAACATTTGACTATCGCTGTTCTCTTTGTATCTATAACGAAATGTGTAATGTAGCTGTATCTGTAAAGGTTTATTTGGATTAAATGTAGTAGATAGTATAAAAAATTCTGATGTGTTGCACTCACATGGCTTTCTGTACTGTTGTAGAAACCATTTTCTACAAACGCCTATTCTCCATGTGTTTCATGTTAATTGAGATGTCGAGATGTTAATCTTATTGCTAATTTTCTTGTAGGTGCAAGGGGAATATGGTAGGTTTTAAGCGACAGTCAAATGTTTTAAGAGCTGGTTGCTATGTCGAGTATTCCCTTCTCTTTGCATTACCAGAACAAATAACTAATTTCCATTTGACACATAGAGAGACACACACGAACATGTTCCCAAAATGCTTTTTTTTTATTCAGGGGGTCTCAAAACATGTATTTTCGGTGAAATCTCGGTATCGAATTTTAGGGTGGTATGCAATACTTCCCCTACTTACTATACTATACTATCAGCACCAGGGGAAGTAGCATTAGTGGAATTAGGAAGAACAAGAAGAAAGGGAGTGATACTGGAAAGAATATTAAAATTTTGGTTTAGGTGCCTGAGAAAAGATAAAGAGGAATTTTTAAAGATATGCATGGAACAACAAAAGAGTATGAAAAATAAAAATAGCTGGTGGACAGGGGTAGAAAACATTATGGAGAAAATAGGAATGGGAGATATCTGGAGAATAGGAGAAAGAAATAGCGATGATTTCTGGATAGCAGTAAGAAACAGAGTGGAGGATATAGAAAGACAAGAGATTTGGGGAAGCTTAGAAAATAAAAAGTCACTAGGGTTCTATAGATTAGTAAAAAGGAAATGGGGAAGAGAAGGGTATGTAGATTATTGTAATAGAGCAGGAAAAGAAGCGTTTGCATGGATGAGAACAGGAGGAATGTATTTGAGAGGGTTAAGAGGTAAAAAAATGGAATTTGTGAATTATGCGACGATAACGAAAGCACAGAGCATTATATGTCAGAATGCAAAGAATTAGCAGAATGGAGACAAGAAGTATGGGAAGAAAAATGGGAAAAAATGGATAGGAAAATAGTAGCAATTAAAATGCTAACGAGAAAAGAACAAAAGCAAATTAAGAGTATGGGGGAGTTCTTAAAGAAAGTAAAAGAGAAATGGAGTAGAAAAGTAAGAGAGATAAGGAAGGTAGAAAGGCAAATTGAGGAAGGAGAAGATGGGCAAATAGGGATAAAAGGTAGTAAGGAATGTTTAGAGGAGCCAGAAGGCCAGGGTGCCAGGCAAAAATAGCAGCATAGCTGGCAAGGAAATTTGTACATATGTTAAGTTAGTTTATAAGTGGAACATTGTAAAAAGAAGTATGTAGGAAAAAGTACAATAAATTATCTATCTTATCTATCTACTATACGTAGTAGGGAAAGTAAAAGCGAATAAATAATTCCCATTTGAGAAAAGTATAAGTAATTAAAAATACTTACATACTCGGAGGTCGAATTGTTACATAGACAATCCATTTTCTCTGTTATGCAACGCCAAAACCTCCCGCCGACAGTTGCAACCCTGATCCAGACCAAGCAGATGAAATGTGAAGTGAAATGACAATCGTGGTGAAACGGAGGGACAGAAAATTCCGGGGATGTGATGAACACTTCCAGCATTCCTCCAGCGACCGGGGAAACCTCCGAAAAAAACCCATGGGTCAGGAAGGTCGGCCTTGGGAATCGAACCCATGAACCTCAAGAAATGTGGGCACAGACGTTACCACCTGAGCCATTCCGCTCAGTGACAAGGATAGTAAGAATTCATTGCATTCAGAGGACCTCAAAACGTACATTTCCCTCAAAAGGGAATGCTGTAGAGAATGTGTAATGAGAGTTGAAGCCAGGAAGATCGGATGGAAGCAAGTTAATAGCGGTATAATTTGCGAGCTGGTCAGATGCAATGTATACAGAGAAACAAATGAAACAAGAGTTTTGGAAAATGCTATCCGACACTCATATGGGAGCCCCATATCAATTACGTACAGAATACGTCGCTAGGTTTTCATTTGTTTACTCGAGGGAGTCGCCGCGTGTGCAGGAGTACGTGAAATTACGTAGTAAACGTGACAACGGAGTTTCTCCCATGTTGAACACGAGGATTTAAACTCGACATCAACTGCAACTCTGTGGAGATGACCGCAGATTTCGGGGCCGCTTCCTAATGGAAATCCTCGATCCAAGCGCTCCTGGTTGGCACGCTGGAAACTTATTTAAATATACTTGCAAAAATCTGATGTGCTGAATTTACAAGTCTTTCTCTGAAAGCTCATTCTAATGTGTACTTCTTCTTAACAGAGATGAAGTTTCACAACTTTTCGTTGTAGTTATAAGAAAAATACAGTAGACTAAAGCGTGAGGCAGTATTCTTTATCACTTAAATGATATCAGTCTAATAGCAGCCCGCCTTACAAGCAGTATGTATATGTTACAATATATAAAGTGTATATTACAATCATTGTACAGGGTGAGCCAAGAGACTCCGAACCGCCTGTGCGGTGTTTTTACTGTCCGCATCTTCGGCGCCAGTTGCCGTCTGGCGCTATCTTAGAAAGGCGCGGATGAAACCATACAACATTTTTAAAACTACTTTTAAAGGCTTTACTTACCAACTTTATGAAAGGAAATACTGAAACTGGTTACCGCCGTTGTCCATACATTTTTGGCACCTGTTTAGGAAACTATCCATCATGGAATTTTTGGGGGGAATTTTCTAAACGATGACCGAAGCTGTCTAATGTTTCCTCGATAAGAACCGAACGTCGTCTTCATAGCCTGAACACTTCCTGTGGCCTGAAATTTACTGTCAAGTTCATGGATTGTTGTACGGCCTGGAACTTTTACACCTGGAAATCTTTCTGCAAACGTACTTTCACTTGGCAAGCTGACCGAGTTAACACATACGAATCATAAATAAATACACGCTGTGCAGTAGAAAACATATACTGAGCCGTAATATACTTTGCGACTAAGTACAGGACAAAATAATACATAACTCGTAATAACTGAACTACATCACATCACCGTCAACTCAAAACTGCACTTCACAATGCACAGCTAAACCTCAACAGCAGTGTTTTTTTATAGCAGCAATGCGTTATCATGTTTTTATCAGATTTCCACACGCCCAGTGGAAAAACACCGCACAACCGGTAATATTGTTCATAAACTACCCCTCCGGGATAACTTAAAACAGAAAGTGTATAAGACAACCCACACACCCTGGACGAATTAAAACAAAATATCCGCCAGGAAATATCTCAACGTGAACTACGGCGAGTGATGGATAGTTTCCCAAAGAGGTGCCAAAAATGTATAGACAACTACGGTGGCCAGTTTCAGCATCTCCTTTCGTAAAGCCTTTAAAACTAGTTTTAAAAATGTTGTATTGTTTCATGCGCGCCTTTCTATGATAGCGGCAGATGGCAACGAGTGCCGAGGACTGGGCAGGAAAAACACCGCGCAGGCGGTTCGGAGTCTTTTGGCTTACTCTGTATTATGTTAAATTATTATGTACTTGTATAAAAGTTATGTGAATGTATTGCGTAGGTTAACAATGTAGGAGCTGTGAGAATAGAAGCAAGCTGTTTTTATAGGAAAAAGAATGACAAAGTAGAAGCCGAAAGTTGTTAACAATAAGGTCACCTTGAGACAACAATAAATTAGAAAGTTAAAAAAAGGCTATTAATAGTTCTTGGAACAATCATAATGTAATATTTAAAACGGTTTATAAATTTTCACGTGGATGTGGAAAGAAAAGCCAAGGTAAAAACAAAGTATTCTATTGGAGTAGGCTTAGCAATCAAAATCTAGAGAAGTTAAAGTAAAATAAAAGTTTTCTATTGGGGTAGGCTTAGCCAATCAGAAACCACAAATAGAGAAATGTACAAATTCAAACGGTCGACGCTGGTAGGTAGCGTACCCAAGCAGTTAGGTTCGGTACGGGTTCAGTGGTTGTATGTGAGACATGATAATGCATTGCGGTGAGACTAATATTGAAGTAGGTGTTTTATTAGCTCCACGTATTGAAGCCAATTTGAAGTTACGTTGTTTGCACCAAGCCTTGGGCGTCAATTAGTAGTAGTTTGTATTGAAGGAGTTGTATTATATTTCAACTGTTGGGGAGCCGAACTCGTAGTAGTTGCAACCGCACGTATAGTAAACAGTTTCCGGTAGCCTTCGCCCCAAATGTACTTTCAGGTGGCCTTTGTCCCAAGTTAAAAATATTAACTTTGTAATTTGACCGTTTATTTAAGTATTATACATTTATGTTTGCATCGGCTGCGTCAGTATTATTGTTAGAGACACGTTTCTCTTAGCAGGGTTGTGATGCGACAAGAATGTAGGCTTACACAGAGTATTATTTTACTTCACTCCTTTTATTAATACTTGATACGATTTAAGTAACACTTCAGTGATATAGCGAGCTGTGAGATTCTTTTTATTAATTACTTGTACTTGTTAACACGTAAACTTATTTTTCGTCTCACATGAATACGTATTAAATCTCTCGAGGACACACAAGCAACGCATCCAGTTATGAGCACTGTTTGGAGGCAAATGAATTGATTTCAACGTCTAAACTTGTAAATTTCTGTATTTTAAGCCTCTGATCGGCTAATCCTACTGCAATAGAATACCTTCATTTAACTAAAGCTTTTATAAACATATGCAATGACTGTTACATACATTTTTCAAATTATTACATACACATATTGCTTTAAGGTGGGGTGTTACTGAATTTATATATTATATAATTAGACTGAAATTATTTAAGCGTTAAAAATACTGCCTCAATATATATGTTTACCTGTAATTAACAATAATATCACAGCTCTATAATAGGATACATCAGTGAAGTGTTATTTATCCGTGTGAAGGATTAATAAAAAGTAAAATACAATTATAATTTGTGTAAACTTTATTCTTCATCCGTACCAGCTCTAGTTAGATTTACTTGATCTCAAAGATATTACTGACGCAGCCGTGGCATAAATAATAAATAAATAAACATTAAAAATAATTATTACAAATAGAATTGACACTGAACATCGCCGCAAAAGTTGGTTCTTAAATGTGGGGCGAAGGCCACGGGAAAGTTTGTACCCAAAGCTTGGGCGGACATTAAAAGAAACATATCTCCCCCAAAGTTGGCATCCATTACGTGCTGCAACATAATACACATTCAAGCGATAGTCAGAATTGTTTAGTGACGGCTTTGAAATCTCATGTATTTTACATGATCACGAGAAAAACCAATGGCTTTAGCACTTTCAAAAAATTTGGAGGTGGATTACGTCACAAAAGATGTTTTTGGACACAAATTCTCTGTTTTAACGAGATCTGCATCTTTATGTAGTAGGACTATGTCTATCTCTTATAGTTTACCAGTTCTAAAAATCTGATGTGTTACACTCACATGACTTTCTCTACTCTTCTACAAACTATTTTTACAAACGCTTATTCTCCATATGCTTCATATTAATCGAGATGTTAATCTTATTGTTAATTTTCTTGTAGTTGCAAGGGGAATTGGTAGACTTTAAGCAATAGTCAAATGTTTTAAGAGCTGGTTGCTGTGTGGAGTATTCCATTCTCTTTGCATTACCAGGACAAAAAAAAATGAATAACGGATTTCCATTTGAGAAAAAGTATTGCAAAATTTAAGGGAATAACAAGCAATATCTCGAAAATTGTTGACTCAACAAAAAAAATGTACATGACATAAATTGTGTATTTTAACGCGATCTACATTTTTTGTGTAGTAAAATTTTGTCTATCTCTTATGGTTTACCAGTTATGTAAAAGTCGTTCACAATGAAGAATACTTTTGGAGACATTCCCAGAAAATTCGAGATATACATTTCATTTGTCATTTTTAATCAAAGTCGTTAGAGACATTTTTGAGAAAATTAAAATTTTCGAAAAATGTTCCATTTAAAGGGTAATCTGGAGTGAAGGGGATTTTCTTGAAAACCTTCGCGTCGCATCTCTGGAAGGTACTGAACCTAAATACCAAGTTTGGTGTTTATCCGATTGTTCGGTTCTGAGTTATGCTGTTCACAGACACACACACACACACGGACATGTTTCTAAAAATGCTTTTTTTGGATTCAGGAGTCTCAAAAAATATATTTCCGGTGAAATCTCGGTATCGAATTTTTGGGTGGAATACAATACTTCCCCTACCTACTATACGTAGTAGAGAAAGTAAAAAGTCGTTACGAATGAGGAGGAATTCAGGCCATTCCTAGAAAACTGGAGATGAAAATTTTATTTTTCCTGTGAATATCTTCCATTACAGCCAGTTTTGAGAAAACAAAACAAATTACCAAATTGTTTCCATGTAAATTACAGATTGTGTTAGGGGTCCATTCTTTTAAATCTTCGTGACACATCTTTGAAAAATGCTGAATTTAAATACTAGTTTCCACCCGAAACTTTCACACCGAGATGTCGCCGGTTTGAGTCTTCCTGAATCCAGAAAAAGCATTTTTATAAAAAGGCTGTTAACGATTTTGATTAAAGTGCCACAGTTTTAATTATTTTCATGGCATAATACAAGGGCGGATTGATAAGTCAGTGACAATTTAAAGAGAATAACAAGTTTTTTTTCCAAAAAATCAGTTTTTGGTTCTCAACATAGCCTCCTATCAACTCAATACACGTCGTCCAATTTTTTAACCGTTCCAAAAATATGATTTTTCGATGTCTACAAAATATCAGGTTGTTTTTGGCATGATGTGTTCACTGGATGTGAATTTCCTCCCAGCGAGCCAAGTTGTTAGGTTTGCGAAGAAGAAGTCGCTCCACTAATGTTGCGATGGCAATGGCTGACTTGTGTGGATGCATTATCCTGGTGAAAGAGAACCTTTTTCTTCACCAAATGGGGTCGTTGCTTTAACAATTGCTTGTGCGGCATTGCGGCATAATATGAACCTGTGATCGTTTTACCCTGTTTCAGGTAGAGGAGGTCCATCATCCCTTGTGAATCCCAAAAGACAGCTGCCATGATTTTTCCTGCTGACGGAATGGAAATCCACTGCTTTGATTGTTATTTGGTTTCAGGTTGATAGTAAAGGATCCAAGTTTCATCAACCGTGATATAACTCATTTGGGTTGCGCTGGAACATGTTCAACCATCCCTGTGAAATGGTCACACGATTCCGCTTGTTCTTAACTGTAAGCAGACACGGTACCATCCTGCTGACAGCTTTCTCATACCCAAAAATTCGTGCAGAATGTTATACACCCGTTCACTTGGCTATCTCACGGATTTTCACTCGACGGTCTTCCAACACAATATCGTGAACTTTGTTCACCATTTCTTCTGTTGTGACCTCAACTGCCTGTATTGTGCCCGAACCGTCAGTTCGAAATTCAATGAACCACTTGTGAACCATGCCAGGTGATGGAGCAGAGTCCCCATAATACATTCAACTTTTTTTCCGTTTCCTTCACCGTTTCGCCACGAAAAAAGTAGTGCTTTATCAGAACACGAAATTCACTTTTCTGCAGCTTCTACGAAGCAACACACATCTGCTTATTTAAGACGCTCTTAACAATGTTCTAAGAAACAAATGATGACGAAATTCTGCGATTATGTCCAGAATAGTTATAAGACTTAGGTACAAACAAGAAATCTGTGATTGGAACACTATCTCTCGTCAAAGTCATGGACTTATCAATGCGCCCTCGTCAATGTATATCTTGAATTCTGTAGGAATAACCTGAAAGCTCCTCTTCATTCTGAATGACTTTTGTAAGCGATAAACAACATTTTATTGTTCAGAAAAATAGAGATCTCGTAGAAGTACAAAATTTATGCCATAAAAGTTTCGTCAGACTATCCATTTCCGAGATTGGATTGAATTTTCAAACATTTGTACTTTTTCAGCTTCAATATCGTTGTTGGTTTTTACCTTCTCTATCACGTACATAGTAGGTGAGGATGATGTTGCATTCCACCCCCTGAATCCAAAAAAAGCATTTTTGGAAACATGTCCGTGCGTATGTTTGTCTATGAACAACATACTCTAAAGCAAAAAGTCGGATAAATACCAAACTTGGTACTTGAGTTTAGTAACTTTCAAGGATGCGACACGAAGATTTTCAAGAAAACTTCCCACCCAAAACTACCCTTTACATGGAAAATTTTTGGAAAGCTTAGATTTTCTCAAAAATATCTGTAAGGATTTGATTAAAATATAATGCGTTTAACACATTTTTATAAGAAATTAAATGCATATTCTAATTTTATGGGAATGTCTAAAATCCCTGTTCATTCTGAATGACCTTCGTATAACTGGTAAACCGCAAGAGATAGACAACATTTTGCTACATAAAAAATTTGTATCTCGTTAAAACACACAATTTATTTCATATACATTTTTTGTGGAGTGAACCATTTCCGAGATATTTTTTGTTGCTTGTTTGAATTTTCAAATACTTAACCTTTTTCTTAAATGGGAATTCGTTATTCTTTTTACTTTCTCTACTACGTATAGTAAGTAGGGGAAGTATTGTATTCCACCCAAAAATTCGATACCGAGATTTCACCGGAAATACATGTTTTGAGACCCCCTGAATCCAAAAAAAATATTTTTGGAAACATGTCCGTGTGTGTGTCTGTGTGTGTGTCTGTCAACAGCATAACTCAGAAACGAATAGTCGGATAAACACCGAACTTGGTATTTAGGTTCAGTATCTTCCAAGTATGCGACACGAACGCTTTTCAAGAAAATCCCCCCACCACAGACTACCCTTTACATGGAACATTTTTCGAAAATTTTAATTTTCTCAAAAATGGCTCTAACGATTTTGATTAAAATATCATATATTTAAGCTATTTTCATGACAAATGAAATGTGTATCTCGAATTTTCTGGGAATGTCTCCAAAAGTGTTCTTCATTCTGAACGACTTTTGCATAACTGGTAAACCATAAGAGATAGATAAAATTTTACTGCACAAAAAGTGTAGATCGCGTTACAATACACAATTTATGTCATATACATTTTTTTTGTTGAGTGAACCGTTTTCGAGATATTGCTTGTTATTCCCTTAAATTTTCCAATACTTATACTTTTTCTCAAATTCGTTACTCATTTTTTATGTCCTGGACTTGCAAAGAGAATGGAATGCGCCACATAGCAACCAGCGCTTAAATATTTGACTATCGCTTAAAACCTACCATGTTCCCCTTGCATCTACAAGAAAATTAGCAATAAGATTAACATCTCGATATCTCAATTAACATGAAGCATATGGAGAATAAGCGTTTGTAATAATAGTTTGTACAAGAGTAGAGAAAGTCATGTGAGTGTAACACATCAGATTTCTTTTATGTCCTGTACATGCAAGGAGAATGGAATGCGCCACATAGCAACCAGCTCTTAAACCATTTGACTATCTCTTAAAGCCTACCATATTCCCCTTGCACCTACAAGAAAATTAGCAATGTTTATCTCGATTAGCGTGCAGTAGAAGCAGAATAAGCGTTTGTAAATATAGTTTGTACAAGAGTAGAAAAAACACATTTTTAATTAGCCTTTGCATTTTAAATATAGGCTAGAGCTTGTCAAGAAAAGCGATATTCCAAACGAATAGGATCGCGATGATTTTTAACCGGGAGATACTGGATTCCACCTGAACAAGATCCCGGTACGATATACCAAAGAAGTAATCTCGACTCTACCTCCGAGTGGAATAAGGCATTATAAAGACCATGGGGGGTCCTTCAAAGAGATCAAGAGAAAGTTTTTCCTTTAAAGCAGAAACCCTCTGTGCTTCTGTGGTGCACAAACGGGCAGAGAGAGAGAGAGAGAGAGAGAGAGAGAGAGAGAGAGAGAGAGGGAGGGAGGGAGAGGGAGAACCCAGCCTTCATTCACAAAACACAGGTGAAGTTCTGACCTGGAAAAGAGCCACGTTACCAATGCCCGCTGCAGCGTCTACTGTGTTTTATGTTTCCAGAAACATTTGAAGTATTTCACTCAATGAAAACTGTATGAGCTGTCAACTCAACTTAAACGTTTGCCCCACGCAGAGATATTGCACGTCACGCTGTGTATCATATTCAGGGCTGTTCTACAACGTTTTGTTAACGCTTAGCAAAACCGCTAGCCAATAGATTGCCATTCTGTAACTTCGTAAAAAAACATGTTATTAAGAATAAAGATTTGTTTGTTCACAGCAACAAACGTCGGGAGTTACACCTACTCTAACGCGTTTGTTACATAACAGATTCGAATAGACCTCGTTTTATGCCACTGTAAGAGAAAAGGCACGATAGAAGTTTGTCATTTTAATTATCAAATGATTATTTATATGTTTTAGCGTAAAATATAAACATTACGGATTAGGTTTGAGTAAGCAAAACTCCCAACATAAGTTTTAAGGGACGAATTTAATAGCAATAAATGTTCTATAACCTCATATCGAATATAACATAATTGACCGAGCGGGATGGATCAGGCGGTAAAGTCTGTGTCCCGCATTCTGGAGGTCCCGGGTTCAAATTCCGTGGACTGAACAATACGTCTGAGTTTTTTTGTGGTTTTCCTCAGTTGCCAAGGTAAATACCGGATTGGTTATTTAATACCACGACCCAAAGTTCCACCTTAAATATAAAACAATAGTCAAATAAAAAAATAATGCCATCTATCTATAGATAATGTAAGCTGTTAGACTGGACGACACCCTAACGCCATCTGCATGGCACGAAGCAGATCCGGCTGCCATGAGCTGGGGGTCTCTATGAGCACGTGACGAAGCAAGATGGCATTTCCAGGGATGAGACCTAGAAGGATAGCTGTGCGACGATTTGACTAGACGGCACCCTAATGTCATCTGAACGGCATGAAGCAGGTGGTTACAGGGACGAAACCTAGAAGGCTAACTGTCCGCTTTTCTGTGTGGGGGCGGCGGTTAGACTGGCCGGCACCCTAATGTCACCTGAATGGCATAAAGCAGGTGGTTACAGGGATGAGACCTAGAAGACTAACTGTCCGCCTTTCTGTGTGGGGGCGGCGGTTAGACTGGGCACCCTAATGCCATCTGCACGCCATGAAGCAGGTGGTTACAGGGATGAGACCTAGAAGGCTAACTGTCCGCCTTTCTGTGCGAGGGCGGCGGTTAGACTGGACGGCACTCTAATGCCATCTGCACGCCATGAAGCAGGTGGTTACAGGGATGAGACCTAGAAGGCTAACTGTCCATCACATATCGTTCTAAGAGATATCCACCAACAAATCCGTCGCGATATGACCAGGGAGTTAAAGCGACGTAAAATAAAATAGAGCAAAAAAATTAAGTTCAAATAGTGATAAATCCTGTGTTTATTTGCATGGTTAATGAGTTCATTTACTTATTTTTCGACTAGGGTTAGAGTCTGAATACTTTTGAGAGCTGAGGATAGTACAGTCACATGTTTTCTTTCCCAGAATTATTTTAAGATAATTTCCAATTTGCAAAAATATTTGAGTTCCAGAAAGTTATTTACAAGTTTCTCGTAACCATAGAAATGGAATTTATACTGATGCTGCAAGAAAAGGAATTACATAAGAGTCAGTTGGGTTATAAAATAATAATTTATACGTAGTAAATTTGTGTATGAAAAATAATCCAAAATAAAATACTTGTAGCTGTAGCATTCCCCCAGATAACACTAGTGAAACTAACATTTCTTTTTACCACGACCCACTACTTAACGAATACCTAGAATAATATAAATATTGTTAGATCAATAATGATTTGAGGTGGTTGTAGCCGCACGTATGGTATACCAAGTTGAAGCTGTTTTAGACTACACACGTATTGGATGCCAATTTTGCGGGAGTATGATTCTAGGAGTGTTTGCCCCACGTACGATACAAACTTCCCGGTGGCCTTCGCCCCTTTCCAGTGGACCTCGCCCCCACGTTAAAAAATCAACTTTGTATTTTAATGTTTATTTAAATATTATATATGTATGCCTCGGCTGCGTTATTAGTATTTTTGGAGCACGTATCATTTAGCAGGGGTGGTACGTCTAAACAATGAAGTCTTACACAAATTATAATTGCAGTGTACTTTGTTTATTAATACTTCACACGATTAAATAACACTTTACTGATGTATCCTACTATAGAGCTGTGAGATTATTGTTATTTGCACTTTTCACAGGTAAACATTATATTATTCACTCTACAATGAATTTTTTTGTCTCAAACTGAACCTGTACCGTACCGATCTCGTTGGTTACGCTTCCTTATAGCGTCTACCGCCTGAATCTGTACATTTCCTCTATTTCAAGTCTCTGATTGGCTAAGCCTACTCCAATAGAATACCTTTATTTAACTTTAACGTTCTCTAGTTTTTGATGGGCTATTTATAAACTGTTTTAAATATTACCTTATTATTGTTCCAAGAATTGTTAGTAGCATTATTAAACTTCCTAATTTATTGTTGTCTCAAGGTTACCGCATTGTTAGCAACTTTCGGCTTCTACTTTGTAATTCTGTTTGCTACTGAAAGCAGTTTCCTTCTATTCTCACAGCTCCTACATTGTTGAGTAACGTAATACATTCACATAACATTATTGTACATGTACGTAATAATATAAACATAATACAATGACTGTTACATACATTTTATATATTATATTACACACATATTGCTTTAAGGCGGGCTGTTATTACATTGTATATTATAAATTAGACTGATTTCATTTAAGTGTTAAAAATACTCCCTCAATATGATATATATTCTTGATGTTAATTATATTTATCTGACTGTTAGTTACTATATATGTTAGCGATATTTCTGGTATACGACGCAAGAATATTTCTACTGGGCACGAAGTTTACGAGGAAGATCTTGCTTCACACAAAAGCCAGGAGAAACTACGAAACATTAGAAAGAACTTTTGTTGACAGTGCGCGCTAAAAAAGCATAAGTTGCCACGCTAGGAGAACTCCGGAAAATTTCACAAGCCGAGGATTCCACCATTGTCTTAAGTCATGTGATTTTTGAGAAGCCAAAGAGAGGAACTACCCCCTCTCAAATTTGCGAAATCTCGTGACCAGTCAGCCATTTAGAAAATTAGAAGTAATATACGGACCGATCGACTATCATCCTATTGTGACGTACAAGTATTGTTGCGTACGTGACTTGGCTGCCCAGATCGGGTATTGCGTAAGAGTGGTGGGGATAAACGAGTTTTAGATAGCGTCATCACGCGAGTTAGCGTGGGTTGAGTCAGTCAGTAGACGAGAGTAGTGGCTAGTTACTGGAAGAGGCAGGTTGTGTTGTGTGCGCGCTACCCATGCGTCCAAGCATGGCGTCCTCACCGACAGACATGGAAACAAGGAGGTACTGTATCCCCTTTTATTAATAAACCCCCTTGTCATCCACATCTATTCAGTTTAATTTATCATAGTAGATAGATCTCTTCTCTCATCTGCACCATGTAGTAATCCTTTTACTAGGTATTTCCTAATATTTTTCACATTTCTCTTAGCTGCGTCCCTCGTCGTGACCTCGCATAATGTAAATTATTAACTTTTAGATTCTTCGGTACCCGAGTTGCGAGTCGCTCTACCCCCATTGAGCTAGTGTGTTTAGAGGTCACGACGATAGCTATATAAGCTAAGGTCCAGACGAAAAATAATTCTTTCTGTTAAATTCGCTTGCCGGTTAAACCTGCGACACTCAACATAAACATTCCGCGCCAAATCTATAAGTGTAGAGATGTAATGCATAGTATATTCTGGCATATCAGTAAACATTGTCATTACCAGACGTATTATTGTGTTGCATTGTCGATAGCATTAATGGGTTCCTTTGATTATATTTCGGCCTAACGATCCTTCCTTTGGCGCCGAACACGCTAAAGAGAAGGCTTTTTTTTTAATTCGGTTTGGTATGACGTCAACCCTGCCTGGCTCGCTTGGTTAAACATAGTGGCGGGATATAGTTAGCGTCACTTTAGCGTGAGCATTTGATGCAGCAATTCGCATGTGTGGTCAGTCCTCGACTTCGGGACATCTCCCCTCATCCTGTTTTCCTAAGTGCAATGTAGAGTCCTCAAACATGTCAATAAATTCCAAGTAATTTGTGTATATAATGTTTTTGTAAATGCAAAACCTCACGTCCCCCTCTAGATCTAGACACCATGGTCCGGGTCCTCTTGCCCTTAGCGAGTTACGCTCCCCCATGCGCGTGTTGGGGTGATCAAAATTTAATTCATTTGCTGGAAATCGTTTGACCCACACCCCAGAATGTAACAATATCGTGCGCGCGACAGTAACTGGTTTAAAGTGAATGTATTTCTTTTAACTCACTTGATAGTAGTATATGCCCCACGGGAGGTAGACGCCGCCAACACGTCACTGGCGCCAAGTTAGAGGTATTCCCCCGTCCTTGAAACGTATGTTTCAAAGAAAAGGGAATTCCCTTGACCTTGAACTGAGTCAGTAACCTGTTGCGGAGATCTGCCTCGCCGTGGGGGTATAATTAGAAAGGTATATAAGAAAAGGTTATAGTACTTTTTATGTTAATTGTGTTGTATTAATCTTGCGAGAAAGAGAAACGTATAAGAAAACAAAATGTATGTATTTATATTGATGATGGTAGCACTTACGAGTGCTAGCGATGAAGGAGAGAGTTGCGTTAGTTTTGGAAGATGCGGATTTGAGGTCGATGCTGATACGGGTCATTTGCAGAATGCAACTATGTGTCGCAAAGATTATGAATTACTGTCAAATTGTTCTTGTATATATAAAAAGGATAGTGTATGTAAATTTAATGCTAAATCCATGGATATAAAAAGTATTAAAAATGTATATACGTGTCTAAAGCCCGTAACAAAATGTCAGGCAGGAAGGAGATGTAGTCTAATGTATTATAAAAATATACCTGTCGGACAGGTACAGTGCGAGATGGGGTTTATGATGAATGAGGTTTGCGAATGCGTTGCGGCTCACAAAAATCAAGAAGGATGTAACTTTCAGGGTACTTCCGTTAAAATGATTGCAAACGATGATAAACTTATATTGGTCGAAATGGTAGACTGTAGAGAACTGATTGACTTGTTTGATGTTCCAGAAGGTATAGGTCTTGATTGGAAGTTAACGTCAAAAGAAACAGAATTGATCACCGTATATAGTATGATAGACGATATGAATACTTATTTTACAGATAATTACATATATGTTTTTGGAAATTGTGGGGATGCGGAATGGAAATTAAAGATAGGAAACAAAAGTGTTATAACGGGAAGGGTAAAAAGATCTGCATCTAGATGGGCCGCTGAAGGTACGTTTAACATTAGATCGGAATGTGGACAGACGTCGACCGAATCTGGAGGGCGCATCTCCGTAGAGAGCTTAAGAAGAGCTGCGTTTGAAAAATGTAAGTCTTCTGTTAGTAAGGTTAAGCAAAAGCTTGTGAGAGAATATGCTGAAAAGACGAAAAATTTGAATCAAAAAATTAGTTTATTAACCGAAGAAAATAAAAGAATTAAGGAAGATTTGAAAAAATCGGGTGCCGCGATAGCAGGCTTAAAGAGTGAATTGGAAGTTCGAAATCATAATTTATCTAAGCACAAGGATTTAGTCGACAGTATTAAAAGAAATGCACATCATATATACGATCAATTTCAAGAATTACAAACTTTAATATCTAAGTTAACTAAAACGGGGGCGTGTACAGATGTAAAAGATGAGGAACCTGATTTATTTGTAAACTATGATCTTGAGGAATTAGAAGGAGAAGAAGAAGAGGAAATTGGAGGGGTTGGAGGAAGAAGAAGTGAAGAGGAAAAGGAAGAAGTTGAAAAACATAGTGATGAATTTTCGTATATTATATAAAAAAACTAATGCAAAGGAGTGGGAAATGAAGAGGAAATAAGGCTTTTTAAATACATAATAAAGAAAAAAAAGGTAAGTGTGTACATTATTATAGCATTAAGTTGTAAGTTAAGGTTTTTTTTGTAAAGGAAGAGGAGATAAGGATTTTTTTAAATATATAACAAAGAAGAAGGTAATATATATATATTTTTTTTATTCAGCTTTTTTTGAGGCTACAATGCCTCACCCTCACCAAGAATACAATACTAATAGTTTTACATTTTGCATTTTATTTTGAATGTGTTAGACTAAAATGCTTTAAGTTCAGCTTTTTTTTTGAGGCTACAATGGCTCACCCTCACCAAGAATACAATACTAATAGTTTTACATTTTGCATTTTATTTTGAATGTGTTAGACCAAAAGCTTTTAAGTTCAGCTTTTTTTTGAGGCTACAAAGGCTCACCCTTACTAAGAATACAATACATTTTACATTTTTGCATTTTATTTTGAATGTGATAGACTGAAAGTTTTAAGTATGAAATTTTGGTTTAAATTGCTATACATTGAAAGGAGTATCCAATCAAGTTTATCTTTTTAATCTATTACAAATTGCTCCGAAAGTGTCTGATTCATCGCTATAATTGACCAATCTAGTTTATTTGCATATTTTCTCATTGTTTCTTCCGATAGTGTTTGATGCATGCATATTTTCTCCCAATCTATGTACTGTATACACTCAGCTATTACTTTTTCTGTTATATTTTGGTATATGGACACACTGTATCAATTTAATCTATTTGCATATTTTATTATTGTTTCTTCTGTCAATTTTTGATATATGCTTGCTAGTTCCCAATCAAAACAATCTTTACATTCATCTATCACCTTTTCCGTTATGCTATCACTGCTGTGAGCACATAACCAAGTCCAGTTTAACTTGTTTTTAAAGTTAATTATAAAATCCTCACTTAGTGTTTTATGAGATGTAATTTCATCCCAATTAAATTTGACACTAAACTCGCGAATTACATCGTAAGAAAATTTAATTGATGTTATCGATTTGTTTTTGATGTTTTTTTGAATTAAACTTTTTAAAAATGAATATCTGTATTTATCATAATAAGATAAATCCTTAAAATTTATGAACATTTTGGTTAGCATGGATCGGTTAACATCTGTATAAACACCAAGAGGAATTTTATATTTAACTATTGTATTAGTACACAAATGCTGCAGGTTCATCATGATTTGTTTAATTAGTGGAACCAAATTTTTTGTCCCCTCTTACGGTTTTTCTTTTAATGTGATTAACTCTTTTTGTAACCGGTGTTTCAATTTTGTAAACAATAAGCTGTGCAATAGCTTTTGCTTTATTGATACTTATGACTTTACCAGATAAATTAAATAATATGACATTTATGGTTCCACTGTAATCCTGGTCAATAACGCCACCTAAAACAACTAAATTTTTTACTGCATTACTTGATCTGGTGTTAATGATGGCGCATGTTCCTTTAGGCAACTTTACAGATACCTTAGTATCAATTATTGTGCTACACCAAGGAAAAACTGATGTAACTTTAGGACTAAACAAGTCATAACCTGCAGAATTGTACTTACGTACTGGTGGCTGTGCAGATTCGTCGTGCAAGCTGTAATACAATTTAATGTCTTTTTCTTTTTTTTCTTCTATCACAATCACGCTGCTATCTGATGTTCCTTCTTCTTCTTGTTGCGATGCGTCTGCTTCTTCTTTTCTTGCCTCGGGTTCTTGTAGGTTAAGCGAAGGTTCTTTGCTGCATGGTTCAGGTTCATCAGATACTGTATCTATCAGTTCTTCTTTTATTGCTTCAATAGTAGAAGACTGGACGATGTCTTCTTCTTCTTTGTTTTTGGATTCTGGCTGAACGGTGGGTTGAACAATTAATTCTTTTTCTTTTCTTTCCTGAAGAAAAGTTGAGTTTAGCGATTCTGGCAGAGCGATGACTTCTTCTTCTTCTTCTTGATGTACACCATGCAAAATTTCCTCGAAATAGTGGTCTGTAGGTTGTGAGTACATAAGAGTATCGTGTTTTTGGTGAGGATGAGACATTGTGCATGATCTGGAAATATATAGCTTGGTTTTATACTGTGTATTACACGTGATTAAGAACACCTAAGGCTAGAAAGGCGGATGTAATACCAAGAATAGGGCGGTATAAGGTGAACGCAGCAACTTGGACTACTGTATAGTTAAATGTCAGGGATAGGGCGGTACAAGGTAAACGCAGCAACTTGGACTACTGTATAGTTAAATGTCAGGGATAGGGCGGTACAAGGTAAACGCAGCAACTTGGACTACTGTATAGTTAAATGTCAGGGATAGGGCGGTACAAGGTAAACGCAGCAACTTGGACTACTGTATAGTTAAATGTCAGGGATAGGGCGGTACAAGGTAAACGCAGCAACTTGGACTACTGTATAGTTAAATGTCAGGGATAGGGCGGTACAAGGTAAACGCAGCAACTTGGACTACTGTATAGTTAAATGTCAGGGATAGGGCGGTACAAGGTGAACGCGGAAACTTGGACTACTGTATAGTTAAATGTCAAGGATAGGGAGGTACAAGGTGAACGCGCCAACTTGAAATACTACATAGTTAAATGTCAAGGATAGGGCGGTACAAGGTGAACGCAGCAATTCATGTTATATAAATTGTTGTTGTACTGAGGACAACTTACAGTGCGGCAAGAGCAACTTGCTGCAAGGACAAGGTCGTGTTATAATAAGGAAAAGGTACCAAGCATAGATTAGTGCAAGAGCACTCGGTACGGGAAATACTAAAAGCAAGGTTATGTTACACCTAAGGCTAGAAAGGCGGAAGGCTATGTTATATAAGTTGTTGTTCTATCGAGAGGAAAACACGATGTACAAATTGGCACGTATCGACATAAGGAAAACGCTGCAAGGATAATAAAATGTCAAGGGTAAATCGTGCATATAAATAAAGCCGGCGTACACGTTTTAATGCAGGAGGAAAAGAAGAAGCTTGCAATCTTACTGAACACGTGAGTACAATGGAGCATTTCTCAATTTTAAATCACAGACAAAGAACATTAGATAGATTTTATTCAGGATATACAGAATCTAGTATATTAGTAGATGCAATAAACACAAACGAATATGACGAACAAGATGAAATCGATCCGATGGAGTGGGTACATTTAATATTTGAAGAGTTTTTAGAATTTGCTAATCGTGAATTGTTACATTATAATCCTAGTTATTTTGGCATGTCTGTGACCAATTCGCAGGATCCTCCTAAAAGCTTTCACATAAGCGTTAGAAGATTTGACCAGATTAACATGGAGACAATTCTAAACTCTTTAGAAAGGGTTATTCAAAGTAATCAGAATTTTTTCTTACATGGACCGTTAAAATTTACATGCGTTCATACAAAAATTCATACAGGAAATTGCTTTAGCGTTTGTCAAATGTGTAGACAAAATAAGGGTATCATAGCTATAGAAAATGATGACTTTTTATGTCTTCCTAGATCGATTGCTGTAGCAATTGCCAAAATTGATAACGACAAAAACTATGCTTCTATTAAAAGATGCAATAAAAAACAAACAGAACAAGCAATGAAATTGTGTACTCTTGTAAATAAAAATACAGGATTCACAGTAAATGACGTAGTTTGTTTTGAAAAACATTTAAAATATAAATATTCTTTTACAGTGTTTGGAGATCATGATGGTAAAAACGTTTTGTATAAATCCACAATAAATAGTAACAAACATATAGATTTGCTACATCATAATAATCACTTTAGCGTGATCGTAGATGTACACAGAGCATTTAAATGCAAATATTACTGCAGACAGTGCAATTCTCCGTTTAAATATAAAAAGGAGAAACATCGCTGTGATTTTGCCTGTTCAAAATGTCATCTTCAATGTAATAATACATTTGATAGATTTGCATATTGCCAAAACTGTAATCGTGATTTTAAAGGACAACTTTGTTATGAAAATCACTTAAAGAAAGGTGTCTTTTATCCAGGAACAATATCTGTTTGCGATACAGAAAAAATTTGTAATAGTTGTTGTAAATTATATAATTTAAGAAAAAGAAAAGTAGATCATGTCTGTGGTGAAATGTTTTGTTCTGTGTGTAAAAAATATGTAGCATCCAATCATTTATGTTTTATTCAACCATATAAGAGCAAACAATTAAGTAAAAGCTTTATAATATTTTTATTGATTTCGAGTGTACTCAGGAAAAAATATTTAATTTACAAAACGACAAGTTAGAACACGAACCAAATCTCTGTGTTCTTTATCAGGCATGTGATGGGTGTATTGATACTTATACAAAATTGAAAACTTGTCACAAATGCGGCGTAAAAGAATGGATATTTAAAACAGATCCCGTACGTGAGTTAATAGAATACATTACACTACCACGTACAATACTTAAAGATATAATCGTTATTGCACACAATCTCAAATCTTATGACGGACATATTCTGCTTAAGTATATGGTTGGTACGTTAGGTTGGTCACCCGAATTAATTATGAACGGTACTAAGATATACAGAATAAAGTACAAAAACATAACGTTTATAGATTCTTTAAATTTTATACCAATATCTTTGGCTAGATTTTCAAAAACATTTCAATTACAAGAAACAAAAGGTTATTTTCCATATCTATTCAATACAAAAGAAAATGAAAATTATGTTGGAAATATGCCGGATCGTAAATACTATTGTCCCGAAGGAATGTCAATAGAAGAACGAAAAGAGTTTGAAAAGTGGTATATCGAAAAAGATAAATCTGGTTACACGTACGATATGCAAAAAGAACTTGTAGATTATTGTCGAATGGATGTACAGTTATTATGCTTTGGCGTTTCTAAATTTAGAAAAGAATTTATAAATGAAAACGGAATTGACCCTTTTAGAGAATGCGTGACAATTGCTAATGCTTGCATGAACGTATACAGAAAGCGTTTTATGCCTATAGATACAATTTCAGTATTACCATTAGGTGGATATCGCTTAGGAGATAAACAGTCGCGTGTAGCGTTAATTTGGGTTACTTGGTTAGAGAAAAAAGAAGGTATTTATATACAACATGCATTGAATGGTAGAGAAATAAAAATTTTAAATCATAAAGTTGATGGGTATAGAGAAGATGTAAAAATCGTTTACTTTTTTCATGGATGTTTTTATCATGGTTGCTTAAAATGTTTTAAAGATAGATCCTCATACATTTACGGTTCGCACTATGAAACTATGAATTCTAGATACGAATCGACCGAGAGAGTCACAAATTAAATGAAACAAGCTTCATATACTGTTGTGGAATTATGGGAATGTGAATTTAAATCCATGATTGAAACTGACAAAGATCTCGAAAGTTATGTAAATAATTTTTCGTCTACTCTTCTGGAACCTCTTGAACCGAGAGATGCGTTTTACGGTGGGCGAACAAATTGCATTAAGTTATATTATGAAGTACAAGAAAATGAAAAGATATTTTACTACGATGTATGTAGTTTATATCCTTTTGTTAACAAAACCAAACCCTATCCTGTTGGTCATCCAACAATACACTACGAGGAGAATAAGATTCCGGATTTAGATCTTATCAAAGGAGGACTTATAAAATGTAAGATTTTACCACCTACAGACCTCTATCATCCGGTACTACCTTTACGCCTGAATGGAAAATTAATGTTTCCTTTGTGTACTGGTTGCGCACAAGTAGAAAATCAAGCAATGTGTAATCATACCGATGAAGAGAGATGTTTAAATGGTACGTGGGTTTTGGACGAGGTTAAAGTCGCTATCGATGAAGGTTACAAAATTTTAAAAATTTATGAAATTTGGGAATATCAAATGGCACAATACGATTTTAAAAAGAAAGAACATGGACTTTTTGAAAGATATGTTAATCAGTTTTTAAAAATAAAAACAGAAACGTCCGGATGGCCGTCGGAATGTAATACTGAGGAGAAAAAAAAAGAGTTTATTATAAGTTTTGAAGAAAAGGAAGGCATTAAATTAGATACTGATAAAATATCTTTTAATCCTGGTGGACGTGAATTAAGTAAATTGATGCTTAATTCGTTTTGGGGTAAATATGGGCAAAGAGATAATTTACCGACTACAGAATTGGTGACAGAATATTCTCGTCTTGTTGAACTTTTAAACAATCCGAGTGTAGAGGTTCATACATATCTTCCAGCAACAGACGACGTAATTTATGTTGTTTGGAGCTACATTAAGGAAAGTCCTAAAAAAAATCCTACCACTAACGTGGTTATTGCTGCTTACACTACGGCCCATGCTCGTCTTGAGCTTTACTCATATCTTAAGAAATTAAATGAGCGCGTACTGTATTTTGATACGGATTCTGTTATAGTATCCCATAGACCAGGAGACTGGTTACCACCTATAGGATCTTTCCTTGGATGCATGACTAATGAATTAGAAAAATATGGTAGGGATGCTTAAATAGATAAGTTTGTTTCAAGCGGTCCTAAAAGCTATGCATTCAGAATAAGATTTGGAGAACACACAAAAATAATATGTAAAATTAAAGGCATTACACTAAATTCTGGAAGTCTAGAAAAACTTAATGAAAGTGTAATGACAGATATTGTATTAAATGACAACAATATGAAGATTACACTACGCAATACTCAGATTTCTAGAAAACCTTTATGGACTTTAGTAACGGAACCGTGTATTAAAACCTTTCGTTTGGTAGTAAATAAACGAAAAAGAGTTTTAAATTTTGACACAGTACCCTATGGATATGAAAAAAGAACACGCAAGTAGCGTTTTTATTAAATTATGGTGATGAAGTTGTAGTAACGTCAGTAGTGGAAAAAATGTCTTCAGAATCGGACGATGATTCTGCAGGTTATACCTTAGACAGTTTGTCTAACGTGGAACCTCTACGTTTACCTTCCAAGCGCAAATCCGATCAGGAAATCTCATATTTTAAAAAAGTTCCTAATTTAGCTATTTTAAATCAATCAAGTAAACGTGATACTGATTTGAAATATTCTTTTTTTAATAAAGTTCCCAAATTATCAATATTAAACAAAACAAACAAAATTCGAAAAAGTGATGGAAACCAAAAACTGTTTAAACCAAATACTGCAACCGATTTGATTAACGTTCTCTTTGATTCAAGTTCTCAAAATAACAGTGAGCCAATACATAAAAAAGATTTAAAAAGAAACATTAACGCACTTTTTGATAATACACAGAATAAAAGATATAAATTAAATAAAGAAAAAGTTGTAACACCAAATTTAGAACTAGATATGACTTATGAACTGCGTAATCCTAAATTAGAAAAATCAAAAAGAATACCAACACAAAGATATAAACCTTATAAATCAAATAATTTTTTCCAACAAAAATGGATTGTCAAAAATTTAAAAGAAGTAAAAGTCCTCTTCAAGAAAAAGAAGAAACCATCAATGAACATTTTAAAAAACTTAAAAAGGTTAATGTCAACACGAAAGATATATCTAGAGGGGAAGTCGTAGATAAAAATTTTAAAAAGTTTAAAAAAGTTAATACTGGACAAACCGTAGAAATGAAAGATCCATCTCAAGGGGAAGTCGTGGATGAAAATTTTAAAAGATTTAAAAAAGTTAATACAGGTCAAACCGTAGAAATGAAAGATTTATCTCAAGGAGAAGTCGTGGATGAAAATTTCAAAAAATTTAAAAAAAGTCAATGCTGGTAAAGAAGTGGAAATGAAAGACTTATCGACCTCTAATTTAGGTGACTTAGAAAATGAAATACCTTCGGAAACAGTGGATCCAAGAATAACCAAGTTTAAATTTCCTAGCACTATGCAAGTCGCGGGTCCCTCGCGTAGCGGAAAATCTACGTTTGTTAGAAATTTATTAAAAAATGCTGATAAATTATTCAGTGAGCCTATAAAAAGATGTTTATGGTGTCATCCTTCCGAATATCCACCTCCTCCTAACACTGAACGTGAATTTAATAATTGTACGTTTAATGTGCGAATGCATGAAGGAGTGCCAGATTTAGAATCAGTAAAAAACGGGGATATGGTAGTATTAGATGATCTAATGTATGAAGCAGAAAATAATAACGTATCAAATTTTTTTACCAAAGATTCACATCATAAAAATTTTGGTGTAATTTATATATTACAAAACATTTTTCCACAAGGTAAAAAATTTAGAACTATGTCGCTTAATTCAAATTATATTGTGGTGTTTAAAAACAATAGAGATAAGTTACAAGTAGATAGATTATTTCAGCAACTTGAGCCGAGAAGTTCGAAATTTTTGTTAGAAGCATTTGAAAAGGTTACTGAAAAACCACACGGTTATCTAGTGTTAGACTGTACGCAGCAAACTCGTGACAAATTTCGTTACAGAACAGGGGTATTACCTGACGAAACGTTATCGTGCTTTATTTCTAAAAAGAAAAATGGCACCTAAATTATCTCCAAAAGTTTTTAAAAAAGTTTGCAAATTATCTTCCCGCACAGTTGCTAAACAGTGCGGTAATCTAGCAGTTCTCAGTAAAGCAAAACCCAAGTTACAAAAAAAATTTTAAGCGAAGCCAATCCGGAATTAGTAAAAGCTATTTCCGAGTGCGTATTAAACATCAGTAACGGAAAGGTACCGATTTCTAACAAGTGTAAAAATCGTTTAAAAAAGCATAAAAAATTGTGGAGAAGGTTAGCAGATAAAAAAACTTCTTTTAAAAAAAGAAAAATATAATTATACAAAAAGGAGGATTTCTACCTTCGTTTATACTGCCAGTATTAGGTGCATTAGGAAGCGCTCTAGTGTCAAAGTTTGTTTAAAATCATGAAATACGGTAAACAAATCATGTTACTTTACCCGCAACCTGAAAGTTTGAAAAAAATTAATGTTATTGACAGAACTTTAGAAAATTTATCTAGCGATATAGAAGCTATACAAAATCGAGCTATGTCGCCCGATGAAAAATGGAAATTGCTTAAATATAAATTAATAAATTATCACGATATTGTGTCAAAACTTCGAAAGCCTTACATACAATCACAAGAAGAATTATGGAAAGAATCTAATAAAAAAGAAGAGGAAGAAGATAATTTTGAAAGCGACTGGGAAACCGATCAACCTAAAACTAAAATTAAAAAAACTAAAACTAAAAAGAAAATAAAAAAGATAGAGTCAACCAAAAAAATTAAAACTGAACCCGTTTATGATATAAGATATAAACCTTATAACTTACGTTCTACTAAATCAAAATGGCAGAAGCTTTAACCGAAAGAGATAAAAGAATACTTAATAAATATTATTCTAAGCTTGATCATTATGCAGGTCTTGGGAATATTAATAAACTTCGCAAAGCTACCGGAATTTCTAAGAAAAAAATAAATAAATATTTACAAGGAGAAGACAGCTACACTTTTCATAAATACGTAAGAAAAAGGTTTCCTACTAAACATTATCACGTTACCAACATCGATGATTTGTGGGAAAGCGACTTAAATGTGTTAAATAATATTAATAACTACAATAAGCCTTATATTTATATTTTAACTATCATCGATGTCTTTTCTAAATATGCATGGGCACTACCGTTAAAATCTAAAGCGGGTACTGAAATTGTGAAAGCGTTTGATTATATATTTAAGCAGTATAAACGTATTCCAAAAATTTTGCAGACAGATAAAGGTACTGAATTTACTAACAAGCAATTTCAATCCTTTTTAAGAAATCGGGAAATCCTTCACTATACTACGAAAAATAATGTAAAAGCTAGCGTTGTAGAAAGATTCAATAGAACGCTAAAAGAAAAAATGTGGAAATACTTTACGTATAAGAATACTTACAAATATACGGATGTATTACCTAAATTATTAAAATCTTATAATAGTTCGTATCACAGATCAATAAAAATGGCACCTATAGATGTAAATGAAACTAATATTATGTTAGTTTATGAAAATTTATATGGAAAGGATTTGCGTACAAAAAACGTATTCAAACCACAAAAATATAAGACAGGTGATCATGTTCGTATATCTAAACTAAAAATGAAGTTTGATAAAGGTTACGAACAAAATTGGACCGATGAAATATTTAAAATTAGAGAAGTAATAAAAGGTGAACCGATTGTGTACAAGCTAGAAGATTTATCTGGAGAAGATTTAGATGGTATCTTTTACACGGAAGAAATACAAAAGGTACAACCTCAATCTGTCTTTAAGATAGATAAAATTTTAGACGAGAGAGGTAAAGGAAGCAGTAAAGAAGTGCTAGTTAAGTGGAAAGGTTACCCTGCAAAGTTTAATTCCTGGATAAAACAATCAGATATAATAGCACAATGATACGAAGAGAACCTTTTTCCATTACACTTACCAGTAATGGATCCATGGATCACTTTAAAAATAACACTACATCGAGTTTTTGCAACATGCTACCCCAGCGAACGGTCTTGCTAGGAGAATGGGAAGTTGCTCTAACCAAAATAAGATATCCCGGAATGTTCATAAATATTACAAAAAGTGATAATTTTTTAAAAGGAGATCGAATACACGTAACAAAAACCGGCATTAATACGTACAGTTTTCGTTACGATTTAGGAGAATCTACAATTACTGATAATGTAATGTTTTTAAATGAAATTAATCGCGTATTAGAAAAAAATGCATTCGTTAAAACTTTTTTTAAATACAACTCAAATACTGGATTTGTAAGCATTGATTCCGAAGCAATAGATAAAAGCGAATCAATTGGAGATGCAAAACCAAAAAAACGAGGAGACAACGAACAAGGAGACTCGAAACCACAGAAGCAAGACACTGTCCAAGATACTTCAACTTCGAAAACTAAAAAACAAGAAGTAACTCAGTCAGCTGAATCAGCAACAGTACAATTGGATGATGTAAGAACGAATAAACATTACATTCATAACCTGTATTTGTCACCCAATTTAAACAGGCAGTTAGGCTTTAATTTTGGAACCAACGTGGCTAAAACTACACGTGCATCGTATCCTATGAATCTATATCTAACATTTCCTTACGAAATGTTTGTTTACTGTAACTTAATACATCCTCAAATGGTTAGCGATACATTTGCTCAGATAATTGAAAGCACAACAGTAGATTTAAATACTGGGAATAAAAATTTAGCAGTGGAAAAAACATTCTTTCCTCAAAATTGGGTACCTTTACTTCAACACGATTTTAACATTATAAAAATAGATTTAAGAACGGGTACAGGAGAATTTTTACCATTTGTAGACGGATTTTCTTCAGCCGTTGTACTTTCATTTAGACCAAAAAAAAATAATGAATCATCACGAACTTGCTAAATATTTTTTAAACCAAACAGGAAGAGGCGTCGAAGAAAATCCAAATTTTGTATTATATAAAGGAAAACGTTTTCAAAGAGGTTACGGCCTTTTTGGTGCACTTAAAGGAATATGGAGGTTCATGTCTCCAATTTTTAAAAGTGCTGCAAAAACTGTAGGTAAGGAAGCTGTTAACGTAGGCGCAAATGTTTTAACCGATGTGGTAACAAGCAAAAACAATTCAAAAATTCGCTTAATGAAAGATTAAAGGAAAGTACTGAAAACATAAAGAGGAAGGCTGATAAATCTATAGATACCATGCTAGGATCTGGAATAAAACCACATAAAAAAGAAAACTGGTTCATTCTAGAGTTAAACCGCACCACAAAAGCAATAAAAGAAGAAAAAGAAGAAAAAAAGATATATTTACTTAACACCATGTCGAATATTTACACACATTCAGCGTTTAAAATATTTGACGATCAACCGATACAAACTGGAGCGGACAGTACTAATATTATCGAACTTGATACGCAAAATGCTATATCGTATAATTCTCCGTTAATATTTCACTACGCAGGAAATGCAGATACTTATTTGGATCTTTCATACATAGTGTTACGTTTACGTTGTAAAATAGTAAAAGAAGATGGTAACAATTTCACACCACCTGCACCTGGTATCGATGTTCCTGTTACTGAAAAATCTACGATTGTTAACAATTCTTTAAATTCTCTTTTTCAACAGATTGAGGTTATTTTAAATGTCACAGTATCTCAGCCTCAACCGGGATATCCATACAAATCATATTTCGAAACTTTGTTAAACTATTCTACAGATGCTATGGAAACATGGCTTCAATCATCACTTTGGAAATTAGACGATCCTGATAAAATGGATGATATAGAGGGAAATAGTGGTTTAAAATGGAGATACGGTATTACAAAGGAAAGTAAGGAGTTTGAAATGATGGGTTGCTTACACAGTGAAATATGTAATCAAGATAAATTTCTATTAAATAACGTGTCCATGACTATTAAGTTGACTTCTTCAACTCCGGAATTTCACCTTATTGGAAAAGGAAAAACTGTGATAACTTCAGCTAAATTATCTCTTAAACGTGTTTATCCATCGCCTACTATTCTATTAGCCCATCAAGAGGCGCTTACAAAAAGTAATGCAAAGTATCACTTAATTGGAGTAGATTTTCAACCGTTTAATATTCCAAAAGGAACTATAAGCAAAAACATAAACGACATTTTTGTAGGTAAGGTACCACGCCGAATCATAATAGCTTTTACTACAAATAAAGCATTTAGCGGTGCATTCGATGAAAACCCATACAACTTGAAACATTTTAACATGAATTTTTGTCAGTTATTCATTAATGGGCAACCAATACCTTTGCAACCACTGACTCCGGATTTCGAAGGAAGAAAGTATTTACGATGCTATCAGACATTAAAAGATGTTTTAGGTATTCTTTGCGACGATCGAGGACATTCCATTTCTCTAGATAACTATGCGAAAGGATATACTATATTAGTTTTTGATTTAACAGCAGATATGAGCGCTAACGAACCATATATTTCAGGTCTGCAGCACGGAAATGTTTCCATAAATGTAGCCTTTAAAAAGGCTTTAACTGATCCGGTAACTATGCTTGTTTGCTCAGAATATCAAAAACTTTTGGAAATAGACGTAAATAGATCTATATACATTTCATAATGAATACTAATCAAATACATACATTTTTATACAATAATCCGCATACTCGTCCATACTTTATTGGAGTATTTGCACGTGATCAAATACCAAAAGGACAGACATTTAAATTTCCCATTGCGATGGTAATAAATACTGACCCTAGCAACAAACCAGGACAACATTGGATATGTATCTTTATATCTAAATCTGGTATAGGAGAATACTTTGATAGTTTCGGACATGCTCCTCTTCATTCGAATATTTTAAACTTTTTGCAATATCAATGTGGAAAAAACTGGGAATATAATAGACGACGATTGCAAGGTTCTCATAGCTCAACTTGTGGACATTATGTTATTGCATATCTTCTTCATCGATGTTATAACTTACCAAAAAATATATTTTTTTCAAAATTTAAAATTAAAGATTTTAAATATAACGACAGTGTAATCACTAAGATTGTATGCGCTTCTCAAACATCCTGTAAAATGAAGGAGTTCCATATCAAATATGCAAACCAATAAAAGGTGAGTAAATTGTATCTTTACATTCATTTTGTTTTCATTTTTCATTATAGAAACATGTCAACGGGTGCAGGTTTTATATATTTTAACTTTTTAATTGACAATGAACGTGAATACATAGTTAAAGAACTTTCTGTATGTGGTTCAAATCATGAGGTTCAGACGTGGATATTTCTTCCTCCTTACGAACGCAACGTATTAAACGAATTGGTTAAATCGACCAATGACAGAATTGTTGCAAAATTCCATGGATTAAAATGGGAAGACGGAGACGTAAAATACAATTTATTGGCATACATCTTAAAGAGATGCGTGGATAGATTTACTGTAGTATTTACAAAAGGTGAAGAAAAAGCCAAATTTCTTCGAGCAATAACTGGACGTACCATAATAAATATAGATGAAATAGAGCCTTATCAAGAGGCGTTTGCTACATTTAATGCAAATCCTTGTATGCATCCTTGCCATAAAATACCTATTCTTAACTGTTCTCAAAGAAATGCTATTAATATTTCTATGTGGTACTCACACGTAGTTAATAGACGTGACGTTTACCCATGCGATCCGAAACCAAACGAATCGCGTCTCCCCTCTGATTTGAACCACGATCCAATCAATTTTAAATCTGCCATTTACGATGTATATATTAATGATCTGTTTTAGAATGCACACCTCAGTAATCAAACCTTAGAGGCAGGAACAGGATATCAGACGAAGTGTTAAAAAAGATGTAAGTATATACAATTAAATTGTTCTTACAAAGAAATTCATGTCAGATTGGCCGAGTGGTTAAGGCGTCGTACTTAAGATACGATTCTCTTTAAAGAGAGCGTGGGTTCAAATCCCACATCTGACATTTTTTTATTTTATTCTTTCAGGTCTACAGATATTAAAAAACTAAAGTTGAACACTGATGAAGATGAAGTTAAATCCACATCTAAACCTGATTCATCATTAATTGGAATCCAAAGCAACATTTACTTTCTCGATCATGGTCAAAAGAAATTTCTATGTATAGGATTTTCACCAGAATTTCCATACGATTTACGGATTACCATTTCCAAATGTGGTGAACATCGTGGTATATTACTATATGACTTGAACGAATGGAAAAATTTAATTCATTGTATAAATTGTATTGATACCGGTTCCAAGAAAGAAAATTTTAAATGGAAATGCAATTTAACAGAAGAATTACATTTAGATATAAAATATGTATTTGGCACGCAAAATGTGATTTTAAAACAATATCAAGGGGATGAGCAGGTCTCCCTATCACTAATTGAAGAAGAATGGACAAATTTATCCAAACTTTATCCGGTTGTAAACGATATATTCTATCACAAATTAAAGGAATCTAAAGAAGTAAAGAATCTTATACTGGCATACTGCAATTACATAAAAGACACAACAGAATTGTTAGAAGATACGAGTAACATGTCTTACTCGCGCTTCACCGAGTACATGATATGCGTCACACCAAGAATTTACCACGAGATACGTTTCTTTCTTCACAAACAGCTAGTCACGTGTAACGAAAAACGTCATGAAACAAGTCACGTGTAATGCTATCATATAAAAGTGCCATGCAAGAACCTAACACATCGTCATTCTTCAGCAAGGAATCAAGTCATGGACACCGCCGCCGCAGTAAACAAGATGCTGGAAGAACTTAATGAAATAGGTAAAGAATCAAAACCTCTAACCACAGTAGAGTTAACACAAAATAAAAACTATTTAATTGAAGAAGCTCGTTCCGTTCAAACCAAATACGGAAAAAGAACAATAATAAAAATTATTGGAAGAGATTTTTTTCTGCCATCAAAATTCAACGAAATCTCAGGAGAAAGTTTAAGATTATTAAATAAAAAAGAGTACTGCTTGGTTTACAAAGAAGGGGATGCCTACGCATTCGTCAAAATGGAATAAAAAGGTGAGTAAGCAATGAAAAAAAAACCATTACTATAGTCATGCAGCTCGATAGTATATTGTTAACTTATATGTCAATAACATTGTTATTATTCATCTGTATCACTTTTTGTATTTTAAAATTACATAAACTTAAATGCACATGTGCTTCTTACAGTACATGCGCAGAGAAAAAAACCAGAAATCGTATAAATAACAAGGTACAGTTTTTAATATTTGTCACTTATCATTATGTCTGTCACTTCGGAGCCTCTCTATCTAGGAAACAATGCTTTGGCAAGAATAACAATTAATCAGGAGTTTCTTGTTAACACTTGTGGTGCATATCAAAATCTAGATACATTTAAAATTTTATCTACTTCCATCACACAATGTGAAAACACTAAAACTAAAAGTGTTGAAATCAAAGTGGGTAAACGCTCAGAATACCACGAATTACAAAGAACAGATATTTTTAATGTATATTTTACACTTTCTAGATTGGATCCAATGGCAGAAGAAGCCAGGGTGAAAGTAAAAACAAACGGACGATGCATAGATCAACTTGTAACACGACAAGGAAACCTCAACGTGTTAAAAGAAGAAGAAGAAGACAGTGATCAACATGTGCTGGTAGGTGCTCTGTTTTTTCCGAGGATGCATCAACACATTCATAACAACTTTCATCACCTTGGATATCTGATAGAAAGTAGAGAACTGGAAGAAGAAAAACACAGAGACAGAAACGTTCGAAAACTTTTGTGCAATAGTGATTCGACATATGCATCGAAAGAAGAAGAAGAAGAAGAAGGAAGAGACGTGTGCGGAACTTATAATTCCTTGTGTTCAACAATAATTAAATTAACATTTTATAACATCGATAAACTATAAGTTCAATAACATTTTTTTCATATCTGTAAACATCTCTTTTTATTGTCAAGAAAAATATTTATCCTGTTTTAATTAATTATTGTCATTATTTAATTGTGATTAAACTTTTTATTGTCAAGAAAATATTTTATCCTGTTTTATACCATATTGAAAATCATTTTCATATACACATATTTAATTGTAATTAAACTTGTTATTGTCAAGAAAATATTAATCTTGTTTTAATTAATTATCGTTATATATTATTACTGTATTCAATTATTTAATTAAAACTACTTTTATTGTTATTAAATGTTATATCATATTGAAATTATTTTTGTATCCACATAATGTAACCAAAGAATTACAATAAAAAAATGCCCCACGGCGAGGCAGATCTCCGCAACAGGTTACTGACTCAGTTCAAGGTCAAGGGAATTCCCTTTTCTTTGAAACATACGTTTCAAGGACGGGGGAATACCTCTAACTTGGCGCCAGTGACGTGTTGGCGGCGTCTACCTCCCGTGGGGCATATACTACTCTTGATGTTAAAATTATGAAAGTCCGAGGAACAATTCCGCATTCATACTTAAGTGCGTCGTAAGAAACAAAGAAGGGTCGAGTGAAGCAGCTTCAAGGAAGTATTATGTGGAAGTGAATAATCTTCAGTGAACAAATTGTGTGCGCAAAATAACTATCCAAAGTCCAAGAAAGTGGAAAATCGTCAGTTATCGCTATCAGAACCATTTTAAAGTGCTGTTGTTAAAGGATTTATTATTTGTATGCGAACTTCTCTAAAATAAACACCATAAATTCCAGTTTAATTCTAGCAAGTCTTCTTATGAGGCGCGCCCTTGAGATACCCATATCCAGTCTCGTACTCAATAATATTTATCAGCAGCCGTGGACAAAGAACTTCAAATGCAGCAGCTAGAATCTGAATACAGGACTAGTCGACTCAACTAGTAATTACAACTATAAAACACTTCTATTTAACCAGAACAATGGTCGCCGAGTGATTACCTTGAGTAAGGCAAATTTATGTCGTCCTGTTATCCTTCGCCACTTATGCTACATAATTAATGATAAATAAATAACAATCGACACAAAGGATTAGGCGGCAATGCAAGTCATGCTATTCTCAGCAATGGGAAACCACACTTTTAAGAAACTACATATGCTCGTACTTTATATTTTTCGTGTGACGTTTTCATAGCACACTCTGACTCCATCTTGACATCTAAAAGTAACAAGAGAACTCGGTAGACGGTATTGCGATGCTGACGGCAGTGTGAAACAAAACGCTGTAGCAGAGCGCATGAATTTTCGATTAATCAGTCCAGTGAGCTAACAAACCTGAGAATACAATTATCGCGATAATAAACAAGTTACAAAACAGACCTGATTATCCCAACAAGTGGTTGGTTGTCGCAGTTAAGTTTATCCACAGAAGAAATTTCTAAATCTTTCAGTTTTATGCAAATATTTTTAAAATTTTGTAACATGTTGCTCCAACACATTTATGAATTTAATTTAAATTTAATGCAGATATCTAATTATGCTGTCCAGCTAGGTGTTGCACACGATGTAGAAATCGTAATTTGGAAAAAAAATCTGATGTGTTACACTCACATGACTTTCTCTACTCTTGTACTAACTATTTATACAAACCCTTATTCTCTATCTACTTCATGTTAATCGAGATAAACATTTGCAGACTCTATCTTATTGCTAATTTTCTTGTGGATGTAAGGGGAATGTATATTTACAAGGGCAAATAGGAAATACAGTAGCCTTTAAGCACATACATATCTCTAAATAGCTGGTTGCTAGGTGCAACACCATTCCCTTTCCCACAGATTAATACTCTTTGCATATCCAAGACAAAAAAAATGAATAACGAATTCCCATTTGAGAAAAGTATTGAAAAATTTAAGGGAATAACAAGTAATATCTCGAAAATGGTTAACTCAACAAAAAAATGTATATGACATAAATTGTGTATTTTAACGCGATCTACATTTTTTGTGTAGTAAAATTTTGTCTATTTCTTATGGTTTACCAGTTATGCAAAAGTCGTTCAAATAAAGAATACTTTTGGGGACATTCCCAGGAAATTCAAGATATACATTTTATTTGTCATAAAAATATCTTAAACATATGATATTTTAATCAAAATCGTTAGAGCCATTTTTGAGAAAATTAAAATTTTCGAAAAATCTTCCATGTAAAGGGTACTCTAGGGTGGGGGGATTTTCTTGCAAACCTTCGAGTCGCATCCTTGGAAGATACTGAACCTAAATACCAAGTTTGGTGATTATCCGACTGTTCATTTCTGAGTTACGCTGTTCACAGACACACACACACAGACACATACACAGACAGACACACAGAGACACACACGGACATGTTTCCAAAAATGTTTTTTTTTTTTGGATTCAGGGAGTCTCAAAACATGTATTTGTGGTGAAATCTCGGTATCCAATTTTTGGGTGGAATACAATACTTTTTACAATTCATTCCGAAACCACTCATTTGGAGCCAATTGGTTGCAGGACCCAGGAGCTAATTTTATTGTTCAAGCTCGCAATATCGAACTTCTGCGTTCCTATGTTATATTAGTTATACACAATTAAAATTTGTTTATATATACCTACATTCCCTGGAAGAAACACAATTTCACTAAACTTCCCATGAATCGGAGACCTTTTTAATATCATTTGAACTTTCTACTGCTAGATGCAAGGGAATTTCGCTGCCTCTCTCTTTAGCCGAGTACAGAATCCTTGAAGTTAGGTTTTGCTTAGAGAGAAACAAAAACAGTACGAAATATCAACGTCAAGAAACGGTCCATTTCCCCCATGTGACTTTCATAACGTAAGGCGTAATGCAGGAAAAAAGGAAAACAATCATTCTTCTTCGAAAAGTTTATTGTTCTTTCATACATTCGTCCTTTGCGCATCTTCTGTACGTTCTGCCCAGAAGAGATACACAAAGGAGGTGCAATAAGAAGAAGGAAACTAGACGCATTTCGTCTTGGAAGGTTTGTTTTCTTCGTACACGTCGAGCATACAGATGACTGCTCCCTCTGTCCAAGGTTTTGTAACATCATACAAACAAAACACGTCAGTTCTTTGTATCTATTAGGATTAATTGTATTAGTCTTGCGAAAGTAAGATTCATTCTACTGCATGTCAACCATTTCTCGTCTAAATCTTTAATCCCTTAATGCCTGAATTATTTTGCTACGTATACCACTCTTCAGCACACATTTAGACATTTCGTTGTAGAAATAGAATAATACGGTAGCCTATAGCGATACTCACAGCTTTTAAATTGGTCGCTATGTAATGGCTTTCAAATTCCGTTCTCTTAGAATGGCCAAGGAAAAAAATGAATAGCGATTGATGTGTTACACTCACATAACTTTCTCTACCCTTGTACAAACCATTTTTACAAACGCTTATTCTCCATCTGCTTCATGTTAATCGAGATAAACATTTGCAGACTCTATATTATTGCTAATTTTCTTGTAGATGTAAGGGGAATATATATTTACAAGGGCAATATAGAAATACAGTAGCCTTTAAGCACATACATATCTCTCAATAGCTGGTTGCTAGGTGCAGCACCATTCCATTTGCCACAGATGAATACTCTTTGCATATCCAAGCCAAAAAGATCTGACGTGTTACACTCACATGACTTTCTTTACTCTTGTACAAACTATTTTTACAAACGCTTATTCTCCATCTAGTTCATGCTAATCAACATAAACATTTGCAGACCCTATCTTATTGCTAATTTTCTTGTAGATGTAGGGGAAAATATATTTACAAGGGCAATATAGAAAAACAGTAGCCTTTAAGCACATGCATATCTCTTAATACCTGGTTGCTAGGTGCAGCACCATTCCCTTTGCCACAGATTATAACTCTTTGCATATCCAAGACAAAAATATGAATAACGAATTCCCATTTGAGAAAATAAGTATTGAAAAATTTAAGGGAATAACAAGCAATATCTCGAAAATGCTTCATTCAACACAAAAAAAGGTATATGACATAAATTGTGCATTTTAACGCGATCTACATTTGTTGTGTAGTAAAATCTTGTCTATCCCTTATGGCTTACCAGTTATGCAAAAGTCGTTCACAATGAAGAATACTTTTGAAGACATTCCCAGAAAATTCGAGATACACATTTCATTCTTAAACATATGATATTTTAATCAAAATCGTTAAAGCCATTTTTGTGAAAATCAAAATTTTCGAAAAGTGTTCCATGTAAAGGGTAATCTTGGGTGGGGGGATTTTCTTGAAAATCTTCGTGTCATATCTCGGGAAGATACTGAACCTAAATACCAAGTTTGGTGTTTATCCGACTGTTCGTTTCTGAGTTATGCCGTTCACAGACACACAGACACATAGACACACACACACACACACAAAGACACACACACACACGGACATGTTTCAAAAAATGCTTTTTTTGGAATCAGGGGGTCTCAAAATATGTATTTTCGGTGAAATCTCGGTATCGAATTTTTGGGTGGAATGCAGTAACCTAGTCTACCTACTTTGTAAGAATACATGTAGAAGATATATAAAATAGACGACAGCGGATTGTCATATGAATGTAAAAGATAAGATTTTAAAAAGGGGAGTCATTTTACACATAAGAGGTAGAAAACAATAGGGGCATGTCTGTTACAAATATTAGTTATAACCTTAAGCTCTATAAAGCTTTATAGGTATTTACGTAACTGCAGTTTACATAAAATTTCCCGCAGTTACGTACAATATTTTGTTTGATACTACTATGTCAAAATACTTAATGTATAGCTTAAATACTATACTGCATACTATGTTGGACAAGGACGCAGTCATATTTTCATATGCTCACTGCAGGGCCAAAATGCTGGTCTTGGAGTAAGGGAAGTAAGTAAACGGAAATGTTGAATTTGACGTACTGTTTTGGAGACGGAGAAACATGAAATTCCAGATAGTGTGAAGCAAAAATATTAAATTTTATACAAGGGCGATACTAAAAACTTTTAGAATGCATGTTTCTAAAAACAAATCAAATTTCTTTATGATTCACAACTACTTTCTAATATTTTTCGGGTATATTGTGGTTTAGTTTGTTGGATTTGCTCTAAAAACTTGTTAATTATCATCATTTAAAAATTTTGTATTCGTTCAAAAATTAATTTGAGTAGAGAACATTTCCCGGATATGATATTTTTACGATTTAAATCGGCATTAATCCTAAACAAAGCGAAGATCTGCTTATAAATTCATTTGACGAAGAAGCTCCATCTAAGACAACTTATAATTGGTACAGCGAATTCCAAAGAGATCGCTTTTTACTTCTTCTGCTACGTATAGTAATTAGGGGAAGTATTGCATTCCACCCAAAACTACGGTACCAAGAATTCACCGAAAAAAATATGTTTTCAGGCCCCCTGAATCCAAAAAAAGTATTTTTGGAAACATGTCCGTGTGTGTGTCTGTGAAAAACATAATTCAAAAATGAACAGTCGGATAAACACCAAACTTGGTATTTAGGTTCAGTATCTTCCAGAGATTTGACACGAAGGTTTTCGAGAAAATCCTCCAACCTCAGATTACCCTTTAGATGGAACATTTTTCGAAACTTTTAATTTTCCCAGAAATGGCTCAAACGATTTTGATTAAAATATCATATATTTAAGATACTTTCATGACAAATAAAATGTATATCTTGAATTTTCTGGGAATTTTTTCAAAAGTATTCTTCATTGTGAACGACTTTTGCATAACTGGTAAACCATAAGATATAGACAAAATTTTATTACACAAAAAATGCACATCGCGTTAAAATACACAATTTATATAATATACATTTGTTTTCTTGAGTGAACCATTTTCGAGATATTGCTTGTTATTCCCTTAAACTTACCAATACTTATTCTTTTCCTCAAATAGGAAGTCGTTATTCATTTTATGTCCTGGACATACAAAGAGAATGGAATGCTCCACATAGCAACCACTCTTAAAACATTTGACTATCGCTTAAAGCCTACCATATTCCCCTTGCATCTACAAGAAAATTAGCAATAAGATTGACATCTCGATTAACATGAAGCGTTTGCCAAAAATAGTTTGTACAAGAGTAGAGAAAGTCATGTAGGTGTAAGACATCAGATTTTTTTCTTAGTGATGAATTTTGAGAACATCGCCCAGGAGTTGCTCTTAGTGATGAAAATATTGTCTCTTTCGAGCAATGCTTGAAGACGATCGACTGACATTTGGGCATTGGTGTGAGTGAAATCCAGAACATTTGTCATCAGGAGTTAGACTGGGAAAATTTGTAGTCGATGGACTCCACATAAACTGACTCCCGATCATAAACACGCATTGATTGGTGCAGAAAAACCGTAGAAAAGTTCCAAGGGCTGCATTTCAGATTTGATTTGAAATATACCCACTAGTGATGGATCTTGGATTTATTGTTATGATCCTGAAAACAAAAGTAAATCGACTCAATGGGTGTTTCGAACAGAACCTAAGCCTACAGAAGTCCGAGGAAATCGTAGTGCTGGTAAGAAGATGGTTGCTAGTTTTTTTTCTAAAACGTGCCATATTGCTACTATATCATTGGATGATAGACGTTGCTGTTACTGCCGATTGGTGCATAAATGTCTGTTTACCGCAAATTTTTAAAAAGTTCGTGAAAAACGCCCAAATGGAAAAATAATGTTTCATCCTGACAACACATCGTCGCATACAGCAAAACCATTAACTGAGTAACTGGATATCCTAAAAGTCAACAACATGGACTCTCCACCGTACAGCCCTGACCTAACATCTTGTGATTATTTTTGTTTCCAAAAATTAAAGAAAAAACGCGTGGAATGAATTTTTTACTATCGGCTGAAGCAGTGGAACATTATAAAAGACTGCTTTTTGAAGTGGCTCAGTAAGAGTGGCATTATTTCTTTAAGGACTGGTTTTATGGAATAAAAATGAATAACGAATTCCCATTTGAGAAAAGTATTGGAAAAGTTAAGGGAATAACAAGTAATATCTCGAAAATGGTTCACTCAACAACAAAAAATGTATATGACATAAATTGTGTATTTTAACGCGATCTACATTTTTTGTGTAGTAAAATTTTGTCTATCTCTTATGGTTTACCAGTTATGCAAAAGTCGTTCACAATAAAGAATACTTTTGGAGACATTCCCAGAAAATTCGAGATATTCATTTCATTTGTCATGAAAATATCTTAAACATATGATATTTTAATCAAAATCGTTAAAGCCATTTTTGAGAAAATTAAAATTTTCGAAAAATCTTCCATGTAAAGGGTACTCTGGGGTGAGGGAATTTTCTTGAAAACCTTCGTGTCGCATCCTTGGAAGATACTGAACCCAAATACCAAGTTTGGTGTTTATCCGACTGTTCGTTTCTGAGTTATGATGTACACAGACACACACACAGACAGACACACACACGGACATGTATACAAAAATGCTTTTTTTGGATTTAGGGGCTCTCAAAACATGTATTTCCGGTGAAATCTCGGTATCGAAATTTTGGGTGGAATACAATACTTCCCCTACTTACTATACGTAGTAGAGAAAGTAAAAATATATTGCTGTTATAGGGAAATATTTTGAAAAACAATAAAATAATTACAATTCTTAAATAATACTTGTTTGATTTTCTAAATATTTTCAGTGTCGTCCACGTATAACCGCCAGTCTCTTGTTTTTTTTCATGTTACAATGAGTTTATATGTGAACATACACGGCGCCTTATTACAAGTTTGTCGGCGGCCGTCAGTGATAAAAGCGTTGGCTGACTCAGGCCGCCTGCTGCCCTCTGTGCATTTTTAACAAGGGAAATTAGGAGTGTAGATGCTTCTAGCAACTAAGTGACGCCAGGCTGTGATCTCTCAGCACTTGTTGGCTGCAGAGGTCAACAGGTAGCTCACCCCCCACACACGCACACACAGACTCGCACACACTCTCTATATGACTACTTCTAGCAAAATACAAGGTGGCCACGATATAACACCCTAAGACTTGGAAGAATGCTAAGCAAATGAAAAACTAAGCGAAACAAACGACAATCGGATGATTTTTATTGTTTACAGTTTCATTCTATCATGTCCATAATGAAGCAGTACCTAAACCTATGAATAATCTTTATTCTAAGAAGCATGGGCAGTTGGCTGGATGAATTTTTTTTTTTTACTGTTGGCAGAAACTCTTTATCGTGTGTGTTGCACACAAGCCCTGGGTAGGTCAATCTCATTAGTTTGTACTCAAGTCCAACCCACATGCATTAGTCCAATTAACAAAACAGGTATAGGTAAGGGGCGAAAGGGGAGGAGTACGGAAACATTTCACCTGAGTGTCTGGAAGGCATGCTTCGTAAGGACTGTCCACATCATGCCCTGATTAGTCCATCTCATATTGTTTGATGTCAAACGTCTAGCACTCAAACATTAATCTATGAACTCAGTAGGAAGTAAGACAAGCATTAAGTCTAGAGCTAGAACCGTTTAACCTTTCCTTACCAATATAAACCACTGCGAATTATATCGGAATCGTTCATGTACTTGACTGTTCAGAGTTTTCGTTTTGACGCGGAGAATTGCTTGCCCTACACTGTTTTCAAGCGGTTCTGCCCCTTCTCCGTGTGCTGGCTAATCAGTTCACGCGAAGTCTATATTATGAAACCACGTGTTTCAGTGTTATAGTGTGTTAGTGCTGTTATAATGCCATAAAGTCTGTATACTTTAGCACACAGAATCTTTATGTATGATTCCTAAGTGGCAAAAAAACTCTCGTAAAGAGGTGAGATGGATTCCATACTGTTTGTGCGCCTCACAGAGAAGCGGTTCATAATCTTGGGGCAGTGGAATCTATTCTTGATAAGAAAGCGAAATTAAATTACCTGTTCTTACAGAGGAAAACTGGATGATATAGAAGAATATTAGAACAAATACAAAGAAATATATGTGAAAGCTTGTATATGGATCAGAATTTCTCAAACACTGGCTTGAAATGTCACTAAACTTTTATGATTGAAATGCTTTAAGAATAACTGCAGTTACTGTATTTCTGTGACTAGTGCTAATTTCTGTAGTTGTGTGTTGGATATTGCTAATAGCCGCTCTATAGACCGATTTAATAATTTCTTTTCACTGACGAAACATAATTTTGTTTACATGGCTACGAATAATTAAAGACTGTTGATTCAAATTGCGACGGAGCTGCTCTTTCCGGCTGCTCGTAGTCTTCCTTCTATGTGGGTGTTGACTTGCTGTAACAGAATGCCCTATAACACTTCTGTCCTGGCCTGTGCTCCTAACTCTGATCTAGAGAGTGGCCACAGCACACGAAACGAAGTTCACTTTAACTGTAATTTATTTACGCACTTGTTCGCAGCTAGCCGTGAATTCTATTCCATAATTCTTTTATTGGGTTATGGGGCCTATCTATCAAGCTGTTTCTTCCATTCCATATTGCGTTTTTAAATTGCTAACAGCTTCTTCACACGCTCAGCCATCTGAGTGGAATGAAGTTCACCCACTCTAAAGGAAATTGTATAAAGTCGTGCGAATACCAGGGCTCTGCTTTATTTACACCCGGCTAAAGACACTATTTTTCCCACATCAGTTTTAAAGCAATATTGTGACTGGCTGATCACATTAGTGTCGTATGAGAACATTTGCTCCCGTATGTTTTATCATGACGAATCCGGACTTTCCGTTTCTGTCTATTTTCAAACTCTACTTTCTCTCTCACTCAAGCACCTCCGCTGGTCATGTTCATCCGATACCCTGTGCTTCGAGTCACCCTAGAGAAATCTGCACCTGGTACCGCTTGGATTCAGGCACATAAATTTCACGACTAGCTAGTTTCCGTTACATTTAGCATATAACATACTTACACTTGTATAATGCTATTAGCATTAATTCAGATACTTTCATTAATGCACGGTGTTGCTGCTGCAACATTTTATTAAAAGGATGTGAGGGATCTGCGGACATCTTCCAACATATTCTTGATGAAGTTATGTGGCTACTGAAATATAATGTGCATGAGAAATATGTGCGCTCGAGTTTAAGGGACTATAAATATCCAACTCCCCCGGCAAACAGCATGTTTCCCTGTGTCCAGAAAATTCTCTTTAGACCGGCCACACGTCCAAACAAAGACTCTGCAGTTAAGTTTATGAAAACCAAAAGCTTTTAAAAAGTTGTGTGTGTAAGGTTTCTTTTGCATTAATATGTATGCAAAAATATAAAAGAACAGATTTTGTGATGTGAATAAAATTTGAAATTTGTGACGGTATTATTTGTCACATTATTTGTGTATGTGTGTTTACTCCACGTGTTGAAGCCATCTTGTGACGTGATTCATTTGTTCGGTTTGTTAGCTCCATCTGGTGTTAGCAATTTGCGGCAGTATTAGTGTTCGTTTGAAAGAATGCTACTGTTATTTTATTTTATTTTTGTTCACTGTCCTCCGGCTAGCTATGATCTTTTGGTCAAGCACTTCTCTTTATACAGGTTGTGTAAACGGAAGGGAGTCTCTTATCCAAAAATAACACTGATGAAAAAATTTCTTTTACACTTTTATGTCGAACACATTTACTATCACATTTACACATTGATCTTGACACTCGCCAAACTGAAACTGTTATAACAACTTCTTACTGATCACTTTTAATTTGCGTACTTCAACTTTTTGTATAATTAACTTTATAACACTTTAGATTTTTCATAATTCTGCTACGCGTAACTTGTGAATCGATAGCCGACGTGTAATATTTCTGCTGGACTGAAGGCGACGTGTATCATACAAATATTTTCGACGAACTGACGGACTGAAGACGACGTGTAGTGTACAAATAATTTTGATGAACTGACGGGGTCTTTACCTCTAACCTACCTTTTATACTCATACACCCCGATATGCCTAAAGATTATAACTGAGCTGCAATTGGCTAATAAAACGCGCCAACATTAGCGTCTATTTTTATATCCAATGAAAATTATGAATACATATGCTCTAGGGAAATGTTCCAGAAGATTCTAACGGAAAACGCGCCAACATTACGTAACTTCCTCGTTTCCAATAATGATAAACAGCTCACCCCCTCGCTGCATTATTGCAGGCTATTATTGTCAGTTTCAGTAAGGCAGTATAAACTTACTTCCCAACAATAATTACAATCAACAAACATCTCAAATCAATGTCGCATAATAATGCATATTCATACTATAATCACTCTTTACATTTAAATAATTTGTGATACAAATTACTGCATCAAATTACTCAGTTTTGCTATCAACAACCGACAATGACATTTTTCTAGAAGTTGATAAATTACGTACGAAGTGTGAAATGTTACAGCTGCTGGCTTGGGGAGGGGGCGAGTATGGAATCTTCATATTCGAGAATAACGTCCCCACTTCGCTGAATATTCAGAATGACTTCTTTTAGTTTTACTACTAGGTATTAGCAAATGTGTGTCTGTGAACAGCATAACTCAGAAACGAACAGTCGGATAAACACCAAACTTGGTATTTAGGTTCAGTATCTTCCAGAGATGCGACACGAAGGTTTTCAAGAAAATCCCCCACCCCGGATTACTCTTAAATGGAACACTTTTTGATAATTGTAATTTTCTCAAAAATGGCTCTAACGATTTTCATTAAAATACCATATGTTCAAGATATTTTTATGACAAATGAAATGTATATCTTGAATTTTCTGGGAATGTCTCCAAAAGTATTCTTCATTGTGAACGACTTTTGCATAACTGGTAAACCATAAGAGATAGACAAAATTTTACTGCACAAAAAATGTTGATCGCGTTAAAATACACAATTTACGCCAATACATTTTTGTTGTTGAGTGAACCATTTTCGAGATATTATTCTCTTAAATTTTCCAATACTTCTACTTTTTCTCAAATGGGAATTCGTTATTAATTTTTTTATGTCCTGGTAATGCAAAGATAATGGAATGCTCCACATAGCAACCAGCTCTTAAAACATTTGACTATCGCTTAAAACCTAGCATATTCCCCTTGCATCTACTAGAAAATTAGCAATAAGATTAACATCTCGATTAAAATGAAGCATTTGGAGAATAAGCGTTTCTAAAAATAGTTTGCAGAGAGTAGAGAAAGTCATGTGAATGTAAAACATCAGATTTTTTAAACTGTTTCCGAGATGTTCCTTTTTGTTGGTTTGAAATCGTTATTCCTTCCCCCTCCTCGCTCTTGGTCCTGCAAAGGGAAGGGGATTTGAAAGTCATCGCTTAGCGATCGGCTATTAAAATATTTGACTATCCCATAAGTCTACTGCATTTCCCCATCCCCTTGACATACAAGGAATTTTCTACAATTGTTTATCTCGACTAGCATGAAGTAGATGTCAGAATAACCTTTTGTATGAATGTTTTATTGAAGCATTGGTAGAGAAAGTCATGTGAATGTAACATAACAGATTTGTTTAAATAAACCTTTAGCTGTTTGGTAATACCGCAATTGTTATTGTAGGATTGTTGGTGCACCTGAAATAGCGTATGCCATACAGATAGTCTTAACGAGTAGTCGCCTTCCTGTATCATCTGCTTGAATTTGCGGATAGATGGCCCTCGTTATGTAGTTTTCTTCCTGTGTCATTTCCCTAAGTGGCTTGAAGATAAATTGCCCTCGTTGTGTAGTCGCTTTCTGTATCATCTGTTTGAGGAACTTGCTCATAGTTACTTAGTCGCCGTCCAGTAACATCTACAGGAACTTTCTCATAGATGGCCTTAGTTGATTAGTCGCCGTCCAGTACCATCTACTTGAAGAACTTGCTCATAGATGACCTTAGTTACTTAGTCGCCGTCCAGTAACATCTACAGGAACTTGCTCATAGATGGCCTTAGTTGATTAGTCGCCGTCCAGTACCATCTACTTGAAGAACTTGCTCATAGATGGCCTTAGTTGATTAGTCGCCGTCCAGTACCATCTACTTGAAGAACTTGCTCATAGATGGCCTTAGTTGCTTAGTCGCCGTCCAGTACCATCTACTTGAAAAACTTGCTGATAGATGACCTTAGTTGCTTAGTAACCACTCAGTACCATCTACTTGAGGAACTTGCTGATAGATGGCCTTAGTTGCTTAGTAACCACCCATTACCATCTACTTGAGGAACTTACTGATAGATGTCTTTAGTTGCTTAGTTGCCGACCATTACTTAGTCGTTGTCCAGTATCATGTACTTGAAAAACTTGATATATGGCCATAGTTGCTCAGTAACCGCCCGGTATTATCTACTTGAACTTGTTGATAGATGGCGTTAGTTACTTAGTAACCACCCGGTATCATCTACTTGAACTTGTTGATAGATGGCGTTAGTTGCTTAGTAACCACCCGGTATCATCTACTTGAACTTGTTGATAGATCACGTTAGTTGCTTAGTAACTACCCAGTACCATCTACTTGAGGAACTTGCTCATAGATGTCTTTAGTTGCTTAGTTGCCGTCCATTACTTAGTCGTTGTCCAGTATCATGTACTTGAAAAACTTGATATATGGTCTTAGTTGCTCAGTAACCGCCCGGTATTATCTACTTGAACTTGTTGATAGATGGCGTTAGTTGCTCAGTAACCGCCCGGTATTATCTACTTGAACTTGTTGATAGATGGCGTTAGTTGCTTAGTAACCACCCGGTATCATCTACTTGAACTTGTTATTAGATGGCGTTAGTTGCTCAGTAACCGCCCGGTATCATCTACTTGAACTTGTTGATAGATGGCGTTAGTTGCTTAGTAACCACCCGGTATCATCTACTTGAACTTGTTATTAGATGGCGTTAGTTGCTTAGTAACCACCCGGTATCATCTACTTGAACTTGTTGATAGATGGCGTTAGTTGCTTAGTAACCACCCGGTATCATCTACTTGAGGCACTTGTTGATAGATGGCTTCGTTGTGTAATCGCCTTCCCGTATCATCTGCATAAGGAACTTGCTGATAGATGGCCTTCGTTACGTGGTCGCTTTCCTGTATAATCTGCCTGAGAACTTGCTATAGATGTCATTAATTCCTTAGTCAGGGCGTTAGTTACGTAGTCCCTTTCATGTGCTCTCCAGGAGGTGGAATGATAATTTGTTATATTCTTTTAATTATTTATAAGTCATAATTTACATTGTTTAGAATGTATGAGTAATTTAGAGTATAAACGATTTCAAAATACGTAAAACACTTGCGGAACTAGGGGCGTAGAATCACCATTTGAAATATAAAACTGCTGCAACAGTTCCTTGCTTAAGGTCGTTGACACACACAACTGTATTGACACTGTTATAACTGTGTTGAAACTGGTAACAGAGTTGAACTAGCTACACCCTCACAAAGACGATCCTCCCCCCCCCCCCCCCAACTTGTCCGAAGTGACAAAACAGAGTTAGGGAGCCGGTTGGAAATTACCAATTCGCGTGACACTCGCTCCTGGCCTCTGAGGAAATGGCGATCCAGGAGTCGGCTCTAATGATCATTCATTTTAATTCTTTTGTACCTGAGTTCGAAGGTTAATGTTCTTTTAAATACGTTTCTCTTGGGGGCTTAAATCTCGTGATTAGTTTCGTTTTGTTTCCTTCGCCTTCAGTAATACACGTGTTCGATTCTAATTGGGTCAAGCTTATATACGATTTTAATTTCAGATATTCTACTTGTACTGCAGTTACATTAGCCTCTAAGGAGATACAACAATTTTAGTTTTGCTTTTAAATTGTAAAAGGGCATTCCCATTTCTACTTTAATAATAGGTTTACTTTTTGTAATAAAAAACAGTTTCCAGACGATGTGTTTTCTATTATTGTTCCAAATCTACTGCTAATAATGAAGTAAAAGCTTCTAGTGTATGATAAACTTTTTCAACAGTTTGAAAGTATTTATAAACAAGTTCAAAATGCACATAAGAATTTTAAAATACCAAAAAGCGACATTGTGAAAGCCATTTGAGCGATCCTTCCAGCAATAGTAAACTCGTTTGCAATATTTTAATGATATCACGAAACAGAAAACAAAATAATTTTGATATGGCGAGAAAGTTATTGAGCATCCTCAATACATCCCAGATTCATTCAATGCATTCTTTAAGAAAGCTCCTCTAAACGTTGTGTCTAATTTGGATGTGAACAATGAATTTAATTCGTGTGGTCTCAAGGGGAATTCTATTTCTTTGTTTTTATATGAATTTTCTGAAACTGAAATTGCTGACATAATCTTCAAAAACATTAAAAATATATCTTCGGTTCACTCTGATGTTTTTGATTAAATTAATTATTACTGATAATTATTTTACATCTGGCATATTTTCTACTGAGTTTAAAGTGAACAAAGCAATTCCTATGTTTAAGGAATTTGACAAAACCAACATTGGAAATTGCTGTAACAGCATTTCAAAAGTCGTTTCATATTTTGCTTGATACACTACTCATTTTCTTGATAAATATTGAGAAACTTTGTATTGAAGATGGTTTGTTACGTTATTTTGTTGTAGGAGTTGTATTATTTTTCAACTCTTCGGGAGCCGAACACTTGAAGTAGTTGCAACCGCACGTATACTACCCGCTTTCCGTTAGCCTTCGCCCCAAATGTATTTTCACGTGGCCTTTGCCCCAAGTTTAAAAATATCAACTTTGTAAATTGACTGTTTCTTTAAATATTATATTTATGTTTACCTCGGCTGCGTCTGTACTATTGTTAGAGACACGTTTCTCTTAGCAGGGTTTTGTTGCGACAAGAATATAGGTTTACACAGATTATTATTTTACTTCACTTCCTTTATTAATACTTGATACGATTTAAATAACACTTCACTGATATAGAGAGCTGTGAGATTTTTTTATTAATTAATTACACTTTTTAATACGTAAACTTATTTTTCGTCTCACACGAATACATATTATATTTCTTGAGGACACTTTTTGCATTGGTTAGTAACGCTGTCTGCAGGCAACTGACTTCTGAATTTGTAAATGTTTCTCCTGTTCAGTTTCTGATTGGCTAATCCTACTCCAATAGAATACCTTCATTTAACTAAAGCTTTTTCTGATTGTTGATTGGATGTTTTATAAACTGTCGCTTTTATTTACATTATTGTTGCTCCAATAATGACTAGTAGCATTATTAAACATTCTTACTCATTATTGCCTCAAGGTTACCTAATTGTTAGCAACTTTTAACTTATTATTCTCACAGCTCCTACATTATTAAATTACGTAATACATTCAGATAACATTATTACACATGTATACAATAATATAAACATGTACAATGACTTTAATATACACTCCTTATATATTGTTACATACACATATTGCTTTAAGGTGGGCTGTTTTTGAATTTATATATTATATAATTGGAATGAAATTATTTAAGTGTTAAAAACACTGCCTCAATATATATATCCTGAATCCTGACTAACATGGTTTCAGATGAGGTAAATCTAACATTACTGCTGTTTATGCGGTATTCAAGGAAATGTTACTCTATTTTGTTTCTGGTGAATGCACGGTTGAAAATGTACGTGATCTCAACCAAGCGTGCGATAGCGTTAATCAAGATTACTGTTGGGTAAATTGGAAAATTAGTAGTATACGTGGTGTCGCTTGAAGTCGAACCTGGTGCAAGAATTCTGAAGACGGACCCTTTGATCTAAGTTTTTGATGCTGCTTTCACGACGTTGTATTAATTTAGATACCGTTTAATGTTGTCTGCTTTGCTGCTGAGTTCTGTGATGTCGTCATCTTCTAGCTCGCTCTGCCTAGTCTGCTCCGCCAGCTGCATCAGTGGTATAGCTATGAGTTCTTTGTCTCAGGGTGTGTGCAAGTGTAGTGTGAAAGGATAACACCACTTTAGTTTTAATATTGACTAAAATATTCGGTTTGAAGAGAGTCGCCAACTGTTGAATTAAATAATTTATAGAATAATAATTATGCGAAGCGTTAGTTGCCGTAGGTCAAAAAAAGTTTACTCAGAAAGATCCCTCGCAACAGCCGCTAAATGATTGTAATACCCTCGCGTTCATAGGCGCTACAAAACTTAGAATGTAAGTAAACACCACACGAGCCGTCGCATAAGTAAAGCACGTTGTTTAGTAACCTCTGCCAACGTTCCTACTTATGCGGTTCAATCCTAAAACCGTACTTATGTGCATCTGAAACTGCTTTTAGGTGGTACCTTCTCGAACCTAAGCACTCCATTTCCTTTCTAATTTACAGAATTCCTGCCTACTGACTTTGCAGACGTACTGACCTCAGCCCTTAACTGCATTCCAAAAGTCCTTGTGCCAACGTGTTCGCTACTCGGCTGTTACTAATGGATTTTCATTAACATGGCTCGCTAATGACTTTTTCTCCAGACAAACTTTTCACTCAGGCTTACTGATTTAATACACAGAAATTATTTATTGCAATTATTTCTCTATCTTACTATCATTACTTTATTTAGTTATTGAGGCAGTAGTTTTAACACAAATTATTTCAGTCAAATTATATAATATGTAAATTGAATAATTGTATGTAATAATTTCTAAAATGTATGTAACAGTCATTGCATATGTTTATATGATTGTATCCCTGTGTAATAATGTTATGTGAATGCATTACGTAATTTAGTAATGTAGGAGCTGTGAGAATAATAAGTTAAAAGTTGCTAACAATGAGGTAACCTTAAGGCAATAATGAGTTTGAGTGTTTAACAATACTACTTGTGATTCTTGGAAGCAATAATGTAATTTTAGTGAAAGTTTATAAAATAGCCAATCAACAACCAGAAAATGATTTAGTTAAATGAAGGTATTCTATTGGATTAGGAAAAGCCTATCACGGACTTGAAATACATAAATTTACAAAGTTTGGGCGATTGAAATAAGTTCAGTTGCCTGCAAACAGTGTTCCTAACCGGACGCGAGACACATCCTTGAGAGATTTAATACGTATTCGTGTGAGACGAAATATAGTTTACGTGTTAAAAAGTGCAAGTAATTCATAAAAGAATCTCACAGCTCCCTATATTAGTGAAGTATTATTTAAATCGTGTGAAGCAGCAATAATAGTAGTGAAGTAAAATTATAAGCCTACATTCTTGTCGCACCACAACCGTGCCAAGACATTCATGTCTCTAAAAATAAATACTGACGCAGCCGAGGCAAACATAAATATATAATATTTAAAGAAATAATCGAATTACAAAGTTAATATTTTTAAAAATTGGGGCAAAGGCCACCTGAAAGAAGATTTGGGGCGAAGGCTACCGGAAACTGTTTACCATACGTGCGGTTGCAACTACTTCGGCTCCCCAACAGTTGAAATATAATACAACTCCTTCAAATTGGCTCCCAAAGCGTGGGGTTTATAAATAATGACTTAAACATAATAATAACTTCATTATTTATATCTTCCTGTCAATAATTAGGGTATCAAGCTTTAGCTTTATTTATTTTATACGTGCTTGAAAAAGAAATCTCAATATGTCATGTGCACAGTTGGAATTTCAAAGCTATCATAAGAACCCGAAATTTAAAACGTTTGACTATCGCTTTAGCCTACTGTATTCTTCTTATATATACAACGAAATCTGTAATGAAAGTTTATTTCCATTAATAAGAAGTAGATAAGGAATAGGATTTTGTAAGAATAGTATTTGGAGAAGAGAGTACTGGGAGATTCATGTGAATCCAAAACATCAGACTTTTTCTCATCCTACAAAGAGCACGGAATTTCAGTCATCGCTTAGGCACCTGCTGTACAAACCTCTATCGTCCGAATCTACCGTATTCTTATAGCTACAACGAAACGAGGAATGTGTATTAACAAAAGTACACAGAAGAATAAGCTTTTGTAACAACAGTTTGTAGAAGAGTGAGTAGAGAAATTCATGTGAATGTAACATATTTTTTAAGGTCAACCTTCAAGCGTAGAATATCGACCACCACCAATTTTAATGCTTATAGCCTTGCTACTAAATCCACTGTGTGCAACATCTGTTAGTAATTAATTTTTTAGACAGCAAGACCTAAAAGTATAACTTCTAACACAGAGCCCATGTACTAAACTTTAGATTACCACACTAGTCCTCATTGTGACCAATTTCGCTTTCAAGCTCAATCAAATAGCAGTTACCCTTTGTATTTGCACATGTTTAATAACATGACTTGGTTTGATTAGGTTTTACTTTCCATTATGTCTTTTTACATGATGAATTTCTAACGGCGCTCGTATTATCTGTTCACAATGCAAATCGTCATACTTCAATTTATCACAGTTCCTTGTAGATTTAACCTATACGTTATACTGGCAGCCTTCTTAGATATAAAACGTTACTCATTAATCTAGAGATAAACTACATAAAGATTAAATAGCGGAAATTATTAATTCAGAAGAAACTGAAATGGAAGTGAAATTACAGAAGCGGCAGAAGGAATAACACTAGAAGTACTTACTCAAGAAATCTGATGTGTTACACTCACATGACTTTCTATACTCTTGTACAAACTACTTTTACAAACGCTTATTCTCCATATGCTTCATGTTAATCGAGATGTTAATCTTATTGCTAATTTTCTTGTAGACACAAGGGGAATTGGTAGGCTTTAAGCTATAGTCAATTACTTTAAGAGCTGGTTGCTATGTGGAGTATTCCATTCCCTCTGCATTACCAGGACAACAAAAATCTGATGTGTTACACTCACATGACTTTCTCTACTCTTGTACAATCTATTTTTACAAACGCCTATTCTCCATATGCATCATATTAATCGAGATATCGAGATGTCAATCTTATTTGTAATTTTCTTGTAGATACAAGGGGAATATGGTAGCTTTTAAGCGATAGTCAAATATTTTATCGCTGGTTGCTAAGTGGCGCATTCCATTCTCTTTGCATGTCCAGGAGATAAAAAAATGAATAACGAATTTGAGAAAAAGTATAAGTATTGGAAAATTTAAGGAAATAACAAGCAATATCTCGAAAACGGTTCACTCAACAAAAAAAATGTATATGATATAAGTTGTGTATTTTAACGCGATCTACATTTTTTGCGCAGTAAAATTTTGTCTATCTCTTATGGTTTACCAGTTATGCAAAAGTCGTTCATAATGAGGAATACTTTTGGAGACATTCCCAGAAATTTCGAGATATACATTTAATTTCTCATGACATTATCTTAAACATGTGATATTTTCATCAAAATCGTTAGAGCCATTTTTGAGAAAATTAAAATTTTCGAAAAATGTTCCATGTAAAGGGTACTCTGGGGTGGGGGGATTTTCTTGAAAATCTTCGTGTCGCATCTCTGGAAGATACTGAACGCAAATACCAAGTTTGGTGTTTATCCGACTGTTAGTCTTTGAGTTATGCTGTTCACACACACACACACACACAGACACACACACACACACAGACACACACACGGACATGTTTCCAAAAATGCTTTTTTTGGATTCAGGAGGTCTCAAAACGTGTATTTCCGGTGAAATCTCGGTATCGAATTTTTGGGTGGAATGCAATACTTCCCCTACTTACTATACGTAGTAGAGAAAGTAAAAATTAATAACGAATTTGAGAAAAAGTATACGTATTGGAAAATTTAAGGGAATAACAAGCAATATCTCGAAAATGGTTTACTCAACAAAAAAAATGCATATGACATAAATTGTGTATTTTAACGCGATCTACATTTTGTGTGTAGTATACTTTTGTCTATCTCTTATGGTTTGCCAGTTATGTAAAAGTCGTTCACAATGAAGAACCTACTTTTGGTGACATTCCCGGAAAATTCAAAATATAAATTTTATTTGTCATGAAAATATCTTAAATATTTGATATTTTAATCAAAATCGTTAGAACCATTTTTGAAAAAATTAAAATTTTCGAAAAATGCTCCATGTAAAGGGTAATCCGGGTTGTGGGATTTTCTTGAAAACCTTCGTGTCGCATCTCTTGAAGATATTGAACGTAAGTACAAAGTTTGGTGTTTATCCGACTGTTCGTTTCTGGGTTATGCTGTACACCGACACACACACACAAACGGACATGTTTCCAAAAATGCTTTTTTTGTATTCAGGGGGTCTCAAAACATGTATTTCCGGTGAAATCTTGGTATCGAATTTTTGGGTAGAATACAATACTTCCCCTACTTACTATACATAGTAGAGAAAGTAAAAATCCAGAAAGCAATATGATAAAACATTTAATCATTTCATTGCCTGGTGTAAGGCAAAACATTCTGAAAATAATTTCACTAAGAATGACTGCCAGCGAATCAAAAAGCATCTGCAATCTCGCTTATTTAACGTCATTTCTCTTGTTTCCAGAATGGCGTTAAAAATTAGATCTCCGTTAGTTTCAGGAATCAATATATTTTTAATATTTTACAAATTTTGGGCTGTTTAAAAATAATATACGCCACATGTGTTAAAAATGCTTTTATTTTGCTCATAAGACTGTGAATCCAAGGGCGTAGGCAACATTTCTACTTGCAAAATAAACCTCCACTTTTACCACTTGTATCATAATCTACACTGCTGTTTGTGAAAATTGCAACACCAAGAAAGAATTTCCCGAATAACTCCAAACTTGGTGGAAGTATAGAAGAGTGTGCAAGCAATAAGTGATTAGGTTTGCAGAGAGATGCCGAGCAGAGCCCTCTCGTGTCGTTCCGACAAGGTCAGTGTTACGCCCAGTGTAGTCGGTGCAGAGCATGCCAAAATGCCTCGTCGACGTCAAAGGGAGCCATATCGGCATGTGTGTGAGTTCGAACGCGGCAGAATGATCGGTTTTGTCATACCGTGACATTTCGGCTCGTACAGGGCATGCTGCTGCGACAGTGATGCGTGTGTGGAAGCAGTGGATAGATGGAGGTCGTACGCAGCGAAGAACGGGTACTGGACCACAGCACGGGATGACCAATATCTTGTCCGCATGGCGTTAACGGACAGTCCAGCTTCATTCACAGTGTTGGTTCGACGCTGGAGCACTGCAGCAGGTGTGAACTAGTCTGCATCAACGGTTCGTCTCCGTCTGCTTCAGGTTGGACTAGTTGCATGTATGCCATTACGTCGGCTTCCACTGTCGAGAAACCACAAGCTCCTCCGACTGCAATGGGCACGTGGACACCGTCACTGGGGTGCTGAGTGGCAAAATGTAGTCTTTTCGGACGAGTCCCACTTCAACGTGCCCTACAGTGATTGTCGCATACGTGTCCGTCGGTACCGTGGTGAGCGCAACCTGGATGGCTGCATTGTTAAGCGACATAGCGGACAAACACCAGGTATGATGATTTGGGGCGCCATAGGTTACAACAACCGATCTCGCCTCCTACGACTTAAGAAGGGCACTTTGAACATCAATCAGTACCTAACGGTGGTTGCAGAGCCTGAGGTACTCCCCTCTGCTTCAGGCATTTCCACAGGACAATGACCGACCGCATGTTGCGAGGAATATACAAGCCTTCTTCGAAGAGCGACGGGTACTATTGCTTCCCTGGCCTGCACTTCGCCTGACATGGGATATGGTTGGTCGCACCTGGTGCGTCACGGTCCTCCAGTAACTAGTGTCACGGATTTCTGGGCTCGAACACAAACTGCGTGGAGGAAATCCCTCAGGAACCTATTTAGAACCTTTTTGACTCAATACCACGGCGCATAGCAGCTATAATTGCAGCGCATGGAGACCAAACCAAATACTGAATCATAGGGCTCAAAGGTCATGTATAGATTTGAAAAGTTTGTTACTTGTCATGTACCTAACCTGTGGTACTGAACTCATGCGTATCCTTCTTGGTGTTGCAATTTTCACAGACGGCAGTGAACTATTATTTTCACATAATCATATTTGTACCATTTACAATCGTCGAAACAAAATGTTGTACAATAAATATGCGTTAATTTACTTCGTCTCGTATTTTTAAACTCTTTCTCGTTTCTAAATGACAATTCACTTGTGGATCAATACACTGTTTACATCCCTGATCTGCACACGTAATATTAAGTTAACGTTAGACATTGCTCGTTTTACTGCCTGTAGACAAAGTTTTTATCTCTATTAAAATTCCGCTCGCTAAGGCCAAAGAGTGAGAATTTTCCCTGTTACAGCCTGAAGCCTGATGAATACAGATGACGACTGTTTTAAAGTAAGCCGACAAACTCCTCCGCCTCCACTCTCCACTCTCTCCCTTTTAATGGATCTATTTTCAAATTTGTTTCTATCGGAAACTGACTAATTGCAGTCCTCGCCTCGGGGCATCCAACCTAGAGCAAGTAAATAAATAAATGGACCGGGAAGATAGAGCGCAAAAAACAAAGGAAAGGTGAAAAGAAGAACAGACTATCGCCAATAAAGTGTTTTTCTCCTCAGGCCTTCTCAATCCTAGTTGCTTTTGTTTCACTTCTGTACTGCGTCTTTCTTCCAAGCTAAATATTATGCAAAGGTACTGGAACCAAGTATTGAATGTCTTAATATCCCACCCAGCATGCATGCTTAATTAAATATTAATTTGTGTAAACTCATAGCTCTAATGAAGCTATTATACGCGATGAATTTTAAAAAATATTCACATATAAATTCACGTAATAGAGTAAAATGTGGTAAATATATTTACTGAAGGATCTATTACATCTTAACTTTTATATTAACCCACTATATATTGTAGAAAGGTATTACTTTTTTACACTCATCAATATTACTGATTTTTCAAAAGTTAATAAGGGCTTAAAATTTGAATTATTTATTCTAATTAAAGCAAGACTTTTTGATAGGAAATCAAAATTTACTCCAAATAAATTATCTTCGGTAATTGATTAGTACCTTTAGTGCTATGAACACCAGATATAGCTTTTCCTCGAATAAATAATATAAAATTCTATTTTAAATTACACAAATTTATGGAATAATAATTTTTTTCGTTCAATATAATATATACTGCAATTTGGAGCATGGAAAAAGGCTGAAAAATTCTTGCGGGAAACACGGTTTGAATTGGGCGTGTCTATTAAAAAGTACAGACTGGCAGGCTTCAGTGAAAACAACTAAGTCAACTTTGTGAAGTGACAATTAAAAATTGAACTTAGTCAAATTTGCGAAGTGATGGTGAAAACTCAACTAAGGCAAATTTGTGAAGTCACAACGAAAACTGAACTAAGTCACGTTACTGAAACGACAGTGGAAACTGAACTAAATTACATTAGTGAAGTGACAATTTGATCTAAACTAAATACATTTGTGAAGTGACAGTGAGAAATGAACTAAATACATTAGTGAAGTGACAGTGGAAACTGAACTAAGTCACATTTGTGAAGTGACAGTGATACTGAACTAAGTCGCATTTGTGAAGTGACAATGAGAACTGAACTAAGTCACATTTCTGAAGTGACAATTTGAACAAAACTAAATACATTTGTGAAGTGACAGTGCGAAATGAACTAAGTCACATTTGTGAAGTGACAATTTTATCTAAACTAAATACATTTGTGAAGTGACAGTGAGAAATGAACTAAATACATTAGTGAAGTGACAGTGTAAGTTGAAGTAAGTCACATTTGTGAAGTGACAATTTGAACTGAACTAAATACATTAGTGAAGTGACAGTGAAAACTGAACGAAGTCACATTTGTGAAGTGACAGTGAGAACTGAACTAAATACATTAGTGAAGTGATAGTGAAAACTGAACTAAGTCACATTTGTGAAGTGACAATTTGAACTGAACTAAATACATTAGTGAAGTGACAATGAAAGCTGAACTATGTCACATTTGTGAAGTGACAATTTGAACTGAACTAAATACATTAGTGAAGTGATAGTGAAAACTGAACTAAGTCACATTTGTGAAGTGAAAATTTGAACTGAACTAAATACATTAGTGAACTGACAGTAAAAACTGAACTAAGTCACATTTGTGAAGTGACAGTGAGAACTGAACTAAATACATTAGCGAAGTGACAGTGTAAGTTGAACTAAGTCACATTTGTGAAGTGACAATTTGAACTGAACTAAATACATTAGTGAAGTGACAGTGAAAACTGAACGAAGTCACATTTGTGAAGTGACAGTGAGAACTGAACTAAATACATTACTGAAGTGATAGTGAAAACTGAACTAAGTCACATTTGTGAAGTGACAATTTGAACTGAACTAAATACATTAGTGACGTGACAATGAAAGCTGAACTATGTCACATTTGTGAAGTGAAAATTTGAACTGAACTAAATACATTAGTGAATTGACAGTAAAAACTGAACTAAGTCACATTTGTGAAGTGACAGTGAGAACTGAACTAAATACATTAGCGAAGTGACAGTGTAAGCTGAACTAAGTCACATTTGTGAAGTGACAAAGGGAACTGAACTAAATACATTAGCGAAGTGACAGTGTAAGTTGAACTAAGTCACATTTGTGAAGTGACAATTTGAACTGAACTAAATACATTAGTGAAGTGACAGTGAAAACTGAACGAAGTCACATTTGTGAAGTGACAGTGAGAACTGAACTAAATACATTAGCGAAGTGACAGTGTAAGCTGAACTAAGTCACATTTGTGAAGTGACAAAGGGAACTGAACTAAATACATTTGTGAAATGACAGTGTGAACTGAATAAAGTGAAGTTACCTTAGAATGTTGTCTGAAATATTTAAGATTATCTAATGCCTTTTAAATAAAATAAGATTTAATTGACATAATTAATTTTCTGCTTTATTAAATAACAAAATATTGAAACGCTGGTAAAATAATGATGCTTTCTCTACCCTTAGGGCTGGAATTTTGTTATCAATACAGTAATATTTTCTTACCTGGAGAGCAGTGAAATAACAGGCATACAAAATGAAAGACCTCCCGGCTAAATCAATTGTTCTCTCTGGAGGATATAGTTGCGCCTGGATAACCTGCGGGGAAAAAAAGAAAAAGGTTTTGTATTATTGGCAAAAAAAACACACAAAGCTAACACACCTACATATATTAATTAGTTCAGTGTTGGGTATAAATCTGAAATAATAACAAATGATAAATCACATAGTGTTGCTGGTTTTCAGATATGTGTCGATTACAACAGCCATGCCTTTGAATTTTAACGAAACTCTATTTATTGACAATGGCTCTTCTTATAATGAAAAGCCTGCCGAACAGCTTCACAGTCAATTGCAGTAGGTGTGTTACTACACTCTTCTCTCAGCGTATTTCAAACCTAATCTTCAGTTTCAATAACAGGACAGTTCGCATTCTATATCTAGAAAGTGCCTAAATTGCTTCCATTACATATTTAACTTCTTTGTAATCGTATAATTTCCTATGTAATTGGATGCTGTTTCTATTGCTGTAACTACGAGACGTGTTCTAAAGTAAGTAGGGTTTTAATATTTTGCCGCTGCAGTCGCGATTTGAGCATGCCGATCACCTCCTCCATTTATCCTCACTTTGTGTTTTCCTGTTGTTAGAGCGTTTCGAAGTGTCCAAAACAATCCAACGACCCGCCTACTGTGAAGTCAGATCAGTGATTTGTTTTCTGAATGCGAGAAATGTATCGCCAGCAAACATTCATCGCCAATTGTTGAAGTTTATGGGAAACAATAATGAGTAACAATGCCCGACCACCACAGTCAAACCAACTGAAGATCTGATCGCATCATTTGCTTGGGAATATTTTGACCACCTTCCTTAGAGTTTGGATTTGGGCACCAAGCGATTTTCATCTGATGAAATTCCTTGGTGGAAAACACTTCAACGGGGATAATGTCGTGAAACAAGAAGTGCAGACTTGACTTTCATCACAGACGGCATCATTCTTTGACATGACTTAGAAAAACTTGTTTCCCTTTACACAAGTGGCTGAATGTGGAGAAGCAGTGTAAGATAATGGCTGATTATAAATAATTTAGAAAATAATGTTGTGCTATTTTTAAAAAATTCTGATGTGTTGCACTCACATGACTTTCCCTATTTACATCTTATTCCTAATTTTCTTGTAGATGCAAGGGGAATATTGTAGGCTTTAAGCGATAGTCAAATATTTTAAGAGTTGGTTGCTATGTGGAGCATTCCATTCTCTTTGTATGTTCAGGACAAAAAAATGAATAACGAATTCCCATTTGAGAAAAAGTATTGGAAATTTAAGGGAATAACAAGCAATATCTCGAAAATGGTTCACTCAACAAAAAAGATGTTTATGACATAGATTGTGTGTTTTAATGAGATCTATATTTTTGTGTGTAGTATAAGTTTATCTATTTCTAACGGTTTACCAGCTAGGAGAAACTCATTCAGAAAGGATTTTTGGGGACATTGCCAGAAAATTCAAGCCCTACATTTCGTTTGTCATGAAAATATCTTAAACACATGATTTTTAATCAAAGTCGTTAGTCATTTTTCAGAAAATCAAAATTTTCGAAAAATGTTCCATGTAAGGCTAGTTTGGGATGGGTGATTCTCTTTTAAAATTTTCGTGTTGCAACTTTGGAAGGTGGTGATATTTTTTTTAAAAGATGCTTATTTATTTTTATTTACGGGGCCTCAAAACTTGTATTTCCTGAAACTTCGGTATCGAACCTAGTGTCGGTGATGAAAATAATACACATGTCATTTGTATTTTAACTCATTTATAAACATTAATTGTAAATTATGGGTATAATTTATGATGCTAGTATTCCATAGATTATTACTTAAAATGTACAGTAAAGCAATTCCTGTGAACATCTCGCATGAACATTTTAACCTGGTTCGTTCCATTCAATTTCCTTTCTTTTTTAACTCGTCTGGAAAGTAAATCGCAAATTAAATAGCGAGAATATATTTCACCAAAAATAAAAGACAAGGTTTTAGTTCCTTTTGGAGGGTGGTGTGAGTTAGAAAAGCAATAGAACGGTGTTTAATTGCCACAACCTCGTGTGTAGTGATACTTAAAGACGTTTGGTAAATCCCCTGTAAAAGAAGCGAGGAAGAAATGAAGATAATCCGCTTTTACAGACAGTAAAAAAGGCGTGAATTAAACGGCAACGCTGGCTGTGTTATTCATCACCAAGTTTATGATGCAGCGGAAGAAAAATAATCCTGGAATACTTTGCCGGAAATATCTTGAGCCAGGCTTGTTCCACCTGTCAACTGCTTACCCAGCATTCCAAGAGAACCAAACAAAAGCTAGAGGAAAGTACACACATGATGTGTTCTTTGTGAAGCGAGGCCTGCATACGTTCCAGGCTGAGATACACAAAATTAGATGGGGTCAAATGAAACGTGAACTTTCCCTCCCCCTCTATCGCCTATTAGTGGCTTTACAAACTATTCTTACGTAAACTTAATACTTTCTCTACTGCGTATAGTAAGTAGGGGAAGTATTCCATTCCACCCAAAAATTCCATACCGAGATTTCACCGGAAATACATGTTTTGATACCCCTGAATCCAAAAAAAATTTTTGTAAACATGTCCGTGTGTGTGTCTGTGAACAAGCATAACTCAGAAACGAAAAATCGGATAAATACCAAACTTGGTATTTGAGTTTAATATCTTCCAAGGGATGCAACACAAACATTCCAAGAAAATCCCCCCCACAAACTAACTTTTCATGGAACAGTTTTCGAAACTTTCGATTTTCTCAAAAATGGCTCTAATTATTTTGATTAAAATATCACATGTTTAAATATTTCAAGACCAATGAAATGCACTTATTTTCTAGAAACGCCCTCAAAAGTAATCTTCATTCTGAATGACTTTTGAATACCTGGCAAACCGTAAGAGACAATCAAAAATTCACCACACAAAAATATAGACCTTGTTAAAACACACACTTTATAGTATATACCTTTTTGTGTAGAGTGAATCATTCCCGAAATATTCCTTGTTATTGGTTTGAATTTTCCAATATATATAGTTTTTCTCAAATCGAAATTTGTTATTGATTTTTTTATGTTCTGGACATACAAAGAGAATGGAATGCTCCACATAGCAACCAGCTCTTAAAACATTTGACTATCACTTAAAACCTACCATATTCCCCTTGCAACGCATCAGATTTTTTTAGTTGAATTTAGGCCGTCTTTAAACATGTATTCCCTGTGAAATTTAGCACAGAATTTTTGGGTGCAATGCACTACCTTCTCTACCTACTGTTTGTGGCAGAGAAAGTAAAAATGTTATAACTGTTATGTACTCCAAAAAAGTGGAACTAAAATATTCAGGAAATGTTCAACTTTACATAAACATTTTTCTTTAATTTTGATGTCCTCAAAAAATTATGTAATGGTTTCGATTAAACTAGCATATGTTTAAATACTCCCATAACAAATATAATTTATATCTTTGAATTTAGGGAGGAAGCTGGAAGAGATAGACCAAATCGTACCACACAAGAAATGTAGATCTTGTTAAAACGCACAGTTTTTATCAGAGACATTTTTTAAGGCGTTACCATTTTCGAGACACTCTCTCGCCCCCCCTTGAAGTTGAACGTCCTTTAAAGGGGAGGTCATATCGGATGGTGAAAGAACGAAATAGTTGATGAACGCAAATGTGCCGGATGTCCCTAGAGTTTACAGCAATCCACATTCGTCCTCTTAGAATAAGGGAAAATCTCGGAAAACCCCTTATTCAGATAACTCGCCCTAAACGGAATTCAAGCTCCGGACCTTTCAAATGTGAGGCTGATGCGTACCCATTCACCAAGAAGGTGGTCAGGTATCCTTGCCTATTGATTTTAATTTTCAAATATTTGAGCATATTACCTTCGCTAATAGGTATAAAATGTATTCAATAGAGGAAGTATTCCATCAGGTATGGAGATTTCAGCAGAAATTCAGGTTTTGAGCCCCTGAATCCAAAATAAGCACTTTTAGTGTGTATCTGTGTGTGTGAACACCTTAACTCAAAAACGAGAAGTTGCAGTATTTTTAACACTTAAATGATTTCAGTCTAATTATATAATATATAAATTCAATAACAGCCCGCCTTGAAGCAATATGTGTATGTAATAATATATAAAAATGAATGTAAGAGTCATTGTATATGTTTATATTATTCTATATATGTTTAATATTGTTATGTGAATGTATTATGCAATTTAATAAAGCAGGAGTGTGAGAATAATAGGTTAAAAGTTGCTAACAATGAGGTAACATTGAGATAACCTTGAGACAATAATGAGTAAGAAGGTTTAATAATGCTATTAGTCATTATTCGACCAACAATAATGTAAATTTTGTCGCGGTAACTTCGTGTTATCTTATTGCTGAGGGCCTGTTATTGTATTACTATTTTGAATTTGGGTTCTTTGTCCTCCGGCTAGCTATTATTTCTCAGTCGAGCATATCTCTTAAACAGGGTGTGTAAACGGAAAGGAGTTTTTACTGAAAGATAACACTGATAAAAGAATTTGTTTTTACACTTTTATTGCCGTCACACTTTATTCATTTCACATAATTATTTTTGATACACGCCCGACTGAAACTGTTATATTTTCTAATGTTACTATAATCACTTATTTGCTGCACATTATTAATTCTAGTATTTCACATTTATAACTAACCTTACGACGCGAGAGATTTTGTAGAACTGCGCGACGTTTAACGCGTGAATGATTCTGATGAACTGAGCGACGTTTAACCTTTGTATGATTCTGTTGGACTGCACGACGTATTACCCGCGAATGCTTCTGTTGGACTGACGTTACCCGTCTCTGGATTTAGCTTTTTATACTCCCTCATCCCGATATGCCTAAAGATTATAATCAGCTACTATTGGTTAATAAAACGCACCAACATTACCGTCTATTTTTATATCCAATCAAAATTACGAACACATATACTCTAGGGAAGAAATTCCCTCCATTTCTACAGAAAAGCGCGCTAATCTGACGTCATTTGTTTGTCTCTTATAATTGATAAACAACTCACCCCCTCGCTCATTGTTACCCGCTCCTATTGTCAGTTTCAGTGAGGTCGTGTAAACTTATTTCCTAACAATGCTTATAATTAACAAACATCTCAAATCAATGTCATACAATAATGCTTATTTACAGTACAATCACTCTGGCATTTACATTGTTGTGATATTAAATACTGCCGCAATTATGAGACAGTTTATAGAATAGCCAATCAACAACCAAAAAAAGCTTTGGTTAAATGAATGTATTCTATTGGACTGGGATTAACCAATCAGAAACTGAAATATAGCAAAATTTTCAAATTCAGAGTTCAGTTCCTGGTACACAGTGGACATAACTGGACGCGTTGCTTGCAGACAGTGTTCCTAACCGGATGCGAGATGTGTCCTCGAGAAATTTAATACGTATTTGTGTGAGACAAAAACAGTTTACGCGTTTAAAAAGTGCAAGTATTTAATTAAAGAATCTTACAGATCTCTATATCAGTGAAGTGTATTTAAATCGTGTCAAGAATTAATAAAAAGAGAGTGAATTAAAAATTATAATCTGTGTAAGCCTACATTCTTCAATCGCACCACTCCCTGCCAACACATTCATGTCTCTTCAAAAAATATATAAATACTGACGCAGCCGAGGCAAACATAAATATACAATATTTAAAGAAACAATCAAAAATTACAAAGTTAATTTTTTTTAAACATTTGGGGCAAAGGCCACCGGAAAGTACATTTGGGGTGAAGGTTACCGGAAACGTTTTTTTTTTTACCATATGTGCGGTTGCAACTACTTCATGTTCGGCTCCCCAACAGTCGAAATATAATACATCTCCTTCTAAAAAACACCTATTTCAAAGTTTGATAAGTACCAAACTTGGTATTTAAGTTCAATATCTTCCAAACTACCTTTTACATGGGACATTTTTGAAAGCTTTTTATTTTCTAACAAATAGCTAAACGATTTTGATTAAAATACCATATAAGAAATAAGTTTACATGACCAATAACATGAATATCCTGAATTTTCTAGGAATAGCCTGTGAAGTCCTCTCCATTCGGAAAGAATTTTGTATTATGTTGTACAACTGGTAAACGTTAAGTATAGAGAAAATGTATTATACAAAATACACCTCTCTTTGGAACATACAAATAACCTTTTTTGTGGCATAAGCAATTTCGGAGATATCCGTTATTAATGGTTCGAATTATTCATTATTCATTCTCTAAGTACTGTCAACATTCAGTTGTTTCTCGCGATGTCATGGAAACATATGGAATTTTAAGGCCAGCATATAGCGTCCAGTTGTTAAACATTTGACTATCGCTGTTCTCTTTGTATCTATAACGAAATGTGTAATGTAGCTGTTTCTGTAAAGGTTTATTTGGATAAAAGTGTGTTAGATAGAAAAATAAGTTTTAGCAAGCATAGGTTGTATACCAATAAACGATAGAGGGTAGACAAAGTTAAGTTAATGAACCATATCGGGCTTTTTCAGGTAGTAAATCCTGTTTGGCTTTTCTCATGGTCATACAAAGAGCATAGAACTTCAAAATCATCACAGGGCGACACTTTTTAGAAAATCTGATTATCCTTTTAACCTGTTGCATCCTTGTTATACCAACGAAATATGTAAATGTCTAATTTAAATTAATCTGGATTAAAAAGAAGTAGACAGAAGAATAGGCTTTTGTAACAATAGTTTGCAGAAGAGTGAGTAGAGAAAATCATGTGAATGAAAATATTATTGAAGACCACTGAAGAATACTGGTTAAATTAGGGATGGCAACTCGGCAGTCTGTGTTATCGAAGGATGTCTAATACTTTAAAATAAACATTCGAAGCTTTTTCATACTTTTAGGTTTTGCATTATTGAAGGTGGTTTCGTTTAACTTTATGTTAAATAAGGAATGAAAGCATTGAGACTTCGTTATTACCTCGCACGTGCTCCCAAAGTGTTGCTGGATTATCATTCTTGATAGAGCTAAAGTGCGTTTGCTATGGGTAAATGAGTGAAACATTCAATAGACACTTATATCTAAATGAAAACATGCAAAACAATTAGGGAAGGAGTAGAAGTACTCGTGTAACATGCAGCGTAAACTGAGTTGTAATTTAAACTGATGCTCTAAATCACGTTTCCGCAACAGCCTGGCTTGGTGATTCACTCTCAGCTATTACATGTACCTACTCCGGAGACCAAAACTTCTGAATGCAGCAGAAACAAATCAGAACTTAAGACGTCAGATAATACAGCGTAAGGAAATATTTATTTCCCTTAGTTTGTGTATACGCAACCCAAACTCGGGCCACGAGCCTAGCCTACAGGTATACCGTGCGACTAATTTCCTCAATATGGATAGAAAATCCTTTAAAAGAATGTTTTGGGCACAAAATGTATTTAGATAAAAGGCAAAGAAATTATTATTATTATTATTATTATTATTATTATTATTATTATTAACCTTGCTTAACAATAGGGGATATATAACCTGTGGCATTATCAACTTAAAAAATCTGATGTGTTACACTCACATGACTTTCTCTACTCTGGTACAAACTATTTTTACAAAAGTTTACTCTCCATATGTTTCATGTTAATCGGGATGTTAAACTTATTGCTAATTTTCTTGTAGGTGTAAGGGGTATATGGTAGGCTTTAAGCGATAGTCAAATGTTTTAAGAGCTGGTTGGTATGTGGAGTATTCCATTCCCTTTGTGTGCCCAGGACATAAACAAAATGAATAACGAATTCCCGTTTGAGAATAAGTATAAGTATTGCAAAATTTAAGGGAATAACAAGCAATATCTCGAAAATGGTTCACTCAACAGAAAAAATGTATATGATATAAATTGTGTCCTTTAACGCGATCTACATTTTTGGTGCAGTAAAATTTTGTCTATCTGTTATGGTTTACCAGTTATGCAAAAGTCGTTCACAATGAAGAATACTTTTGGAGACATTCCCAGAAAATTCGAGATATACATTATATTTGTCATGAAAATGTCTTAAACACATTTTAATCAAAATCGTTAGAACCATTTTTGAGAAATTTAAATTTTCGAAAAATGTTTAATGTAATGGGTAGTCTGGGGTGCGGGGATTTTCTTGAAAACCTTCGTGTCGCATCTCTGGAAGATACTGAACCTAAATACCAAGTTTGCGTTTATCCGACTGTTAGTTCCTGAGTTATTCTGTTCACAGACACACACACGGACATGTTTTCAAAAATGCTTTTTTAGGATTCAGGGGGTCTCAAAACATTTATTTCTGGTGAAATCTCGGTATTGAATTTTTGGGTGGAATACAATACTTCCCCTACTTACTATACGTAGTAGAGAAAGTAAAAAAAGATGCCGGCAATTGAATATCAAACAGGAACAAATTCGGAATTAGCATATAATACATGTGTTTATATACACAAAACTACTAATAGGAACATTATCCAGAGAACACTAATAAAAATTCTATAAATCTATATCATTGCCCTATTCTGAAGAATATGCGTCACATAACTACACGAAAAAGCGAAATTGATAAAACCCAAATGATAAAACTGTGACGATTGCAGTTGTGATTTTATAAGATTCATTATATTGTTATAACGTGGTGGTAACTGACTCGTGGGCTAAATAATGTTTGAAATATTCAACTTCTTAAAGAAATGTATTTAATTTTCTTTGAACATAACTAACAGAATTTTATAGTATATAATAATTAACCGAAGTGTTTCTCTGTTAACTTTTGGAACCAGTTCATGTTTACAATAATTATTTTGTACACGTGTTTGAAACATCGAGATTGCGGTGTTCTAGTTGCCTCCCAGGGTGGCTATTATCCAGAAACTAGTGAAGTGAAGAGCGAACCCTGATTAGAACAGGGAATATTCCTGGAATAACTTCATTAGCACCAATTAAGGCCTTCTACAACGTAGCATCCCCGGTTCTGAAGATAGCCTTCCCCTCTATGTTGTTCTTCCTTGGTGTTCCGTTTATATACACTTATTTATAAACAAATATGGAAAGGTCTAAATAAGTTCGAAGCATTATCACAACATATTTTGTTCTATATCTAAAACAGCATTTTTGGAATTCATTAAACATTATTGATAGATATTCATTTCACGATTTCAAGCACTGTTATCGACAGTCTATAAGGCATTGCGTAATTCCAATTTCTAACTCACTAAAAGACTAACAAACCTGAATTCTTACATTGACATGACCTTCTCTGCCCACAATCGTTCACCATTATTGTTATATATCGGGTTGAGGCCAAAAGGTTTGCAGCTAGATGTTAAAATGTAGTTACCCAGGCATATACATCGTGAGGCATAGCTGTAGAGGCAGGCAAGAGGACCGGAATCTTAAACTACACTTTCCAGAGCAGGCGTGGGATAGTTATCATAAAATACACAGAATTTTACATTAATCACATTACCTGTGTGCCCCTACATCACACACAAAGGATAAAAACGAAGAAATTGAAGGGAGATGCTACACACACGAGGCTACATTCACACAACTTCACATACAACCTTCAGATCCAACACTCGATCAAAACTGGCGCTAACACACAACAAAAAGAAGTAACGCTCAATTCCCCCCACTCTCTCCCCCTCTGGTCATATCGCTAGCCAGACAGTGGCGAGTCGCCACTCCAGACGAAACTCCAAAATCCCAGCCGAAAGAATTACCCCGACAATACTGTCTCCAACGACGCAATAATATGTCTGGCGTGACAATACACATATACATTCACGCCAGATCATGACTGATGCAAAAAAATAGTATTTGAAATAAACTGCGTGTTTTAAACGTTATACGGTTTCTGTGTAATACTTTTTTGTCTATCTCTTAAGGTTTGCCAATTGAAGAAAATTATAGAAAATTTGTTCCTAATTAAGAGGACTTCACAGGCTAATTCAATAAATTCAAGATATACACAGGGTATTTCATAAGTAAGGAATAATGCAAATAATACCACTGCATACTAGGTAGAGGAAATATTGAATTCACCCAAAAATTCGATTCCGAAATTTACAGGAAATACATGTTTTGAGTCCCCTGAATCCAAAAATGCGTTTTTGGATAAAGATACGTGTGTCTGAACAGCATAAGTAAAAAACAAAATTTTGTGTAATTACCAAATATGGTATTTAGGTTCAGTACGTTCCATAGATGCGACTTGAACATTCACATGAAAATCCCCCATCCCAAACATTTACATCACACATAAAAGGTTTATTTTTAATTTTCTGGGATTAACCTATAAAGTTCTCTTTAACTGGAAGGAATTTCATATAATATTATATAACTAGCAAACATCAAACAATAGACGAAAACTTACGTATTAAAATGTAAATCTTTTCAAACACACAGATTATTTCAAATAACTTCTTGTGACATCACCATTTCTAAGATGGATCGATTTGTTCAATACTTTGTCATTCGTTTTAAGTCCCATGGATTTTCAGTTGTTTCCCGCGATGTCATGGAAACTATGGAATTTTAAGGCCAGCATATAGCGTCCAGTTGTTAAACATTTGACTATCGCTGTTCTCTTTGTATCTATAACGAAATGTGTAATGTAGTTGTTTCTGTAAAGGTTTATTTGGATTAAATGTAGTAAATAGAAAAGTAAGCTTTAGTAAGAATACTTTGTATAGCATAATAAAGATAAGGGGTAGTAGGTCATCACATCTGATTTTTACTTCACTTCAATAAAAGCGACATTTTCAAAGATGACGGAACATTTTGTAAAGCAATGTCTTTTGAGGCAGTATTTTTAACAGTTAAATTATTTTAGTCTAATTATATAATACATAAATTCAATAACAACCCGCCTTAAAGCAATATGTGTGTAACAATATATAAAAAGTGTATATAAAAGTCATTGTATGTGTTTATATTATTGTATACATGTTCAATAATGTTATGTGAATGTATTATGTAATTTAATGATGTTGGAGCTGTGAGAAATAGTTCAAAAGTTGTTAACAATGAGGTAACCTTGAGGCAATACTGAATTTGAAAGTTTAACAGCACTACTACTAATTATTGGAAGCAATGATGTAATTTTTGTGACAGTTTATAAATTAGCCAATCAACAACAGAAAAAAAGCTTAAGTTAAATAAAAGTATTCTATTGGTTTAGAAACGCCAATCAGAGACTTGAATTACAGAAATTTACAAATTTAGGCGGTAGAAATCAAGTCAGTTGCTTGTAGACAGCGCTCACAACTGGACGTGTTGCTTGTAGACAGTGTTCCTAACCGGACGCGAGATGTGACCTCGAGAAATTTAATACGTATTTTTGTGTGTGAAAATAGTTCACGTGTTTAAAAAGTGCAAGTACTTAATAAAAGAATCTTTCAGCTCTCTATATCAGTAAAGTGTTATTTAAATCGTGTCAAGAATTAATAAAAGGAGTAAAGTAGAATTATAATCTGTTTAAGGCTAGATTCTTCAGCCGCACCACGCCTTGCAAAGAAATCCATGTCTCTAACAATAATACTGACGCAGCCGAGGCAAACATAAATATATAATATTTAAAGAAACAGAATTACAAAGTTAATGTTTTTTAAACACTTTTGGGGCAAAGGCCACAGGAAAGTACATTTAGGGCGAAGGCTACCGGAAACTTTTTACCATACGTGCGGTTGCAACTACTTCAAGTTGAACTACAATACAACTCCTACTTCTAATTGGCTCCAAAAGAATGGGGCAAATAACAATAAATACAACAAAAATATTACTTCACTTTTTTGTAACGACCATTTAAGAAACATGTTTTGGCAGTGATGAAAGTACTGCTCGGCAAGATACCACACCCGTACATTCTGTCCTGGAGCTAAAACAAGTGTGAAGCGCGAACAAAGACGCCCCGTAGTGTCTGTGCTTGTTTCTTAATTCAAACGGATTCGAGAATCCACTCCATTTATTAAAATTAAGTTCAGCTGTTTAA